>JAPQVY010000023.1:34192216-34805430 GCA_028535165.1 Quercus tomentella | reverse complement strand
ATTATAGCATTTGTATCTTTCCAAATATAAGTATAATGCATATGTTATTGAAAATTGAATTTTTAAGGTAATCTTTTGAATAATTATAATTTTATTGCCATTTTAGGGTCCTTATCTGCAATTTCTAATGCCTATTTTGTATGTATATTTTGGTCTAAATCTAAGAATTTGGCCCAAATAGAATAAAATTTTATAATTTTCAACCCAAAATTAATGGAAAAAAAATGAAATTTTGAGCTCAAAATTGAAAAGGAAACCAACAAAAAGAATCAATTTAAAACCCAATTAGTCCAACATAGACTGAACAGACCGAAATGGATCAAACTGGAACGAATGAACCAAAGTATACCGAATTGCACATATCTCTAAAATTTTAATGGAATTAAAGAAATCATGCACATAAGAAAACATGGAACGTAGTTAAAAGTCAAAACCTCCAAATGTAAAAAAATTGATGAAATTGTTTGGTATACACTTTAAAAAAATGTGAATAGAGCATAGAGACAGGTCACAGAAAGGTTGGTATTTATTGGACTAACAGATTTGAGAGATTGAATACGTATGAAGTTATTCAAGGTACAGTCACTTGAAGGAATGTTAATATTGGAGAAAGGCTCACCCAGACTTGGTTTTTAGTATTCTTTCTTTTCAACGAGGGTTACTCTTACATTTTTGCAAGCTAGATATCAAAATAGGAAATCCCATTTACCAACAAACTTGTTTCTTTTTTTCTTTTTTTAATTAATTCATATCTGTTAAAATGCAATATATATTCACTGGTGGTTAATAGGATAACCCTGCACCAAAAAGAGAGAGAGAGAGAGAGAGAGAGATATGTGAAGCTTTGGAGTCCAGCCTGGTGCATTTTCCAGGCAGCCCAGGAACACATGCTTGTAGGACAAAGCAACCTTGGTACTTAATTGAGTTGAAAGCAAATATCTTAATGCCTTGTGATTTGTCACTGTTGGTGGTTTATAAATCAATCACCACTGATTAAACACCCATGGATTTTTAGAATACTTAGTCACAAGCATACTTGGTCCCGAGTGTGCACACATTTGCATGTTTAGTGTCAATATGCTGGATATTAACAGACGATATCAAATTAAGTGAACTAGACAATGCCACTGAGTTACAGTGCGTTGAATGTGAATAATATTGAACTATATGAAGACAATATGCGCTCAAAAATGGAGTAACTCACCAAATACCACAAAGAATGTGTGTATGGTTTCTTTTCTGGCTCAAATTGATATATACATCTGTTCTCTTTTGCATATGGAGAATCCGCATAGATCAGCAAGTTGGTGTTTGGAATCAATTTAGAGATGAGATGACATAGAAGAGGTAGTAGTTAAATCAGAAAATAAGTTCTACATGTAGTTGGCTCCAGAAAATCAATCATTTCTGTGACAAGTTCATTCTTGATCTCTTCCAAAATGGCATCTCCAATCTCCATCTCAACTTCCCTCTGCTTTTCAAAATCACTCCATTCTTCCACTGAATCCATGAAATCCAAGTCCAACAAATAATTTTTCTTTTTTTTGTCTCCAACCTGTTTCCGCCTTGACTTTATTCTTTCACAGATGAGCATCCCAAGCTCTTCAGGCCCCAAGAACTCTTTGTAGTGTTGCTGGCCTCTCTCATTCTTCACATGGGTCTCTACCACATCCCTCACACAATCAAATAGAAGTTTCTTTGTTTGCTGCAATACTCGTTTCAATTTCAAGAACTGCAAGGGAGGGTTAGACTCATTGAGCCCCTGCAATCCTGTACAACTTGATTTCTCTATCGCTGAGCGAAAAATTAATTCCCTTGATGGAGCTGAAGATAGTGAGTCTTCTAAAACCTTCTTGGGACAAGCTGTTAGATTCCCTTCTTGTATAATCCTAGCATTTTGTTGCACTGTTTTGTTTGAAAGAGTCAGTTAAGAAACACAGAGAAACAACAAAAGATCATTAGCTTATAGTGAAGTTTGTAGTAGACCATAACCTTCATGGGAGGGTACTTCTTCCAGTACTGATACAGGGCTGAGTTGCTGACTTTCTTCCATGCATCTCCACCGAAGCGTTCTATCTGTAACCTGTTGCAGCCTGTTAACTTTGTGAGCAACACGCTGAAATCAACAATTTTGAAAGGGATTTTCAAAAGGACAGTAAAAAACTTAAGAAGAGGGTAATTGGAAAAATAGTGTTTCCACCTCTTTCTCTCTTGTATTGTAGATTTTTAAAGCTTGGGAAGTTTCCTCATCAAAGGTGATGCGATCTTTAGGAAATGAAATTGATGTTTCTTCTCTATCACTCTCACAGCATGAATTGAACACTGTATTGCTGCTAGCGGAGGAAAATCTATCTGATTCCGCAATTTCTTGGACATCACTGCCCATTTCAGTGACACCATATTCTTCATTTCTACTGTCACAACTCTTCATGCTCTGGTCCTCTTTAGTGGAAACAAACTTCTTACATACAGTTCTGAGGATTTTGGTACAGTGTGGAATACCCTTTCTGCTCTTGATTAGGCCACAGCTGGCTGACCTCTTCAGAAACTTGGTTGAGTTGCTGTGGCTGCAGCAGCCCAAAGTACCTTTTGAATTTAAGCTGTTCTTCTGATACCCTCTTTCTATAAGGTGATCCTCTAGGACGAAAGGTTCTTGGTGCTCTTGTAGAAGTTCTCCAAGCTGTTTTAATGGTTTGGGTGGTGTGGAAGCCATTTCAGTAGGTCTGTGTTGAAGGGTTTTGGAGGGGCTGAAAGACAAGCGGTTTGCTAGTTTTGCTGTTTTAGCAGTGGGAGGACTTGGATGATGAAGTAGTGCAGGTGACTTATAATTGGGATAGACAAAGCATACCTATCAGTTTGGACAGAAAAGTTGGACAAACTAACATTATAAGTTGGGAGGGAAAGTTAATGGTAAGAGAGAGATAAAAAAACATGAGATTGCATGCCTCTTCCCCTTGTTTGAATGTTTTGAAAATTAGAACGGACAGAAGGGAGTGTTAAAAAAAGAGAGGAAATGATGATAGATACATATAAATGGACAAATGTATAAAGAACAAAATGGGAGGTACATATAAATATAAATGGACAAATATATAAAGAACAAAATGGGAGGTACGTAAAATTCATTAAATTAGAATCTTTATCCTATGAGTTGCGAAGATTGGCAGGACATAATGGTTAAGGTGTGTTTTTAATCAAGTCTTCCATTTCAGTGTTCTGGTCATCAATGCCTATTTGTTGTCATCAACCCTCTTTAACCCTCTCTCTCTCTCTCTCTCTCTCTTCAAGTTATTATGATGGTCCCTAAAAATTGTCTTATGTGATGGTCCCTAAAAATTGTCTTATGTGTGAAGGGTACCCATAACAACAAAGCTGATGGAAACAGAGGCAAATTGAATGCTGCTGCTATCTCTGGATTCTTGAAATTGTTTGATTACAGCCCTATCAATAACCCTTTCATAGATACACACACAAACATGCATAGTTAAATATAGTTGACTAAATAAATTTTGTGGTTGCGTATGAGCCAAAATTCTCTCTTATGCCCCTAATTCAGGGACGTGAAAATGATAATTATTTTCTTTTTCTTTTTCTTTTCTTTTCTTTTTTTTGCTGAAAATTACAATTATATTCATACCTTGATTTGTCATACTTTTTCATGCTTCAAAAGAGAGCCATCTTCTTTGTAGGCGCATAATAAGTTGGTATGAGGGTCAAGTAATTTACGCAAAGACTAATAGTCAATGATTTGGCAAGGAAGCTAAACTCATAAAATGTAGTAGAATAGAACTAATCAAAGGCAATACAGGGCAAGCGAATTAGTAATTTGGCAAACCTCAAAGAGTCACAGAATTGAGAATCAATTTGAAAGCATAGTTGTTGAATTCGAAAAATGTGTGGCAAATCTATTTCATGCTACTTCATGAGAATGTGAGTGAAAGCAAAGCATTTCTGCATCCAACTTTGTGTTCACAATTTAGTTAGGAGAGAAATGGATGTGCTTGTTGACCAAAAAAAAAAAAGAACTAACTCGTGCCTCGAAAACCTTTTTTATTTTGGGTTTCTTTTTAATTTCTTGGATATAATTAAGATTAAAAAAAGAAAAGTAAGCTTTACCAAGAATCAAAAGTATGCTTAATGATTAATGGACCCTACCTATTAATCGAACTGATAATGGCTATTATAATCTGATTAGAAATATAAAAAAAATATATATATAACCAAAGAGTTAGATGATAAAGCTACCAGTTTTGATACTGTCCTTCGTATTATTGAACAACAATTCCTGATTTGTCGGAATTTGGTTTGATCATTGTCCCGTGAATATGCAAAATCGCGTAATATTAGTAGTTTGAAAATTTGTTGCACCTCATCGATCACACTTTTAATATCAACATAATTGTGATAGATGCTTTGATGTTTAATGTATTATCCAATCATGTAGGGCTCCACAACGTGTTTTAAAATTTTAATGCATTTATGTTGATGGGATTTGAAATGGTCCTCAATTTCCATCATAATCAGTCAAGTCGGTAGCTCTAATCTTTTTTTCTTTTCTTTTATTTGATAAACAAGTCGGTAGTTCTAATCTTCTTTTGATAAAAAAGTCGGTAGTTCTAATCAAACCCCACAAAGCATTAGTGTTCACATTTTCGTTAAAAACCATTCAAAAAGCATCCACTCCTTTTGGGGGAAATGAAAGTGACAAGATACCAAATTTGTCGGACAACCCACATTAAAATACCTCTAAAAAAATCATACAGAAAGCAGGAATTGAGCAAATCTTGAGGAAATGTAAACTGGTATTCAATTGCACTCTTATGGAGTAATTGAGCAAATCTCACTGCATTAAAAAGCAGTAAAAACTAAAATCGAGCAAGTCTCACTATATGGGATATTTTTGTCCTCACAGTTTCTACTCTTTGACCGAACCCCACTTAAAATCATTACTACAGCTGCAAAGAGGTAATATGTATGGTCTAATTACCACGTACCGTTTCCCAATAAAGAACAAAGTTAGTCTGAATAGTGAAGCTCTCTTTATTTTGACACAATATTCTTGACCAATGATTTTCGTATGTTCTAAGGCTGTTTGGTTGTGTTGTTTAAACAACAATTTTCGTTGTTTAAACAACACAACACGTATTTTCACAACACTTTTTTACCCACACATATTTCCTCAACACTTAAACAACATTATTAGAAATCAATATCATTACCAATCAGCCCTAGTGTTTGATATAAACGAAAACAAAGTCTATAGTTAACGAAAAACAAACCAAAAGAGAGGGAAAACTTTTTTTTGTATTTCCCTTATTTCCTCATCCCATCTATTCCCATGTGCCATCACACCACCACCACCACCACCACCACCACCACCATCCTGCTACCACCATTTTTTTGAAATATTAATGATTTTCCTTGAAAACCAAATGACAAAATGCTTTTGGGAGGAATCAATTTCAAAGTCACAACCAAACACATGAAACAAATCATTTTTTTTTAAGAAAATGCTTTCTACATCTCACCAAAACATGGTAATTTTCAACTAACTCAAAACTTCCAATTCCTAAACTAGTCCTCATGGTTAAGCATTAATACATCTCTAAATAACTGAATAAATTAGCTTAAAGCACGATCCATTTAAATACATAACAAGGGTCATAATGTTCGTCTCAAATACAAAGGAAACAATCAGGCTTCAAATTGTAAGCCTGCCATAACATTAAACTAGCACTTACGACCTTCAACACCCACGAGATTTGGGTAAAGAAACTAAACATTGAGTTCTCAGTTTTTCACAATTAGACTTAATATCACTATGGAAAGACATAAGTGATCTTTGACGAGAGGCAAAAGCAACACTAAACTGTTTGATCTCTTCTTCAAGATTTTTCCTTCTCTGTACTTCAGTGTTCAAATCCTTCAAAACATTTTCCTTTTGGTCAGTAACCAGGGAAAGTTTTTGAGATGAGTCAGAGACCATTTGGTGCAAAAGATCTCTATCTTCTTTCAACAGCCGAAACTCTCTTTCCAAGCTATCATATCTTTCTTTAGAAACCACCAGGAGTTGGTTATTGTGATCTAACTCTTTCTCCAAGCCATAATATCTTTCCTTGATGGTGTTCAGCTCATTGCTTAGTTCTTCCTTCCAACAAGCAGTTTCTCCTCCCCGAGTGCAGCCCTTAAACAGAGAAACTAAACCTTTAACAAAGATGGAAAGCAACCTACAACACTTTCTATAACTTTAGCCATAATTTAGTTCTTTTTCATATGTTCTATGGGAGAAGATTCATGGGTTTATACCCAAATGTCAGGCATCTGGGGTTGTAAAGCATTTTATGCAGGGTGTTGATGCTCCTGACACTGTTCTCTTACTAGAGACTAATCTTCTAGCATTTGCTTTAACAAAATTGCTCATCTTCTATAATGTGGTAATACATCACCTTCTGATGATGATCCTTAACACTAACCAATCATACCCACCCTCACAAATTAAGTTTAGGAGGGTGGATAACTTAAACATTCCTAAAAGCTACTTCAACAACAATTTATTCACTTTCAAATTTTTATGTAGGGAAGCTACAAATGCTTCATACTAATTCAATAATCTTCTTCGATCATCAGAACGAGCCAAAACATATATGTAACTTGTACATACTGCAGAATCTAACACCAAACAGGATACTTCCTACGGTTTGTAACTGTCTAACAAGCACGTCCTGACATCAGAAAAGACCAGGGAGATCATTCTTACAGTCAAATGTGCACAACTATTTCCTAGAACCATGCTTTGTGTTGTTTCTAGTAAGGACCATAAGAAGTAATGTGAAGTCATACAGAATCATAAAAGAGGGGGGTGGGAGAAAGAAGAGATTTGAGTTTTCAGATACAGATATTATCATCATAAAGGAGAACCATGATAAGCTCATACTTCCCACTATTTTGTCCTAGAAATGCACAAAAATGTGAAGAACGTTTAAAACTTAAAAGTTATTTATTGGTTCATAGTTCATAGTCTCATACTATACAAGAAAAAAACTGGCCAATTGAGGTAAAAAATTCAGTCAAAATATATAGTATAGATGATTAAAGTATCAAAATCTTGAAAAACGAAAAAAAGTATCCTAACAGAACTGTGGAGAATAAAATCATAATTAATGAACAATAACTTGATAATTGTGACCTGGCAGCTACCTTATTTCCACAGCTACATAGTTGAGCCCTCACTTCTTCATTCTCAGAGGATGGTGTTTCTGATAATACCAACGATGTAATTGTACTGTTCAACTTCTCATAAAGCACCTTGCATTGTTCTTGAATTAGAAAATTGTTCCCAGTGGAAGAACTTCGGTCATCCATTGCCATTGAGAAATGAGTTTCCAAAGTTGTAAAAAGGCTTTTACCAATTTCACTTGTGCTTGATAGCAATTTTGCAGTTGAAGATTCCCCATCAGATACAAAACTCTGTTGAGATCACAAAAGAAAAAAATAATTGTTATTTGATTGGTTATCATCATATAAAGGTGAAGGTCGAGATGCAAATATGACAAGTGTATTTAGAATGGAGGAAGAGGGGAAGAGTGGTCAGAATATGTATACTCCAACCACCTTTTTTTCACAAGTACATAATCCAGTGACCCCCTCCTATCCTTCCATCAACCCCATCCCCCCAAATTGAAACATAGGAATAGATTTAACCTGTACTATTGACAAAATATCCTCATAGACATCTTTGCAGTTTCCCACAGATTCACTTAGCCTTTGAGGGATTTCTTGGATAAGTTTTGCTTCTTGTTGAAGTTCAGATATTTCATCCATTAGTTGATGATTCAGCATAATCTGTTCTGCATGCTTTCTCTGTAAACATGTGCATGGAGGAGAAGTATAAATCATCAAGAAAATGAATGGCATCAATAACAGAGACAAGGTCAAAGCTAGAGTGTGCACTTATAGTTTTTACATATAGCAGAAATTTACTAATTGAAAAGTATATAACAAACAAAGAAGGAAGAAACTATATAGATGAATGAGTTTGGAAATTATAGACTTCATTGAAAATTTTATAAAGTGGGGACTAGAGCTTAGAAGGCTTACTGTTGGCTGTTAGATGAAGCAAGCAAAAGATAATAATTTGACAAGCAGCATCAGAAATTTACAATATACATGCATTTTCTAAGCCAAAAAAAAAAAAAATGCATTTGACAGTTTTGTAGTAACCAAGAAGAACAAGTTATAATATATACTAACCTCCAGTTCATTTTTGTCTTCAGTGGCAATCTCTAATTGTCTCTTGAGTTGTTGAACCTCTTGTTTAAAATTATCATTTGAACAAGCCTAAGAGAACGTAAAAAATCCAAACAAAAAAACCATAAAACATTAGGCTCTAATAGAATTAACAAATCATACAAAATGGAAAGTACATTACCACCTCAGTCAGATATTACAGAATAATTGATCTAAGTTTATTATATGTTAAAATATGTTTCTATTTCATCAAGCCAACTTCAACCACCATGACAAAATAGGAATGTTTGTTTATAATGTCTGAAAAGAAAAATGTAAGACAACCAGCTTCTAATTTACCATTGTTCACTTCACCATTGAGAGTATTTGTATATGAAGTATCTAGAAGTAAACAAGCCAACTAAAGAGGGAAACAAATCAATGATCATTAACTTTGGCTTCTTAGTATAAATATAAACAAATTGAAATATAAAATTTTTGTTTTTGCTACCTGAAACATAATATCAATATACCAATTAGAAATACATGAGTTTATCAAGTTCAGGAAAAAAAAAAATCAAAGCAATATAAACTCACAGGAGTTATGTCATTGGAAGGAAATGATTGAACTTTTCTTGCAGGAGTCATTTGAAGTGAATCAAGGTCTGCCATGTAACCTTTGTTCATTTTCTGCCATGTGTCTTCATCAGCCACATTGCTAAATGTATCAGGAAGAGGGCTATAATCAGGCAGTGTTGAGTAATTTGATCGCTTGACAACAAAGGCTTTGGGATCTGCCTTGAAACAAGGGGTGCTAAAAGCATCTCCTTGATGTACACTACTTTCACTGCATTCTTCCTTAAGGCTTTGTCTTGCAGAGCCCTGTCCCTGCCAGTAGATACAAATAATGAGATCGTCAATAACCCATGAGAAATGTTAAAAAAACAAAAGCAGGCACTAATAACATTAAAATTGAGTGTGCATATCACTATTTTCATTAAGAGGAATCTTCAGTAAGATCATAAAATAGCTATAGTAGTGCTGGGTGTGTTCAATGACTTGCAGTCAGGCATCTATGCAATTCAAAGAAGCTACAGAACTAGTAGACGAAGCAGAATGGCAGAAAACAATTCTTATTAACAAAATCAAGTGGTCAAAGGCTTGGATGAGTTTTAATTAATGTATACAAGATGCTTTATGAAGTGAAAGAAAGGTAGTATTCTGCCTAGAGAATCTAAAAACAATCAGAATAGGAACAAGAGTGATGTTAGATAGCATTTACATGAAAGAAACATTTTTGATAAGACTACTAAGCAATACCTGATTAGAGTTTCTGTCAAGGTCTGAAAAAGAAACAAGATTACTTAGATTGTCAATTTTCATCTGTTGCTCACGAATGCATTGATCACGTTCCTTATGTGATTTCCTCTCCTCTTCCAATTCTGTCGCAAGCTTCTCCCGCTCTAGTTCATACTGAAAAATGGAAAACAGGACAATAAAAAAAAATGCATCCAATCAAAGGTATATAGTTTATGTTTGATGCTCGATATAAAGGTCCAAATCTCACAAAACAAAAAAAAAAAAAAAAAAAACACCCTACCTTGAGCATATCATTCCGCAATTTTAAGATCTCTTGCTCCAGCACCTCGGCATGAGATCCCTGAACAAGACTTAACTGTTTAGTTTGTGTCTAACCTCATCACTGTAAAATAAACATAAGTTGATCATCACCTGAAGCTTCTTACGAAGATCCTCAATCTCTAGTTTTTGCCGCTTCAATAAGGCTGCATCTGTCAAAATCTATGAAGATGTATATACCATTATTAGCCTTAGTTGCATCATCAAATTTAATGGGAAGGATCAAGAAGTAAGCTCAATGATACCCAAATAAGTATTAATGGCTGCAGAGAAAAACATCATATATTGGGTACACAACATCTGCTAAGTGCAAGTATGTCAAGTGGTTGACTAGGTTGTACAGAAAAATTAAAATTCATAAATCTATATAATCTACTTGATGAATGAATCACATATCACATCTGTTTGTTTGCGCATATCAATAATATAATCTTTAGTTATTTAACTTGATTGGCAAAAAGGTACAAGAGGCTTTAATCCCTACAGAGTTAGTGCACACCTCACAAAATTTTACTATAACTGAATTGTATGAAATTTGATACATGTAATCATAAACTCAAAACTTCACTCATAATATATTGGGATTTTATATCACTTTGATTTATTATTGTTGTCAATCCAACAATAAGATCCAATATTGTTTACTGGATAGGGTGGCAATAACACTATAGCTTTTTAGCCCATACCATAACAACATTCAACCGTGACAAAGGCCCAAAGATTAACCAAATATGAAAAACTGAATAGTTAATGCTAAAAGAAATAAATAACATGACCAGGTTAAGAGGAAAAAAAAAAAAACAAAGAAACTGAAATAATATTCCATTTACCTGTTGTTAGAAAATATGGGGAAGTGATCAAAGTCTTTATCAGTGTTGTTTGTATTACCATAACACAAACCAAAGTCTACTATTGTAATGAACATAAAAAGAAAGCATATACTAGCGAGATCATACTTTAATGCATGTGACAAAATAGTAAATGTACAAAACAAAGAACATACTTCATTCACTTGAGCACAATTAGTGATGCGCTTGGCTCTGCTAGCAAATTGAAGAGTTCCCTTAGTTTCTTCAATGTGTACCTAAATGTATTGGTACCATAATATATTAAGAACTGAAAATGCTAAACTTAACATAAGATGCTGTAATGATATAGAAATTGAACATAAGATGAATTTTTTTGGAAATAGATAATAGAATACCTCCTCAGGTGCTATGGTGCATATAATTGAAGTTTTGGCATTGCCACCAAGAGCAGGTTGAAGTATTCGTGTTAGCTTACTATCACGATAAGGAATATGACCCCTGCATTGGAAAATTGTTTTACCATGACATTCTTGTTTTATCAAATCAAAACGATTTGGTGAAAGAAGCAAATACCTCTGTTTTGCACCCTCACTTAGTTTGTTGATCACGTTACCCAGAACCATTAAACTCTTATTAATGTGCTTTCCTTCCTTAAGACGTACTCCATCAGCTCCAGTTTTAGCAATCCTTTCAGACCCAGCTAAATCTACCAAATTCTTTTTTTTTTTTTTTTTTTCGTGAAACAAAGTAATAAAATTTTAAAGGGGAGGGAAAAAAAAGACATCATGTCATCTAAAATACAAAATAATGATCATATGCAATTTTTTAAAAGGAATAGCAGAGTACAAACCAAGACTGAAACACGGATAGCATCAACACTTGAAGAATCCCCTGAAGAATTGGTATCCTTCCCTTTGCTTTCAATCACCTGCACACATAAGATAAAGTTGCATGAAATCCAATGAGTTATAACTGGAGCTGATGAACCAACAGGTCAAGGACATACCATTCTGAATATTGTGTGGGATCTACTACTACGAACATTCATATTTGTCTCACCAAAGTGCCTATTAACTGTAAGCAACGATTTTCAAGAGATATATAAGAAACAATATTCCAACTAAATGAACATTTAAGAAACCTATGGCCAAGGATTTGTGTCACTGGCATACCTTCTCCCAATTCAATGAGCTTTAACACTTGTTCAGCATTGTTAACAATTTCCTCCCTCAGACCAGAGACGAATATCCCACGCTAAAAGCCAAGAAAATTAGTTATTCTATCTAAAGAAACTATTGAAAACTGTCAAAAGTGTCCATAGCCAACCAACCTCCAAACTCTCATGTATTTGCAATTTCTGGTTCTCTACAGAAAAAAGGTCATTGATTTCTTCATTATAAATTTCCATGTAGGAAACTCGAATCAGAAACTCGCGATCAGATATCTGAAAACATTACCCCCCAAAAAAAGAAGCAAGAATCAAAAGGCCATTCTCATTACCAAAAGCTATAACATCCACAAAGGTTCCTACTTCTTACCATCTGAATTTTTGCAAATACATCCTTAACTGCCCTGTTAATAATCCCCGCATCCATTTCTGAGCCATTCATGGTGAAAGTCTTGCCACTGCTGGTTTGCCCATATGCAAAAGCAGTTCCTATAAATATTCCATTGATCAGATTCAAAGCTATTATCCAAATGAAATGAGGAATCGATACGTTCTACTTGTTGTGCATTACAGCCCAAAACACACATCATATAGCAATATAACATGAAAAAACCCGAGTTAGTTTAGAGACCTCAAACTAAATGACAAATCCTATGTAACACACTAATTACTTTCATGAAGTACACAAAATAAAAATCTCCCTGCATAAATATACTCCAATGAGCTGCATTCATTTTTTTTTTTTTAAATTCTCGCTCGTGCTAATTTCTAACAAATCCTAAAAATGTAACTATTACATAATAGTATTCCACCATCAAAATGTGATTTCGTAATTTGACAAAACTTTGCCAAACTCAATCTTCAAATTTAATAGCTAATACATTTTCGACTTGGTAAACAAAATTTATAACAAATCCGAAAGCCGACAGTTATTCAGTTATTCAACAACAATTAATCCATTCACTTATAAATTAGAACCAAAATGGAGCTAAACTCGAAGAAGGTAATCGAGAAAAAGAAAAAGGAATTTACCGTTAAATCCATCAACTGCTGCGTGAATGATATCCTTCGTAAGAAGCTCGTAAACCCTAGCGTTTGTGGAACTTTCGTCAAATACATGATCTGCCAAAAAAAAAAAAAAAATCAAAATCAAAATCAGGGTGAAACAAACAAACATACAAGAAGATCTCAAAGAGACAAAGAAAAACTAAAAGGAAAATGTATATATGTTAGAGAGAGAGAAAGGTGTGTGTGTGAGTGAGTACCAAAAGTGTAAGAGAGGCCAGAGATAGGGGTGCCGTGAAGCCTGTGAAGAGAAATGCGATTGTCTTCGACATTCCAGTAGGCTCCATTGAAGGATTCTGAGGATACCGAAGGTCTCACTCGAACTGCAACGCAGATCTTCTCCATGCCTCACCAACTCTCTTTCTCTCACTCTCACTCTCACTGTGTTTCTCTAATTTTGAAATTATCTGATCTGATTTTTCTGGGTTTGGTGAGATGCTCAATTTTTTGCACACTCAGAGGCGGGCTGTTTTTTCTTTATGCGTTTTCGATTTGAATTTTATGTTTCGTTTACGGAAATGCCCTTCAGGCAAACGTTTATTGACATTTGAGTCTGATTTAAATCAAACGGATGGGTGGGTCATGGGGCTTGCCTAAAAAATCCGGTTAGGTGCTTAAAACTAGTTAGCCCAAATGCCCAATATCTGTGGTCTACTTGAAAAGCGCAAGATGTATTACACCCAACTAGAAGGTAGTTATGAACTTTTTATATTGGGCCAGTATAAATTTGTATAAATGGAAAAATATATGAGGCTTATTAGTTACTAAATGGCTTTTAAGGGTTCAGTTAATGTGTGCCCTCAGCTTTTTATTTTTGGAAACATTTTATCGGAAATTGAAAAAGTTGTCATTACTTTTTCAATTCTCGAGAAAACTTTTTTCCAAAAATGGAAATTAATGTGTGCCCTAAGGGCACACATTAGTAAAATCCTTTAAATATATGAGGCTTATTACTAAATAGCTTTTAAATATATGAGGCTTATAAGGATCTGTTTGGATACTGCTTATTTTGTTAAAACTAAAAATTTATTCTAAAAGTACTGTAGATAAATATAAAAGTTAATTGAAATAGTACAGTGAGGCCTATGAATAGTATCAAAAAGTGCAGTGAAACCCATGAATAGTAGTAAAAATAAGTTGAATAGTGAAATAATTTTAATTTTTCATTGCTTCCCAAACGCATGCTAAGTTAAAAATAAAATGGTTTTTGTAGCCTAAAAAAATTAAATAATTAAAAATGACATGGCATCATTTTATTGGATAAACTAAACATGTGTGGCTAGCTTATATGGCACTTAACAGAAAATGTGGATGAAGAGGTTGCTAATGCAAACAAAATAAAACTTAAAGGGGGTAAACTCTAAATTTTGAAATTTGAGGATGTAAAATTCAAACACCACTAAACTTTAAGGGTGTAGTTTGCAATTTAGTCTAAAAATAAAATAGTTTTAAAGCCAGGATTGGATTGCCCTATCCGATCAGGTTAGGTTGTGAAACAATGGGTAAGCTATTTTTTTACTTCAAAAATTGTGTCCTAAACTACAACAACCAACCATTCATGATTTGACAATTTCAAGGGAGTGACATTTAAAAATAAAATAAAAAATTGAAAAGGCAATGTGGAATTTGAAACCTCAACTCCCACCCCCCCCCCCACCCCCCCCCCCCCCCCCAATTAAGTGTGGTTGCATTAAGTTACACTATGATTTTGAATACATCTCACGTTAACTTTTTGCCAACCCCTTTTTTCAAAATCAAAATTTGCTTTATGTATTTGCCTAATTTCATCAAATCAAAACCATTGATATTATCCCTCATGCAACAATCTTGATGCATGTACAATATTATGGGACATGTGCCCCCTAAAATAGAGTTAAGCGTTTTATTTAACTTGCATTGCATAACATTAGAAGGGATAAGCAAATTTCAATATCGTCATTTGACAGACGTCATAGGATGCTTTCTCCATATATAACCGAACTCTTAGATCTATGTTTTGAGTTCAAGATACAATTTGACCTAGCTAAGTTAAAGGATCTTATAACTCTTAGATCTTTGGCCTTATTTTAAATCAATTATGCATAGGTGATCAATCACATCTTAAAAATCTCAATAACCGGTCTCAACTCATAAATAATCGGGATCAAGAAAAAGAGAATATGACATTCTATGTTGAAAACAAAAAAAAAAATCAGTCTCAACTCATAAATATATATATATATATATATATATATATTTGGAAATTGGATACACCTTAGTCCCTAAATCAATTGGTTCAACTTCTATTTCTTGGTTTTATTTTGTGTACTAGTAGGTTAAATTTTCTACTTATGCTTAAAAATATTTTCTTTTGTGTGTGTTTGTTTCTTTTAAAAAATAGTAATAATCATATTTAGACCATAAAAAAAAAAAATTAACTATGTTGAACTTTCTTGTGTATTGTATAGGTTACCTACTAGTTTATTCATCGACTTAAATTGGTAGTTGAAGTGTCCATATTATACGCTTTGCATGAAATTTTCTCAATTTCAATTTTTTTTTTCTTCCTAGGGAAATCTCGGGTGCAATATTAAAAGTTCTAACAAGTGACACGTATGTGAGCATCACGTTTAAAAAAAAAAAAATTCATGTTTAACAGGAAAAGAGTAGAAAGAATAAAAAATAAAAGAATAACTGAGTGGTAGAGAATTTGATGTGAAACATTCTTGATATTCAATTTCCAGTAATCGTTTTCCAAATTAAAATATATGACAACTCTATGTGAGCATCACGTTTTTAAAGAAAGTACATGTTTAGCAGAAAGAGACAGTGTAGAAAGAATTAATAGAAAATAAAAGAATAATTGAGTGGTAGAGAATTTGATGTGAAACATTATTGATATTCAATTTCTAGTAATCGCTTCCAAATTAAAATACTAGTATATGACAAGTGACAACTCTATGAAACAAGTCAAAAAAAAAAAAAAAAAATCACGGAGAAGAAGATAATGAATAAAATTTCTCGATTTGATTCTTGTGTGTCAACAACTGAATAATGGAGAAGCTGAGAACGAAGAAATTTCTCATTTGGATTCATATGTGTAATGATGTCTACCTAAACTGAACCAGGCTGAATACTTTGACTTGAATACAGTATGCTGTCTAATTTTCTTTGTTCTAATTTGTATGCTGTCTAATTTTGATTCATCTGTGGGTTCCAACGAGCTCAGTTGGTAAAGTCTCTAATGGTTCAATAAGAGATTTGAGATTTAATCTCCATCTATACTAAAAACCGATTAATGTCTTGGTTTGATGATAAAAGAGTTATCATTAGAAGCGGATGTCATAAGTTACAACTCTCTCTCCAAAAAAAAAAAATTTGTAGGCTTCTATGTGATGTGAACATATTTTTTTTTTTTAATAAAAAAAATCAAAAAAATAGGAGAAAAATAAAAGAATTCTTGCACTGCACTAAGGGTCTGTTTGGATAGAACTTATTTTGCTGAAACTGAAAACTGAAAACTGAAAACACTATTGCAAATTAATTTTTAAATGTGTGAATAGTACCTGGGACCCATTTTTAATGAAAAAGTCATGCACTGTTCACGGAAGACTTGGTCAAAAGTTACGGCTACTGTTCATGAACAGTAGCCGCTTGTTGGGAAAACGCGTGCAAAAAAAAAAAAAAAAAAGGGAAAAACACAGGAAACTTAAACGCAGGAAAACGCAACGTGTATCCAAACCCCACCTAAGTAAAGTTGGTAAAATCTCCAACACCACATTGTTAAATTTGGAAGTATGTTTTTCAAATTGAAATATATAGTATGACACCTAATTCAAGGTTTCGTTTGGAAATTTGAATTTGGATTTTAAATGCCTTAATTTTAAATCCATTGATTTTAGATATCATTTTAAATTCAGGGTTTTTAAAAGATTTAAAAACAATTTAACTAAATCCAAATCTTTCTTTTAAAACTATCCAAACGAGAAATTTGGATTTTAATCGCTTCAATCCAAATCCACAAACTCAAATCCTGCTATCCAAACGTGCTACAAAGGCACGTTTGAAGGATGAACACCTAGAGTGAAAATTCTCTCTTGAACACTCTTGATGACTTCTAGATGGAGTTTTCCTCGACTGCGCCTGTTAGGTTCCTACGTTCCTACCTTAAAATGTCAAGTCTTTGAACGAGTCAAAACAATACAAGATGTCAAAAGTCATCGCCTTACTAGAGTGATGGCCTAACAAGTGACGAAAACAAACCGACCACAATGTAATCTCAAAGCCATCCCATCAATCAATTACTTTAATTTATAAAAATCAAGAAGATGGAAATGGACAATGAAGTTTCTCGAGCTAGAATCTTTATCCTTTTTTGAATATGAAAGGAAGAATGAGAAATACTATCTACCTCAAATAAAGCTCTCTATCATCATTATCCATTAAAGTAATTACACCAACAAAAAACTATGGGAATAGGATCATCATCAACCTTTGAGAAGGTATTCTCTCACATTTCCTTTGTTTTGATTGTTCTGTTTGTTTCATCATCAATTGTTGCTTCTGCATCTAAGTCCAATGAAGAAGCTGAAGCTCTTGTCACATGGAAAGCCAGCCTCCAAAATGAAGACCAGTCTCAGCTTTCTTCATGGACTTTGCTTCCTAATAATGCCACCAATTCTTCTACCAATCTTAATTCAAGCACTAGCCCATGTACTTGGTTTGGTATTTCTTGCAACCCTGTTGGAAGTGTCACCAAAATAAATCTTACTCATTCAAGCTTGAAGGGTTCACTGCATGAGTTTTCATTTTCCTCATTCATTAATCTTGAATATGTTGATCTTAGTAAGAACTCACTCTTTGGTGCCATTCCACCACAGATTAGTAACCTCTCCAATCTCATCTATTTGAACCTATCCATGAATCAGTTCTCTGGGAAAATCCCACCAGAAATTGGCCTACTAACAAACCTTAAGGTATTGCGTTTGGGTATGAATAAGTTAGATGGCTCAATTCCTCAAGAAATAGGTCAGCTAAGGTCACTTAATGTGCTTGATTTGCAAAGCAATTATCTAGATGGTCCCATTCCTCCTTCTTTGGATAATTTAAGCAATCTTGGTTACTTATGTCTCGATCAAAATTCATTGTCTGGTTCCATTCCTTTAGAATTTGGAAATCTCACCAACCTGGTTGAACTTTACATATATAACAATAGTTTAGCTGGTCCCCTCCCTACGGAAATAGGGAATTTGAAATCATTGAAGTGTCTGAGCCTTCAAAAAAACAATCTTGTTGGTTCTATCCCAACATCATTATGTGAACTAGGAAATCTTACCTATATTGATCTCTCCCAGAATAACCTTTCGGGTGCCATTCCACAAGAGATTGGACACTTGAAGTCTCTTGTTGTTCTTCAATTGAGTGTAAATAAACTCAATGGTTCTTTTCCAAGTTCAGTTGGTAATTTGAGCCAATTAGAAATTTTTTATGTTCGTGACAACCTAATCTCTGGTTCCATTCCTCAAGAGGTGGAAAATCTCATGAAGTTGACTGTGTTTCGAGTGGCTCGAAACAAATTGACAGGTTATTTGCCTCAAAATATTTGCCAAAATGGATTGCTTCAAAACTTTACTGCAAATGGAAATAATCCAACAGGTCCAATTCCCAAAAGCTTGAGAAACTGCACAACTTTAAATAGAGTTCGTCTAGATGGAAATCAACTGACCGGAAATATATCTGAAGTTTTTGGCATCTATCCAAACTTGTATTACATAAACATTGCCGACAATAAACTTTATGGTGAACTTTCACCTAACTGGGGAAGGAGCTCAATACTAACAGATCTAGAACTTGGGGGAAATAATATTAGTGGTACCATACCATCTGAGATAGGAAACATAACTAAACTAAGTGTTCTTGATCTTTCTTCAAATCATTTAGTTGGGGAGATTCCTAAGGAATTGGGAAGGTTGATTTCTTTGGTGGAGCTTATATTGAGCAACAATCAACTTTCAGGTGGTATACCTTCAGAGGTTGGATCCTTGACTAACCTTGATTATGTTGACTTGTCCAATAACAAATTGAGCAAGTCCATTCCAGGAAGTGTAGGTAGCTTCTCAGGCCTATTTTATATGAATTTGAGCTACAATGAGTTTAGCCAAGGAGTTCCAATTCAGATGGGAGAGTTAGTTCAGTTGTCCATGCTAGATTTGAGTCATAACCATCTCACAGGAGAGATACCAACAGAGTTTATGAACTTGCAAAGCTTGCAGACCATGAATATATCCCATAACAATTTCTTTGGTACTCTAACAGCTTTTGAGAAACTGTACGGCTTGTTGGATGTCAACATAGCATACAATCAATTCCAGGGTCAGATTCCCAACATCAAAGCATTTCAAGATGCTCCAATTGAAGCATTGGAGGGGAACAAGGGATTGTGTGGAGAGGTGAAAGGACTACAACCTTGTCAACTGGTCACCACAGACAAAAAACATAGAATTCATGATCTCATGTTCACGATCATATTTCCCCTTTTGGGAGTATTTGTACTACTATTTGCATTTATGGGACTGACAAGTTTTATAAGAAAAGGGAGAAAGCCACGAAATATACAAAATGAAATCTTGTATCCCATATCAACCTTTGATGGGAAAGAAATGTATGAAGAAATTCTAGCAGCCACTGAGAATTTTGAAGCCATGTATTGCCTTGGGAGTGGTGGATATGGAAGCGTTTATAAAGCACAATTGCCTTCGGGCGATATTATAGCTGTAAAGAAAATCCACGCTTCATCATGTGATGGTGATTTGACAGATCAAAAGGATTTTTATAATGAGATAGTGGCATTAACAGAAATACGGCACCGAAACATTGTGAAACTATATGGTTTTTATTCAAGCACACAACACTCATTATTGATGTATGAGTACCTTGAGAAGGGCAGCTTGGCTGCAATCCTAAGCAAAGAAGAAGAAGCTAAAGAATTGGATTGGAGTAGAAGGGTGAATATTGTTAAAGGGGTTTCACATGCCTTGGCATATATGCACCATGATTGCTCACTGCCAATTGTTCATAGAGACATATCAAGCAAGAATATTTTGCTGGATTATGATTATGAAGCTCATGTCTCTGATTTTGGCACTGCTAAACTTCTGAAGCAAGACTCATCAAATTGGACAAGCTTTGCAGGCACATATGGATATGTAGCACCAGGTAAAAATTATTTTACACTTTTGTCAATTTTACATTAGGCAAAGAAAGCATCAATATATGATGACAACTCTTTTTGATATGATTTTAATTTTTCCTTAACTCTTACCTCTCCCAAATTTTGGCAGAGCTTACTTACACAATGCAGGTGACCGAGAAATGTGATGTCTATAGTTTTGGAGTTTTAGCACTTGAAGTGATCAAAGGAAATCATCCTGGTGATTTCATCTATTCTACATTGTCCCCATCAACTAACATATTGCTGAAGGATGTATGGGACCAACGCCTTCAACCTCCCACAGGTCAAGTTCGGGATGAACTGATAAAGATTGTAACTATTGCAACTGCTTGCTTACATGCTAATCCACAATCTAGGCCAACCATGCTCAGGATTTCTAGGCTGTTATCATCCACAATTGTGAAGATTCCTTCAACAGTCACATCTGGAGAACTAGTCAGGGTCTAAATCATAATGCTACTATGTCTGCTGCAAACAAATGTACTTGCTGACATCATCAAATACCCAAGATATTTCATAATGATTCTCCATGTACAGACACAATCCTCTCCATTTGCTTTTGATGTGGAGAGTGACCTAAGAAGAAAAAAGAAACATACACAATCCAAAATTGATGTGATTGATGTTACTTGAAAGTTGAAACCTGAGGTTATATGGCGTTTCATGAAACTGGTATAATGTGCAAATTTGTAAGGCGTACTCAACAGTGAACCCACATATCTCCACAAAAATCAATGTACAATTAGCAATACACAAACACTGACTTGCTTAGGTGATAATATAATTTTGTGTTGATTACACATTTGTTCTTCAACCTTTTATCTTTTGTTTTAAAGTAGTCCATAACCTTTCAAATATTTGTCTTAAGGTGATTGTAATTTGTAGCTAGAACTGTAAATGAACCAAACCATTCATATATATAGTTTGGGCTTGGCTCCATAAAATGTCTGTTTATGTTTATTTGTTTATAAATAAATCAAGCTTGATCCTTAGTTTTAGGCTTGTTTAATAAACTAGTCAAGGCCAAGCAAAAATAAATTTCTTCATGAACAGGATTGTAAACAATAGGGTTTGATAGACAACAAACCAAGCCTAGGCTAATTTATGGGCTTAGTAATAAGCTTGATATGAACTTTGAACAATATAAACCCATATTTTACTAAGCCTATTAATAATTGGGAGTTAAGAACACTTATGCAAACCAAATGGACTTAACAATATGTTTAATATGAGCTTAATAATGTACTTATATTGGAGCTCGAGCTCGAGCTCTGCTTGACTAAAGAATCAAGTCAATTTCAAGTTTTTGGAATTTCTGATGAGCTTATGCTCAAACAATGTTTGTAGGCATGGTTCGAACTAGAGTCGTGCTTGACCGTTTTACTTTTGATGTCAAGCCAATCTCGAACAGTCAATACTTGATAGCTCTCAACTTGTTTACAACCTTATTTCTTGCTGGAGGCATTACATCGATTAAAGAGTATAATTTAGTATTTATTTGAGTATATGTGATTCATATTGATTTGTTTACGGTCTATTTGTAGCTAGAGACATTGAATCGATTAAAGGGTATTCTTTTGTATTTATGTGAGCATGTGTGATTCATAATCTTTCAAATTAATATTGACGATTTAGATATTTTTGTAGGATTATAGAGTTTTTGTTTTAATTAAATAAAATTGAATGATGGAAAAGTTAGTAAAAACAATTAAACAGGATTGTAGGTATAAATATTATGAGTGATACCTCCCCTAAGATATTGGGGTTTTGTGGCCCATATTGGTATCAAACTATTCATTATGGTTAAAGACTTCTACTCTTTTTATGATTGGATAATCAAATCTTCTTTTGCTTTCTTTGTTTCCAGAATGACACTTCGATGATTTGATGTGGCTACATATCCAACATGTAATTTGTACGAGCCCAAAAAAGGCTAAGCCCACTTAGAATAGTGGAGTTAGGTTTAAAAGGTCCAATGCAATTAATTTGTTAGAATATGGGCTTTCAAGGTCAATTTTAATGCACTTTTATGGTCCAATTGCTAGGTTAATGGAGAAAAATTTGTATGAATCATAAAAAAGGAACTAAATCTGGAAATAACACTACCTCGGATCTGGTCGATGAGCAAATGTTCATAAAAAGTTTGAAGTCTCTAATACAGGATGGTTCTACACAATTTTTATGTTCTCTTCTCAGTCTTTCGTCTCCCCATTTGGAGGGGTTCTTTTTCCTTATATAGTCCATCAAATTGCATTTGAGCCCTCCACTTGTACAGCTAAAGGCCTCAGTTTAGATGCTTATCCCATCAAGGCTATGTTGGAGGTGGTAGAGTGTGCTGTGAGCTGTGAGATTACTATTCAGAGGTTATTCCTTTATTAATGCAGCCAACTGAGTTGGTACAGTGCATTGAATGCGGAAGTGATGACTACTTTACCTGGATGTCTCTACTGTCTTCCTCAGTATCCTGTCCTTTGGTGCAAATGGCCCGCTCAATGCTTCCCGAGGTAGGCTTGCTCATTGGGCTCCTCAGGAAGTTGGCGTCTGAGTCCTTCCTTCTTAGATTCTCATCCATGAATTGGGTTAGAATTTAAGTGTGGAATAGGGCCCTTCCATCCCTCGGGCCCTATTCCGTACTCGGATCTTATCCCTCCCACATAATCCATTCCTTGAAAAAAAAAAGGATCTTATTAAATTCTAAAGGATGTTTCTTTGCTTCAAGTTATATATATATATAGTGTGTGTGTGTGTGTGTGTTTATATATTTGTTTAAATTGCAAGTATTTTCTTGTCTAAGATTCAAGTATTGCCATTTCTCGTACCAGAATAAAGTGTATACTAAAATTAAAATGAAGCATTTTAGTGTGTTTGGTTAACTTATCTATATCTATATAATAACTAATATTCGAAACGTTTGACTTTTTGTTGACCGCGTCTCAATGCGCCACGTGGTTACATAAATCACTAACACGTCTACATTTTAGAAAATCCGAAACATGGTATCTTTTCATTTGACCACTTAAGCAAACCATTTTAGTGAAAACTTTTCCACCGTTGGTGTTGTCTATAGTAAATCAAATACATAACATTTTCTCTTAGGTAGCAATTACAAAAGATCAAGGATCCGTTTAGTAAGAGATTTCTAGTAATGTTATTTAAGTTTTGTAAAAATACGTGTAAGTGAAAAATTGTGTGGAAATACGTGTTGTAGTGTTTAAACAATAGTTTTCGTTATTTAAACACCATTACCAAACAGGGCCCAAATAAATGCTTCATTTCTTATCTCTATACTTTTCTCTCTCCTTCTCTTTGACTTTTATTTCCAATGGGTAACTGTGAACCAATTTCTCCAAATCCTTTAGAATGAAACTTTTTGTATCTACTCACTATGTGTGTGTTTGGATACCGCTTATTTTGCTGAAAACTGAAAAATTATTACTGAAAACCATAAAAAAATAATTTTTAGGTTACTGTTCACTGCTGAAAGCACTGTAGCTTTGCCTTAATGCACTGTTCATGTCCCATGAACAGTGCAGGAGGCGCTGGTAAAAAAAAAGAAAAAAGAAGAGGTGAAATGCTGGATGCCAGATGCCAGCCGCTATCCAAATGGAGCTTATATCTCATTGAGAAGAAAATCGCATAAGGAGAGAAAGAAAGAGAGAAATTTGTGGCCACATCCCACCACCCTCATATTGTCGGAACCGAACTGCAACTGGTAAAGGTATCTAAAATAGACAAAAACTTAGGTGTTAAAATAAGATTTAGATTTGGTTATTTAGGTTTGATTAATCTAATGTTGTCTACGATGAAGGTTGAGATTGCCCTACGGTTTGATTAATCATGGGTGAGACCGCTCTTAAGGTTTGATTAAGAGGTAGTTGAACGACATGAGGATATCAGCGTCAAGCCTCTAAGGTATGTGTTTCCTTCTTTTTATCTCTAATTTACAATATAAAGTAGGGATGGCAATTTTAGCCCGATCCGCGGGTACCCGGCCCTGCCCGACCCTAATGGGCCGGGTTTTACCCGATCCGATTAGGAATAGGGTCGGGTATGGGTTTCAAAAAAAAAACCCGAAGCGGGTCCGGGTTGGGTCCGAGTTTTATTAAAAAAATTCGAGACCCGACCTGAGACCCGGCCCGAAACCCGACCCGTGTAAAAACCCGGCACCTGAAATTACAAAACTACCCCCCTATATATATATACCTTAATCTAACCGTAACTTTCTTCACTCTTTCACTCTTCAGCAGCCTCCCTACTCAGTCCGAAAGTCCCTCTCTCTCATTTCAACTCCAACACTCCATCACCCTCACTCCCACACCACACTCCGACACTCCCTCACGCCGCCGTCCCTCAGTCCGACCCCCACAAGCCTCCGTCCCTCAGTCCAACCCTCACAACCCTCACTCCCACACTCCGTCCCTCAACGTCTCTGGTACCCTCCATCCCTTAGTCCCTCAGTCCGACCCTCACAAGCCTCCGGCTCCGACTACCCTCCCTCTACTCCTGGTTACGGCAGCCATTCGCGTCTCTGGTACCGTCGGCGTCTCTGGAACCGATCCGAACATCATCGCCTGCTTCAAGATCGCCGATCAGGACGGGAGTGATCTTGGACTTTCGGTTTCATCACCTACTCCAACCGCAACCATTGAGGATCTTGGACTTTCGGTTTCAAAGGTGTGAATCTATATCTGCTTCTTTTTTTTTCTTTTTCTTTTTTTTTTTTTGTGATTTGGATTTTGTCTTATACAAGTTTCTATCAATATTCTTGGGCCAGTATTACAGGATAGAAATGGATTTGACAAAAAAATGAGGAATTACGAAACAAAAAATAAAAATCGAATTTTATGTTTAGTTTGGTCTCTCTGTAGATACGGCTGTGTTTGTGGTTGGGCACTAGTAGTATTCAGTTAAAGTTGATCCTATGATTTTTTTTTTTTTTTTTTGAGAAAGAATGATATTGATATTTCCTGTTTGATTAATTATGAGTGATATTTAGGTTTATTTTTTTGTTTTTTTGGGGGAAAGTAACAGTTGGAATAATAGTCATACAGATTGATTTTAGAGTGTGTTTTTAATAAAAGTGATGAATTTGTTAACTACTAAGGGCTACTGTTTTCATGAGAAAAGCATGACTGCATGAATCAGAATTACTCTCCAGTATTTTTTATTATTATTATTTATTTATGATTGTATTAAGTATATTTGTTTTATTTAACAGAATTAGGATATGTGAAGTTTTAATGTCTTATGTGTGGTGGTTCATTGAATTTGTTGTGATGATAATAATAATGTTTATTTGGGTTTTGGGTGGGTGAGGGTTTGGTTTATGGGTTAAGGTGTTTGTGATGTTATACTATTATTGGGTATGTTAACTATTGAGTTGTTGTATTCTATGAGAGAGAATATTTTAACTTTTTTTTAAAATTTAATGTTAATCATAAACTAACTATGTTTGAAATTTATTTTCAAATTAACTTTGTTAACTTGCATTTCTTGTGAAACTAAGTGTGAAATATGGTAGTGAAATATTGTTTTTTGTGTTTGTTGGGAATGTAGAGCCTAAAATGGAGATGGAAGACACAAACACAAACACAAACAAATCTGATTCTTCCTTGCCAAGTGGCTCTCCCCTAAGAACCGGACGTTGTCCCTTGCAAACTATGCGGTCTCCTTCGCCATTTTCACGATCACCCTCACCATTGTCGCCTGGCAGCTCACCTTCAGGATCACCATCACCTTTATGTCCATTAAACAATGAGTAAGTGTTTGAATTTGTTGTTAATCATGTGTTAATTTGTGAATTTGTGTAATTATGAATTTGTGCCTATTAATTAATGAGTATGTGTAATAATAAATTTGTTTTGATTCTAACCCCCAAACTTCTGAACCAATTAGGAGTCCAAAATCCCCGATGGTGGACTTAGAGGTAGAGGAACAAGAAGGGAGTCAAGGAAGTCCAGGGACAGAGGAAGAGAGAGAGCAAGAGACTACAAATGAGGACTTGGATACAAGTAAAAAAAGAAAGACTACTTCAGATGTTTGGGCTCATTTTACAAGGAAGAAAGTTGAAGGAAAAGTTAAAGCCCAATGCCATCATTGTGGCAAACTTTACTTGGGTGAGTCAAGCCAAGGTACAACCCATTTGCGTAATCATCTAGCAAGATGTCCATGAATGAAGTTTAAAGATATAAGACAACAAGTCTTAATTAAACAACAAAATAAGGTGGATGGAACTATGAGTTTAAGTAATTACCAATTTGATCAAGCTAGAGTAAGGAATAAGCTTGCTCGAATGGTCATCCTACATGAATATCCCCTTTCAATGGTTGATCACATTGGGTTTAGAGAATTTGTGACGGATCTTCAATTGATGTTTAAACTTGTCACAAGAAATACTTTGAAGAGTGACATTTTTAAAATCTATGATAATGAGAGGGAGAAAGCTTTGAAGATCACGTACAAGAATGGAAGTAGGATGGCAATTACAACCGATATGTGGACTTCAAGTAACAAAAAGAGAGGGTTTATGGTCATTACCGCTCATTTTATTGATCATGCTTGGACGTTGCAAAGCCGGGTTTTAAGGTAATTTTTTTATCTATAAATTGAATGTTAAAGATTTTACATTTAGAATGTTTATTGAGTTATATTAAATTGAATGTTTATTTAGTTATGTTATAATTATTTCTATTATTTTTCTAGGTTTGTTTATGTTCCTTCTCCACACACGAAAGATGTTCTTGCCGATGTCCTTGTTGATTGTTTTTTAGAGTGGAATATTGATAGGAAGTTGTCCACAATAACCGTAGATAATTGTAGTACTAATGATGCCATGATAAGACTTCTCTTGAATAAGTTTGATACTAGTTCTCTTATGTTGGGTGGGTCTATGTTGCATATGAGATGTGCTGCACATATTTTGAATTTGATTGTTCAAGATGGGTTGTCTCTTATTGGTGATGGTATTGAAAGGATTTGTGATAGTGTGATTTATTGGACTGGATCACCAAAAAGGAGACAAAAATTTGAAGAAAATGCACGTCAATTGCGTGTTCAATGCACCAAAGAGTTAGTTTTAAATTGTAAAACTCGTTGGAATTCAACTTACTTAATGCTTTCTACTGCATTGATTTATAAAGATGTTTTCTCGCGTTTGGCTAAACGTGAAACATCTTATACTTGTTTGCCATATGATCATGATTGGGAGGTAGCCAAAGATATTTGTGGGAGGTTGGAGTTGTTTTATAGTGTGACTGAGTTTTTCTCTGGTCGTAAGTACCCCACAACTAATATGTATTTTTCTTTGGTGTGTGAGTTGAAAATTGCATTGAATGAATGGAGTTTGTCTTCAAGTGAGATGATAAGTACGATGGCCGAAAGCATGCTTGCTAAATTTAATTCTTATTGGGCTAATGTTAGTGTTGTTATGGCTGTTTCTGTTATCTTAGATCCAAGATATAAGATGAAGTTATTGGAGTTTTATTATCCTAACATTTATGGTGTTAATTCTGATTTGGAGATTGAAAAAATTAAGAATCTTTGTTATGATTTGCTTGATGAGTATGGAGATGTAGATGAGTCTCCTGTAGATAATGAAGGAAGTTCTCATATGCCTGCAAGTACTTCAAATCAAGTGGCACAAATAAAATTTAGGTTGATTGGGTCAATGTCAAGGTTTGATGGGTTTGTGAACAATAGTTCAAGTAGTTCAAAGAAACATGGGAGTGGTAGAATGGAATTTGATCATTTCATTGATGAGGGAGTGTTGAAGAGGAGTGAAGACTTCGATATTTTGGCATGGTGGAAAAGTAATGGTCTCAAGTATCCTACTTTACAAAGGATTGCAAGAGATATTTTAGCCATTCCCGTCACAACTGTTGCTTCAGAAGCTGCCTTTAGCACTAGTGGGAGACTTTTAAGTCCACACCGTAGTAGGCTACATCCCAAGCCTATAGAGGCAATGATGTGTGCTCAGAATTGGTTATGGAGTGAAATCAACGGTTAGCAATTGTCTAATTTCTATTTATAAAATCAAAATTGTGTTTTTATATTTGCTAGTTACAATTTGATGAAATTTATTACATTTTTTAATTCATTGTTGTTGTAGGTTCTTCAATTATACCTGGAGATAGTACATTTCAATCCATTCTTAATGATGGGGAGCCAAATGAAGATGATGGGAGTTGTGCCACAATTGATGGGAGTTGCATCACAATTGATGAAGATTAAATATTTTGTATTAATTTAGTAGTTTTTTTTAATTTCTTGGACTTGTTGAATTAATTTGTTGGTTTGTAATTATTCTAAACTTGTGGCCTTGTGGGATTTATTTTGTAGCTTTTTAATTTCTTGGACTCGTTGGACTTTTGATACTTATTTCTTAAACTTGTTGGATTTATTTTATTTTTATGTTTAGCTAGTGATTTTAGTTATGATTTTGTTGATTAATGATTAAATGGTTATCTTAGCTAGGTAATTTAAAATCTTTGTTATTGATTTAGCTAGGTAATTTAAATGGTTATTGATTTAAAATCTTTGTTATGATTTATTGAATTATGATTATGATATTAGTTATAGTTTATTGATTTTAACAGGTGATTTATTGATTTATGATTAGTAGCCTATGATTTGGCATTTGGGCCATGTTATTTATTGGCATTTGGGCCATATTATTTAGGCTTGAATTGAATTAAAATATGCAGGCTTAATGTAGGCAAAAATAAATTTGGGCTTAAATTTTTTTTTTTTTTTTATTAGGCCACGAATTGGGCCAATCCCTAAACGGGGCCCGGCTAGGGCGGGTCCGGGCCCCGGAAAAAAACCCGGTACCCTAAACGGACCGGGTCCGGGTTACGGGTCTTGCCCCGCGGGTCGGGTCCGGATATGGAAAAACCCGGCCCGAACCCGACCCGTTGCCATTCCTAATATAAAGGCTTTAAAAATAGAGTCGCTTTTAGAATCTTGACATTAGTAATGGATTTATGTGTTTATGTTTTTGAGATTTTTATGATTGTTTACATAATTGGGCTTTTTACACTTCTTTCATGTCCCGTTTAAAGTTAATCACGTTGAAGAAGTGTCTTTGTTATTGTCTAGGCTCTATTTATCTTTAAAAAACATACTCTTTTTTAAGTTGTCCTTTTTTGTTGGTATCTGCATTAGTTTATTGCCTTTGGTTGTTTTGAACAACATATGATGATTTGTTTACTATGTGTTCCATGTTTTGTTACAGACACCATCACAGAAAAATGTACCTATTCGTTTGGCCGCTTAAGCAAACTGTTTCAGTACAATTTTTACCACCATTGTTGTTCAGTTTCATCGTTCCAATGGGTAGTTATGAATTTTGCACTTGTGGGGACCGGCCCAGAATAATAGGTTGCCTGGGCTCTGGTCCCGTCCGAGGACCAATCTGTCCGAGGAGACGTCGTGGCCCAGAATCCTTATTTAGGCCCACTGGGGCAAAGAGAACATGTCCGAGGAGTAATTCCTCTTTGGACATTCCAAAATCCGGGTCAAGGGTGCGTCCTGGCTACTGTAGTCCTCCCTCCAAGTACGTAAAAAGAAAGGAAACCCAAAATATCTCAGCAAAAGCTGCCTCCACCACATTAAATGCACCACAACTACTCTCCTAGCCGCATTAATGAAGAGAAGACCCCTGAACAGTGCTACCTTGGCCACTGCAACTCACAAAGAACTGGTAAGGGTGTCTGATGGGACAGGTGCTCAAGTAGGGGTTTGGATGATCAACAAGTGTAAAGCTCAGATGATAGGAGAGGGCCTATATAATATGTAAAGGTCCCCCAAGAAAAAGGGAAGAGACGGAGAGAGAGAGAGGAGAGAACACTGTAGAGAAATTTTATGAATCTGTGCCCATTAATCAAGTTTGAGACCTGATCGTTTGAGAAGGATCTCCCTTCATTGCTACCTCCTTTTGTTCTTGTTTCTGTACCCCCTGAGCCCATGCAATAAACCGTTTAAGCTAACTGAAACCAAGTTCTTTAGCCCATACTCTACAAAAAATTCATTGTGTGAACTTTTTGGGCCAAAACCTGACCAACAAGGATCGGGTCAACTAAAACCGTGTCCCTACAATTGGCGCCGTCTGTGGAAAGAACTAGAATATCAATAAGCACCACGGTTGAGCATGGCAGAACTAGGTCCACACCAAGAAAATCCTCACCAGGCTAACCCTCAACAGACAGAACCTATCGAGTCCCAGCGGCAAAATAATCTTGTCAACCCAAGCAGCAGAAGGAATCATGAGGGAAGCGTACATACTACCCAGACGAGCCAAAGTCATACCCAGATAGGTAGTCACGTATCCCAAAGGCGAAATAGTCATCAGGCCATGCAGCAAGAGATAGATGACCTGAAAAGGAAGTTGCGACGTGCACAGCGAAAGCGATCTCCCTCCAGCTCAGATGCGTCCTCTAACGAGGAGGACGTGAGTTATCGACGGAGATCAAGAACACCCCCAAGTGAAACCTTTTCTTGCGAGAAGGAGTCTCGCCCTGGACGAAAGTATGAGAACCCATCCAGCAAAGGTTTGGGAAACGATGCTATGAATAGGGCACTAAACCAGATTTCAAGATCACCATTTATGTACAGAATTGAAGGGGCTAAGTTGCCTTGATGCTTTAATCAACTAGCGTTCGCCATCTACAATGGCCGAGCGGACCCGGTGGAGCACATGAGTCAGTTTAACCAAAAAATGGCCATCTACTTGCAAAATGAAGCCCTAATGTGCAAAGTCTTCCCATCCAGCTTGGGACCAATGGCGATGAGATGGTTCAACAGCCTGAAGACAAATTCCATAGGCTCATATAAGCAGCTCACTCAGGCTTTCTTCTCTCGTTTTATTACAAATAGCAGAGTCCCTCGACCCCTAAGTTCGTTGTTGTCCTTATCCATGCACGAGGGAGAGACCCTGAAGGCGTATTCGGACAGATATTGGGAGATGTATAACAAGTTGGATGGGAACCATGACGATGTCGCTATCAGCACATTCAAAAGTGGTCTCCCCACCGAGCATGGCTTAAGGAAATCTCTCACTGGTAAACCAGTTGCCGACGTTCATCAGTTGATGGATAGGATTGACAAGTACAAAAGGGTGGAAGAAGATCAGCTACAAGGAAAGGGAAAGGAGAAGATCATTCCCCCCAAAGCGAATGATTTCAGGTCGGAACGATATAACCATAACCAGCCGAGGAGATATTTCTCGAGACAGGCTGGACAAAGTAACATGCAAACGGTGAATGCCGTGTTCAGAGAGCCAGTACAACAAGTACTAGAGAAAGTGAGGAACGAACCCTTCTTCAGATGGCCGGGAAAGATGGCTGGAGACCCTTCAAAACGTAACCAGAACCTGTATTGCCACTATCATCAGGACCATGGACATACCACTGAGGATTGCAGAAATCTATGGAATCACCTAGATTAGTTGGTCCGAGAAGGAAAGTTACGTCACCTTTTACACCCCTCAAGCGGTCATCCGGGCTAGGCAATGCAAGAGCCTCAAAAAGATGTATCCTTAAGACCCCCCACAGGAACGATCCATGTCATCCTCGTCGCTCTAGGAAGAACCGGGTCATTTCCTTCCAGGGTGCTGTTTGTGGCTCGGCTCTCTACCGAGGACGGGGGAAGAGAATTTAAAAGGTTTAAAAAGGGAAGCTCGTTAATATTAGGATTCTCGGACGAGGATAAGAGGGGAACTATCCAACCTCACGACGATGCCTTAGTGGTTACGCTGAGAATCAGAGGCTTCGATGTGAGAAGGGTGCTGGTAGACCCGGGTAGCGCAATAGAAGTAATGTATCCTGATCTATACAATGGGCTGAACCTGAGGCCGGAGGATTTGACGGCTTATGACTCTCCCCTTATCAGCTTCGAAAGGAAGACTGTTACGCCAAAAGGGCAGATCAGACTACCCATACATACTGGGTCAGAGGTGGTGGAGGTGAACTTTATCGTGGTCGATGCCTACTCGCCCTACACAGTGATAGTAGCCAGGCCCTGGATCCATGCCCTAGAAGCTGTATCCTCCACACTTCACCAAAAGGTAAAATACCCGTCCAGAGGCCAAGTAGAAGAGATATGTGGAGATCAGGCCATGGCCAGGCAGTGTATGGTGGCCGCCATCTCACGTCGGTCCCATGCCGAGTCCTCGGCCTCTAAGAACTTATAGCAATCAGCCACCTCGGCAGGGCAAATCAATGAGCCATCCGAGGAGATAAGGTGTGAAAGTTTAGAAATGTTTATCGTTGACAATGACCCGGAGAGATTTTTCCAGGTCGGCTCCGAGTTGCCTCCTCAAGAAAAAGAGGAACTGGTCGGATTTCTGAGAAGAAATGTCAATGTGTTTGCATGGGACGCTTACGACGCCCCGGGGGTGGACCCTAGCCTTATTTGTCACCACTTGAATGTTAACCCATCTTCAATTCCAAAGAAGCAACCACCCCGACGTCCCTCAAAGGAACATGACAGTGCCGTTAGAGACGAAGTGACAAAACTAAAAAAGGCAGGGGCTATTAAAGAGGTCTTTTACCCCGAATGGCTGGCAAATACGGTGGTGGTAAGAAAGAAAACGGGGAAGTGGCGAGTCTGCGTAGACTTCACAGACTTGAACAAGGCATGCCCGAAAGACCCATTCCCATTACCTCAAATAGACCGACTAGTAAATGCGACTGTAGGCCACCCTCGAATGAGCTTCCTGGACGCCTTCTAGGGCTATCATCAGATACCCCTGGCATTAGAGGATCAGGAGAAAACGGCGTTCATGACACCCGTCGGAAACTACCACTATAAGGTGATGCCTTTCGGACTAAAGAACGCAGGGTCAACGTACCAAAGGATGATGACCAGAATGTTTGAACCGCAACTAGGCAAAGTTATTGAAGTCTACATAGATGATATGGTGGTAAAAAGTAAGGTGGTGTCCGAGCATGTGAAAGACCTAGAGATCATTTTTGGCATCTTAAGGGAGCACAAGTTGCGGCTCAATGCCTCCAAGTGCTCATTCGGGGTCGGGTCTGGGAAATTCCTCGGCTATATGGTAACCCACAGAAGGATAGAGGTAAGCCCAGATCAAATCAAAGCGATTAATAGCCTGCAGGCTCCTCGAAATCCGAAAGAAGTGCAGAAACTCACTGGCATGATCGCAACATTAAACCGGTTCATATCACGATTTGCAGACCGATGTCGACCTTTCTACCTCTTGATAAATAAGTGGAAAGGGTTTGAGTGGTCAGAGGATTGTGTCCGGGCCTTCCAGCAGCTTAAGGGATACTTGTCGCGACCACCCATCATGTCTAGCCCTGAGGCAGACGAGGTACTGTTTGCATACATAGCCATAGCCCCTCATGCTGTAAGCCTGGTACTGATACGGGATGACAATGGGGTACAGCGACCAGTGTACTATGTAAGTTAATCATTACATGAGGCCGAAGTGCGATACTTACCATTGGAGAAAGCAATTCTGGCGGTAGTGCACGCCACACGGAAGCTCCCTCATTACTTTCAAGCACACACGGTCATCGTTCTAACCCAGCTTCCCCTTCGAGCGGTGCTTCGTAGCGCCGACTACACAGGAAGGATCGTCACGTGGAGTGCACTTTTAGGAGCCTTTGATATTAAATATATGCCTAGGTCCTCTGTCAAGGGTCAAGTCCTCGCGGACTTAGTCGCAGAATTCGCTGAACCCTCTGTAGAAACAATAACCGAGAAGAAAGACTTGGATGGAAAATCGGTTGGCACAATCTCAGCACGAGAGACCTTGCGCTGGAGGGTCTACGTGGATGGCGCGACCAACCAAAGAGGATCTGGAATTGGGCTAGTTTTAATATCGCCCGAAGGTATTGCCATTGAGAAATCACTAAGACTCGGGTTCTTGGCTATGAATAACGAGGCCGAGTACGAAACCTTACTTCAAGGGATGACGATGGTTCAGAAATTGGGCGGAAGGGTAGTAGAAGCGTTCTCGGACTCCAAATTGATCGTTGGCCAAGTGATGAGTGAATTAGAAGCTAGAGATGCTAGAATGCAAAAGTATCTCAGACGAGTTAAACGCCTGCAGTCGAGTTTTGAATCCTTCAATCTGACACACGTTTCCAGAAGTGGGAACACCCATGCAGATTCGCTGGCCACTCTTGCCACGTCCTCGGCGCATGATCTGCCGCGAATAATCCTTGTCGAGGATCTAGTCCAAGCAAGTTCAATTAGAAGAGACCCAGCTCAAGTCGATCAGGTTAGAAAGAGTCCCAGCTGGATGGATCCTATAGTGAACTTCCTCAAAGACGAAACCCTATTAGAGGGAAAACTGGAAGCCAAGAAGATACGAAGGAATGCTCCTCGGTTCTGGTTGTCGGAAGACCACAAGCTATACCGGCGTTCCTATTCTGGGCCGTACCTATTGTGTATACACCCAGAGGGGTCCGAGTCCTTGCTTGAGGAGCTGCATGAGGGGATTTGCGGGAGCCACACAGGAGGAAGATCGTTGGCGCACAGGGCACTCACCCAGGGATACTGGTGGCCGAATATACAGAGAGATGCCCAAGAATATACGAAAAAGTGTGATCAATGTCAGAGATTCGCCCCAAATATCCACCAACCTGGAGGAATCCTTAACCCCCTCTCCAGCCTTTGGCCGTTTGCTCAATGGGGTCTTGATGTTGTCGGTCCTTTCCCTAAAGCAGCAGGGAATAAGCGATACATAATAGTTGGCACCGACTATTTCACCAAGTGGGTAGAGGCTGAACCCTTGGCCAACATCAGGGACGTGGATGCCAAGAAATTCTTTGGAAGAACATTATTACGCGCTTCGGAACTCCTCACACCCTCATCTCGGACAACGGTCTTCAGTTTGATAGTAAGAACTTCAGGGAATACTGTAACGAGCTTGGCATCACCAACCGATATTCCACTCCTGCCTACCCCCAAGGAAATGGGCAAGCCGAGGCTGTGAACAAAGTCATAGTAAGCGGTCTGAAAAAGAGATTAGATGATGCAAAGGGGAGATGGGTGGAAGAGCTCCCGCACGTTTTATGGACCTATCGGACGACGTCGCGATGGTCAACGGGTGAAACTCCCTTTTCAATGACTTATGGAGCCGAAGCTGTACTCCTAATCGAGAACAGCTTCCCCACATTGAGGTCTAGCACTTTTACCCTAGAAAGCAATGACGAGTTACTAGGGAGAAGTCTGGACCTAGTAGAGGAAAAAAGGGAAAAAGTGATGATCCATATGGCCTATTATCATCAGAAGCTAAGGCGGGGATATTACGCTAATGTAAGGCTGCGACCTTTAAGTCCAGGTGACCTCGTAATGAGGAAGATTCTCGGCAGCGCTAAGAACCCTTCCTGGGGCAAGCTGGGACCCAACTGGAAGGGACCGTATCATATCACATCTGTGGCCAGAATAGGTGCTTATTACCTGGAAGACTTAGATGAAAAAACTGTACCTCGCCCGTGGAATGTAAATAATCTAAGAAGATATTATTATTAATGAAAACAGCTCTACCTATGTTTTGTTCCCTGATCATCGCATACCCATTGGTCCCTTTCCATCTATCCAAGTTTTAAATAGAACCTAAGTCCTGCATGACTCCTCGGACCACAGACTTAGGGGAAATTAACAACTTATGACATCTATCCAAGTTTTAAGCAGAACCTAAGTCCTGCATGGCTCCTCGGATCACAGACTTAGGGGAAATTAATAACTTATGGCATCTATCCAAGTTTTAAACAGAACCTAAGTCTTGCATGGCTCCTCGGACCACAGACTTAGGGGAAATTAACAACTTATGGCATCTATCCAAGTTTTAAACAGAACCTAAGTCCTGCATGGCTCCTCGGACAACAGACTTAGGGGAAATTAACAACTTATGGCATCTATCCAAGTTTTAAACAGAACCTAAGTCCTGCATGGCTCCTCGGACCACAGACTTAGGGGAAATTAACAACTTATGGCATCTATCCAAGTTTTAAACAGAACCTAAGTCCTGCATGGCTCCTCGGACCACAAACTTAGGGGAAATTAACAACTTATGGCATCTATCCAAGTTTTGAACAGAACCTAAGTCCTGCATAGCTCCTCGGACCACAGACTTAGGGGAAATTAACAACTTATGGCATCTATCCAAGTTTTAAACAGAACCTAAGTCCTGCATGGCTCCTCGGACCACAGACTTAGAGGAAATTAATAACTTATGGCATCTATCCAAGTTTTAAACAGAACCCAAGTCCTGCATGGCTCTTCGGACCACAGACTTAGGGGAAATTAATAACTTATGGCATCTATCCAAGTTTTAAACAGAACCTAAGTCCTGCATGACTCCTCGGACCACAGATTTAGGGGAAATTAACAACTTATGGCATCTATCCAAGTTTTAAACAGAACCTAAGTCCTGCATGGCTCCTCGGACCACAGACTTAGGGGAAATTAACAACTTATGGCATCTATCCAAGTTTTAAACAGAACCTAAGTCCTGCATGGCTCCTCGGACCACAGACTTAGGGGAAATTAACAACTTATGGCATCTATCCAAGTTTTAAACAGAACCTAAGTCCTGCATGGCTCCTCGGACCACAAACTTAGGGGAAATTAATAACTTATGGCATCTATCCAATTTTTAAACAGAACTTAAGTCCTGCATGGCTCCTCGGACCACAGACTTAGGGGAAATTAATAACTTATGGCATCTATCCAAGTTTTAAATAGAACCCAAGTCCTGCATGGCTCCTCGGACCACAGACTTGGGGGAAATTATTAACTTGAGGCACTTCTGCAAGTTTTAGACGGAAACTAATGACTTAAAACTCTCGTACAAGTTCAAGTGGAACAGTATTAATAAGCATCAGAAGAGAAAGGAAAAAAGAACATTTTATATTAATGAGCCGGGGTCACTACAAGGAGAGGTCTTTACAAAAGAACAAAAACAAGACAACTCTCATTCAAAAAAAAAAAAAGTACAATAATTAAGAACCTAAAATCTAAGCCTTAGCAAAAGGATTCTCTTTCTGCTCTGGCTGAGGAGGAGGAACCTCGGAGATGGACTCTTTGGCAGGATCCTTGGCTTTATCAAGCAGAGGGATGGCATCAGGAATAGCTATGGCCTGCTCAGAAGCTTCAGGAGTGCCATCAGGATTCTCTCGGATCTCTGGCAGAAAGAAGACCTTCCCGGGCAACCTTAGCGCCGAGTCTGCAGGAATTCCTGCAGCATCAAGGGCATGAGCCCATGAGATGCTGCAATAATCCCTACACACCTCCGAAATTTCCTCGGAGAGCCTGGCTTCAGTCTCTTCAGCCCAGAGCTGATAAGCAGCTTTCTTTTCAGCCTCGGCAGCCTCCCGAACCAGCTGAGCCTCTTCTTTAGACCGCCGGACCTCCTCCTCAGCTTTTTGTAGCGCGGCCTTAAGATCCAGCACTGTTTGTTTTTCAGTGGCCAGGCTGGTCTCAGTCACGTACAATTTTTGACGCTGGTCCTCCGCTTGGGTTTCAGCGTTCTTCAAGCCGGCCTTAGGACTCCGGCGCTTTTTCTCCGCCTCTTTGAACTTCTCCACAAGTTCAAAGTTCTCTTGCTTGAGGGACCCCACGGTTTTCTCCACCTCTGTCCGAGATTGGGCCTCAGCTTCAGCTAAGCTGCGGTTGCTGCGACAGAACTCCTCAGCCACAAACACCTGCTGAATGATCTGCCAACAAAAAAAAATTTGTCTTAGAATGCAACAATGTTCAATGATCTAACGAAAAGGTAGAAGAGTGACTTACCATTGCCAGGTCCCTCTTAAGGGATAGAAAGAGCTCGGGCTGAGAGAACCGCCTGTAGGCCTCCATATCCCGAAGGAGGAGTACTGGCTGCTCCAAAGCCTCAACTATGTACCCTGCTCGGCCCCTGTTGTATTCTCGGACCGATGCAGTGTAAGGGATAGCAACCCCATCTAGCTCCAACTTTGGACTCCAAGTGCGTGGTTGAATACGCACTTCAGCCCGGTTCTCCTCTTCTCGGCTCTCTACGGAGGAAGCCCTTCTATTCTTTTGCCCCCGGGTGGTTTTTTGCTGCTTGCCCTGGCAGGGCACCACCTCGCCTTCCTCAGGGATTTCAGTCGGCCTTTTCTTTTTTAGGTCCGGGTTAACCTTGAGGCCGAGGTCAGAAGGAACCTGAGGAGCAACTGGAGGAAGGTCCTGGGTCTGCGACTGAGCAGGCACCTTCGAAGGTTGACCTTTTCCTCAGGAAGACATCAATTCTCGTAAGGTTTTTCCTTTGCCAGCCATATTGTCTACCTCCTCGTCTGAAGAGTCTTCCGAGCAGGCTATAATAATCGGAGCACCGACCACGGAGTTTCGATCCTGCTCTCCTTCAGGGTCTGAAAGCTTAATCAAAGGGGCTTTATGAACCTCCTCTTCAAAATAGAACTCGTCTATCTCCTCCTCAAGAGAAAGACAAGAGGATTCGGTCTCTCCTTCAACTGGCGCAGCAACGTCAAGGTTGTCTGGCGGAGGCAGTTGCACGACTGGTGGAGGATTCCGAACGCCAGGTAACACGACTGGCTTAAGATCTCGTTGGGCCAAAAACCTGGGCTTGGATACGTCAATCCTAGCCAACCTTGGACTACCAGCTCTTATGGCGTGACCAATGGGTTGGAATGAGCGGGTTAGTGGTCGGTAGCCCAAAACCAAATGACACGCGCGTAGCTGCCCGTCCTCGGTAACGTAGATTTCTGACCTTAGAAGATAGTTCAAGGCCTGAAGGTTCACGTGGCTCAGCTTGGGAGCAACCAGAGCTCTATCTGCAATACAGCCGAGAAGGAAATTAGAGTTAAACTATAAAATTTATGACTTAAGCAAAAAAAAAAAAAAAAAGTGAATTCGAAGAGCTAAGCCCCCTCCCCAAAGGACTGGCCCTAAAGGCGCCGCACCTGGAATTCCTGCTCGAGTTGAACAATGACCATCGCTCCACTCTCCTGAGGCAATGAGGAAGTCATCCTTCATAGTCTTATTGGATATGGGGAGGCAGGAGATTGGCCTAACCGCCTTGAATCGAGATTTAAGGTAATACCCTCCTTTCTCGACGTAGTGGCACTCGTACAGGTGAACCACATCATGCCAGGTTAGGCCTAGACCCATCTGCTCGTTCAAGACATCTATGCAGCCTAATACCCTGAACATGTTGGGAGCGCACTGATGCGGTGTCAACCTATGGTGGAACAAGTAGTCCTAGGTAATCCTACGCATGAGAAGTGTCATTCCTCCTTCTATGAAGGCAATCATAGGAATGACCACTTCACCCACGTCTCTATCTAGCAATACTCCTTCTGGGGGACAGTACTGCAGAACCACCCCCTGTGGGATGTGGTATTTTGCCCTAAAGGCCTCCATGGCAGCCGGAGTGTCTACTAGGTCTTTGAATCTACCCATCTAAGTTGAACTGGAGGGACGGAAATAAAAACCGAGGAGAAAAGTGAAATCCGAGGAGAAATTTGAAGCAACGAAACGAACGGAACTTACGAATATCTTCGCAAACGACCAGTAAGATGCATGAAAATCTCTTCCAGGAAGGACGCTTCGCAGAAACGGTTATGGAAATTTGAAGAACGGAAGAGCTCGTAGATTTCTGGGCGCTGGAGTTCTCTGGAGTTCTCTGGACTTCTGATATGCAGATAAAAAAGAAAAAATGAGCCTCACTAGCGCTTTATATAGCAAGAGGGAGAAAGAGAAAACCACTCCCGCTCAAGAATTCGAGGAAAAATGCTGGCCGTCAAATCTACGCCTCGCCGTTGGATAAAGAAGACATAAAGCTACCCGGAGTAAATGGCCGCACCTCGTAAATTGTAGCGCGTTAAAAGTGATTTCCCACACGCACGAACCAAGATCTCATTAATTCCATCCCTTGTAATGTCAAAACCCCGCTTTTCTCCTTAGAAAGAGATCAAAAACCAGAGTTTTGAAGGGCTATTGTGGGGACCGGCCCAGAATAATAGGTTGCCTGGGCCTTGGGCCCGTCCGAGGACCAATCCGTCCGAGGAGATGTCGTGGCCCAGAATCCTTATTTAGACCCACTGGGGCAAAGAGAACATGTCCGAGGAGTAATTCCTCCTCGGACATTCCAAAATCCGGGTCAAAGGTGCGTCCTGGCTACTGTAGTCCTCCCTCCAAGTACGTAAAAAGAAAGAAAACCCAAAATATCTCAGCAAAAGCTACCTCCACCACATTAAATGCACCACAACTACTCTCCTGGTCGCATTAATGAAGAGAAGACCCCTGAACAGTGCTAGCTTGGCCACTGCAACTCACAAAGAACTGATAAGGGTGTCTGATGGGACAAGTGCTCAAGTAGGAGTTTGGATGATCAACAAGTGTAAAACCCAGATGATAGGAGAGGGCCTATATAATATGTAAAGGTCCCCCAAGAAAAAGGGAAGAGACGAAGAGAGAGAGAGGAGAGAACACTGTAGAGAAATTTTATGAATCTATGCCCATTAATCAAGTTTGAGACCTGATCGTTTGAGAAGGATCTCTCTTTATTGCTACCTCCTTTTGTTCTTGTTTCTGTACCCCCTGAGCCCATGCAATAAATCGTTTAAGCTAACTGAAACCAAGTTCTTTAGCCCATACTCTACAAAAAAATTCATTGTGTGGGACCTTTTAGGCCAAAACCTGACCAACAAGGATCGGGTCAACTAAAACCGTGTCCCTACAGCATTGTTCCAAATAAATTTCACTTTATATTTCTTTAGACAAAAAACCTAAAACTTTAGTTCATTTTTCATACTCACTCTCTTTATAGTGAGCTTTTTGTTTTTACATTTTTGTTTTTGTTTTTTTATTCAAGTTATTGAGTCATATTTCAATAGTAGAAAAGCTATAATCATGGATTATTCTAATCCTTCTTTTTATTGTATTTTTCTATTTTGTATATATATATATATATATATTTCAATACTTTTGAAGCTTTGAATCTTCTTGAATTTTTAATTTTTTTTGGCCTTTTAGAAGTTTTAGCATCTTAACTTTTGTGTTCATTTTTTTCCATTATTTGAAACTCTCTAGAAGATTTCAATGATCTTTATCTTATGTTTCTATTCCTAGCTTTTTTTCTTTTCTTTTCTTTTTTTCCATAGCATATGTACGTGTTGTGTATGATCTTTGATTCTTTCTTTAATAGTTTGTGTGTGAGTATGTGTCATCTTATGCAAAATCTGTAAAGATGCTTCTTTTTGTAAAGAATCCTGTGTGTTTCATGACTTTAGTGCGTCGTATTCTTAAATGATAACAATGGTTTCCTTTGACGTGGGTTTTGTTCATATTGGTTTCAAAGTTTATTTCATGTGCTATTTCTTGGCTTATATCATAGATTGTAATATATTTATTCATCAAACTATTTAGTTGGATTTTTTTTCGAAGTTGTTTTTAGTGTTGGACATTATCTTGAAGCATGCGTGTTGGTATCATATATTTAAATACTGTTAAGTTGAAAATAATAATAATGATAATATATATAGTTTAATAAATGTCTAAAATGTATAGCTGTTAACTAATGTTTTAGCTATATGGTTTTATTTTACTAATTCAATTTCGGTGTTGTAGTAAAATAAACCAAGATTAAATTATATATTGTACTTGTACGGCACCGAGATCCCAGGACCCATATGGACCCTGGGCCCAGGCCCAGTGGAACGGCCCCATTGCCCTAAGCCCTTCTTGAAACTGCCTTCATGTAAAAACAAAGTTTTGGGTCTCGGATCCTGAGAAGTGTTCGGCATAAGCTTTCCCGAACAAGCATATGAACCCTGTCCGGAAAAATCGTGAAATGCTCGGGAAATTGCATTACCGAGCACAATCGAGTAAGCTGGAATCAAGTTCCAAGGCCATAATTGCTGCATCCCATTCCCACCTAAACCCCCACTTAAAGCAGATTATATTGGACCTTCAATAGCACTAGCGGTGGCTGTAATCATAATCTCCCCACTAACCTTGGCTATAAATAGCAGAAATTTGGGAAGAGGAGGGGGTTCAGAAAAAAGAAAGAGAGAGAAAACAGTCGAGGAAGAGAGAATATTGCTTCGAGTCTCTATGCTGAGAACGACCCAGAGTAGGAAATCCTAAAGCCCACTCTATAAATAAATTGTAAGCCCAAGTGAGTTCAAGCCCAACAGTCTCACTTCTGGTTCATACAGTACTCAATATTTTTCTCGTGCATCACACGGATAAGTGACTAGTCTATACTACTAAATGATAGTCTGGTAAAAATACATGTCTAACTTGCACTAAAACATTGCCTACAAAATAGGAACACTCTTCCACTAACCCACTTCTTCAAAGTAATTATATGTTTATTGTTTTTTTTTTAGATAGAAAAATAAGTTTTTTTTATAAGAAATAAAAAAAAAAAAAAAAAAAAGTTAAACAACCCATGTTACTGCTGTTTTTTTCCTTAAAAAAAAAAAAAAAAAAAACCCATGTTTATCCAAAAAAACTAAATATTAAAAAAAAAAAAACTAATAGTTATCAAAATAAATAAATAAATAAATAAAAAGATATATACACTTTTTTTTTTTATAAGTAAATACATCTTTAACTCCCACTAAAACGTTGCCTACAAAAAAAGATCACTCTCCTAATAGTTTTCAAATTGCTCTTCTATTTTATTTTTTATTTTTTTTTGTAAAAGTTAATAATTTGCATCAATTATAATTTGAAATTACTACATTTTTCAATCACAGAAATACCTAGGGGTGTAATTAGTGTTCTACGTTTTGGATGAAGTAATTTTCTCATCACACCCCTAGGTTTTTTTGTGATTGAAAAATGTAATAATTCTAAATTATAATGAATTCAAATTATTAATTTTTACAAAAAAATAGAAGAGCCTCTAAACACACGCGTGAGCGCGTGCTCAGAGGCTAGTCTATATCTATATATATCTAAAAGCTGGAGCGTAGCATTTATTGTTGCTACGCTCTAGTTAAGCCACATCAGCGCTATGTCATCGTTTATTTTCTTATTTTATTTTTTATTTTTAGATTTCTGGTTGACATTTATTGAGGATCTCCTTAAATTCAAGTGTTACTCTATCTGCAATTCTATCATCTGTCTCTCCATTAACCCAAACTCTTCAAATGCCGCTATTATATGGAATTCTAATAGTCGCCAATAAATTACAACCTTCTCACCTCCTTTGTCTATTGTAACTTCTTCCAATTATTAGGTATGATGTGACAAATAACGCCATGTGGCAAACAATTAAGGATACATTTCAATCTTTTTAGCATCTGTCAACAATATGCACTATAAGTTCCACCATTATAATTAATATCCACTATAAACTCAAATACTCCATCAATTTTTTTTTTGAAGTAACCCAAAAATCATGTTTTACCATAAATAAATCACCCCTAACAAAATCTACGTTTCCTAAGAAAAAACAAAACCACTCTTTCCTTTTTTCTTTTTCTTTTTTTTTTTTGGTTTTTCCCCTTCCATCACTTGTAAAACACAAATCTTATTATATATTATGAAATTTGGATTTAAAACAATTTATGTTTTTTTTCCCCTTCCATAAACCCATAAACCTAACAATCTATGCTCTCTTTCCTCTTTTTTCATTTTCCTATTACCATAATATCTATAATCTCTTTCCTCTTCTTTCATTTTCCTCTTACCATAATGATTCTTAACGTTCCAATTAAGAATATCTCTACACCTCTCTCTCTCTCTCTCTCCTTCTTTATCAGCATATGAACCAATATTACCTTTTATTTTTTGTTTCCATTTGAATGTTAAGCTGCCAATATTTTTCTTTGCTATTTTCATTCAGCATTTATTCATACTTCCTATTGCGTTGCCATGATAGACTCATTTTAGGATTAAAAAACAAAATAGAGAAACATAAAAAAATAAAATAAAAATAAATAAATAAAAAGCACTGCCGTTAGGATGAAGAAAAAAGAGAGAGATTTGCATTAGGACTCATCTCTTCCCACCTCAAAACCCTAGCAACTACCAACTCAAAACCCTAAACTTAACATGTAAGGCAACATTCTTTCTTTTTTTATTTTATACGGCAATTTTTGCTTTCATATGTACTTGAGATTTTCTTTCTTAAACTTCTTCTTTTTTTATGTTCAGAAAAGATTTTCTTTAGAGTAATTGTTTGCTTTCTTAACTAAAGCTGTGGTTTTTGGTTGATTAAAATTATCATTAATTCAATCTTACATATAATTGTTTGTTTGGATTCAACATAAAAGATAATGGAATAAAGTGTTATAATTTTGATATTGTTCCATGTCTTAAATTGTTTATGTAGGGACTGGGTTCGAGCACTTCTGCTGCCAGATGTGTGGACTTAAGCCCAACTAGCCCAATATAATAAATTTATAGAGAAATGGGTTCAAGAATTAGGCCTTAATGAGGGTTACAACAACTAGGCATGGTTATGAGAGGATTGAATGGCGAAGATTCGAACTAAAGTATGAACTTCCGTCCTCGGCCCTATCCGAGGAACTTGTGGTTCTTATTATTTCTTCAAATGCTTAGTTACAAGGGTTCCAGAGATCATACAAACTGCTACTGTCTTCTCTATTTCTAATTTTTCTCGATCCCCCATTCATGGAGGATCTATTACATTATATAGCCCTTTTCAGTTGATCTTGGCCCTCCATTTGTTGATCATGCAGGTCACTACTCGAGTGTTTATCCCATCAGCCGCCTTCCTCAACCTTCTGTGAGTTGCAGTAACCAAGGGGGCATTATTCAGGGGTCATTTCTTTATTAATGCGGCCAGAACGTTAGTTGTGGGCATTTAATGCGGAGGTGACAGTTTTTCCTTGAATTACTCCTCCACCATGCTCTCAAGGCTGACCCACTGTACTTGTCCCTTCTCTCGGGATACTCTGGGGGGCTGCCTTCGATGGCGTGCCATTCTTCCCTTTTGGGACCCGAGTTGGCCGAGGTCAGGGCTGTCCTCGGCAATGATTCTGGGCCATTTGGGCTTTCTTCATTCATCCTCGGCCATTTTCTCCTCCTCGGCGTGGGCCTTGGGCTTAGTATAAGCGGGCCGGGGTTGTCAAATTCTTAGGACCCACAATAGCCTCTCAAAATCTTGCTGTCCAGCTCCTCAGACGGAGAGGAGGATTTTGGTGTCCTCGGGCCTTATCACGGCTTGTCAAGTCTTGTCATCTGTCAGTGCCGAAGCCTTTTCACTTGCCTAAGGCACGTTCCTGGCGCCTTGGTATGTGGAGCGTGTCTTCATTAAATTTTGGCGGCTCTATGCTCCCCACGTTCAACGGTGCGATGGCAATCTAACGGTGAAGGTTTCCTTAACTTTATGGGCGGGAAAACCCGCACAGCTATTTTTAATGGGAGGTATAAATACCCATTTGAACTGATTTTTCTCTTTACTTTTGCACTTCAAGAGTTCTTGCGCACATATCCTAAGTTCAGTTAAAATTCCAGCCAAACTCAAGTCTTTTTCCAGTATAAAAAGCCTGTCCGAGGAGCTTTTCCTCATTTCTATAAGTTTTTCTTCTCTCTCTAACTCGCGCTTTCTTTCTTTTAAGTTTCTTTTCTTCTTACTTCTCTCCTTCTTTCGCTCTTCCCTGAGTCATTTTAACCGTTTCTAAGGATGGGTAAATTAAAAAAGTTAGTTAAGTCCGAAGAGGCGATGGAAAAGTTCATCGCTGATTATAGGATACCGCCCAATGTAGGCTTAAGGTACTGTGAGGAAGGGGAGTGGCATTTTAGGAGGTAGGTGGGTGAAGTAATGATTCCTATGATCGCCTTTATAGAGGGTGGTATGAGGATCCCTATGGGGCGGGTGATAAGGGACTACCTTAGGCACTTCCGATTAGCTCCCATCCAGTGCGCTGCCAACGTGTTTAGGATCTTGGGTTGTGTGGACGCTTTAAATGAGAAAATGGGGTTGAGTTTAACTCATCATGATGTAAACTGGTGCTACAACCTCCAACACCTAAAGGGTAAGTCCTTCTATATGAAGACGAGGGATGATAAGGTTCGGCTTATCCAGTGCCTCCCCGAGACCAGCAAAGGGTTGAATAAGGACTTCTTCATTGTGTCCGGGGAGTGGCACGACGGCCTTCATTGCCCAACAGAGGAAGGGGAACCAGGTGGGCTATTAAGGGTAGGAGAGGTCTGGTACCCTCTTGGTCCTCTTCCTGAGCACCGTTTCCTGCCTTCCGGCATAGTTGTTCTTCCAAAATCTAGTTTTGCTTGGTGAGGTGTTCCACGGCCGCAGTTAGAGTCTGCACTTGTCTCTCGAGAGCAGATAGTCGCGGCTCGTCTTCCTAGACATTGTTGGTGGTTGCCATTGATTGAGTAAGTACCATGCAACTCTTTGTCCGGGAAGCATTTGCTATGGCTTACAAATCACACTTTCCCACAGACGATGCCAACTGATGATGCCAAAAAAGTCACCAGTGAGCCACAGGTACTTGCGCACTCGAAATGGCTCCTGCACAACACAAAAGAGAAGACCTTGCGGAGAGCACTGGTGTGGTGCTGGCCAAGTACCCTCCGAAGGTCAAGTTAGAACTTCTTACAACTCTAGAGTGCTAGAGAGGGGTGAATTATGCGTACCTTGGCTAGCGAGAGTAATGGGGCTTTTATAGTAGTATAGGGTTGACATCTCTTCCTTGGTGCGGAAGTCTTTTCCTTATAGGAGTCTTCTTGGGCGTATTTGGCGGGATCCTTTCCTTATGAGGATCCTTTGAGCAATATCAAACGTGGAGGGCAAGACATTTCCTTATATATGCAATCGTGGATAGCAAGTAAACTTGCATTAGGGACGTCAGCTTATTTGTTCCCTTCAGCCTTACTGGCGTTAGTTTGTTGATGTCGTCAGCCTTTAAGCGTGGCTCGCAGACTTCCCTCATTTCCCCGATCTAGAACATCATTTGCTGACTCCAACATGAGGAAGCTGACGGTTGAAACTATACTCGTCAGCTTGTGCCTGATGGCTTTATCTCAATCCGTCAGCTTTATGCCTTGTATGAATAAGTACTATTTTTATCCTTATCAGAGTTCATCTGGCGTGAACCCGGTTTCTTCGGGAACCCGGCATTGGAATTGGACCGGTTCTTGGGAGAAAAACATTGACATGATTTTTGAAGAAATCAGAGACCAGGCTAAAAGAGTGAACCGGAGAGAAGAAGGAAGGGGAAAAGGGAAGGAACGAAGTGGAGGGGGTGAGTATTTAAGGACCGAGTGGAAGAGCAAATGTGGGTCCACGTAAAAACAAAAGCATTATGAGAGTGAGGGAGCTTTGTCTAATAAAGTTATACTATGTTTTATTTATTTATTTATTTTTTCACTATTTAGTAGTTTGATTATCACACGAAGTAATGGAAAATTTTAGAAACACCCCTAAATGCACACTAACCAAAAAAGAATATTGGAAATGCAGCTATATATAGAACTAAATTGTAGATGAATGGTTTATCAAAGAATCACATGTGAAGACCTGTGTTAAAATGTATAGTAAGCATTACTCACTGAAAAATAAGTGAATAACTTAAACGGGAAACAGAACAATAGGAATCCCATTTCAATTGTATTACATAAATATAACCCGTTACAAAGCATTATATGTTTCTAGTAGGTTCAATTACAGACATACAAATCAGATAGACCTTTTGTTTTAGGAACATCAAAAGAAGCAGATCGTACATTTATGAAACAGGTTGTAAACAAATGAGGTGGAATTTTTTGAATTAGGAAGAGTGTAATACCCTTCTTAGGAGATAAATAATGACGTTAATAACAACCATTTTAATTCATGCACAGATCACAGAAAAAAATGATTTTTTTTTTTTTTTAAGTGGAATTACCCAATGCTATGCTGCAGCAGTAATATGGCATGTAAAACATGATTATGCAGGTCATATGTCATCCTATAGCAACAACTGGTTTTTTCCCTATCTTTATCTGTTTCTTCTTGAGTTTCAATGGCTAGCCCCCTTTGTCATGTGAATACAGGACAGGGACCCTTCCACCCTTGAATTAATTATATCCCTTCCATCCTCTTTTTTTTTGAGAAACAAACACATGTGAGGGAGAGGGAAAGGGGTTCTAATATAAAGGCACACCACAACTCCACTCAAAAACCATGGTAACTCAATCTTCTTTTGGTTTACTAACTTAATGGTCTACAAACAAAGCAAATTATTCATAACAGAAGCAATTAAGGCAACCTCTAAATGCAACTTTGAGAAGAAAACATTCAGGTTTTGCATCAATTAGTTTGTGTCCATGTAAATAAAAGAAAACTATGAATATATATTACTGGTTAAATAGTGTATTTTGATAATAAAGAAATTGCTACTAAAAGGTGCGTATTGGCTCACTACTTGACTAAACCAAAAATACTACTAAACGGTGCGTATTGGCTCACTACTTGACTAAACCAAAAACACTATTCCTAAGACCATTCACTCTTTTTACATAGTTAGTAGAAGTAGAAATGGCTTTTAAATATATGAGGCTTATTACTAAATGGCTTTTAAATATATGAGGCTTATAAGTTAAAAATAAAATGATTTTTGTAGCCTAAAAAAATTAAATAATTAAAAAGGACATGACATCATTTTATTGGATAAACTAAACATGTGTGGCTAACTTATGTGGCACTTAACGAAAAATATGGATGAAGAGGTTGCTGATGCAAACAAAATAAAACTTAAGGGGGGTACTCTACAAATTCTAAAATTTCAGGATGTAAAATCTAAACACCACTAAACTTTAAGGGTGTAGTTTGCAATTTAGTCTAAAAATAAAATGGTTTTTACACCAGGATTGGATTGCTCTATCTGATTGGATTGCTCTATCTGATCAGGTTAGGTCGTGAAACAATGGTCAAGCTATTTTTTTTTTTTTTTTTACTTCAAAAATTGTGTGTCCTAAACCACAACAACCAACCAACCATTCATGATTTGATAATTTCAAGGGAGTGACATTAAAAAAAAAAAAAAAAAAAAAATTGAAAGCCAAAGTGGAGTTTGAAACCTCAACTTCCATCCTCCCCTAATTAAGTGTGGTTGCATTAAGTTACACTATGATTTTGAATACATCTAACGTTAACTTTTTGCCAACCCGTTTTTCAAAATCAAAATTTGCTTTATGTATTTTCCTAATTTCATCAAATCAAAACCATTGATATAGTCCCTCATGCAACAATCTTGATGCATGTATGATATTATGGGACATGTGCCCCTCTAAAATAGAGTCAAGTGTTTTATTTAACTTGCATTGCATAACATTAGAAGGGATAAGCAAATTTCAGTATCGTCATTAACAAATGTCGTAGGATGCTTTCCCCACATATAACCGAATTCTTAGATCTGTGTTTTGGGTTCAAGATACAATTTGACCTAGCTAAGTTAAAGGATCTTATAACTCTTAGATCTTTGGCCTCGTTTTAAATCAATGACGCATTGATGATCAATCACATCTTAAAAATCTCAATAATTAGTGACAAGTCCATATACTATATTCATTATTCACTCCCTATACACAATCACAACCTCACAAGCACAAGTAGTGTAAACAAACAAAGATAAGCACTCACACACACTTAGAGGGATAAATAAATTATTTGACATTCTAGGATGATCAAAATTAGTGGCCCCTGTATTGACAATTGGGCTTGGTCAAGTATGAGAATTTAAAAGAGAATAAGAAAGGGATCAAGAAAAAGAGAATATGACATTCTACGTTGAAAACGACCAAAAAAAAAAAAAAAATAGTCTCAACTGATAGGCCAAAAACGAATTGACCCCCTTGTGATTAATTAATTGATTAATTAGTCAAGTTTATTAATTGATCAAATTAACATGCAAATGCGTGGTAGCACAAACAAATCACCAATAAACTAATTATGCAACGGAAAATAAATTTGACACGGTGATTTGTTTACGAATGGGGAAAACCTAACAGCAAAAACCCCACCGGGTGATTTTCAGGTCACCACTCCCGAAATTCCACTATTATCAAAACAAGCAGTTACAAGTAAAGGAATCCTAGTACTTTATACCAACCTATTGTTGAACCCTTACTCCAATACCCAATTGGACTTGTTATGTAGTGAAAATTTCCCCTTTTGATGCACGGCTCCCAAGTACGTGATTAACCAATGCGCGGATCCCAGTACGCGACTTCAATCACCAACTAGAGAAGGTTGTTGGCTGCAAAATTCTTCAGTTCATCCCAATGATGAAGATCAAGAAGATGCTTGGTCACAAAACCCTACGGCGCACATACACAGCAACTTCTTCACAAGAATGATGAACTAGGGCAAAACTTTGTCTCCGATTACAAATTGCTTGAACAAACTTTGCTCAACACTTGCGCAACTTGTGTACACTTTGACGGCCCTTAAAATAATCATTTTATTTGTCTAGGGTTAGAAGAAAAGAAAGTCCAAACACATAATCACGGATTAGAGTCAAAACAGAACTGGAATTCTGTTTTACATAAAGCTCGACAGATACCTGTCTGTCGAGATGCTGTCGAGCAGCTGTCAAGCCACGGGGCTGGAACAGCTTCTTAAGCTCGATGGATAGCTAGCTGTCGAGTTTTAATGAACAGCACTTCTTCAGCTTGAATCTTGGACAGACTTGCATGTCTTCAACACTTGATCTTGAAACACAGTTTCTTAAAGTATTAAACACATTCTAAATCTACCCAAATACAAGTAAAGTGCGTTTTGTCAAAGGATTAGCCAATTACATAAAATAGTGACATATGTTCCTAACAAGTGAATCACATATGTCCTAACATCAACTCATAAATATATATATATATATATATATATAATTTGGAAATTAGATACACCTTAGTCCCTAAATCAATTGGTTCAACATCTATTTCTTGGTTTTATTTTGTGTACTAGTAGGTTAAATTTTCTACTTAAGCTTAAAAATATTTTCTTTTGTGTGTGTTTGTTTCTTTTAAAAAATAGTAATAATCATATTTAGACCAAAAAAAAAAAAAAAAATTAAACTATGTTGAACTTTCTTGTGTATTGTATAGGTTATCCACTAATTTATTCATTGACTTAAATTGGTTGTTGAAGTGTCCATATTATACGACTTTGCATGAAATTTTCTCAATTTCAATTTTTTTTTTTCCTTCCTAGGGAAATCTCAGGTGCAATAGTAAAAGTTCTAACAAGTGACACGTATGTGAGCATCACGTTTAAAAAAAAAAAAAAAAATTACATGTTTAACAGGAAAAGAGTAGAAAGAATAAAAAATAAAAGAATAACTGAGTGGTAGAGAATTTGATGTAAAACATTCGTGATATTCAATTTCCAGTAATCGTTTTCCAAATTAAAATATATAACAACTCTATGTGAGCATCACGTTTTTAAAGAAAGTACATGTTTAACAGAAAGAGACAGAGTGTCGAAAGAATAGAAAATAAAAGAATAATTGAGTGGTAGAGACTTTGATGTGAAACATTATTGATATTCAATTTCTAGTAGTCGCTTCCAAATTAAAATACTAGTATATGACAAGTGACAACTCTATGAAACAAGTCAAAATAAAATCACGGAGAAGAAGATAATGAATAAAATTTCTCGATTTGATTCTTGTGTGTCAACAACTGAATAATGGAGAAGCTGAGAACGAAGAAATTTCTCATTTTGATTCATATTCATATGTGTAATGATGTCTACCTAAACTGAACCAGGCTGAATAGTTTGACTTGAATACAGTATGCTGTCTAATTTTCTTTGTTCTAATTTGTAGGCTTCTATGTGAACATATATATATATATATTTTTTAATTCAACAAAGGGGAGAAAAATAAAAGAATACTTGTCTGCACTCTGCACTAAGTAAAGTTGGCAAAATCTCCCGCACCAAACATTGTTAAATTTCTAAGTATCTTTTTCAAATTGAAATATATAGTATGACACCATGAACTTTCTAATTTAAGATTGCATTTGAAAACTTGAATTTGAATTTTAAATGTACTGATTTTAGATATCATTTCAAATTTAAGGTTTTTATAGGTTTAAAATCGCTGGTGGATTATGTCAAATCCAAATCTTTGATCTTTTAAAATTATCCAAATAAGAAATTTGGATTTTAATCACTTAAATCCAAATCTACAAACTCAATCTTGCTATCCAAACGCGCTTAAAGGGTATGTATTAGTATTTTCAACGTCAAGAATTCAAATCCCTTGGGATTCTTGCGTTTGAAATATGAACACCTAGAGTGAAAATTCTCTTGATCACTCCCGGATGAAGTTTTCCTCGGCTGTGCCTGTTAGGTTCCTACGTTCCTACCTTAAAATGTCAAGTCTTTGAACAACGAGTCAAAAAAATACAAAATGTCAAAAGTCATCGCCTTACTAGAGTGATGGCCTAACAAGCAACGAAAACAAACCGACCACAATGTAATCTCAAAGCCACTTCATCAATCAATTACTTTAATTTATAAAAATCAAGAAGATGGGAATGGACAATGAAGTTTCTCAAGCTAGAATCTTTATTCTTTTTTGAATATGAAAGGAAGAATGAGAAATACTATCTACCTCAAATGAAGCTCTCTATCATCATTATCCATTATAGTAATTACACCAACACAAAACTATGGGAATAGGATCATCATCAACCTTTGAGAAGGTATGCTCTCACATTTCCTTTGTTTTGATTGTTCTGTTTGTTTCATCATCAATTGTTGCTTCCGCATCTAAGTCCAATGAAGAAGCTGATGTTCTTGTCACATGGAAAGCCAGCCTCCAAAATGAAGATCAGTCTCGGCTATCTTCATGGACTTTGCTTCCTAATAATGCCACCAATTCTTCTACCAATCTTAATTCAAGCATTAGACCATGTACTTGGTTTGGAATTTCTTGCAACCCTGTTGGAAGCGTCATCCAAATAAATCTTACTCATTCAAGCTTGAAGGGTTCACTGCATGAGTTTTCATTTTCCTCATTTATTAATCTTGAATATGTTGATCTTAGTAAGAACTCACTCTTTGGTACCATTCCACCTCAGATTAGTAACCTCTCCAATCTCATCTATTTGAACCTGTCCATGAATCAGTTCTCTGGGAAAATCCCACCAGAAATTGGCCTACTAACAAACCTTAAGGTCTTGCGTTTGGGTATGAATAAGTTAGATGGCTCAATTCCTCAAGAAATAGGTCAGCTAAGGTCTCTTAATGTGCTTGATTTGCAAAGCAATTATCTAGATGGTCCCATACCTCCTTCTTTGGGTAATTTAAGCAATCTTGGTTACTTATGTCTTGATCAAAATTTACTATCTGGTTCCATTCCTTTAGAACTTGGAAATCTCACCAAGCTGGTTGAACTTTACATAAATAACAATAGTTTAGCTGGTTCCCTCCCTACGGAAATAGGGAATTTGAAATCACTGAAATGTCTGAGCCTTCAAAAAAACAATCTTGTTGGTTCTATCCCGACATCTTTATGTGAACTAGGAAATCTTACCTATATTGATCTCTCCCAGAATAGTCTTTCGGGTGCCATTCCACAAGAGATTGGACGCTTGAAGTCTCTTGTTTTTCTTCAATTGAGTGTAAATCAACTTAATGGTTCTTTTCCAAGTTCAATTGGTAATTTGAGCCAATTAGAAATTTTTTATGTTCGTGACAACCTAATCTCTGGTTCCATTCCTCAAGAGGTGGAAAATCTCATGAAGTTGACTGTGTTTCGAGTGGCCCGAAACAAATTGACAGGTTATTTGCCTCAAAATATTTGCCAAAATGGATTGCTTCGAAACTTTACTGCAAATGGTAATAATCTAACAGGTCCAATTCCCAAAAGCTTGAGAAACTGCACTACTTTATATAGAGTTCGTCTAGATGGAAATCAACTGACTGGAAATATATCTGAAGTTTTTGGCATCTATCCAAACTTGTATTACATGAACATTGCCAACAATAAACTTTATGGTGAACTTTCACCTAACTGGGGAAGGAGCTCAATACTAACAGATCTAGAACTTGGGGGAAATAATATTAGTGGTACCATACCATCTGAGATAGGAAACATAACTAAACTAAGCATTCTTGATCTTTCTTCAAATCATTTAGTTGGGGAGATTCCTAAGGAATTGGGAAGGTTGACTTCTTTGGTGAAGCTTATATTGAGCAACAATCAACTTTTAGGTGGTATACCTTCAGAGGTTGGATCCTTGACAAACCTTGATTATGTTGACTTGTCCAATAACAAATTGAGCAAGTCCATTCCAGGAAGTGTAGGTAGCTTCTCAAGCCTATTTTATATGAATTTGAGCTACAATGAGTTCAGCCAAGGAGTTCCAATTCAGGTGGGAAAGTTAGTTCAGTTGTCCGTGCTAGATTTGAGTCATAACCATCTCACAGGAGAGATACCAATGGAGTTTATGAACTTGCAAAGCTTGCTGAACATGAATATATCCCATAACAATTTCTCTGGTACTCTAACAGCTTTTGAGAAACTGTACGGCTTGTTGGATGTCAACATAGCATACAATCAATTCCAGGGTCAGATTCCCAACATCAAAGCATTTCAAGATGCTCCAATTGAAGCATTGGAGGGGAACAAGGGATTGTGTGAAGAGGTGAAAGGACTACAACCTTGTCAACTGATCACCACAGACAAAAAACAGAGAATTCATGATCTCGTGTTCACGATCATATTTCCCCTTTTGGGAGTATTTGTACTACTATTTGCATTTATGGGACTGACAAGTTTTATAAGGAAAGGGAGAAAGCCACGAAATATACAAAATGAAAACTTGTATCCCATATCAACCTTTGATGGGAAAGAAATGTATAAAGAAATTTTAGCAGCCACTGAGAATTTTGATGCCGTATATTGCCTTGGGAGTGGTGGATATGGAAGCGTTTATAAAGCACAATTGCCTTCAGGTGATATTATAGCTGTAAAGAAAATCCACGCTTCATCGTGTGATGGTGATTTGACAGATCAGAAGGAGTTTCATAATGAGATAGTGGCACTAACAGAAATTCGGCACCGAAACATTGTGAAACTATATGGTTTTTGTTCAAGCACACAACACTCATTGTTGATGTATGAATACCTTGAGAAGGGCAGCTTGGCCGCAATCCTAAGCAAAGAAGAAGAAGCTAAAGAATTGGATTGGAGTAGAAGGGTGAATATTGTTAAAGGGGTTTCACATGCCTTGGCATACATGCACCATGATTGCTCATCGCCAATTGTTCATAGAGACATATCAAGCAAGAATGTTTTGCTGGATTCTGATTATGTAGCTCATGTCTCTGATTTTGGCACTGCTAAACTTCTGAAGCAAGACTCATCAAATTGGACAAGCTTTGCAGGCACATATGGATACGTTGCACCAGGTAAAAATTATTTACACTTTTGTCAATTTTACATTGAGTAAAGAAAGCATCAATAAATCAATAATGATGACTCTCAACTCTCCCAAATTTTGGCAGAGCTTGCTTACACAATGCAGGTGACCGAGAAATGTGACGTCTATAGTTTTGGAGTTTTAGCACTTGAAGTGATCAAAGGAAATCATCCTGGTGATTTCATCTATTCTGCATTGTCCCCATCAGCTAACATATTGCTGAAGGATGTATTGGACCAACGCCTTCAACCTCCCACGGGTGAGGTTCGGGATGAATTGATAAAGATTGCAACTATTGCAACTGCTTGCTTACATGCTAATCCACAATCTAGGCCAACCATGCTCATGATTTCCAGGCAGTTATCATCCTCAATTGTGCAAATTCCTACAACAGTCACATCTGGAGAACTAGTCAGGGTCTAAATCATAAGGCTACTATGTCTGCTGCAAACATATGCACCTGCGGACATCATCAAATACCTTGATATCTCATAATGATTCTCTGTGTACAGACACAATCTCCATTTGTTTTTTATGTGGAGAGTGATCCATGAAGAAAAAGAAACATACACAATCCAAAATTGATGTGATTGATGTTACTTTAAAGTTGAAACCTGAGGTGTATATGGCGTTTCATGAAACAGGTATAATGTGCAAATTTGTAAGGCATACTCAGCAGTGAAGCCACATATCTCCACAAAAATCAATGTACAATTAGCAATACACAAACACTGACTTGCTTAGGTGATAATTTAATTTTTTATTGCTTACACATTTGTTCTTCAACCTTTTGTCTTTTGTTTTAAATTAGTCCATATCCTTTTAGATATTTTTCTTAAGGTGATCGTACTTTGTAGCTAGAACTATAAATGAACCAAACCATTCATATATATTTTGGGCTTTGCTTGATAAAATGTCTATTTATATTATTTGTTTATAAATAAATCAAACTTGATCCTTAGTTTTAGTCTTGTTTAATAAACGAGTTGAGGCCAAGCAAAAATAAATTTCTTCATGGACCGGCTTGTAAACAATAGGGTTTGATAGACAACAAACCAAGCCTAGGCTAATTTATGGGCATAGTAATAAGCTTGATATGAACTTTGAACAATATAAACCTATATTTTACTAAGCCTATTAATAATTGTGAGTTAAGAACACTTATCCAAACCAAATGGACTTAGCAATATGTTTAATATTGGCTTAATAATGTACTTATATTGGATCTAGAGCTCAAAAGCTTGATATTGAACTCGAGCTCTACTTGACTAAAGAATCAAGTCAATCTCAAGTTTTTGGAATTTTTGACGAGCTTATGCTCAAACATTATTTGTAAGCATGGTTTGAACTCGAGTCGAGCTTGACCGTTTTACTTTTGTTGTCAAGCCAATCTCAAACATTCAATACTTGATAACTCTCAACTCGTTTACAACCTTATTTGTTGCTGGAGGCATTACATCGATTAAAGAGTACTAGTAAGTTGCCCGTGCGATGCACGGATAATTTTGTGATATTTTATGTAAGACAATTTTGAATAATGTTATGCATATATTATAAGGAAAAAGTAAATTAAATTTGAGATATTAAAAATTATTTTTGTAGCTTCACTGCATATTTGTAGCCTTCTTAAGATAAGATTTAAAAAAAAAAAAAAAATCATGAAACCAAAAATAAATGCAAAAAAGTAACGGAACTATGAAAGTCAATTAATTTGTGTTGTGTTCACATATTTCATACCATGAAATGAAAGTATGCTAAACTCTCTGACCGTTTTCCACTCATTGATAGTGTGACATTAAGACATGGTGTGGGCAATCTCGAACATTCAATACTCGATAACTCTTAACTCGTTTACAACCTTATTTGTTGCTGGAGGCATTACATCGATTAAAGAGTACTAGTAAATTGCCCGTGCGATACACAAATAATTTTGTGATATTTTATGTAAGACAATTTTGAATAATGTTATGCATATATTATAAAGAAAAAGTAAACTAAATTAGAGTAAAGAAACATATATATTTTCAGATATTAAAAATTAGTGTAGTAGCTTCATTGAATATTTGTAGTCTTCTTAAGGTAAGATTTAAAAATAAATAAATAAATAAATAATCATGAAACCAAAAATAAATGCAAAAAAGTAACGGGACTATGAAAGTCAATTAATTTGTGTTGTATTCACATATTTCATACCATGAAATGAAAGTATGCCCAACTCTCTTATTGTTTTCCACTTATCAATAGTGCGACATTAAGACATGGTGTGGACAAGTGTGTATACATGCGTCGTATAGATGATTTAAAATTAAACCATGGTAGAATATGGCTTTATATTGCGCACCTAATATTCTCTCTACTTATATACCCAAAACAAAAACTATCCAACCAAATTACCTAAACCTAAATCATATTTAAGACCCTAATTAAAAAAAAAAAAAAAGGAAAAAAAAAATACCCGTAGGGGTTTCAGCGTCTTGATGATAGTGGGAGGCCAGTATAACGGAGGTGGTAACCACTCAAATTCCTCTTTCTCTCTCTTTCAAATGTTTTGTTAGTTTCAGGTCTTTTATTTTGGTAATATATAGTTAAACAGTGTGTTTTTTTTAGGCGAAAAACACATTTTGGTCCCTACATTTTCAGTCGATTCCCGTTTTAGTCCCTAAGTTTTTTTTTTACCGCTTTTAGTCCCTCTCCTGAAAAACGGTTCCATTTTAGTCCCTACCGTTACATCATAAACGGATATTGCTGATGTGGCAAACGACATGCACTGTTGGCCTGACGTGGTCATTAAAATAATAATAAAAAATGTCACGTCAGCATTTAAATTAAAAAAATTAATTTATTAATTTTAACTAAATAAAAAAAATTAAAAACAGAATTAAAAACTAAAAATCATATGAACTAAGATCTAACTGTGTCTTGAACAAGAACACCAAGAACACAAACTCAAATTCAAGAACACAAACCCAGAAATTTAAAAAACAAACAAAAATCAGAAGAAGGTATTTTTCACTATTTATGCACCTGATACTTCTTCTATTAACTAAAACTAGAACCGGATAATAAAAAAACTCTCCTTCCCCGAAAACAAAACCATCTCCCCTAACACTCATCTCTCAAAAACGTAAGTCCCCAAAAACCATCTCCCCTAACACTCATCTCTCAAAAACCCAAACTGAAAAACCCTTTTGAACCCATAGCTAACGCATCAATTTCTGGGTTTGGATCGTCGAATCCGTAGATCTCAGTCTCTCTATCCTTCCTCATTCTCAGATCGGAGCTTAGATTTTTTTTTTTTTTTTTTTTTTTTTTTTTTTTTTTTTGTGGAGAACCAAACGGTCCTCACTCTCAGATCGGCATGGAGCTTAGATCAGTGTGGATTGTGAGATATCTCCATTGAGTGAAACGGAAAACAAATCAGTAAGTTGTGGTTTGGGTAAGTGATTGTTCTGATTTGGTATTTGTTGGGTGGTGGATTTCTGGGTTGATCTGAGCGTGACCGGAGCTGGGTGTGTGCTGTGATGTGTGCGTGGGTTTGGATCGGTGGGTTTCTGGGTTGATCTGAGCGTGACCGGAGCTGGGTGTGTGCTGTGATGTGTGCGTGGGTTTGGATCGGTGGGTTTCTGGGTTGATCTGGGCGTGACCGAAACTGGGTGTGTGCTGTGATGTGTGCGTGGGTTTGGATCGGCGGAGATCGGAGTGGGTTTGAACTAATGCTTTGATGGTTTTTTTTTTTTTTTTTTTTTTTTAAATTTCTGGATTTGTGTTCTTGGATTTGAGCTTGTGTGCTGTGATGTGTGCGTAAGTTTGGATCGGCGGAGATCTGGGTTTGAACTAATGCTTTGATGGTTTTTTTTTTTTTTTTTATAAATTTCTGGGTTTGTGTTCTTGGATTTGAGTTTGTGTTCTTGGTGTTCTTGTTCAAGACACACTTAGATCTTAATTCATATGATTTTTAGTTTTTAATTCTGTTTTTAATTTTTTTTATTTAGTTAAAATTAATAAATTAATTTTTTTAATTTAAATGCTGACGTGGCATTTTTTATTATTATTTTAATGATCACGTCAGGCCAACAGTGCATGCCGTTTACCACATCAGCAATATCCGTTTATGATGTAACGGTAGGGACTAAAATGGAACCGTTTTTCAGGAGAGGGACTAAAAGCGGTAAAAAAAAAAACTTAGGGACTAAAACGGAAATCGACTGAAAATGTAGGGACCAAAATGTGTTTTTCGCCTTTTTTTTAACAATCCACAACATTTTTGTGTCTCTCTATCTCTTTCTAGGCCCTTATCTGATTAGTTATTACTATTAGCTCTTACTTATTTTATTTTATTAAAAAAAATACTAAAACAGCGGGTATGCTAAAAGACATGAAGAATAGAGAAAGGTATGGTGTAAGCTTAGGTAATTAATGAGATATTAATGAAATAATAGTAAAATAAATTAATGTGAACTTTTGGGTAACAGTTAAAAAAAAAAAAATCCTTAATGAAAGAGGTAAAAAATGTTAAATGCAAAATTAGAGCGTCATTTGGCAGGACCTCATGCACTCTCGTATGAGGTCTCTACTTTTATATATATATATTGATTGATGATTGATTGCTTATTTAGTATTTATTTAAGTATATGTGATTCATACTCATTTGTTTATGGTCTATCTATAGCTAGAGACATTGAATTGATTAAAGGGTATTCTTTTGTATTTATGTGAGCATGTGTGATTCAGAGTCTTTCAAATTAATATTAACGATCAAGATATTTTGTAGGATCATAGAGTTTTTTTTAATTAAATAAAATTGGATGATGGAAAAGTTAGTAAAAACAATTAAACAGGATTGTATGTATAAATATTATGAGTGATAACTCCCCTAAGATATTGGGGTTTTGTGGCCCATATTGGTATCAAACTATGCATTGTGGGTAAAGACTTATGTTCTTTTTTTGATTGGATAATCAAATCTTCTTTTGCTTTATTTTGTTTCCAGAATGACACTTCTATGATTTGATGGGCTACACATCCAACATGTAATCCATTCCTTGATTAAAAAAAAAAAAAAAAAAAGGATCTTAATTAAATTCTAAAGGATGTTTCTTTGGCAAAGCTTGCTTAAACAATGCAGGTGATCGAGAAATGTGATTTCTATAGTTTTGGTGTATCAACACTTGAAGTGATCAAAGGAAATCATCCTGGTGATTTCATCTATTCTGCATTGTCCCCATCGGCTAACATATTGCTGAAGGATGTATTGGACCAATGCCTTCAACCTTCCACAGGTCAAGTTCGGGATGAACTGATAAAGATTGCAACTATTGCAACTATTGCAACTGCTTGCTTACATGCTAATCCACAATCTAGGCCAACCATGCTCATGATTTCTAGGCGGTTATCATCCTCAATTGTGCAGATTCCTACAACAGTCTCACCTGGACAACTTGTCTGGGCCTAAATCATAAGGCTACTATGTTTGCTGCGAACATATGTGATTACTTTTGATGTGGAGAGTGATCCAAGAAGAGAAAAGAAACATACAAAATCCAAAACTGAAGTGATTGATGTTACTTGAAAGTTGAAACCTGAGTTATATAATATGGCATTTCATGAAATAGGTATAAATGTGCAAACTTGTAAGGCGTACTCATCAGTGAACCTACATATCACAAATTTAACATATATCTGTACAAAAAACAATGAAAAATTTGCAATGCACAATCACTAACCTAAGAGGAGATAATTTAATTTTGGTTCAGTTACGCATTTGGTTCTCAACCTTTGTCCTATGTTTTAAAATGATCCATTACCTTTTTAACGTTTTAGTTTAGTCCTTAACATTTTATGTGTAAAAAATGTATTTACTGACAACTAATGTATAGAAAATATGACATGACAAACGGAAATTAATGAAATTCTTAATTGCTTCGGAGGATACAAGATACAATGTAATATGAATAAGAAAAGAAATCTTGAGTTGACTAGAGGAGACTTAAAGGAAATCCTGAAAAACACTCCAAAAATTCAAATTTAAAAAAATTTACAAAACCAAATTGTATGAACTCTAGCAAACGTCCTAGAATAGACGAGTCCAAATCTTCTGTCCCACTTTTTTTGCTTCACTCTATATTCCACTAATAAAAACTTGTCACATGTTCACCTAAATAATTAATCACTACCATTAATTAATAATGGTAGTATTTAATTAGTTAGGTGAACATGTGGTAAGTTTTTATTGGTGGAGTATAGAGTGGAGCAAGAAAAGTGAGACAGGAGATTTGGATTCGTATTGCAGGAGTCCAAATCTTCTGTTCCACTCTTCCTGCTCAATTATATACTCCACAAATAAAAATATGCCACATGTTCATCTAATTTATTAAATGCTAAATTTATGTCTTCTATTATTTCAATTTCCTAAAATAAATAAATAAATAACCTATCATATTTAGGAAATTGAAATAATAGAAGGCATAAATTTAGCATTTAATAAATTAGATAGACATGTGGCATGTTTTTATTTGTGGAGTATATAGTGGAGCAGGAAGAGTGGGATAGAAGATTTGGACAAATAAAAACATGCCACATGTCTATCTAATTTATTAAATGCTAAATTTATGCCTTCTATTATTTCAATTTCCTAAATATGATGGGTTATTTATTTATTTATTTTAGGAAATTGAAATAATAGAAGACATAAATTTAGCATTTAATAAATTAGATGAACATGTAGCATATTTTTATTTGTGGAGTATATAATTGAGCAGGAAGAGTGGAACAGAAGATTTGGACTCCTGCAATACCACCAAAACAAATCAAAAGTAATAGTTATTTTATTCTATTTTCTTATATTTCTTATAATATTAATTAATATTCTAATGTTATTACTACTGCCGTCAAACATGCCAACTCTGATCTGCTTGGTACATGAGGCTATCACTGTCACAAATAAATGGATTACAACTACAATCACATCAAATCTTGTTGTCCTCGTTACCTTTATTTGGTGATAATTCACCTCATTATCCAATAATCCATGCTTCTGGGTCAAAAAGAAAATCTCAACTTTTTTCTAACTTTGTTAACATATGATTTTCGTGGGCCGCGTCTAAGAACTTACCAATGAAGAAAGTGAGGGTGCAAAAAATATTACAAAAACATTTTAAAAAAAAGGACAACAAATATGAACTTTGGCCAACAAACAGTTGGCTAACAATAGAATAACAAGTAACGGGTATATGGCCTAGGCGTAGGCATAGGGTTAAAGTAAAGCGTGTTTTTCATAATAAGTTGATTAAATACTCTATTGCTAAGAGTGTAGAACCGTAAATGAATCAAGCTATTTATAAATAAATTAGACTTACCTTAATAAAAAGTTCGTTTATATTTGTTTCTTTATACAAATAAGTCAAGCTTGATCTTTAGTTTTTGGCTTGTTTAACAAACATGCCAAGCTCAAGCAAAAAAAGATTAATCATGAACAAGCTTGTGAATAATAGGTTTTAATAGACAACAACCAAGCCTAGGCTAATTTATGGGTTTAGTTTAAGTTTCACATGAGCTTGAAAAATATAAACTCATATCTTACTAAGTCTATAATTAATTAGGAGTTAGGAACACTTGTACAAACCAAATGGACTTAACAGTATGCTTAATATGGGTCTGCTAATATACTTTTATTGGATCTCGAGCTCAAGAGCTTAATTTTGAGCTCGAGCTAAACATGACTAATAAATCAAGTCGAACTCAAGCTTTTGGAATCTTTTGACAAGCTTATATTCAAACATTGTTGGTAGGCTTGGCTTGAGCTCGAGCTTGAGTTGAGCTTAAACATTTTGCTTTTGATGTCAACCTCGAATATTCAATACTTAATAAAGCTCGGCTAACCCTATTTGTAGTTGAAGGCATTGCATCAATTAAAAAGTATTATTTAGTATTTACTTGAACATATGTGATTCATAGCCTATTTGGAGCTAGAGGCATTTCATTAATTAAAAAGTATTATTTTGTATTTACGTGAGCATGTGTGATTCATAATCAATTAATATTGACAATCTAGATATTTGTGTAGGATATAGAGTTTTTTTTAATTAAATAAAATTGAATAATGGAAAAGTTAATAAAAACAATTTGTTGGGAAATTTAGACCCCGGTTGATAAAATTAACAAGTTTTAAACCCAAGTTGTTAATTAGATATATTATGAATAAAACTTGTTCAATATCATGTCAAAATCATGCAGTGGAAAAATAAATAAAACAAGATATGATGACCCAGGAAAACCAATGAAACAAACTAGTTTCATAGTAAAAAACCTGAGGGGGAAACCTTCCCGAAAAGCAATCCACTATAGTAAAGAGAAGTTTCATATCTAGTACAAAACCTTTGTCCCTAGACTCTACAATCCCCGTAACTGAACTTACAGTAGAAACCTTCTACCGCTTCAGAACTTCTAAACTCTTCAATATATGAACGCCACCCTTTTTGCACGGATCCCAGTACATGACTCACTAATGATGCACGGATCTCAGTACGTGACTAACATACCAAGTTGAAGAAGATGTTGGCTGCAAAGTTCTTCACTTCATCAATAATGAAGATCAAGAAGCACTTGGTTACAAAACCCTAAGGCGCAAAGACACAGTAGCTTCTTTCAGAGAGAATAAGGCATCGGTCACTTTTTGCATATGTTCTCCTTGTATTCTCTTATGTGACGGCATCTAAAATAAGCCTTATATATGTCTAAGGTTGCGAGAAAAGAACTACACAAATACATAAGTATGGACCGAAAATTAGATCTGAAAATCTGAATTCCCGTAATCTCAATAGATACCTCGATAGATAGTATCTGTTGAGCCTCATTATATCTCGATAGATAGCTATCTGTCGAGCAGCTGTCGAGCTATCTGTCCAGCTTTTCTTCACTTGTTTCTTGGTTCAATCTTCATGACTTTAATACTAGACTTGAACAACATGTTTCTTGAAGTATTAAACAAATCCTAGCTAGATCTACCCAAATACAAGTAAAGTGCGTTTTGTTAAAAGATTAACCAATTACATGAAATAGTGGCATATGTTCCTAATTAGTGAATCACATATGTTCTAACACAATTAAATAGGATTATAGGTATAAATATTTTGAGTGATAACTCCCCTAAGATATTGGGGTTTTGTGGCCCATATAGGTCAACTGTGTGTTGCGGGTGAAGACTCCATTAGTCTCCTGTTCTTTCTATGATTGGATAATCAAATCTTCCTTTTTCTTTCTTTTGTTTCAGGAATGACACTTCGATGATTTGATGGGGGCTACATATCCAATTTGTAATCCATTCCTTGCACCTGGATCAAAAAGGATCTTAATTAAGACGTTTAAAGGTTAATATTCCATGCGCCTTTTCTTAGTCATCAATCATTATTCAAATTAAACACTAACTAAACACGTGTAAATTCTAAAGGATGGTTTCTTTGCATCAAGTTCCAAATTTTATTCTTTCTATAAAAAAAAACCGTTCAAATTTTATTGGCCGAAGATATCTGAAACTTTGAAAATGTTTTATATATATATATATATATATATTTGTTTAAATTGAAAGTTTTTTCTCGTGAGAAATTTAAGTATTGCATATTTCTAGCAATCAGATCGTTATGTTGGTCATAAAAGAGTAGATAATTACCGCTGCTTTGTTTCTAACTTCTAAGTTACCTAAGCCATTTCTTGTACCAGAATGAAGTGTACTAAAATGAAGTATTTTAGTGTATTTGGTCAACTTTATTTGTTTCAAGGTCCTTCTCAAAAAACATATTTCTTTAAAGGCGAGAGAAAAAAGTTAGTTTAACAAATAAGCTAACATCTTTAAATTTCATTTTTTGCTAAAATTACTTTTTGTCTCGCCTTTGAGTTAAAAAAAAACTAAAAAAGTTGGCAGCAAATAAACTGACCAAAAACGCATTGACCTGACCATGCAAGGGTCAATTTGGGATATTTTATTCGTATTGACTTATTTTGTTTAAAAATTAATTAAGTTAGATAAAAATATAATTGTATAGATAAAAATATAATTGTACTTAAATAAGTAAGACTTTAAATAAAATTATAAATAAGCTAATGTTTAAGTTTAGATAAACACACAGTGAATGGTGATAAGGCTAAATAGATCTTGACATCAATGGTGGGAAAAAATATTTAGGGGCCGGGAAGTCAAATTAAATATATTGAAACTTTGAGAGCTAGCTTTTATACTTACATAAAAAATAAAAAATAAAAAATATATATTTTAACATAATTCATTATATATATATATATATATTATAAATAAGTTTACATACATATATCCTTTACTTTTTTATTTTATTAAAAAAACAAGAGACAAAAGGCAAGAGGAACGATTCTCATGAGATGATCATTTGCTTAACAAGAACCCAAAATAAAGAGGGGGGAATTAGCAAACGAGTGCATGAGTTGCAGTGTTGGCCTCTCGGAGGACAAGAGAAAAAGGACCAAAGAAATTGTGAAACCAAAATATAATGTCTTCAATCAGAGGTGGGATGAGCCAATGAGAAAAAGATTCTGTCTCTTAACTTAACTCAAGATAAAATTTTAATTTCTTTGATAGATTAATCCTAACTTATGAAAACAATGCTCTATATACTTTTATATTATAAAAATCATCTCTAATTCATGTTGTACTAAACTTCATAGCAATCTACATATATATTTAAGCAAGAAAATAGCAACAAAATAAAATACCTCAAAGAAAATATTAACGCCTAAACAAATACAAAATACAATGAAAAGATAACAATATATATATATTTATATATATTAAATTACTGATTATCTCAAATGCTTAAACTTAAGCTTTTGGGACAATTGTTAATTTAATATAGTATCAAAGCAGTAGATCGTAAGTTCGATCATTGTCTTCTTAAATTTATATAAAAGTTTACACAATATAAAATTGAAAACATAAATTAGTGGTAGTTTTATTTCTGTGTGTTCCAGGCCGACAAAACAGCAAATTAGTCTTTAGAGAGAGAGAGAGAGAGAGAGAGAGAGAGAGAGAGAGAGAGAGAGAGAGAGAGAGAGAGAGAGAGAGAGGTAAAAGCAAAAGCAGATTCAGTCTTTACATATGGAATTGCTTCTGTTTATTGGCCTCTAATTTTTTCATCAAAAATAATTAGCCTCTAATTATGAGTGCTTTTTATTTTAATCATGTATACAAGCTACAAGACAGAAGAAAGTAAAAAGTAGTGCAAATAACATCTTTATTTATTTAAACCAGTGCTATTTGGGATTTTAAAATATATGAATATGAGTAAGACTTTTAATTAAAACAGAACTTATATTCCAGTCAGGAATTAGAGAGCAAATTTTAAAAAGCTAGAGTCTCTGCCTAACATATATTTATAATCAATCTTGGGTCCTAGCTAGTTTTATTTATTTATTTGCACTGGCGGGATGCAACGCCAATAAGTATTGATTTTTCCTATCATGCATGCGGGATACAACCCAATCATATCTAAGCTATAAAAAGGTGCTAGAAATTAAGAATCTTCATTCTTGTTTTGATTTTTCTTATTATGTAAGCTGGATTGGAGCGCAAATCATATCTAAACTAGAAAGGTGCTGGGAATTAAGAATCTTCATTCTTATAAAGAAAGTAATAGTCTTCTTCAATTTTATATAAATATGTATATATAATAAAATTGAAAAAATAAGTTAGTGGTACATTATTTATTTATTTTTTGGGTGTGTTCCTGGACAGCAAAACAGCAAAAGTCCCCAACAGCAAGATTGTCTTCACAATTGGTATTCTTGAAAGTGAAATATCAGCCTCCTTTACTCAAACTAATGGGGAGGAAATAAAAAGGAAAAAAGGAAGACTAAATCCAATCAAAAGCAAAAGTAGGTTCAGTTATTTGACTTATTTCATAAGGAATTGCTTCTCTGTTTATTGAGCTTTTTTTTTGGGGGACCTTAAACATCTTCATTAAAAACATCAAAATGTGTTAGTTAAGTTACAAGACTTTTGAGAGGTACAAGTTTGTTCATCAAAATGTAATGGACCTGCTTCAGCATTGGCCTCTATTGCTACTGTAAATTCTACTTCACAAGTGTGGCTAGAGGAATGCCCAGACTTCTTGGCACCTTGTTCACAGAGATATATGGTGATTTGTTTAAAAAATATTTATGAGTTAAGATGAAAATTGATGTTTATTATAAATTATAAATTCATAAAAACAAGTTGTGGTGTAAGATCTCTGCATGTTCTCACATAAACCTCACTAATCTCTGGTCTTGTGCTGTCGCTAAACTGGAGAAGCCATTGGAATTTACGGTTTACATGGATATGAGGAAGAGAGACAAACTTTGGAGAGAGAGAGAAATTAGGAGAGACAAAAAGAGTGAGGATGCGAATTTTGAGGTATCTTAACCACCATTAGATGTAGTAGAATCAAAGGTTTAAAAAATGTGTAACTAAAAAGAAAAACAATTTAAAAATTGTTTACTTATTTCAAAATTACACTAGAGCTACGTTTGGATTGGGCTGATTGCATCTGTGTCTGCGTTTTCTTTGTTTTTGTTTTTTTTTTTTTTTTTTTTTTTTTTCACGCGTTTTTGAGATTGTGGCTACTGTTTATGCACTGTTCAATGAGCAGTAGCCGTAAAGTTTGACTTTTCAAACTTTTTTTGGCCAATCAGGGCACATTGTGTACTGTTCACGGACCCACAAATTTCACTTTTCAGTAACTTTTTCATTAAAAATGGGTCCCACGGTACTATTTACACATTTAAAAATTATTTTACTACAGTATTTTTCAGTTTTCAATTTTCAGCTGTATCCAAACGAACCCTAGGTGTAACTTGAATCCATCTATAGAAGAAGTAAAAATAGTGCAAATGATATCTTTATTTATTTAAACTAGTAGTAGTTGGTATACTAAAATTTATAAGATAGACATTAATTAAAACAAAACTTATATTGTTGTTAGGAAATAGAGGGCAAGTTTTAAAAGCTAGACTGCTAGCTAGAGTCACTGCATGGCATATATTATAACACATCTTGGGTCTTAGCTAGTTAATGAATAAAAAGATGGAGAGGATGTGTGTGTTCAATTACAGTCTAGTTCATACCAACATAATAATAATAATAATAATAATAATGGCATATATTAGTAAACTATTTTAGGAAATTTTTTTATAAAAAAAATTAAACTTTTTATGAAAAAATATTAGTGACCAATTTTTTTGACAGTTTTCCAATTTCTCATAAAAGGTTTCCTAAAATGGATACCAGATGCTAACAACAACAACAACAACAATAATAATAATAATAAGCCATCAAAACAAGGTTGTGTTTACTAAATGAAATGATTTTTAGCATTAGTTTTTTATGACTGAAACAAAATAAAAATAAAAATACCAATACAAGAAGTTTATTGCAAGAGTTTTGAAAAAGACACATATAATAACAATATCAATAAGACAAAATTTAGGTATAATATCTTAATGCATGTATGCATCTAAGTTTTACCCATAACAATAAGAATAGTTAGTTTATAGCAGTGCCATGGTCAACAAACTTTTTTCACTATAGTGTATGTCGAAATATTTATATGTGAGTAGTGTGGTTAAGTGAAGTCTCACGTTAGATACTAATAAGAAGAATGGGTAATTAATATAACATAGTTTGTTCATATCTATTGAACTTAATCCTTTTGGGTTAAGTGGTGTCTCTATGTGTTATGTTAATTACTCATAAAGTCTCCCCAAAGTGTTTCTCTCACAACAAGTGGTATTAGAGTCGATAGTTCGAGGGCAAGTGTTTATTAGTGGGTCCTATCAAGTAGAACGAGGAACACTCTCATGCCTCCACCCATGGTTAAGTAAAGATTCTACTAGTGGTGAGTCAAAGTGATTATGTATTGGTGAGTCCTATAGTTGTGCAACAAAGACTCCCATGTTTGCCCTAAACCTGGTTGAGTAAAGGGAGACTTGGATTGTCAAGAAAAGGTCTTCCTTTCAAGAGGGAGACTAACCGAGGTGCCATAAGTGGCTTGGTAGAGGCTTACACATGAAGGGGGACATTTTTTGGAATATTCATTTGTGAGTAGTGTGGTTGGTTAATGAATGAAGTCTCACATTAGATACTAATGAAAAAAATGAGTGGTTAATATAACATAGTCAAGCTCATACCCATTGAGTTTAAGCTTTTTGAGTTAAGTTGTGTCTTTATGTGTTATAATAACTACTCAAGAAGTCTTTCCACTGTGTTTCTCCCCCCAACGGTGTCTATAACTATGTAGTTGTCCAATAACTCTCTAGAGAAGAGTCATTCACAAAATAGAAATCGAGCAATCTCTAATACTTCCTCTCTTGAAAGCAAACATATTTTATAAAATAATTGAGCATCTTTAGGTTTGAGTTTTTTACTGTTGTGGTTGATTGTGAGTGTCTATAAGTATATGCGTAGTTGTCCAATAACTCTCTAAAGAGGAGTCATACACAAAATAGAAATTGAGCAATCTTTAATACTTTCTCTCCTGAAGGCAAACATAGTTTATAAAATAATCGAGCATCTTTAGGTTGCAATTTTTAATTGTGGTGGTTGATTGTGAGTAATAAAGAAAAAATGAGAAATTTATGTAAAAGTAATAAATAGCTTATTACCACCGTATGCCACGTAAAAATTGTACATGTAGCACAAAGAGTTATAACCTTTAGAATAACTCAATTCCAAACAACACTTACATGGACTTCCAAGAAACTTTTGTTTTTTATTTTCTTCGGTGTCCTTCCATTTTGATATTTTGGTTGGATGGATATATATACTATTCAATTTTACTAATGATACAGTCTATATATGATGTGTCCATGGCGATTAATGATGAAGAAACAAAGATCGCACCGATTTACCTTTACTGTCCCATAAAATTATATATATATATATATTGCTGATTAGCATGGAGCGCCCAACATATAATTGGTGGCCCTGACTTCATCACTAGTAAAACATTTAAAAATACCTCATTCAAAAAAGAAAAAAACAAAAGCAGACCCATCGAATCTTTACATCGTCCAACCACGTGATGATTTCTTACAACCACTACACCTTTTTTTTTTTCCTCAAAAGAAAGAGCTAATGTTTTCATGAGTGAGCTGCCAAATGTACCAACCAGCTTTGATTCCTATGCTTTGGGAAAAAGATAGATAGAGAGAGACAGAAAATCTAGCTAGAGAGCTCTAAGTTGGTGCAAATTTAGAGCTTTTTATTTAGGTCATAAAGAGTTTTAATACAAGTTACTTTACGATTTGAAAGCTTAGCTTTATTGTGCTTGCATGGTAAATAAAATCCGATACAGATTCGAAAGTCTAGCCTGTAGAGCTACAGATTCGAATCTTAAGCGCTCATTTTCGCCCCATACAACGTGGCACTGTCGTAAAGCCGAGCCTAACCGCTTCTTCAATTCCTGGTTCTCCAACTCCAACCGGTTCATTTGGCTCGAGAGGTTCTCTACGTGCTTCTTCTTTCGCCACCTGGACCGCCTGGCCGACTCCCTGTTCGATATCATGCGCCTTAGCCTTCTCTCATTGTCATTGTAAACCGCCCGGCTCGAGCCCTCTGAACCGGAGTTTGGGCTGAGGGAGACAGAGTCTCCTCCTGACTCTAAGAGGGACAAGATTTCTTGGAGTTCATCTGGCGTGAACCCGGTTTCTTCGGGAACCGGGCATTGGAAACTTGTCACATGTTCACCTAATTAATTAATTACTACCATTAATTAATTAGGTGAAAAGAAATCTTGAGTTGACTAGAGGAGACTTAAAGGAAATCCTGAAAAACACTCCAAAAATTCAAATTTAAAAAAATTTACAAAACCAAATTCTATGATCTCTAGCAAACGTCCTAGAATAGACGAGTCCAAATCTTCTGTCCCACTTTTTCTGCTCCACTCTATACTCCACTAATAAAAACTTGTCACATGTTCACCTAATTAATTAATTACTACCATTAATTAATAATGGTAGTATTAATAAGTCAATAATGGTAGTATTTAATTAGTTAGATAAACATGTGGTAAGTTTTTATTGGTAGAGCATAGAGTGGAGCAGGAAAAGTGGGACAGAAGATTGGAACTCAGAATCATGGTTTTAAAAATCGGACCGGGCCGATTGGTCCGACCGGTTCAATCGGGAACCGGCCTTTAATCCGGTCCGGTTATGATAAAAAACCGAAAATAACATAAAAACCGTAAAACAGTAAAAACCGGCCGGTTCAACCAAAAAACCGAAAACCGACGCGGTTGAACCAGTTACTGGCCGGTTGTTCCTTTTTTGTCCTTTCCCAGCCTAAAACAGGAAAACTACGTCGTTTTTGGCCTTAAAAAACTAACCCTAAAGACTAACTCCTAACCTAACAATCTCATACTCTCATTTTCACTATCTCTGCCTCTCTGCCTTGCCCTCTCGGCCTCACTCAAGCTCAACTCAAGCTCACAGCCTCTCTGCCTCACCGCTCACAGCCTCGCCCTCTCCGTCTCACTCTCTCTGCCTCGCTGCTCACACTCTTTGCCTCGCCCTCTACACCTCACTCTCTCTACCTCTGTACCTCGCCACGCCGATCTCACCACTTCACTGACCACAAGCCTCTCTTCCTCTTCACTGATCATCCCAATCGGACATCTTAGCCTCTCTTCCTCTTCGCCAATCTTACACATTCACTCTCTCAGCCTCGCACCACCACCGACGTCCAATCTCGCCTCCAATCTCACCGCTGATCTCTCCTCTGAACTCGCCACCGATTCACCCAACCTCCTCTTCTCAAGATCTCGGTCGTGGTGGTTGTGGTGTTTTTTTTTTTTTTTTTTTTTTGTTTTTTTTTTTTTTGTTTTGTGGTTGTAGCAGTGGCTAATATTGGTGGTTGATCTTGTGGGGTGGCTGATATTGGTTGTGGTGCTTGTTGTTGTGTTTTTTTTTGGGTTGTAGCAGTGGCTGATATTGGTGGTCATTGGTTGATCTCGTGGGGGTGGTTGTTGGTTGTGGGCTGTGGTGGGGTGATTTGTGGCGGTGGGGTTTTAACGTGTAAGAGTTATTTTAGATTATTTTAATGTTTGGAAGGGAAGAATAGAATATCTGATAAATGTCGTATCGTAAAATGGTGTGTTAAAATAGAAAAAGTAGGTTTTTATGTGTGAAAATGGCATTTGATATGCAATACCTGATGGTAATGCTCTATAATCATGTTTTTAGTATATTAAAAAATTATTAATTATTTATATAATTTAAATAAATATTAATTAAATTATTTATGACGTCATCGGTTCGACCATAAAACCGGTAATTAGCTCATTTTTCGATTTTTTCACCGTACCGGTTTTTAAAACCATGCTCAGAATAGACAAGGGACTTAACTTTAAATTGAAAATTGTAACAAAATAAATTAGTATATATATATATATAGCAAAATTGACCAAATGAAAGTATAAAAGATGGAATTTGCTCAAAAAGAGGCATAAGTCATCGCCGTAAAGGGATGAGTTTTGATCTCAAATATTCTCTTCTGATCCCCAAATTTCACACAATTCTATTATTTGTTCTAATGATTTCTACTAAACTTTTCTACTTTTTGAATTTCTTTGTATTAAGTATTAACTTCTAACAGTTTCTTTACTCGAAAGTCTGTACTATACGTTTTACATCACTGCAATACCACCAAAACAAATCAAAAGTAATAGTTATTTTATTCTATTTTCTTATATTTCTTATAATATTAATTAATATTCTAATGTTATTACTACTGCCGTCAAACATGCCAACTGTGATCTGCTTGGTATATGACGCTATCACTGTCACAAATTAATGGATTACAACTACAATCACATCAAATCTTGTTGTCCTCGTTACCTTTATTTGGTGATAATTCACCTCATTATACAATAATCCATGCTTCTGGGTCAAAAAGAAAATCTCAACTTTTTTCTAACTTTGTTAACATATGATTTTCGTGGGCCGCGTCTAAGAACTTACCAATGAAGAAAGTGAGGGTGTAAAAAATATTACAAAAACATTATAAAAAAAAGGACAACAAATATGAACTTTGGCCAACAAACAGTTGGCTAACAATAGAATAACAAGTAACGGGTATATGGCCTAGGCGTAGGCATAGGGTTAAAGTAAAGCGTGTTTTTCTTAATAAGAGCATTCCCATCAGATCTTCTATAAAAAATGTCATTTTGACACATCAAAAATCTACTTTACTATTTTACAACATCATTTTACAACATCTCATTTATCAGATGTTTTATTCTTCACTTCTATATATTAAAATAATATTTACAACATATTAAAATAATACATTAAACTCCTCCCTAGTTCCCATCATCATCATCATCATCATCAACAACGGCACAACCACCGCTGCCACAACAACAGCCACTACCGCAACAACACCGACAGCCACCACCGGCAAAAACCCACATCCACCAACACCACCTTATCTAAAAAAAAAAAAAAGAAAAAAAAAAACCATAACCAGAAAAAAAAAAAAAAAAAAAAAAAAATCCACAACAATCCAAAAAATTACCACCACAACCACCACAATCAACCCACAACCACTACAATTACTCACCAATATCAGATCAGCCCAAATTGCAGCCAAAAAAAAAAAAAAAAAAAACCCACAACCAGAGAGAGGCAGAGTGAAAGGGGAACAGAGGGGAGAGGGAAGAGAGATCTACCACCACCGCCCACCATAATCAAAATCCAAAATCAACCCATAACCGTCGCCACCCACCAATATCAGCCCATCACAACCCATGAAAATCAACCCACAACCAGTCGGTGCCGAATCCACCATCAAATCACAACAAAACCAAAAAAAAGAAAAAAAGAAACCACTGCCATAGAGATTGGCCTGGCTTGAAGCTCCGGCCATGGGTTGCTGTGGATGTGGTGGGCTTGTGGCGGTTGGGCTGGGTCGGTGTGGCTGTGTTGGTGGTCAGGTTCGTGGGTCATGGCTAGGTGGCGGCTTGGTGAGGTCTGCTACTTGGTGAGATCAACGGCAGCTTGATGAGGACGGCAGTGTGCTCTAGAGAAAGGAAGAAAGGAGAAGCTGAGAGTGAGAATGAGTGAGGAAGAGAGACTCGGGCGGATGGGAGAGAGAAAAGAAAGAATTAAAAAAGATTAAAGTGATGAGAGAGGAGAGAGAAAAGATAATAAAATAATAATAAAATTTATAGAATTGTTGTCCGTAGGCTTCTATTTTTGAGACGTTACTGTTCATTCGTGCCAAATTTTTTGGCATTTAGAACACCTCATGAGAGTGGTTTTTTGGTGTTTGGTGTGTCAAATGCCAAATATTTGGCATTTGACACACCTGATGAGAGTGCTCTAAGCTTATTAAATACTCTATTGCTAAGAGTGTAGGACCGTAAATGAATCAAGCTGTTTATAAATAAATTAAACTTGCTTTAATAAAAAGTTCGTTTATATTTGTTTCTTTATACAAATAAGTCAAGCTTGATCTTTAGTTTTAGGCTTGTTTAACAAACATGCCAAGCTCAAGCAAAAAAAGATTAATCATGAACAAGCTTGTGAATAATAGGTTTTAATAGACAACAACCAAGCCTAGGCTAATTTATGGGCTTAGTTTAAGTTTCACATGAGCTTGAAAAATATAAACTCATATCTTACTAAGTCTATAATTAATTGGGAGTTAGGAACACTTGTACAAACCAAATGGACTTAACAGTATGCTTAATAGGATTTGCTAATATACTTTTGTTGGATCTCGAGCTCAAGAGCTTAATTTTGAGCTCGAGCTAAACATGACTAATAAATCAAGTCCAACTCAAGCTTTTGGAATTTTTTGACAAGCTTATATTCAAACATTGTTGGTAGGCTTGGCCCGAGCTCGAACTCGAGCTCGAGCTTGAGTTGAGCTTAAACATTTTGCTTTTGATGTCATCCTCAAATATTCAATACTTAATAAAGCTCGGCTAACCCTATTTGCAGTCGAAGGCATTGCATCAATTAAAAAGTATTATTTAGTATTTACTTGAACATGTGTGATTCATAGCCTATTTGGAGCTAGAGGCATTTCATTAATTAAAAAGTATTATTTTGTATTTACGTGAGCATGTGTGATTCATAATCAATTAATATTGACAATCTACATATTTGTGTAGGATATAGAGTTTTTTTTAATTAAATAAAATTGAATAATGAAAAAGTTAATAAAAACAATTTGTTGGAAAATTTAGACACCGGTTGATAAAATTAACAAGTTTTAAACCCAAGTTGTTAATTAGATATATTATGAATAAAACTTGTTAAAACAAACAAACATCAATATCATGTCAAAATCATGCAACGGAAAAATAAATAAGACAATATATGATAACCCAGGAAAACTAATGAAACAAACTAGTTTCACAGTAAAAAACCTGGGGGGAAACCTTCCCGAAAAGCAATTCACTATAGTAAAGAGAAGTTTCAGATCTAGTACAAAACTTTTGTTCCTAGACTCTACAATCCCCGTAGATGAACTTACAGTAGAAACTTTCTACCGCTTCAGAACCTCTGAACTCTTCAATATATGAACGCCACCCTTTTTGCACGAATCCTAGTACATGACTCACCAATGATGCACGGATCCCAGTACGTGACTAACACACCAATTTGAAGAAGATGTTGGCTGCAAAGTTTTTCACTTCATTAACAATGAAGATCAAGAAGCACTTGGTTACAAAACCCTAAGGCACAAAGATACAGTAGCTTCTTTCAGAGAGAATAAGGCATCGGTCACCTTTTACATATGTTCTCCTTGTATTCTTTTATGTGACGGTCTCTAAAATAAGCTTTATATATGTCTAAGGTTGCGAGAAAAGAAACCCTACACAAATACATAAGTATAGGCCGAAAATTATATCTGAAAATCTGAATTTCCGTAACCTCGATAGATACCTCGATAAATAGTATCTGTCGAGCTTCATTATATCTCGATAGATAGCTATCTGTCGAGCAGCTGTCGAGATATCTGTTCGTAGGTGTCAAGCTATCTGTCCAACTTTTCTTCACTTGTTTCTTGGTCCAATCTTTATGACTTTAATACTAGACTTGAACAACATGTTTCTTGAAGTATTAAACACATCCTAAATCTACCCAAATACAAGTAAAGTGCGTTTTGTCAAAGGATTAGTCAATTACATAAAATAGTGACATATGTTCCTAACTAGTGAATCACATATGTCCTAACACAATTAAACAGGATTATAAGCATAAATATTTTGAGTGATAACTCCCCTAAGATATTGGGGTTTTGTGGCCCATATTGGTCAACTATGCATTGCGGGTGAAGACTTCATTCGTCTTCTGTTCTTTCTACGATTGGATAATCAAATCTTCCTTTTTCTTTCTTTTGTTTCAGGAATGACACTTCGATGATTTGATGGGGGCTACATATCCAATTTGTAATCCATTCCTTGCACCTGGATCAAAAAGGATCTTAATTAAGACGTTTAAAGGTTAATATTCCATGCGCCTTTTCTTAGTCATCAATCATTATTCAAATTAAACACGTGTAAATTCTAAAGGTTGGTTTCTTTGCATCAAGTTCCAAATTTTATTCTTTCTAAAAAAAAAAAAACAGTTCAAATTTTATTGGCCGAAGATATCTGAAACTTTGAAAATGTTATATATATATATATATATATATATATATATATATATATGTGTGTGTGTGTTTATTTATTTGTTTAAATTGAAAGTTTTTTCTCGTGAGAGATTTAAGTATTGCATATTTCTAGCAATCAGATCGTTATGTTGGTCATAAAAGAGTAGATAATTACCGCTGCTTTGTTTCTAACTTCTAAGTTACCTAAAGCCATTTCTCGTACCAGAATGAAGTGTACTAAAATGAAGTATTTTAGTGTATTTGGTCAACTTTTTTGTTTCAAGGTCCTTCTCAAAAAACATATTTGTTTAAAGGCGAGAGAAAAAAGTTAGTTTAATAAATAAGCTAACTTCTTTAAATTTCATTTTTTGCTAAAACTACTTTTTGTCTCGCCTTTGAGTTAAAAAAACTAAAAAAGTTGGCAGCAAATAAACTGACCAAAAACACACTGACCTGACCATGCATGTAGTTTCAAGAGTCAATTTGGGATATTTTATTTGTATTGACTTATTTTGTTTAAAAATTAATTAAGTTAGATAAAAATATAATTGTACTTAAATAAGTAAGACTTTAAATAAAATTATAAATAAGCTAATGTTTAAGTTTAGATAAACACATAGTGAATGGTGATAAGGCTATATAGATCTTGACATCAATGGTGGGAAAAAATATTTAGGGACCGGGAAGTCAAATTAAATATATTGAAACTTTGAGAGCTAGCTTTTATACTTACATAAAAAATAAAAAATATATATTTTAACATAATTCATTATATATATATATATTATAAATAAGTTTACATACATATATCCTTTACTTTTTTATTTTATTAAAAAAACAAGAGACAAAAGGCAAGAGGAACGATTCTTATGAGATGATCATCTGCTTAACAAGAACCCAAAATAAAGAGGGGGGAATTAGCAAACGAGTGCATGAGTTGCAGTGTTGGCCTCTCGGAGGACAAGAGAAAAAGGACCAAAGAAATTGTGAAACCAAAATATAATGTCTTCAATCAGAGGTGGGATGAGCCAATGAGAAAAAGATTCTGTCTCTTAACTTAACTCAAGATAAACATTTAATTTCTTTGATAGATTAATCCTAACTTATGAAAACAATGCTCTATATACTTTTATATTATAAAAATCATCTCTAATTCATGTTGTACTAAACTTCATAGCAATCTACATATATATTTAAGCAAGAAAATAGCAACAAAATAAAATACCTCAAAGAAAATATTAACGCCTAAACAAATACAAAATACAATGAAAAGATAACAATATATATATATATATATATATATTAAATTACTGATTATTTCAAATGCTTAAACTTAAGCTTTTGGGATAATTGTTAATTTAATATAGTATCAAAGCAGTAGATCGTAAGTTCGATCATTGTCTTCTTAAATTTATATAAAAGTTTACACAATATAAAATTGAAAGCATAAATTAGTGGTAGTTTTATTTTTGTGTGTTCCAGGCCGACAAAACAGCAAATTACTCTTGAAAGAGAGAGAGAGAGAGAGAGGTAAAAGCAAAAGCAGGTTCAGTCTTTACATATGGAATTGCTTCTGTTTATTGGCCTCTAATTTTTTCATCAAAAATAATTAGCCTCTAATTATGAGTTCTTTTTATTTTAATCATGTATACAAGCTACAAGACAGAAGAAAGTAAAAAGTAGTGCAAATGACATCTTTATTTATTTAAACCAGTGCTATTTGGGATTTTAAAACATATGAATATGAGTAAGACTTTTAATTAAAACAGAACTTATATTCCAGTCAGGAATTAGAGAGCAAATTTTAAAAAGCTAGAGTCTCTGCCTAACATATATTTATAATCAATCTTGGGTCCTAGCTAGTTTTATTTATTTATTTGCACTGGTGGGATGCAACGCCAATTAGTATTGATTTTTCCTATCATGCATGCGGGATACAACCCAATCATATCTAAGCTATAAAAAGGTGCTAGAAATTAAGAATCTTCATTCTTGTTTTGATTTTTCTTATTATGTAAGCTGGATTGGAGCGCAAATCATATCTAAACTAGAAAGGTGCTGGGAATTAAGAATCTTCATTCTTATAAAGAAAGTAATAGTCTTCTTCAATTTTATATAAATATGTATATATAATAAAATTGAAAAAATAAGTTAGTGGTACATTATTTATTTATTTTTTGGGTGTGTTCCTGGACAGCAAAACAGCAAAAGTCCCCAACAGCAAGATTGTCTTCACAATTGGTATTCTTGAAAGTGAAATATCAGCCTCCTTTACTCAAACTAATGAGGAGGAAATAAAAAGGAAAAAAGGAAGACTAAATCCAATCAAAAGCAAAAGCAGGTTCAGTTATTTGACTTATTTCATAAGGAATTGCTTCTCTGTTTATTGAGCTTTTTTTTTGGGAGACCTTAAACATCTTCATTAAAAACACCAAAATGTGTTAGCTAAGTTATAAGACTCTTGGGAGGTACGAGTTTGTTCATCAAAATGTAATGGACCTGCTTCAGCATTGGCCTCTATTGCTACTGTAAATTCTACTTCACAAGTGTGGCTAGAGGAATGCCCAGACTTCTTGGCACCTTGTTCACAGAGATATATAGTGATTTGTTTAAAAAATATTTATGAGTTAAGATGAAATTGATGTTTATTATAAATTATAATAAATAAAACAAGTTGTGGTGTAAGATCTCTGCATGTTCTCACTTAAACCTCACTAATCTCTGGTCTTGTGCTGTCACTAAACTGGAGAAGCCATTGGAGTTTACGGTTTACATGGATATGAGGAAGAGAGACAAACTTTGGAGAGAGAGACAGAGATTAGGAGAGACAAAAAGAGTGAGATGCAGATTTTGAGGTATCTTACCCACCATTAGATGTAGTAGAATCGAAGGTTTAAAAAATGTGTGACTAAAAAGAAAAATGGTTTAAAATTATTTACTTATTTCAAAATTACACTAAGAGTAACTCGAATCAATCTACAAAAGAAGTAAAAATAGTGCAAATGATATCTTTATTTATTTAAACTAGTAGTAGTTGGTATACGACAGACATTAATTAAAACAAAACCTATATTGTTGTTAGGAAATAGATCAGGGCAAGTTTTAAAAGCTAGACTGCTAGCTAGAGTCACTGCATGGCATATATTATAACACATCTTGGGTCTTAGCTAGTTAATGAATAAAAAGATGGAGAGGGTGTGTGTGTTCAATTAGAGTCTAGTTCATATCATAATAATAATAATAAGGGCATATATTAGTAAACTATTTTAGAAAATTTTTTATGGAAAAATGAAACTTTTTATGAAAAAATAGAAAAGTTATCAATTTTTTTGACAGTTTTCCAATTTCTCATAAAAGGTTTCCTAAAATGAATACTAGACGGTAACAATAATAATAATAATAATAATAATAATAATAATAAGCCATCAAAACAAGGTTGTGTTTACTAAATGAAATGATTTTTAGCATTAGTTTTTTATGACCGAAACAAAATAAAAATAAAAATACCAATACAAGTAGTTTATTGCAAGAGTTTTGAAAAAACACATGTAATAATAATAACAATAAGAAAAAATTTAGATATAGTATCTCAATACATGTATGCATCTAAGTTTTATCCATAACAATAAGAATAGTTAGTTTATAGCAGTGTCATGGTCAACAAACTTTTTTCATTATAGTGTATGTCGAAATATTTATGTGTGGGTAGTGTGGTTAAGTGAAGTCTCACGTTAGATACTAATGAGAAGAGTGGAGGATTAATATAACATAGTTTGTTCATATCTATTGGGCTTAATCCTTTTGGGTTAAGTAGTGTCTGTATGTGTTATATTAATTACTCATAAAGTCTCCCCAAGGTGTTTCTCTCCCAACAAGTGGTATTAGAGTCGATAGTTCAAGGGCAAGTGTTTATTAGTGGGTCCTATCAAGTAGAACGAGGAACACTCGCATGCCTCCACCCATGGTTAAGTAAAGATTCTACTAGTGGTGAGTCAAAGTGATTGTGTATTGGTGAGTCCTATAGTTGTGCAACAAAGACTCCCATGTTTGCCCTAAACATGGTTGAGTAAAGGGAGACTTGGATTGTCAAGAAAAGGTCTTCCCTTCAAGAGGGATACAAACCGAGGTGCCACAAGTGGCTTGGTAAAGGCTTACACGTGAAGGGGGACATTTTTTGGAACATTCACTTGTGAGTAGTGTGGTTAGTTAATGAATGAAGTCTCACATTAGATACTAATGAGAAAAATGAATGGTTAATATAACATAATCAAGCTCAAACCCATTGGACTTAAGCTTTTTGGGTTAAGTTGTGTCTTTATGTGTTATATTAACTACTCAAAAAGTCTTTCCAATGTGTTTCTCCCCCCAACGGTGTCTATAACTATGTAGTTGTCCAATAACTCTCTAGAGAAGAGTCATTCACAAAATAGAAATCAAGCAATCTTTAATATTTCCTCTCTTGAAAGCAAACATATTTTATAAAATAATTGAGCATCTTTAGGTTTAAGTTTTTTTTACTGTTGTGGTTGATTGTGAGTGTATATAAGTATATATGTAGTTGTCCAATAACTCTCTAAAGAGGAGTCATTCACAAAATAGAAATCGAGCAATCTTTAATACTCTCTCCTGAAGGCAAACTTGGTTTATAAAATAATCAAGCATCTTTAGGTTGCAATTTTTAATTGTGGTGGTTGATTGTGAGTAATAAAGAAAAAAATGAGAGGTTTATGTAAAAGTGATAAGTTGCTTATTATCACAGTATGCCACGTAAAAATTGTCACAAAAATTGTACATGTAGCACAAATAGTTATGACCATTAAAATAACTCAATTCCAAACAACACTTACATGGACTTCCAAGAAACTTTTGTTTTTTATTTTCTTCGGTGTCCTTCCATTTTGATATTTTGGTTGGATGGATATATATACTAATCAACTTTACTAATGACACAGTCTATATATGATGTGTCCATGGCGATTAATGATGAAGAAACAAAGATCGCACCGATTTACCTTTACTGTCCCATAAAATTTTATATATATATATATATATATTGCTGATTAGCATGGAGCGCCCAACATATAAATGGCGGCCCCGACTTCATCACTAGCAAAACATTTAAAAATACCTAATTCAAAAAAGAAAAAAACAAAAGCAGACCCATCAAATCTTTACATCGTCCAACCACGTGATGATTTCTTACAACCACTACACCTTTTTTTTTCCTCAAAAGAAAGAGCTAATGTTTTCAAGGGTGAGCTGCCAAATGTACCAACCAGCTTTGATTCCTATGCTTTGGGAAAGAGAAAGATAGAGAGAGACAGAAAATCTAGCTAGAGAGCTCTAAGTTGGTGCAAATTTAGAGCTTTTTATTTAGGTCATAAAGAGTTTTAATACAAGTTACTTTACGATTTGAAAGCTTAGCTTTACTGTGTTTGCATGGTAAATAAAATCCGATATAGATTCGAAAGTCTAGCCTGTAGAGCTACAGATTCGAATCTTAAGCGCTCATTTTCGCCCCATACAACGTGGCACTGTCGTAAAGCCGAGCCTAACCGCTTCTTCAATTCCTGGTTCTCCAACTCCAACCGGTTCATTTGGCTCGAGAGGTTCTCCACGTGCTTCTTCTTTCGCCACCTGGACCGCCTGGCCGACTCCCTGTTTGATATCATGCGCCTCAGCCTTCTCTCATTGTCATTGTAAACCGCCCGGCTCGAGCCCTCTGAACCGGAGTTTGGGCTGAGGGAGACAGAGTCTCCTCCTGACTCTAAGAGTGACAAGATTTCTTGGAGTTCATCTGGCGTGAACGGGGTTTCTTCGGGAACCGGGCATTGGAATTGGACCGGTTCTTGGGAGAAAAACACTGACATGATGTTTGAAGAAAAAAGAGAACAAGCTATAAGAGTGAACCGGAGAGAAGAAGGAAGGAGAAAAGGGAAGGAACGAAGTGGAGGGGGTGGGTATTTAAGGACGGAGTGGAAGAGCAAATGTGGGGTCCACGTAAAAACAAAAGCATTATGGGAGTGAGGGAGCTTTGTCTAATAAAGTTATACTATGTTTTTTTTATTTTTTTTTTATATTTTACTTTTTAGTAGTTTGATTATCACACGGAGCGTAGGAAAATTTTAGAAACACCCCTAAATGCATACCTAAATTCATAATATACCTAAGTGTTATCTTGTTATTGGTATATTTAAATTCACTTTTTCAATAAATACGTTATTTCAATGCATAAATGTTATAATCTTATCACATATTGACACTTAAATATATTGTAAAATTGAGTATGGATTTGGGTGTGTTTATATGTGGATCAGAATTTAAAATCCTTTGTGTGATCAGGTGGCATGGTGGTGGGGTCATGGACAAGTTTAGGTTAGCTTAATCACGAAGAATCAAACAAAAATACATTGAAAACAAATATTAGATATATATATATATATACAAATGAATAAAGAAATATCGGCCACATTGCAGCTAAGTAATCGTGAGCCCTACTAGGTTTGAAAAAAATGGTGGGGGGTCAGTTGCCTCCAGAGAAAAAGGGTGCAAACCTCATCCAAAATAAAGAAAAAGGAAAGGATATGCAAAGTTCCAAAATTGGGGTGTTTTAACTTTTATGCCTCTTATTACTGACCGTGACAAATTGAGCAATAAGTTAGGAGATTGTCACAACCAATATACATCATAGGGTGGGTTAATCAGGCCTCTACATATGTTTATTATTGGTTTATTAAAAGGTAATGTGAAAAAAAAAATTTATTAATGGGAGATTGTTACAACCAATCAAGAAATGAAAAGCCATGGATCACTGCTTGCCCTAAGGAATGATAGGAAAATAAATTTGAGATAGGAAAAAGAAAAGAAAGAAAGAAAGAAAGCTAGAAGTTATAAAAGTGTTGCACAAAAAAGAAAGTACGTACTTGTTATATAAAAATCTACATCTAAAGGTTCTTTACTTGCTCTCCAAAGCAAAATCTCCTTCCATTGGGCTGTTTGGTCGTGTTGCTAGGAAAGCAGGTTTGGTTTACTTTCATTCAGAGTATCCAAGAATTTTTGGGGAGAATCTGAAAGCTTTTCATAGCTCTAAACATGGCATGCACAATTTTATTTTTCATATAATTTATTTGTATAATAATAAAGAAATATTCCTGCTTTACTGGGCAGTTTTCTTCGTTAGTATTCTGGTTTAGTTTTCTTTGTCGGCAGTTACTCTTTGTCTTGGCATGTTAGCATGCCCAATGCTACAATAAGTGGGAGCTAACATGGACACATTTTGTTGGTATTTTAACTAAATTAATCTATGAATTAAAGCAAAGTTTAGCATCTACCTCCACAAGTGTGTTACTTTCATCCGATCCAAGGTAGGCTTCATGTGATGCAAAGTAATTTAAAAAAATTAAAATGCGACATTTATCAACTGCCTCTAACATGCCTTGCAACTACCCCATTTTGTTTTTTTTTTTTGTCACATCCACTTCTAGAACACCAATTTTCATGCAATTTCATTCTTAATGAAATATAATGATGGTGTGCATGTATTTCAATCATTCAAGTTGATTAGATGTCCTTTAGTATAACCTAAATGTACGATGTACGTTTTATGATCGATCATTTTCCCTAGATCGTTCTTTGTCTTGTGATTTGTTATCAGAGTGAGGCATATATATGCAGTCAAAACTCTTTTTATTTTTATAAAAAATCACTCTTGGAAATTAATAGAACAATTAGTGGCTTCTGCGCTGATCATATATAGAAGAAAAAGGATTTTACTTTCCCATGAATCCCTCTTTTAAACAAAAAAATTGATTAGTGTCTCATATAATTCTTTCAAGACAGCTAAACAAGGCCTTCATAGGCTCATGTAAATTTTGTCAAATTGTTAACAACTTCATTAGATTTTCGGAATTGGCAGCTGTGGAATATTAAATTGCCTTAAGGTGATAAGTTGTGATTGAAATAATATCATTTTAATGTGTCTATAATTATTGATGTTTATTAGTAGCAATTATAGTATGTAATCTCAACAACTAAAAACCTTATTGATTTATAAAAGATGAAAGTTGAGAGCCCTCAACTTTAAAGGATTGAATATATATGAGGTAGCCATACAAAGTGACGAACATAAAAGTGAGGGGGTTAGGTCCTAAGCAAGCGAGTAAAAGTAAAAGAAGTCCGGATATAATTGAATACTATAAAACAATCAGAAAAGAGTTAAAGTTATTATGATTATTTTGAGAGGCCACCTTGACAAGTGAAACAAATGGGTAAATTTTGTCCGTTATGATACCTCAATGGCCAATAACACTAAATTGCAAACACAACATTAGTCTGTTTGAAATTGACCCAAACTTCAATGAACATTTTACATCATTTTGTCCATCATATATAATAATTAAAAAAAAAAAAATACCTTAATAATTCTTATCAAAATTTATGATCGTTGACTCGAAGAGTATTAAAATTTTCATAGAAAAATCCTTCTATTATCATCTATATAGTTAAAGTCTTAAAATTTTCATTTGTCAATATAAAATTTTAAATCACCAAATTATTTGTTTAAGTAAATAAAAATTTCAGTAGAATCAATGAAGTCCCTAAAGTCATGAATGATTCAAAACTTTAACAAATACATAACGTAAGAGTAAATTTTACAGGAAAAAAAATAGAAATTTTTAAAAGAATATTTCTCCTCCATAACCATAGGGACATCAATTTTATTTCTTAATATAACTATAGGGCCGACTCAGTTTTTTGGAAGCAGGGTCAACTCTTATTTTTGTAGTTCAAAATAAAAAGTTTAATACAGTGATTTATATATATATATTATAGAAAAAAATTTAAATTAAAAATTTTGAAGGGTCACACGTGTAGCTCTGCCCCGAATAATAAACATGTGTGTGGCGTAGAATCTAGAATGTACATAGAGCACTTCATTTTTAAGATGATTGTACTTTGTAGTCAGGCATTGCATTGTGTGCTATTTATATAAGCGTGTGTGATCCATATTGACTCTAAAACTAAGGGTCCGGTTAACATGTATTGAAGTGAATTGGTTAAGGCTTAAATTTTTATTAGAATTTATCAACTATTTTTTGGGAGCCAGATAGGCAACATTTATCTATTGTTTGTTTATTTGATTTTATTATTCTCAATGCAATGGAATCCGCTTAATTCCTCTTTATCTAGTACAATCGAACACTCGTTAACATATTTCTAAAATTAATATATTGGACAAGTTAGATTTTTTGTAGGATTAATGGTAGAGAAATTTGTTTTATGAAATTATTAAACTAAAGGATTAAGTAATTGTAGCACGGCAATTCTTATATATTTATTGATTAGACTGAATGATGAAAAGAGTGGTTAAGAACCATTAAACCGGATTGTAGGGATAAAAATGAGGAGTGATTTACTCCTCTAACATATAAGGGTTTTGTTTGTGGCTCATATTTGGTCAACTAAATGCATTTGTGCGTCTTCGTCTTCCTTTCTTTTTATAATTGGATAATAAATCTTCTTTTCCTTTCTTTACTTTCCAGAACGACACCTTGATGATTTGATGGGGACTACAGATCCTATAAGTAATCCATTCCTTGCACCTGGATCAAAAAAGACCAATCCATTAAGACACTAGGGTAGACAGCTAGTCCATGCACATGCACTTTATATTTGCGTGCGTCTTTTTTATTCGTCAATCATTATCCCTACATAACACGTACCCGTTAAAAATTTCATTAGAATACTTTCTTTGCTTCAAGTTCCAAATTTTCAGCAGAAGATAGCTGCAGCTTTGAAAATGTAATATATATCCGTAGACCGTAGTATCGTCAAAAAGCTACCATAATAATTATTTTTTTACTGCTATAAAATGTTCGCTATTCTAAACACATGCATTTCCTTTTTCCTGTATAAGTCTATATTATTTTCTGTTGACACACCCTAAAGGAATCACTTTCATTCACACTAGGAATCAAGCAGTTTTTAATGAATTCTCTCCTGAGAGCAAACGTAGGTAATAAAATGATTTTAGCACCATTGGCATTGCTTAATTTAGTTAACTAATTACCATTGTCCTTAATTTTTTTTTTTTAAATGAAGAATTCGCGTTTCTAGGAATCCATACTTCATAAAGTGGTTCAAGTATACCCCAACGTACATTCTTTTTGATAAGTTTAGCAAAAAAAAATACATTCTTTTTGATAACATGAATCTCTTTACTTAACCTTTGAAAAAACAAACAAAACAAAGAAACACGTCAATAATTTAGGTTTGAGTTTTTGATTCGTGGTTGCAAATTAAAGAACATGTACTCCAAGAAAATTTTGTTTTAATTTTCTTTCTTTCCCCCTTCCATTTTAAGTTTTTGGTTGTATGAAGATGTCACATGAGGTTATACGTATACCGAATTACTTTCATAAATTAGTCAAAGATCATATATGTACATAGCAACAGTTAATACGCAGTAGCCAAAACTCAGCTAAACCGTCCAACAAGTTGCCCAAATAAGCAAAATTGGCCAGCTAATAGTGTGTACACTATGCACAAGAAGCTTTGCTTCTTGTCCAAAATCCCATATTCAATCCCTAGCACAAGTACAGAAGCCAACAAAACATGTGCTAAAGGTTGCAATTGTCACGCATACACTATGTATGGATTCCTGGCATTCAATGCATTGTCCAGCACAGTGCAACGGCAACTTGTCATGCAAAAACTACCAAAATTTGGGCCAAAATACAAATCTCCAATGAACTAACCAACAATTTAGGAAGCTAGCACTATATGTGCAACTAGTAGCTAGTGGCTAAAAATATATAGCCCCCCTTCCAGTCATAATGACATGCTAAAAGGTCTTCATAAAGACTTCTTTTTGAGAGGAACTTCATACAGACTTAAGGGAACAATATTTATAAACATTTCTTTTATCTTACTAGAAGAAGTAAGCTCTTCAGAGCTCAAAGGCACATAACTTGATACCTCATTTTGGCCCTTTTCCCAACAAACCCCAAAGCACCCAATTCTAAAGCCCCAAAACACCAAACTTAGGGCTTGGCAATTGTACATATAGCATAAGGAAAATCTTGTTATACACTTGCTATTACACACTTTATACATACTCTCTTTTAAAAACACACTTTGTACATACTCCCTTTTAAAAACACATTTTTAAAGGCAATATATGTGATAACCATTACTCTACACTGTATATGTGAAAGGCAATGCCCTAATCAATACTTACAATGTATGCACAGTGTGATTTGCTTATCATCCAAGTTCATCCCCCTGGCCCCTAACACAAACATGGAAACCTACACATAAAGGTAGTATGTTCGATAATCATTACTCTATACTGTTTGTGTGAAAGACAATGCCTTTAATCAATACTTAATAGTGTATGCATAATGTGATTTGCTTATTGTCCAAGTTCATCCCCTAACATGCATCAAAAAAAAAAAAAAAAAAGTCCATCCCCTAACACAAGCATGGAAACCGACACAAAAAATGTGAAACCCTCTATGTATACACTATATGCACAACTAATTTAATAAGATAATCATTACTTTCCCAACCACTGCATGAATGCTCTGTCGAGTATAATGTTAACAGCTTGCTGCACATACCGTGTATGTGCGGCCAACAAGGCTGATTTTCATTATAAAAAGCAACTTGATGATATCCGACAAGATGCGAGAACTACTCAAAGAGAGAGATGAAACATAGGGAAGTGATAAAAAAAAAATTCTAGGATAGGAAAGATTTCTTGAAATCTTCCTTAGAAACTAGCTCTCCAGAGCTTGGCTAGACAATTGAAAAGGAAACTTTTCGAAGTAGTTCAAAGACAAAGATTTTCGGGTGAGTGAACTTTGTCTAATAAAAACATATATTATGCTTTTCTTTTTCTTTTAATTGTGGGATTATTACGTGAATAATCGTCTTCATTATGTTGGTGGAAAAAGGATTCTCTTCATTTGAAATGGATCATTAATAATGCTACTTTGGTGGGCTAATGGAACACGTATATATTAGGTTAACTTAATCACAAAGAATCAAAGAAAAACACGTGAAAAAAAAAATTAGGATGCATAAAGAAAGATATATCAGTGGCATTAATGCAGCCTAGTACTCGTGAGCCCTGCTAGGTTTGAGAAAATGGTGGAAAAGTTGGTTGCCTCTAGAGAAAAGGATGCAAACCTCAGCCAAAAATAACAACAATAATAAAAAGAAAGGAAAGGAATCAAAGGATGCAAAAATGGGTGTTTTTAACTTTTATGTCTCCTGCTGACCGTGATAAATTCATAGTGTATATTTTGATAAAGATAAATTTATAATGTAATAAGTTAGGGGATTCTCACAACCAATATATTACATCATTTGGTGGATTAAGCAGGCCTCTACATATGTTTATTATTAGTTATTAACTTATTATTAATAGGAAATGAGGAAAAAAAATGTTATTAATAAGAGATTGTTACAACCAATCGAGAATAGAAAAGTCAATCACTTACTTCAGGAATGATAGGAAATTAAAATTGAAGTAGGAAAACATAAAGAAAAGCTAGAACTTTGAACTCAGAATGTTTGCACAAAAAAGAAAGTTCATACTTGTTATATAAAATTCTACATCTAGAAGATTCTCTTCTTTGCACTCCAAAGCAAAATTGACCATAGATATATAGGCTTTCATCGGTTTTCTTTTTCCTTTTTTGCTAAAATCCTTTCATTGCGTTTGCTCCGAAAAGCAGGCAGTTTACTTTCACTCCGAGTATCCAAGACTAATTGTTGGAAGGATTTGAAAGCTTTTCCTAGCTCTAAACATGGCATACTCTGATACTCATTATATTTATTTGTACAATAATATGGAATATTCCTGGTTTACTGGGTAGTTTTGTTCGTTAGCATTCTGGTTAGTTTTCTTATTCGGCAGTTACTATTCAGTCTATTTGTCTTGGCATGTTAGCATGCACAATGCCACATTAAATAAGTGGGAGCTAACACTAACATGGATGGGTTCTGTTGGTATTTTAACTATTGTATGAATCGAATCAAAGTTAGCATCATGCCTCCACAAGTATATAACTTTCACCTGATCCAAAGTAGGCTTCATGTGCTGCAAATAATTTTAAAAAATAAATACCATCTTATTCGACATTTTGCAACTGCGTTTAACATGCTCTGCAACAACCCCATTTTGTTTCTTTTGTCAATCCATCACGCCTAATCCATCAATTTTCATGCAATTCTATCCTTAGATGTATGTCGTTTAGCAATGACTTTAGTGGTTTCAAAAATGTCCGATCGATGTAAACTAAACTATCATTTTCCCCGGTCATTCTTTGTCTTGTGTTTTGTTGTTTGCTACATTTAGGTAGTGACATAAGTTATAGGACGCAGTCAAACTTTTTTTTTTAAATATTAAATTATTAATAAATCACTTGGAACGGAATAAAATAAGCACCAGCCTTGAGAGCTTTGATTGCTTATGAATTGCTTCGGTTCCCTAGTCGGATCGAGGTTGCTTTCCGAACTTGAGGTAGGCTCGAGAGGCCTTCGGCCAGATTATTCTAGTAATGTTGGTTTAGGCAGCTACAACCCAAATTAAACGTCGAAATAAGGGTACTCATCCATGTCGCATGGCCTAAACTCAGTATTGATATAATGGGGTTCAGGCAATTAAATATGAAGTCACAAAGCTGCCAAGGTATGTCGATTAAGGTCTCGGCTGGCTTCTGATAGGAGACATTTCAGCCTCTGAACCGAATTTATTTCTCCTAACTTAGCAATCATTAAATACTACGTATTTGACATAAAGATATGACTAGGCTAGCTTCTGATGGGAGATATTTCAGCCTCTCAACTGACCCCATGGCCATGGGTTGTTACTTGTTAGTAATCACATTTTGCCTCATGGTGAGAAGCACTACGCGCACACTAGTCATTTCAACCGACCTAGGGTGGCATAATGGCAAATGAGGACCAAATATCATCTTTCACTTGAATATTTAGGTGTTGTTTGGAAACCCACAAAAAAGAGTGATATCATCCTGTTTTCTTAACTCATGATCTAAAACTGGTGGGCCCATAGAAGAGCAATTGTTTGGATTCTGTAACTCATATTCCGTGACTTGGTTTTCATCACTCAATTCTCTGATTTTTGAGTGATGAGTTATGGAAACTGAAAACATATTTTAGGTGTTTTCAGTTTCCAAAACTCAGTTTTCTATAGCATTTTCGTAATTAAACCTACAACTTTTAACCTTATAGCCGCAATGTTGGACTGTTTTGGTTTTTTTATTATTATTTTTTTTTTTGAAACAACGCTGTTGGCCACAAAGTTTGACTTTTTTGTTTTTTTTTTTTTTTGAAACAAAGTCACTGAGTGATGAGTGCCAACGTTCACAGGTGTGTTTGGGAAAATTGGGGAATTTTAAGTGATGAGTGATGAGTGATGAGTAAATTAGTGATGAGTAATGAGTGACGAAAACTGAGTAACGAAAACTGAGTGATGAAAATTCTCTAACCAAACAAGGCCTTAACGATCTATTACTGTTTGCAAAATATTTAACAATTTATCACATTTTTACAACTCGAGTTTGTGAAACTCAAGTTTGACATGTAACTCAAATTTCAAAAACTTGAGTTCCAAAAAAATGCCATGGTGGCACCTGTTAACCTGTATTATTTTAATTAAAGAAAGTTACGTATGTAGAATTTGAGTTTATGAAACTCGAGTTCCTTATAACGTGTTACTCAAGTTTATAAAACTCAAGTACCATAAAATTGAGGTCTATGTCTCTAAAACTGGAGTCCACATCATAAATTTATCATAAAACTTCTCCTCACCAAAGTGGCCGAATAACTTCCTTTTCTTTAGTCTATTTCTTTTCTTCTTTTCCTTCAGCTTTTCTTCTTCAATTTAGCGTGTCTCACAGGCAAAAGGCCACATCTCTGACATGAAGTAAAGCTTGTGAGACAAGCTCCTTAAATGAGTCTTTGACTTGTCTACTCTAATGACCAAACTTGCTCCTGAAGGATGGTGTGGTTTGACTAGTTCCAACTGAGGTTTAGGTAAAAACAATGAAATGAGAAAAGAAAAGAAGAGATAAAGAGGGATGGAAATCTGAGTTTATCTCCCACTCAATTTTGTAAACAACTCGAGTTTCAAGAGCTCGAGTTTCATATTACAGCAAACTCAAATTTTTAAAACTCGAGTTCCACGTGGACTTTTAAATTATAAAATGTCAAATCAACTTCTGCCACCATGTCACATTTTTTTGAAACTTGATTTTCATAAACTCGAGTTCTATGTAGAACTCAAGTTTCATGAATTTCAGTTTCAAAATAGTGGTAAATTGCTAAATATTTCGCAAATAGTGGTAGATTGCAAAATATTTCAGCCAAATATAGTATTTGGCCATTTTGGCCGGCAAATGAGCCATGATTCATTTGTTGAAACTTTTTTTTTTTGAGATAATTACAATATACTGCTAACCCTACAGTTCAAACCCTTTTCCTTCAAAACCCCACAAACACTTTGTGCATGGAAAGTGCCAAATCAACTGCAAGTTCAATTTGTTGAAACTTGAAAGAGTTATTCCATTATCTACAAATATCCCTTCAGCTCCTATTAAAAAAAAATACCCCTTCAGTTCCTCCACGCAAGGGGTTAAACAATCTTTATTTCTAACAACCATTATTTTTCCACACATTAATTAAACACCCATTAACTACATCAGTTGATCTTAGACTTAGAAGAAAGATTGTATGCCACCTTTTTGTAGCTCAATGACCAAAATTTTGTCCCGAAGCGAAGCCCTTGTCTAACCGAGAGTTTCGGATTGTAGTTCTCTCTTTTTAAAAATCCACTCCCACCCCCCTATAGAAGCCATGGATTGTTGCTTTCCCATGAATCCCTCTTTAAAACAAAAAAAATAGGTGACTGTCTCATATAATGATATAATTCAATGAGTCCGGTTAATGTGATTTCCCGTGAATCCCTCTTAAAAAGAAAAAAAGAAAAAAAAAAAGAAAGGTGATTGTCTCATATAATGATATAATTCAATGAGTCTAGTTAACGTATGGAATGCACATCCTCTGTCTCATATTGTGCTCTACCAGTTTTATTATGCCACGCATCTTTTTTATTTTTTTAATGCATAATAAAACTGGTAGAGCACAATGTGAGACATAGAAGCTGCAACAGAGGATGTGCGTTCTTGTATTTGGGGGTTAGTTTTTGTAATTGTTGTTGGGCTTTGTGGAGCCTAGTTGTGTTTGATCCGGTTGACGACCCAACCCGACCCGAATAATGTTGCGTGGTTTTTAATGGGAGATTTTCTGAGGCTTAGTCCATAGAACGGAGGCTTGGGCCGACAGGCCCAAGCTGGATGTAAAAACCGTTTTTGGTGATTAGGGTTTTATTGTATTGTCGTTGTCTTAAGAGAGTGTGAAAAACGGTAGCTACACCTTGTATTTTTTCCCTGATAATAGTGAAATCCCTGTAATTTCGTGGACGTAGGCAAATTGCCGAACCACATAAATATTGTCTTGTGCGTGTGATTGTTTTCTTTAGCGTGTGTTTTCTCTATTTTTTTTGTTTCTCATAGGTTGGGAATTTTGGGTTAATTCCCTACAACTGGTATCAGAGCTTAAGGTTAGGTTTAAGTGGGAGCAATGGCAGAGGAAGCAGGAAAGGCGTCTGGAATAGAAAAGTTTGATGGCACTGACTTCGCGTATTGGAGGATGCAGATTAAAGATTATCTCTATGGGAGGAAATTGCATCTGCCTCTTTTGGGGACAAAACCTGAGACTATGAAGGCTGAGGAATGGGTTCTTCTTGACAGACAGGTACTGGGAGTTATCAGGTTAACTCTATCTAGGTTTGTTGCACACAATGTTGTAAAAGAGAAGACCACAACAGATTTGATGAAGGCCTTGTCTGGTATGTATGAAAAGCCGTTAGCAAACAACAAGGTGCATCTGATGAAGAAACTGTTCAATTTGAAGATGGCAAAGAATGCATCAATAACACAACATCTGAACGAATTTAACACCATCACAAATCAATTGTCGTCTGTAGAAATTGATTTTGATGATGAGATTCGTGCACTGATCGTTTTGGCTTCTTTGCCAAACAGTTGGGAGGCAATGAGAATGGCAGTAAGTAATTCTACAAGAAAGGAAAAGCTGCAGTACAATGACATACGAGATTTAATTTTGGCTGAGGAGATTCGCAGAAGAGATGCAGGTAAAACCTCAGGATCTGATTCTGCCCTAAACCTTGAGACAAGAGGCAGAGGTAATGATAGAAATTCAAATCGGGGCAGATCAAAATCTAGAAATTCTAACCAGAATAGAAGTAAATCTAGATCAGGCCAACAAGTACAATACTGGAATTGTGGGAAAACAGGTCACTTTAGGAGGCAATGCAAAAGTCCTAAGAAGAAGAATGAAGATGACTCTACTAATGCTGTAACAGAAGAGGTACAGGATGCATTACTTCTTGCAATAGACAGTCCACTTGATAATTGGGTTTTGGACTCAGGAGCTTCGTTTCATACCACTCCACACCAAGAAATCATACAGAATTATGTTGCAGGTGATTTTGGTAAGGTGTATTTGGCTAATGGTTCAGCCTTGGATGTTGTAGGTATGGGAGACATCTGGATATTGTTATCCAATGGGTCTGTTTGGTTACTAGAGAAGGTTCGACATATTCCTGACCTGAGGAGGAATTTGATTTATGTTGGATAACTTGATGATAAAGGACATGCAATACTATTTGTTGGTGGTACTTGAAAGGTTACAAAGGAAGCTAAGGTATTGGCTCGTGGAAAGAAGATTGGTACTCTATATATGACCTTAAGTCCAAGAGACACAATTGCAGTTGCTGATGCAAGTATTGATATAAGCCTATGGCACCGCAGACTTGGTCACATGAGTGAGAAAGGGATGAAGATGCTGCTGTCAAAAGGAAAACTACCAGAATTGAAGTCCATTGATTTTGACATGTGTGAAAGCTGCATCTTAAGAAAACAGAAAAATGTGAACTTCTTGAAAACTGGTAGGACATTGAAGGCTGAAAAATTGGAGTTAGTACACACTGATTTGTAGGGGCCTTCTCCGGTTGCATCCCTTAGGGGTTCAAGGTACTACATCACTTTCATTGATGACTCAAGCAGAAAGGTATGGGTTTATTTTCTGAAAAATAAATTTGATGTATTTGAAACTTTTAAGAAGTGGAAGGTCATGGTTGAGATAGAAACAGGTTTGAAAGTAAAATGTTTGAGGTCAGATAATGGAGGAGAGTACATAGATGGAGGGTTCAGTGAGTATTGTGCTGCACAGGGAATTAGGATGGAGAAGACCATTCCTGGGACACCACAGCAGAATGGTGTGGCTGAGCGCATGAACAAAACTCTCAATGAGCGTGCTAGGAGTATGAGGTTGCATGCTAGACTACCAAAAACTTTCAGGGCTGATGCTGTTAGCACTGTAGCTTACTTGATAAACCGAGAACCATCAATTCCTATGGAGTTCAAACTTCCTGAGGAGGTTTAGAGCGGTAAAGAGGTAAAATTTTCACATTTAAAAGTTTTTGGTTGTGTTTCTTATGTTCATATTTGTTGGAAATATCAGATTTGCGCAGCGGAAAGTTAAACGGATCTACTTCATTCACAATTTATAACATGCACTATGTAAATTTCAGAATTCAAGTATAAGAGAGCGTACCTCGAAGCGGTGAATTTCAAAACAAAGATCGAAGCACTTGGGAATACTTTTAATCTTCACTCCAATTCCACTAACGCCCAAGAAGTGTGGACTCTCAATTGGTTACAAAGGGAGAATTTGAGAGTGACTTACACTCATATACACACCATTACAATGATATTACTCTTACATAAAATTCTGAACGTTTTTCCCTTTGTATCTAACCAATTATCTAACTGGGCTGGCCTTTTGGGTCTTTCCAATTGGGCTTAAGTGTGTGGCTTGGAGTGGGACCAAAAGGGACCAATAAAACACTAGCTCCAATGGGCCTTGGGCTTTTCTGTCAACTCTTGACAAGTCCAAAGTTACCATTAACTATATTTAATACCACTATATAAATATAGTTGCACTCTAGGCCTTATCTATAAATTATATCCTAAGACTTTATTGTACATGCAACCCCTTCATAAAATATTCTTAGTAATACAAAGTCATTAATGTAGACTGTCACTTTGCAAATTACTACATCTTAATTCCTTGAGTACCCGGTTTAATCCTTTAATGTTATTCATTATATATTTATGAAATCCAATTTCATAAATATATACTTTAGTCTTACTAAAGTGATTATGCCTAACTCTCTGAATAACAAACCCATTAAACTTATCTCAAGTGAATACTTTATATCTCTATTAAGAGACTATGAATTCCATCTTGAGAATATATGTTCCATCAACACTAAATGTGGCTACCTAACATACTGAAGTTTTGACCGTTACTATAGATCTCACTCCTGATATATCAAAGCAACATACACTTCATGATCAAGTCCATTATTCTCTCAGGATTAAGAGTTCATGAAAATATAAATCGTGAGATTTATTATTCAATTGACAGTCGTTACGAGAATAATAAATCTCACAGCAGTCCAGTTCAATACGTCTTAACTCTTAAAACATATTAACACATCAACTAGAAGTCTCCACTTCCATGATCAAGACAAATCATCGTAATTGATATGTTATAGTCTTCGCAGATGAAATGCCAAATTTCATCACCCACTACGAACTATAATTCTGAGTTTACAAAGAACTTGTGATTTATATCTTCTGTGACTTTTCACATGAATCACATACTATGCATCTCAAGGACTATATGATAATGTCCAAATATTCATGTTATCATTATCTCAGATAATAATAAAACAACTTTATTAAACACAATATTAAGTCATACATAATGTCATACACAATGTCACACTTAATATCATACATAGTATCATACAATAGGATTTAAGGGCACTAATCCTAACAATATTGATTCTGATGCTCGTAGTAAACTTAATGCAAAGTCTAAAATATGTTTTTTCATTGGCTATGGTGATGAGAAATTTGGCTATAGGTTTTAGGATGAACAAAACAGGAAAATCATCAGAAGTAGAAATGTGATATTTAATGAACATATTATGTACAAGGACAGGTCAACTGTAGTGTCAGATGTTACAGAGATAGATCAAAAGAAATCTAAGTTTGTCAACTTAGATGAATTGACTGAAAGTACTATCCAGAAAAAGGGTGAAGAAAATAAGGAGAATGTAGATTCAAAGGTAGATCAGAATACACCTGTAGTTGAAGCTCACAGATCGTCTAGGAACATTAGACCTCCACAATGTTATTTACCCACTCTAAATTATCTCCTGTTGACTGATGGTGGTGAGCCAAAGTGTTATGATGAAGCCTTGCAAGATGAGAATTCAAGCAAGTGGGAGTTAGCTATGAAGGATGAGATGGATTTCTTATTGGAAAATCAGACATGGAAACTAACTGAATTGCCAGTAGAAAAGAAGGTTTTGCACAACAAGTAAGTATACAGAATAAAGAATGAGCATGATGGTAGTAAACGTTACAAGGCCAGATTAGTTGTTAAAGGGTTCCAGCAGAAGGAGGGCATTGACTACACAAAAATATTTTCTCCAGTTGTGAAGATGTCAACAATTAGACTAGTATTGGGAATGGTGGCTACAAAAAATTTACATCTTAAGTGGTTAGATGTAAAGACGGCATTCCTTCATGGTGACTTGGAGGAAGACCTTTACATGATTCAGCTAGAAGTGTTCATTGTTCAGGGACAAGAGAATCTAGTCTGCAAACTGAGAAAGAGCTTGTATGGCCTAAAATAAGCTCCTAGACAGTGGTACAAGAAATTTGACAGTTTTATGCATAGAATTGGATTCAAGAGATGTGAAGCTGATCATTGTTGCTATGTTAAGTCTTTTGACAATTCTTACATCATATTACTGTTGTATGTGAATGATATGCTTATTGTAGGGTCTAGCATTGAGGAGATTAATAATCTGAAGAAGCAATATTTGTCCAAACAGTTTGCAATGAAGGATTTGGGAGCTGCAAAGCAAATCCTTGGTATGAGAATCATTAGAGACAAGGCTAATGGTACATTGAAGCTTTCACAGTTAGAGTATGTGAAGAAAGTTCTTAGCAGGTTCAATATGAATGAAGCCAAACTAGTAAGCACACCCTTGGGTAGTCATTTCAAACTAAGCAAAGAACAGTCACCGAAGACAGAAAAAGAAAGGGACCATATGAGCAAGGTGCCCTATGCCTCAGCTATTGGTAGCTTAATGTATGCTCTGGTGTGTACAAGGCCAGACATTGCAAATGCAGTGGGAGTTGTGAGCAGATTCATGAGTAGGCCTGGAAAGCAGCATTGGAAGGCAGTCAAGTGGATTCTAAGATATCTGAAGGGTTCATCAGATACATGTCTTTGCTTCACAGGTGCAAGTTTGAAACTGCAGGGTTATGTAGATGCTAATTTTGCTGGTGATATTGATAGTAGAAAGAGTACTACTGGGTTTGTATTTACTCTGGGTGGTACAGTTATATCATGGGCTTCAAATCTACAAAAGATTGTTACTTTGTCTACTATAGAAGCTGAGTATGTTGTAACGACTGAAGCTGGAAATGAGATGATTTGGTTACATGGTTTCTTAGATGAATTGGGTAAGAAGTAGGAGATGGGCATTCTACACAATGACAGTCAGAGTGTAATCTTTCTTGCCAAAAATTCGGCTTTTCATTCAAAGTCGAAGCATATACAGACAAAATACCACTTTATCCGTTACCTTGTTGAAGATAAGCTGGTAATACTTGAAAATATTTGTGGATCTAAGAACCCGACAGACATGTTGACTAAGGGTTTCACCATTGAGAAGCTAAAGCTGTGTGCAGCTTCAGTTGGCCTTCTACCTTGAGGACAGGAGGATGAGTTGCAGGGATGAGGGATTGCGTTTTTGGAGGATTGCGGTTGATGTTGGTGATTGAACTAGTCTCCAAGTGGGAGATTTGTTAGGCTTTGTGGAGCCTAGTTGTGTTTGATCCGGTTGACGACCCGACCCGACCCGAATAATGTTGCATGGTTTTTAATAGGAGATTTTCTGAGGCTTAGTCCATGGTTGGCCCAAGCCGGATGTAAAAACCGTTTTTGGTGATTAGGGTTTTATTGCATTGTTGTCGTCTTAAGAGAGTGTGAAAAATGGTAGCCGCACGTTGTATTTTTTCCCTAATAATAGTGAAATCCCTGCAACTCCGTGGACGTAGGCAAATTGCCGAACCACGTAAATATTGTCTTGTGCGTGTGATTGTTTTCTTTGGCGTGTGTTTTCTCTATTTTTTTTGTTTCTCACAGGTTGGGAATTTCTGGTTAATTCCCTACAGTTGTAAAGGTATTTGTCTGTGAGTTAGCAAAAGAAAGATAAGTAAAGAACAATTAGAAAAGAAGAGGCAATACCCTGGACTTGCAAGCCTCCTAGCCCTTACAAAATTGTGGCAGTAAGTTTTTCAAAAAAATGATTAATTCTACAAGAATGAACCTTTATTAAAATCACTCGCTTAATTATATTCAGGAATCTCAGATTTTATAAAAATATCTTATGAAATGAAATTCAAGTTAGATAAATAAGTACCAAAATATTATAGTCACTAGCCATTTTTTTTCTTCTCTTTCACCTTATTTCTCTCTATTGCTCTTGCTATAGTTACAGATCGATTTACCAAGAGTGAAAAGATTATCAACATTATCCAGATTCACGGCATTATTCAATGCGGCTGACGCTGTAGATGATGTGAGGGATCTAAGTAAAAGAAAAAAAGAGAGGAAAATTTGAAGAAAAATGAATGTTAGCGTTAAAAAAATAAAAAAAGATACGTGTCATGATAAAACTGGTGCATATGAGACAAAGAAGCTGAGATAAAGGACGTGCGTTCGTATCGAACGCACATCCTCTATCTCAGCTTCTTTGTCTCACATTGTGTAATACCCCGATTTTATCATCATTATTAATATTATTATTTTAGCTTTGAAAGGTGATGTGGATAAACATGTAGTATCATGATAGGATTATTTACATAGTTAGTTTTTGGATATGCTACATGTGAGGTGTAATTTTGTGGCCAAACAAAAATTACTACCCAAAGTAAGAGATGAAACAATAGAGTACACAATTAGGTAACGTGTAGTCCTCATTTATTTTGTTTCAGTTACAGATAAATTAAGGAATTAAAGCATTTAGTCTCCTTATCAGTTAAGGAAAAGGATGAGAGAATAAAAACCTATTTGGATAAAAAGTCTAAGAGTTATTGGAATCCCTTGGAGTCCTATCTTACCTAAATAGGTCAGCAGTTAATAATACCTTAAATTGAGGTTAATTAGAAGCTATAAAATCTTGGAAGGCTCTAGGGTTTCTTCATTATACATGTTAACCAAAAGTCGAAAAAAAAAAGAAAAAAGTATGGACGATTGGAGGCATCATCTATAGACTATAGTTAGCGCTCAAAGATTGATCTCTCATCAGGTAATCATCCCCTAGTCTTGGCAAGGGCAGATCTATAATTTTTATTAAAACTATTGTCATATAATATTGGCCTGTGATTAAAGATTAATAGAATTTCTGTTTATGTGTATCGCTGCCATGATTAATTTGGTTATTAAACTTTGGAGAGTGAAAGATTTTGGTATGAAGGACTAGACTAGACTTTGAATACTTTGATTATATTACTAGTTTAGAATTGACCCTAAAGAGAAGGTGGTGTTCAATAATAACATGAAGTCTTGTAGTTGGTTTAATTTGATATTTGATATATTGGTCGATTGTTTTAGAATAACTGATAGGTTTATTTGGATTTGATGTTTCTACGTATGGGAAATAGTTCTACCTATATTATGACTCTAGGAAAAAGAGAAGGTTGTGGAGGATTATAGTGTTTTTAGGAAGTAGTTTATAATCATGAAATTTCATGCTTATTGATTAAAGTAATTTTCTGTTTAGAGCTTACAGAAGACTAAAAGTGCTCGACTGTGTTCAGATATATTAGCAAGAGAGGTAAGTAATTATGCATAATATGCACAAGTTTTGTTCTTTAGGTTCTTAGAAGTTAAGATTTTCAAAAGTTATATTTTTTTTAAGCTTACATTTTTAAAAGTTTATCAAAAAGCATTTTTACATCATTGAAAGAGAAACTTTGATTTTTTTTAAAATAATGTTTTAAAGAGAAATTTCGAATTTTAAATAACGTTTTGAATGTCCAAATCTCATTTAAAAGATGATTTCTAAATTAAACTATTTTTCAAAAATAATTGAGTTTCAAAGTAAGTTTTCTAAAAAGGTTCTTGTTCTTTAAATTTGTTAAAACCAAGTGATTTCAGTCATATTCCTATTCTCCAAATGGTATTTAAAATGTTTCTTTTAGCCAATTAAATTTTCAGATTTACTCAAGAATTGTAATATATTTATATAAACTCCTCAGTTTTTATTCGTTCCCTAAGAGAGTCAAGCATACTTTGATTTATTTTCTGTTCAATATTGTTTTCTTTGATGTGCCTCTGTATTTGGAATAATTGTTAATATCAAGTAAATTATTATATTTTGTATAAACTTTGCTTTTGTGATATGCGACTCAAAATAAGTGTTTTTAGAATTGATCAGATATATCAGTTATATGTGTAAATCCACTCACAGGATTGTATGTGAGAATATGTGATGTGTATATGTGACACTGTGCCTTGATCAATTATATGTATGTGTTTTCTAATGATTTTAAGATGTGATTACATATGTATTAAGTGATTCATTATATGTTTTGGAATAATTATTTTTGATATCATTGAATGAGTTTGTGAAAAATCAAAATACTCGCGCTCTGCTTGACTTTATTCTGTTGTGTATTCTGTATAATTACTTACTAGATGTGTGGCTCACCCCATCAATTACTGTTTTCAGATTAAAGTGTAGTTGAGAATATAGAACCTTTGGATTGCTTTATAAGTTGCAAGGTAGAGTGTGGAAGTTGTAGGCGACTTCAGTATTACTTGAAGACTTATAGAGTTTTAGTTACCTTTATTTTGTAATTCATGTTTTATATTTTGGAGATTATTTCCAATTTGTGGAGTTTAGATTTTTGTAAGAGGTTACTTATTAAGAGCATTGTTTCTTTGGAGTTTTAAATTATTTTGGATTAATTATGCTTATTGAGTGATGTAAGATTAGCAAGTTAGTCATGCATCTAAATTCATATTCTATATTCATAAGATTATCTGAAAGATAATCCTAGGCTTTGCCTCAATCTCCCTATCACTCTCTTAATATCGCTATCATCTCGCTCTCGCTCTCACTCTCCCACACGCTCTCAATCTCCCTCTCAGTCTCGCTCTTGCTCTCACTCTCACTCTCCCTCTCGCTCTCACTCTCCCTCTCAATCTCGTTCTCGCTCTCGCTCTGTAATCTCCGTCTCGCTCATGCTCTGTACTCTCACTCTCAATCTCGCTCTCGCTCTCGCTTTGTACTCTCACTCTCACTCTCGATCTACATCTTCAATTTGGAATCATAAGGTACATTTTGCTTATCTCAATATTTGTTTGAGCATTTAGGGGTTAGGGTTATTTGTGGGTATATGTTGGTAATTGGGATTGGGATTAATTTGTGGTTAATTTGTGGCTATGAAAATTTGTTAGGGCTTCGTCACATTGATGCATTATATTATGTTGTTGTTCTAATTAACAATTTCTATATTTTATTCAACTGTTGTGATTTTGATAACATGATAGGTTTGCACTTTCTTTAGTGATAATTGCTCTAATTTGTTTGTTGAGAGAAATTTTGTTGGCAAAATTCATTGTCCACTGCGAGGGGAAGTGAGGGAATGGCCAATTTCGTATATTTATAAATAAAAAAAAATTATAATTTAGGAAATTTGTTGGGATTTTAAAATTTTAGATATGCATCAGAATCTCCTTTCAATCCTTTTGGTTTCCATGTTTATCCTGTGTTTAGGTTGGCTTCTAGGATGCATATTGTTGTATTTGATTGCTTTTAAGTACAATGGGCCATTAATCACCTTTAATTTATGCCAGATATGGACCCACATGGAGCGGGACCCTCTGTCCAACCTTTGTTGACGAGGCAACCTGTGCATCGTTCAAGTTCGCTTTAGGATGCTCCTTCGGCACGCAAGGTATGCACTTGTCCAAAATCGTAGTGTAGTAGAAAGATTTTTCTTACTATGCACTTGTCCCTAGCATTGGCATTTAAGTTTGAAGCATATTTATTACGTGCTTAGTGAATGCTATTATTAATACAATGCTGCTACATTTGTAGGAAGTGCCAGGTGTACTGACTTGTCGTCGCCAATTTATAAGTGTGCCAGAAGGTGGGTTAGATCCATGGATTGCCGTTTATATCGCAGATGCGAGGTTAGAGGGGTTACTTCGGGTCCCAAATATAGACCTTGACCATGCATTGATCACGACGTTGGTGGAGAGATGGCAGCCAAAGACGCATTCATTCCACTTGCCCCATGGTGAGATGACCATCACGCTACAAGATATGGAGGTTATAATGGGGGTACCTGTAGATGGCTTGTCGATGGTGGGATTTACCCATATGCAAGATTGGGGCGACCTCTACGCCAAATTGCTAGGACATAGGCCGCCAAACAGACAAGTCGATGCTAGTACAGTGATAGAAGGGCCGAGGGTAAAAGCCAAATGGCTCGAGGAGCGGTTTAGCAACCCTCTCCCGGCTGACGCCACTGAGGTGCTTGTGCAGCAATATGCTCGGTTTTACATACTGGGGATGTTGGGTGGTATGCTATTTATGGACAAGTCTAGCGAACGACTCTCAATTATGTATCTGCAATTTTTCAATCCAATTAGCAACGAAAATAATTATAGTTGGGGTAGTGCAGCACTAAGTTGGCTATATAGACACCTCTGTAAAGCATCAGAGAAGACAGCCAAGTAGATTGGCGGTGCACTGCTATTGGTGCAGTTGTGGGTGTGGGCGAGGTTTCCACACATATGTCCTGTGATGAGGCATCCACACCAAGCACTGCCCTCAGGTCCACTTGCTATCAGGTATGTAGGATCTTAGATAGTTACCATTTAACATTTCTGCATTAACTTTTTCGCATGGAAATTATGTAAGTAACTAATATGAAGGTTATGTCTGTGTTGTTTGCTAGATGGAAAGGGGCTAAGTGCACAACTGAACATCCAATGCACCTCCTACGCGCCTATCGTATGTCGCTTGCTTCGCTACAGCCAAATTAGGTATCGTGCCTTTGTTGGGGACCGCTTTGGCTTGTGGTTGTTGTACTTACAATTCGCTTTAGAATGAATAAACATTTTTTATTTTAGAGTTAAACCTTGTTGGCATGTATTGTTCACATTCGTTACACATTTTTTCTAATTATATTGTTAATACGATTGTTTGCATCTGTTGGATCATTGCAGATTGTCTGGGAGCCATACAAGTCTGTGTTGGGTTCCCTGCCCGCATATTGTACGGTAGGCCAACACATATGAAGGTCTATTATGCCGCTCATACATTTTTGGGTGGTTGAAGGCCATCACCCCGAACGTGTTCTCCGACAGTTTGGGATGAAGTAAGGCATACCAGTCGATGTCGATACTTCAACTGAACTTCACAAGATAACACTCCAGGGCAAGCTAGACAGAAACTGGGCTGAAGTACATGCCACACATATACTCTCATGGGATGCGCACACTACAATTGCCGATGCACCACCCTTTTATGGGGAGATGAGCTACAATGACGAGTATATGGTGTGGTTTCGTCCCCGCACCCTTCGCCATATTACAAAAGAGACCTCGTACTAGGACACTTTGGTAAGTTTACAAAGACTGTTCTATTATAAATGTACCTCACTTCACATAGTTTAGTTCAACCTACTAACACTACTTTTGTATACTTGTGACAGGTTGAATCACAGTTGAAGATTATGGCAAAGTGCGAACCAGGGTCCTAGATCTACACCAACTGCATTAATGCCTTGAAAGCTGACCTTGGACGATGCACGCACTATGGGCAACATAAGTGAACCAGCTATAGGGCATGGTCAGCAAACAGGTGGACGTCAAAGGCATGAATGCCATCAATCTAGTCAGCGTCATCGGCGTCCCACATCTAGTCAGCGTCACACATCTAGTCGACGTCACACGCCCGCGCAAGACCATACCATTTAGGAGGCAAGTCAGACAGCAGATGAGATGTGTTTGGACACTGGATATGACTTGGGCTGCTATATAACTGGTCCACTGCCATCCATGGTGCACGATGATGCGGGTCCATCCCATACGTTTGCCCATAGGGATACATCTCGGTCTCCATCCATGGTTCGCGATAATACCTGCCCACCCACATCCTTTACTACATCTCTGTTGCCCCGACTACCGACATTGCCCCCCCAGATGTACGTGGTAGAGATGAGATGAAATTCATGCCCACCCCTGGGGGACCCACCCCTAGTGCTGTCCCCCCTAAGTAAACTAGTCGAGACTTTTTGCATCCTCCCATGACAAAACATCGTTACTACTTTCATCATCTATGCAGTAATGTTAACACTAGATGGAACAATGAAACTTTAAAGAATCTAGTATGGAGAGCAACAAGTGCTACCCAGGAGCAAAAGTTCAATACCACCTTCGAATTAATTGAGAATGTCAACCGGGATGGGCACCAATATCTAAAGGATGTGCACAAAGACAAATGGGCTCTAACTTTTGACAAGGGTTATCATTATGGGGCGATGACTAAAAACGTTTTCGAGTGCTTCAATGGTGTTCTAAAGGGTGCTTGCAGCCTGCCCATTATGGCAATGGTGAAATACACATGGTTCAAACTAAATGCTTACTTCAATGATCATCACATTAAGAGCATAGCGCAGTTGAATTCGAGGAAAAAATGGTGTAAATACGCCTTAGATATCTTCATGAGAAATAAGGAGAAGACGGAGCATCACAAGGTGACGAGATTGAGCGCACAACAAAAATCATATCAAGTAGATACACCGCATAATCCAGGGACTGCTGGACATGGGGATCACACACATGGAGTTAATCTGCTACAAAGAACTTGCACATGTTAGAAATGGAAACTGTACAAGATACCATGTTCACATGTCATTGCAATTTGTATTAGGTATCGACATGATGCAGTGCAGTACATTGACCCATGCTATAGCGTGAATGCATTGTTCCGCAGCTATGCTCCCGTTTTCCCTACGTTGAAAGATAAATTATCATGGGCAGATCCTAAAGAAACTCAAAGGGTCGTTCCTAACCCCCGATTGATCCAAGAGAAAGGTCACCATGTCTCAACACGAATCAGGAATGAGATGGACAAGGGCAGGAAACAGTCGAGAACCACACCATGGAAGGAGGAGGGGGAGGAAGGTGCAATGCGGGTTGTGTAACCAAGAGGGGCATAACCGAAGAACATGCTCTAAGCAAAACGAGGTACCAACGAGTGGTGGTCTCGCAGACTAGGTACGCTAAGTTTGAATCGTGGCATCATTCTAAATGCAACTTGAAACAAAATGCATGATATATGCCATTAGATCAAAATGCATGTTATATGCCATTCAATTATGTATTTTTGAAACTTGAGAAAAATTGGATAAAATTTTAAGGACCAAATATGGCATTTATACTATAAGCTACTTTCCCTATAAAATGCATCCAAAAAGTCATTAGCATTGCCATTTGGTTTGTTGCAAAAATTGCATACTAATTGTTTAATGTAATGTAATGTGTAACTGCTCTATGTGTAATGTAATGTTTTTCATTTTTTCCTTTCTCTTATGGGTGTTAGGTCATTTGTGGGTTGGCCATGATTTCACTTTTCTACTCAATAATACATGGTCTTCATACACCAGGACTCCCTTCAGATATTAGGAAACAAAAAACTGTTGGGACTTTGATTTGGTTTGTTGTAGATTTAACTAAGATTTAATCATTAGCTGTTCAGTCTTACCTTTTAATTTGTTTTGGACATGCACACAACACTATGGAGTCATTTCAATGTTAATATTCCTCTTTACAGGAAATTATGACTTATGGACACTTCTAAAAGTAATGTAATGTATACATCTACTTTCTTGTAACAATTTTAACATTCCTCTCTCTGTGGTCAAATGATTTTGTATTATTTCTTACCATTAGAAAATTCTGCATTCAATCCCCATATATAGGTTATTTGCTATGTCTTATGTGTGTTTCTTGTTTTATATATGTTGCAAGCACCAAAGCTCTCAACCAGACCCAATTTTCAATGTACTCCCACACATTCAGAAGCGGAGAAAATATTGCTTTTGTCACTGTTTTTACCATTTATAAATCCTCCATATATGTAAATGTAAATGATAGATCAACAAACTTGGTTACTGTTGGAAATGCTTCATATAGTAAGGTGGAGAGATCAATGGCCATATTGAACATTTTCATTAACTTCATTCGGGTAATTTCTTAGTAAAGCCTCAGCAATAGCTTGTGCAAGAGCTATCATGATAATTAATAAAGGCTTGTAGTAATGTCTTCTACTTTCCAAGACTTGCTCTGTCTTGGTCAGATAGATGCTTGATATAAAATTTTGGCTCCAAAGTGTTGATCAGAATGATGTACTTATTACATGAAAGAGATTTTAATTTTGACTTATGCATATGGCTTAATATAAAAGCACTAAGACCTGAAATTTTACTTGGGTGACATAACACAATTTGGTCTGTGACTCACCCAAAATTGAGTTAGGGTTTTAGACATTCGTTGGAGACTTACCAAGTAACTGATATCCTTTATCAAAATGAATTTGTGAATGTTTTAGAATATGCATTTTGCGTGCCCTTTAAGGTGCACTTCTTGGGGTGTTTGATCAAACTCAAGGTTACTTTTGTAACCATCGTCACATTGTGGATGTCATGGATCCTTAGGCATACGTTACAACATTTATATTTACTTGTTTATTATATGAATTTTCCTTTCAACAGAGTCTATGGGAGTCCTGCTAACACAGTACTCAAGTCCAATAAACATGAGTATGAGTGTGGATGCTTTTGCTGTAAACCCAACTCATACTTGAGTTTATGGAGCTTGGGTACTGCTAACACAGTACTTGAGTCCAATAAACTTGAGTACGAGTCTGGTTGCTTTTAGTTGTTGTACCCGAGCCATACTCGAGTTTGTGGAACTTAGGTACTGTATATGTAAGATTACTCAGTACTCGAGTCCGCCAAACTTGAGTACAAGACACACACAACTCGAGTTTAAGAAACTCAAGTACTAGCTGGCATTTTTTAATTCCCAAAATCCAGCTTAACCAGTGCCACAGTGGAATGCTCACTAGGAACTCAAGTTTCTTAAACTCGAGTTTGAGAAACTCGAGTACTAGAAAAGTGGTACATTGCTATTTAGTTCCAAAACAGTGCTAGATTGCTACAAATTTTGCCAAAACATAGTATTTGGCTATTTTCACTGGAAAAGTAATCCAAAGTGTTTTTATCTGCATATAAAAATATAGGAAAATGTGAATGGTTGCAGTGTACTTAGAGTGGCATTTAAAAAAACCATTTGTGTACTCTAGTCCTATGACATTTTTAATGAGCCATGTGACTTACTTAAATAATACATATAGATGGTTTGCATAAAAATTCCTGCAATCTAGGTTGCATAAAAACCTTGCTCTAAAATATAAGCCTACTGAACTGTGAACTTGGCGTGACACTACATTTACTAACTTAAAATAAATTGATTTACAATATTTTAACAAAGCTATGAGACACTTGACCAAGACCAAATATGCACAGAGAGAGAGGAGGGGATTTCCATATACAACTTAGATTACAAAATAACTTTCTTTCATATTCTCGCAGGTTGCAACTCCATGCCTCTGATAGTCTCATGCTTTCCTCCCAGGTTTTACCACCATATCCATTCTGCAATTTCATGGATGCGCAAACATATGGTCCTTTTACCTTACAGGTTCACTGGAGGACTTCCCTGAGTTTGCAGTCAGGGTATCAAATTAGCAGTTCTTTCAAGCACGATAAAAGAATAAATAGATCACCACTTAGATATTCCCACAAAAGAGATCAAGATCAACAAATGGACTTTTGGTTTCTAACACTTTCACTACCCAAGCAAACTTTGAGACCTGAACAACTAATACCATTGAGCCAAATGCAGCTGGTAAATACACAAAATCATAGGAAAAAACTGCCCCTACCAGGCAAATTATGAGGAATTGAAAATAACAATGCAGATTACCATAGGAATTGGGAAACAGTTTACTTCACCTTAAATAACATGTCATAAGCAATGTGTTCCCAGGGCAATGAAATGGACATTAAGCAGCATTTCAGAGGCACCATTTCATCATCAGAACTTGTGCTGGAGGCAGCAGCAGCTGCATAGGCATGTTTTGCAGCCACAGATGCAACAGATGCTGCTTTCCGAAAAATTGAGCCAATCCCAAATCCTCTTTTCGACATGACTGGTGAAAAAGGTCCTGAATCCTCTTGGCTCTGATCTGATATAGCACTTCTAGATTCAGTATTTGACACAATCTTTGCATATATCATCTACTTCATAGTATCAATTAGTTGATAAGCACACAACACCTCTGTCACAACACAATCTGGAGACCAGAAATTAGATGTGTTCTACATAGAAACAGGTTTGGTTTGGGAAGGCTAGGGTATGCCATCCAGAACCTAGCAACGAATCCCAAACCCACCCCATTTGATGAAATCCAAAACCCAACCCATTGTCCCCCATTAGTTTTAAAATATGAATTCTAGCAACTAACCACTGAGATCTGCAAATCAACATTCCACGTTGAAAACTATAAAGCAAATAAATCTCAATTCCATCAGTCTCACACCCCCCAAACCCCCCCCCACCGGGGCGGCGGAATCCCAACCCAAAAACAAAACAAAACCCCACCAGAGGAAGAAAGAAACCCTCTCCAAAAATCAACGGATCCCAATTCACTTTCCAAAAGTATTTAAGACATTTGTGACTTCCATTCCATTCACTTCCATTCTTGTGATACCTACTTGGAAAGGGTTAAGGCTCAAAATTGGATAGGCTTTGTTGAAGTTTTTATGGTTATTTGATAGAGGAAGTACGTGAGATTTTAGGGATTTGATAGATATTAGGAAGGGTTTGACTTGGGATTGTAAGGAAGAAGGAAAAAAAGGGAAATTCATAGTCTTATGGGACGTTATGAACAGTGCCTGTGAATAGGGACACAAGAAAGATAAGGATAGAGAGAAGAGAAAGGGTAAAAAGAACACACGAACATGCAAAGGTCAACATGTAAGATAAGACTTATTAATAAAATAATACCCAAGGCACATACCCAACAATTATAGAATTACTAAAATACCCTACACTCTAGAATAACCAATTAAACATTTTATATATATATATATATATATATATATATAAAAATCCTAATTAACTACCATTGACACTTAGTCTTGGGCTTTGCCTTAATCCTAGGCTTATAAAGAAGATATAGTTTCTCTACCCATGCTATAATTAAGGCATCACTGCTTGCAGTTTGCATCATCTGATCTTAGAGGAAGAGATGTCACAAAGCATGCAAGATGAGAGAGAGGGGAGTCTGAGAAACAGTGAGTTATCAATAAGAGGAAGGAGCGGGCATTTGCCAGCTGGGCAGTGCCAAAATGAGAAGTTGATATTTGAGGCATACTGCTAGTATCCTAGGGTATCAACTGAAACCAATCCCATTGTTCAACATCTTTAATTATTGCCAAACTTAATGTACTCAGGCAGAGTGAGGTAGTATAACATGGTAAAGTCAAAAAGTTGCCATCACAAGTTCTTGTAAGAAGCAAAATATTCATGGTACATTTAAAAGTAAACGGCACAGGTTTATTCACTTTTGAAGAATAAAAGGGTTCTCATTTGTCAAAATTTAGGTTCTAAGAAAACATTTCATCCAGAACATCAACAAAAAAGAAAGAGAGAGAGAAATGAAATAGTGTGTTAAAACATCATTAGCTGAAAAGAGTCTCTTACCTACAACACCAGAAACAGCAACTTCAACTTCCCCACGTCCACCAGGACCTTTCATGTACAGTCTGTCTGTTTTGCCAGGGGAATGACCAAGCGATAAAAGGCTCCCAAATCGTGATTTTCCAGCTGTATACAAGAGGAGAAGAGAAAAAAAAAGAAGTAAACAATAAAACTTATTTGGAACATTGTGGACCTTTTAAAGATACTCAGAAAAACAGAGTTGACTGAGTTGCCAAAGTTTTAGCTTGAACAGAGGTCCAGCCACAAAAGTCAGAAAAAATTTTGAACTGCTGTAGTTTACAAAGAATTTGCCTTATGTACCATACATAGTTTGCAAAGATGTGAGGGAGAATTTTAATGGATAAAGCAGAACCAAAGTAGAAATAAAGCTACTGAAAAAAAAGTTGTACGTCTGAAAGTAGGGGTGTTCAGAAACTGACCAAAACCAACAAAACCGGCTGGTAACAAGCCAAACCAGCCAATTCTGCTGTTTCCAATGGCTTGTGATTCAACTGTCACAACCAGATTTTTTTTTTTAACCGACAGTGGTAGTTTGGCTGTCAGCTGCCCTTTTGAATTCAAACAAACACAAATCTCTTTTTAAACAGACAGTGGCAGGCATCTCCCAGATCTACCCTAAACCCACTTTCCCTACAGACCTATTTCATCTCCTCTCTCACTCCCACTGATCTGACTCTACCAGATCTGACCTCACCAATTCCCTCTTCCTGTCTTCAACAAGAAACACAATGTGAAGACTCTAAGCTGATGCTACGCTGTTTTGCATTGTTTCCACTCCCTCTTCGGTCATCCCTCAAGTCGGCAATGTCGTCGTTCGCACTATGTGGCCCAAACCGACCAAGCCACACTGCACCAAGAACAATAAAACCGATCCCAGAGTGGGAGGCTGGCCCCTTCCAAGTGCAGCTAAGTTGTAGTTTTTGAGAAACTGACCCTTGCAGTGCAGTGCAAAATGGTCCTGTTACTAACGTAGGACAAGCCAGAACTTTTCAGCAATAAAATTAAAAGACAAGAAAATAAAGGATAGGAACCTAAGAATCAGCATCTAGGCTTGCTTGGGGTCAACACCAAGCAAGAAAAAAAAACCACTAGTTATCAGCACCTAGGATTGGCTGGAGTTGGCAACAGACCAAAAACCAAAAGCAACTTTCATTCATCAAAATCATCTCCCTTTGATAGGAGTACATCATTTGCTTATATAGGAATACGAAAACCTAATTCTAATTGGTTAGAAAACCCTACTTATTGAATAACAAAAACACCCTAGACTTTAAATAAAAATACTAGTTAACCTAAGTAAATACTAGGGCCTAAAATAAAAATTCAATTGATGTCCAAATAGAAATAAAACTAAGGTTAAAATAAATAGTCTCTTTTGCTTCCTGCATCAGTTACACTAAATGAACTGCACTGTCTACACCCTTACATGAGAGGTCTTTAAAATAAGATGGTACATTTATAAAGCACGCCAGAATTGAATAAGCTAAAGTCCCAATAATAACAGCCTTCTCCAGACTACTTTATGGTTATTGAGATAGACCTTCAATCTTAAAAGAATATATTCAACATTGAATTAAAGAAAAGAAAGTTCACAACTTCACATAGAGTTAGATTCAAATGTAACAGCTGAACTTAAGTCAATACCAACTTAGAAACAGTATTTCACGTATCAATATTCCTGCATGTGCAACATGTAGAAACGATAAAAATATACACTCAATCTATCCCAAACAAAGGTCATAAAAACCACTCACTGCTTTAGAAAATGAAAGTAAACATATATTAAATCCAAATGAAAAAGTGAGAAATTAATTTGATTCAAGTAATTTATACCAGAGAGAGAGAGAGTCTATAGGAAGACGTACCATCATATGCATCTCGAACCATTTGATAGCTGACAAATCCTGAGAAAAGAGTAAGCTGCAATCACAGCTGCCAGCGAGTCAAGATGTATACAAATGGATCCAAGCACCTATTTTGTGTGTATATGTGTGCACCAATGTGAATGTGTGTGGAGCATCCATACAGTTAATATACCTACATTACAACTATTCAATGCCTCTTTTTCTTTTTTTTTCTTTTTTTCTGATAGGTACTTGAGTCGTCTCTACTAATAAGGCAACACAATTAAAACAGTGCCTTCCCTTTTTTTTTTCAAAAGCAAGGAGAGGCAAAAGCAAAATAATCAGAGACAAAAGTAGCATTGACTGCTTTCTGATGCCTCGTCATTGACATTTCTGTAAAGGTAGAATGTTTGATTCTATGAAGCTAATTTGCTCATCAACTTAATGGGAATCTTTACAGTGCCCTCTCATAATTATTCATGATATTCCAAACAGCTCATACCTGTAGTTGGTATTCTAGGCTTGGTTGAGTTGTTACTATAATATTCTAAATCCTCTTAAGCCTGGCAAGATGTTAATCACAAGTCACATGCTCCCTTGAGTTTTTTGCTACTATTATTTTGCTATGTATAAAGGAAAGGTTACAGCAAGAGTTACCATGCTCAATCATAAGACCATATTAGTCCTCAAAAGGCATCATGCAGGTATCTCAGTCAGCTCTGGTAAAAGTAATGGCAACTATAAGATTAATTATTATATTACTTCTGCATTTATTATTCTTTTTTTTTTCTTCTTTTTCTGAAATTCACAAAGCCCAGTGTCTGTGTTTTCTCGCTGAGCAACAAATATTTACCCTGCAGGTTATGTGTAAGTACATCAATATTACCAATCGATTTTTTTCTGGTTACTAACAGAAGTACACTAGAGTGATGCTAAAAATACATAGCAATCAAATAATAAACTAAAGTACAATTTTGGCCCTTAAAGTTTTGGGTTGTTTTCATTTTGGCCATTTACATTTCAACACTTTTATTTTAACCCTTCATGATTGATTCCGTTTTCATATTGGCCCTAAAATCCATTTCCGCTAGTAATTTGACCGTCCTTAATGTGTTTATTCTACCTACAACAATGAAATTCACACACTCCACAGCATTTTAGAACTAATATTTAATGAAAAAGTTAATATAAAGGGCATTTAATGGTTAAATTACTAATAGAAATGGATGGCAAGGCAAGTATGAAAACAGTATCAAACATGAAGAGCAAAAAAATTTTGAAAAATGTAGAGGGCCAAAATGAAAACAATCTCAAAACTTATGGGCCAAAAGTCTACTTTAGTCAAAATAATAATTATGAAAAGCATTGGCTCACAAAATCAAGACTGTGGCAGGGCAATAGGCTCATAGCCGTCATTCTCATGTGTGATGAGAATTGACACAAACCTTAGTATTTTTTGTCTTTCCAGAATTAGTATCAACTCTCAAAGAGGAAGAATCACTGGAACTGGAATCTTGAGACTCCTTTTCACTAGCAGATGCTGCCCCACAATGTGCATCATCACTAGGAAATGCCGCCCCGCCATGTGCATTAAGAAGTACACAATAGCAATGGTCTATTTCCGTCAATACCTAGATAGACAGTGAAATTAAATCATATGATAAAATAGTAACTTGAAAGTAGATCATATCAAAGAAAAGTGATAATTATGCAAAAATCTGAGAATGTTAAATATTTTACAGTCTTCCCGTTCCTCAATAAAGGAACGTGAAGAAGATAGTAGAAGATCAAGTGTGTAAAATTCATTGAAGAATGCCATTATTCTAGCCTGACTTAAAAGTTGATAAGGCAAAAGTGAAGCCACTATCTTTATTATGCAAAGCGGGAGTATGTTTATTTGTTCTATGAAACTAAGCATTTCAACCTGTCTTCCATTCAACCAATATAATAGCGTAATAATAGCAAAGTAGCTAGGCAAAGCAGTGTTGAGTAACACATTTGGTAATAATATCCTAATAATTATTATCCTTTGGCAAAGCCAGCAATAAGCTCAGCTGCTTAATTAAATAATTATTTAAGCAAAATAACATGTCTAGTGAAGTTAATAAACTTAGATGCAAAAAATATATAGGATAAAACAAACTTATTACCACTGCATCAAAGGTAGAATCAAAGTCATCAACTGCAAAACAGATATCTGGATAGGCAGGTGTTGTCTCCACTTCCTAGACACATGTTAGCAACAGACTCAGATGGAAATTGAGAACACAACTGAGGAAGACATCTTTTTTTTTTTTTTGATAAGTAGAGGAAGATATCAATTTGCTGAATATATATAAACTTGCCTTTTTGGAATCCAAATGAAAATTGACACGACTTGGGGATGCATAAACCGTTTTAACAACCTGCAGAGATGTCCCAGGCCATGCTACATGATTAGATTACTATTTTAATATATATCTACATATAATATCTAAGAGCATGCAAGAGATAGTAGTTAAGCTACCATGATCTCAAGAATCCATATTTAATTTGAAAAAATAATCTTGGCATAGTAGCTTTTGGGTTTTTCATGAGAGAGATCTTAAATTCCTAGATCATGGAAGCCAGACCCAATTTGTACCTTTACTAAAGGCCCCAGCCAACCCTGGGCTGATCATGTGAAGATATATGCACATTGCACATCTTAACCAAAACACGACACACGCCTTCCAAAAAGGAACTGGATTGGCCAACTCAGGAAAATTCATGAAAGGCAAAAACAGATGCAAAAATGAGCATGAACATCAACTTCATACAGACATTTCAGTGCATAATCATCTTAATTTTATCCACTTCAAGTTTAGATGACAACAACATAAATTCATTATTTATCTTCTCAGCAGCAAATCGAAGTAGATGGTACTTCTCTTGACGAGAGAATCAACTTCAGTGGTTAAGAAGAATTCTCAATATTGACAACAGACTGAACAGGGTGGCCACACATAAAAGAAGATAATAAGAATAGGATACAAAATATATCCTATTAACAACTAACTAAAGCGATATCTGTTACACTAATTAAGGCTATGGATACCTTATATATAGGTGACAATGGTTTGTCTTGCCCAGATTGATGATTCCGAAGGTCCTCATGACTGGAAAAAAACATGTTTCAGATTCTACCATAATGAAGCTATCATGCTGGACAGAGGGAAATAAGAATCCTTACTAGCAAGGTCCTAAAACACACATCTATAAACAAGTTGCCATTTCTTTCTTGCTAATATGTGTTATTCCTGGTACATTTCTTTCTAATATATCAGGATTTTTTTTTTCAGAGTGTCAGGTGCTCTGAAAGGAATGGACAAATAAATTTTGGTACGAAAACAACTAACATATAGAAATTGAAATCCATATGGCAGGAAGCTGCAACTTTATTCTATGAGTGAAAACTATGATAAATACAACTTAAAATCTCTCAATAACAAATGTGCATGTGGTTTTGACGAGCAATACAAACTCATTAAAATAGGAATAATCCTAGAAAATTAGAAATGACGCCCCCAAGAAGACAGATAGTAGCTGTCATAGATGGCCGAATCTTATATCAATTGTACGTATGGAAACAACATAAAATTCCTTGTACAAATTGAATAACGAAATGTGCATCATATAGAGTAGTTACAACAAGAATTCTCTTCCAAACCAAACCCAACCACTTCCCTTGAGATGAAAAATTCACAGGGACTACAAACTCTATTTGCAAGTACTCTGAAACCGTTTTATAATGCCTAATTAACAATTTTACATGACATAGTCACTTTTCTCAATCAGGGTAAAATTCCAAAAGCGGAATGAGAAATTATGATCATAATTGAGTGCTAAGAGCCCAAACACGCATATGACCTTACTTGCCCGAGAAAACTATGCAGGCAAACATCAGCAACTTGAAAGCAAAAGGTTGTCAACGTAACTTAAGGGAGGAAAACATCACGTAAAACAAAAGAAAAAGAAAAATTACCTGCAAATAGCCACTGTCACAGTGAATGTAGTGTGAGCAATCAAGTTCAAGTAAAATGATCGCCTCCAATCCACTTCAACAGAACTCTCACCAACTAACGTATCCAACTGGTTTTGACAAAAGTAAAGAACATTATTTTACGTGACCAGTAAACAACAAGATAAATGTATCACCGCTTTCCTACACAATTCATATGATGAAAATGAATCCATTCTCCACATCTCATAGATTGATCACTTTTGTCCTTGACTCTTTTTCCATTTCCTATATGATGCATAAGTTCAAATATAGGCACATCTCATAAACCGTGCACTAACAACATCGAAAAGATGTATAAGGAGTTGTTAACACCACATTTTCTATTTTCTCGATATTATACATGCCAAACTCCAACTTCAAATATTTCCCCAAAATACTTCTTAAAAAAAAACATGTCACTAACTCTGTGCAAACATTTCGAAGACAACAATGCTAGAGTTGTCACAACGTATGACGGGAGCAATCACAACCTATTATGCACCTACACTTTTTGTTTCGAATAATACGACAATTGCTATTAGCAAGATAATGCAATGAACTAGATCATCAATACGCACAAAGGATTTCAGTTTAAAATTTTAAAGTTTTTTTTATACCTTAGGTGCCCACCTGCGAACAAAGTAAGGAGCAATAGCTTCCAAATTGTCATTGAATCCATATCCTTGGGACCCCTATTATACCAACAACAACAAAAATTTGATAAAAACAACGATATTGTAAATTTTTTATAGCCAATGAATTCAAAATTTAATAAAATTTGGTTACCAATTTCCTGATGAAAAATAAAAGATCGTCGTCTTGGCGACCCCTAGACTCTTTGCCACGAACAAAATACAAATCCAAGATATCGTGCCAAAACAGCTGATCCAATTCGACGTCGTCTGGAGCACCGTCTTGTTGTTGTTGTTGTTGTTGTTGGTCCATTAATAGTAATGTTTGCCCTAACGAGTTTGAGTGTTTCTTCACCATGTTCAACAATTCGTACCTATGTTTCAAATTATTACCAAAAACAAATAAACATAACATTTTTCCAAATTGCTACTATAACATAATAGTTGAAAATAAATTGCATTGAAATTTATTAGTAGTACCTGGAAGGGGTTTCTCCTTCGTGTCCGAGCATTTTCGTTTTTTTGTTTGAGTGATTTGTGTGGTAGTGAGTGGGATTTTGTTATTAATAAGTGTAATAAATGAGGTTTAAAGTTTGGGAGATTGTGAAATTGGTTGTTTATCATGTGCGAGCAATGGGAGGTTATGATGATTAAGTGATAGCTGTAAAAATTTGTCTTAAAGCTATGGGGAAAAACAAAAACTGCTTGTGCGAGAGAGCTCAGAGTCAGAGAGAGAGATGGAGAGAAGAAGAGTAGACAGCGTTTACGACTTGCAGTTGGCTTCCTTGAGGAAATTATTCCATGTGTCGTGACTCATAAGTAGACATTTGGAACTTGCTTTTCTGGGAGGCAGTGTATCGTCAGTCTATTCAAGGGTGTTTTCGTAATTGGAAGATATTCTTATAAGTTTAAGGAATAATAAATATTTAGTTAGAAGTTATGTCAACAAGGTCGTTGTAGTATAGTGGTGAGTATTCCCGCCTGTCACGCGGGTGACCCGGGTTCGATCCCCGGCAACGGCGATTTTTTTTTTTTGCACTATTATTCTCCAAGCAAAACCACTGGGCCATCTGGCCCAATTCACGGCCCACACTGATCCATTCTCTTTTGACAAGTCTGGTAAACTGTTACCAAGTACTAACTAAAGCCAGCTGGGCTGGGGCACCAAATCCAAACACTTATTTCAATATGGTTTCCCGGAACGACCCAAAAATTGAAAAATATAACAAGTTGCCATTTGATGATTTGATCTTCATGCAGTTAATAGACAATTTGATTATTTTTTAATGGTTTTTTTTTCTTCTCCTTTTCGGTGATACCTCTTTGTCAGTGTTATTAATCATTTTAAGGACAGTTGTAGATATGCTAATAATAAGATTTTTTTTTTTTTTTTTTTTTTTTTGGGTACAGGTACTTGTATTTTACTTCCACATACAGTTATTAACCAAAAAAAAAAATACTTCCACATACAGTTTCACATATACCAACAAGCTTTTTTGGTATTACAACTTTCGCACCTTATATCCACAAATCAATGCCATGACCATGAGGCCAAAAAAATAATTTTATATTTCAGGAAAGAACCTTTTCCAATGTATTTATTTATCTTGATGAGACTGGTCTTTGATAAGTAAGGATAATATTAAACAAGAAGAAGGAAGGAGAGCCCAAAACCATCTCTAAGTTTTTGGAGAGTGGAGACCCAAATCGGGAGGGAGGAGATATTTATGAGCCCATGCCACATACAATGAGCTGCCTAACTAGCAAGGTTAAGGTTGTGAACCAAAAAAATTGTCCCTTGATACAAAACAAAAATCCTAACAAACAAGGGAATTCAAAGATGTTAAAATAGTAGGCATGAAAAAGGGAAAAAATTATGAGAGTGGGAATAAAGTTATCAGAAAGCTTCTATCACACTTTGAGAATCCTCCTCAAACTTGACAAACGAGAGGATATGGAAGCTCGACATCTTGAGGGCCAATAGGGCGACATGTTATTGTGCTCCACCAAGGCTGCTAGGATCTTAAGACGGAAACAAGGATGATTGTGCAAAAGTAACCTCACCATTTGAATATGATGAGGTTAGATACGTGCAGAGCATTCACATCTAATGTTCTAAAATCTCATTACATCAAAGGTGTCAAATTTATAATTTTTTAACACTTAGTTATAGCATCTCTAGCAATTTACTGTAGCTAGATGGTAAACACAAAAAACATTATTTAAATGAGAGAGAGAGAGGTTAAAGAATATTTAAATGAATTTGTAAAATAATAAAGTATTTGATGTTAGGTGTATTATAAAGTGAGTTATTAAAATAAATCAAATAACTTTTTGCCTTTTTAAGATACTAAAAGCTAAATATTTTAGTATATTTGATGTGAATGCTAAGAGACAAGTGTTGATTCATCTAAAATGAGGATTTAGAGAAAATCCAATTAGTTTTTAATTGGATTCTCAACTTTGCGTAACATGTCTCATTTAATTTTTAACTTTGTGCTAAGTGGATTATTGATTGTAAAAATCAAAGAATCCAAATCCAATTAAATTTCATCTAAAAAAAATCCAATTAAATTTTAAATTGGATTTCAATTAGAGTCCAATTTTTCGCCACGTGTACATTTATGTTTTTAATTTTTGTAGCAAGTGAATTATTAGGTACAAAAATCGAAAAATCTAAAACTAATTAAATTCTAAATCATGTATGTATATATATATATATATATATATATAATTTAGAAATGTATGGTTTAAAAAAGTGCAAACTAATACTACGTATAATTTGAATCAATTCTTTAAAAAAAATGTATAATTTGAACCATATAGTTATGATTATTTTTAATTGTACTTGTGCATATGCATGGAGCTACACACTAATGCATATTAAAAGTAATATCAGCGATGAACATATATAAAATTGATGTTGTATCAATCTTGTATAGTTCAAAAACCAAGAACCTTGGCTAATGGGGTGGGCTTTTGCTCATGACAATTAATTTGTAAGAGATGGGTACTTTGACTACCAATTGAGTTAAAACAATAATTAAACGTAGTAAAAAGGAAGAGATAAAAGCACAAGTCCAAATTATGAACTATGAGACCAATTCCTGATTGTATTACTTTCCTTGAAAAATACAAGGAGTGTTTGTTCTAGGGTGGGAATACAAGACTCAACTATATTCTATATTACAAGGTTTCTCTCTCTATCTTTTTATCCTTTTCTTGATCAAACTCCTATATATGGGGAATCTTTCCCTATTTATAGCTCTAATTCTTCAATTCTTACCGTCCACTTGTAGGGTGGATGATCCTTCAAGCAAGATACTTGTCACATCTCTCTTCTCCCCTCATTTTGAGGCTATGTTGAACAGGTAACAAGTTATTTAGACATTGTTCAAGTATCATTCAACCATTTATGCGGTATTTTTTATTGGTGCAAAGCATTTAATGTGAAAAGGATGGTGGCTTCATCAGGAAGCTTCCTCTAACTTCTATTCTGATGGGCCACTACTATTTTCCTCGGCCAAAACCCTTGGTATGGCTTTTCATTTCTATGTCCTTCTCGATTCGCTATTTCCTTGGACTAATTTACGCTTCAGCCTAATCCTTTCCTCAGACTATTTAAGTCCAGATTGAATATTCAATTGGGTCTTCTCAGTTTTCTATCTAGGCCCAATACTCCTTAGCTCACCCTGGCCCACACAAATCTCTACCTACCACCTAGTAAGTTGAGGTTTTTTTTTTTTTTTTTTTTTGTGCATGTAGATGTAATATCACTCTTTAAACAGTCCGCATAAATAGTGAGTTGCTCGAAAAGTTATGGACACACTTATTGTCGGTTTGAAAAAAAAAAAAAAAAAAAAAACTTATCAATTATGTAGATTTAGAATTCACATATGTTCTTAAAAGTTACCATGATTTTTGAGCGGAGTTGTGGTGTGCCTTTGTGTTAGAACCCCTTTCCCTCTCCCTTGTGTGTGTGTGTGAGTTTGTTTCTCAAAAAAAAGAATTCACATTTGTTTATGCAAAAATTCATATCTATTTTAATATAACAACCTATTTTTTCTATTTTATATACTCATTTTTCAAAATATCCAATAGCTATATCATTATTTATTTTACACTATATTTTATTAAAATATCAATTTTTTAATTTTTTAATTGTTTATATTTCCTTACAATAATCTTTAGGCGAAAACACTATTTTGGTTCCTATATTTTGGAGTCACGGTCAATTTTGTCCCTACATTTTGGTAGCAGTCAATTTGGTCCCTGTTATTTTCAACTTACAGTCAATTTGGTCCCTACCGTTAACTCACTAACAAAAAATGTCTACGTGACAAACAGTTTGCATGGTTGGCATGTCCAATATTTAAATATTAAATAAAATGATGACATGGTAGAATTTTAGTGGCTACTCAATGCTTAGATGTCAAAAAAACTCCACATCAGCTTTTTAGAAAATAATTTTCTTTTCTTTACCAATTTTGTTCCTATCTTTATTTTTTTCTTTTTAATTTTATTACAATTTCTTTTAGCCAAACACCCATTCGCACCACCAATCTTTGACAACAAGTCCTCCGTAGCACCTAAAAATCTCCTCCATCACAGATCTAGGAAACCCATGTGAGAGACCGAGAACAGGAGCCTCATGTTTGGAGAGAATCAGAATAAGTGATAAAGGGTTAGATTTAAGTTTGATTGTGAGAATTGAGGGTTTATTTGAGGAAAAGGGAAGAGATAGAAGCCACTGACATTAGCGGTGGTGGTAGTGCAGATTTAGCCATGGTGGCTGGTCAAGAGAGACAAAAAGGGCTTATAGAGAGAGAGAGATTAAAAAATGAAAAATGAGCTTCAGAGGTGGCGAGATCCATGTAGATTCGCAGACAAAGAGAGGCGGATGCTTGTGCTGTGGTGGCGACAGTAGTGGCGGCAATGAGCATTGTTGGGAGGCCCATGCCTCCCTTTCTCATATTCTCTGTTGTTGTCACTGCGTGATCTGCAAAATGGGTACATGGATAATGGATTTTATTGAAATGTGTTTCAGTTTTGGGTTCTCTTGTTGTGTATTCTTTTTTAGATGTAGTGATTTTGGGGTACATGGATCATCTGACAATCTTCTTGATCTGTAAGCATATTTTGATTATTGGGATCACTAGGAAGTGAAGATTGGTTTCAAAATGTTGCTTCAACTTTGGGAAAGGTGGTTCAATTCTAGTGCAGTAATTTAAATGGAAAATGGAGGCATCCTCCCATTCCTGTTTAGAACTGGTAAGAGATGTGTCATACTGTCTTCAGAGGAAATGTTCTTTTATAAATTATTTCCAGAAGAAAAAGATTTTACCCAGGTGTTGCAACTGGACATAGCCTCTCAGTAGTGACCCGTTTCCACAACAATGAAAGAATAGTTTCTAAGCAATGAATGGTTAAAGAAATTGTAATAAAATTAGAAGAAAAAAATAAATATAGGAACAAAATTGGTAAAGAAAAGAAAATTATTTTTTAAAAAGCTGATGTGGATTTTTCTTACCATCTAAGCACTGATGTAGCCACTAAAATTTTGCCACTTCAGCATTTTATTTAATATTTAAATATTAGACATGCCAACAATGCAAACTGTTTGCCACGTAAACATTTTTCGTTAGTGAGTTAACGGTAAAGACCAAATTGACTGCAAGTTGAAAATAACAAAGACCAAATTGACTGTTACTAAAATGTAGGGACTAAATTAACTATGACTCCAAAATGTAGGAACTAAAATGATGTTTTGGCCTAACCTTTATCAACTCTTTTTTTATTGTCCAAAAACGTAAATAAATAATAAGAGTTACAGTAGACACTAGACAGTAGCTATGATGAATTTTACTAATAATGGGAGATTTTGGAGGTTTTTATTTTTTAGTAACAGTAATATTTATTAGAATAAACACAAAAATAGTAATACTAGTGTCTTAAACTGCGTTAATATTTGGAAAAAATATAGATTTTTTTATAATTAAAAAAAAAAAGATTTTATAAACACTGATGGGGAATGATGTGAATGTTTTAAATGGTCATACAAATCTGACCCCCCAAAACCAAAGCTCACTTGCAATATGCTTCAGATACCGATGCACAAGTCATTACGTTGAGACTTTCATAAAATTAAAATTATTTAAAAAAAAAAAAACGTTACGTTGAGACTTGAGATACTCTTTGATAAAACAATATTTCTTGAGAATCTGAAAAGACAAACAAAAACTTGTTACCTCTTCAATTCCCTCTCTCTCTCCTTCCATATGAAACGACCGAGAGCCAAATCTATTTCATCTTTATAAATCCTGTTCAGGTCTGCGTTTGTTTTACTTGAGGAAGCAGCTGCTCATCATATAGACTGCCTTTTTAAGGTAAGACTTGCCATTTCTCTTTCTTTCTTGACAGGTTTGCTCAAATTGTCAGTGCTGTATGATCGTCAATATTCCTTTTATGCCAGATATTTCATTATGCTTGGTTGTGCTCATTTCTTGAAACTTACCATTACAAAGAGTGTTCAAAAAGGATATAATTGTTGTCTCATTAGTTTTTCCTTTTGCCTTTTGGCCATACAATGAGAAACTCAACTAAGCTATATGGTTGCAATAAGATTAGTAAAAAAAATTTGATATTTCACATCAAAAATTGTATTATAGAATAAAAAAATACATGTATCATAAAAAACTTTGCCAAACCGTAATCTACATTTCTTATCCTACTAGGATTAGGTTACTTGTCATGAAAGTACAAGCTTACATAATCTTTGGGTTTACAACAAATTTGGGGCCCAATAGATCTAACAGTTTGTAAGCTTAGAGCATCCGTAGCAGCTATTGTAAAAATTATGTCATTTTACCACACCAAAAATCTACTTTATTATTTTACCACATCATTTTACAATATCCCATTTATCAAATGTTCTATATTTTTACCACTTCATTTAAATATTATTTTTTAATTCTTATTTTATTCTTTCTTCCTAACGGTAACATTTGTTCCTACAATAGTCATATTTTCAAATCTCATCAATTCTAATGGTAACATTTTCAAAAAATCCTCTTAATTCAACTATGATATTTTTAAAAATTAATATTTTCTTAAGCATTTAAAAAAAAAAAAAAAAAAAAAAAAAAAAAAAAAAAACCTCAGAACCCGTCACCTTAAAACTTGATCTTCAAATCTCTCTCTCTTCTCTCTCTAATAAACTAAAAACCAAGCAATGCTTCCAAGTACAGCAATCAAACAAAAGAAGTATATTCAAAAACTCCTTCTCACTCTCACTTTCAAAAGACACTGACCCAGAAGACAGTTTCTGGGTCAACGTCTAAAGGTCTAAATCCAGCTCTAAAGCTCTGCAATCCCTGAAGATCCTCTGATCTAATTCTAGCTTAACATTTTGCATTACTCTATTTATTAAAACGTGTTAGCTATTTTCTTTATCTTATTAAGTACTATTATCCAGTAAAGCATATTAGGGACTACTACTGAAAGAGAACGTCACTTGCACTTTCCAACTTTCATTTGCAATCATATATAGACAAAACTCAGCAGTTTTAATGGTTTTCATTATAATTGAGGACAATTTTCTTGAGAATTCTTCTTGAAATTGCTCATTTGAGATGGGCATCACTGTAGAGTTGGTACGGAGTGTATTCTCTAGAAACCGGTCTGTTGGGACTCATGAAAGCAATGTGAGTGTCTAGTTCTACTACTGCAGTTTTACAGTTTTCTTGAAGCTATCATGGTCTAGATTCTAGTTATAGAAAATGCCTATTCTTCGCATTCTTGTCGCTTGTTATCAAGTATGCCATATGCATCCAACAAACTTTATGGGTTGTGCTTAGTCATATGTCTACACTAGTCTGGTTTGCCTTTATACATTAAGACTAACTCCTAAAGAGAATGACATTGAATCCACATACATACAAACCTGTAGAGGACAAACCATGAGAGAACCACCAATCCCCCCCCCCCCCCCCCCCTCCTCCTCTTCTCTCTTTCCAATTTAAAGCAAATTTAGCCATTAGGCTCAAAGTGGCATATAGCAGATTGTATTGACCTTTGAAAATCCTATTATGTCTACAAATAGGTGCAAGAGCAAAACTCACTATCCTATTCCCTAATATGGTACCTAAGGTAATAGACATTGGCACTGAGCATGCTAACCAATGTCCTACAACGTAGCAGGTACAAAACTACAAACTAGTAGCAAGAATGCCCACCCTTTCAAACTCAACAATTTAAATCAATCAAGTGATATATTTGTGTAACTAAATTACATTAGCTCAACAGGCCATAACCATTTAAGAATTTAATTTCTACAAACCTAAGGGCACATTAAATTCGCAAGTGCTTATGACTCAAGAATGCTGAAATATTGGAAAACTCATCATTACCATCAACACCTCTACCTATTAAACCTAAAATTGATTTCAGCCTTCAACTCCACCAATTAACTATGTATATATCTTTTTGTAGTTCATTCCTTTAGCATCATGAGCATACTTTATGGTTAATTAGATTACTAAGACCTCACTGTTTTAATCCAAAAGGCTTAATACTTGAACAATTCAAACAAACAACCAAACCCTCCCCACCCATTCGAAATAAACCAAATTCAATCAAATGAGAATTAACCAATAACTATTTCCCAACCCCAAAGTCCATTTTTTGAATAAAACGATCATAATTCACATGATAGCAAACATAGTATTCAACTTTGAAAGAAACCCATCAAAGGTCCCTTAAAATTCAACATGCCCAGAAATCGAAAATCCAACATGCCCAGAATCAGAAATACCCAGAGCTCATTTTTGTTTCTTACAAAGAAACAGACATCAAACAGTCAAAACCATTTAAAAAAAAAAAAAACAAAAAACGGAGAATCACAGAGAACTTAGAGAATCACAGAGAAGACGAAGAATCAATGACTATATGACTAAATGACAATCTCAGAGAATCACAGAGAAGATGGAGAACTTACCTGTACCCAGTAAATGTAGAACGAATCAATGAAACCTTCAGAGAAACGGTGAATCGATGAAACCTTCAGAGATAGAACAACGAATCGGCGACTCTGAGAATAACGAACAGCGAATCGGCGACTCAAGATAGAACAGAGACCTACAACCCAGAGACCCACGCTGATCACAATCTGAATTCACAAACCCACAACCCAGAGACCTACGCCCACACTGATCACAATCGGAAATCACAAACCCACGCCGATAGGCGACTCTGAGATAGAACAGAGAGGAGAGAGCGAACAAAAGGGGAAAAAAAAAAACCGGTGAAGGAGATCAGTGATGGTAGAGAGGAAATCGGTGGTGCCTCATATTCATGAATGGGAAGAGAATAGAGCAAAAGGGAAGAGGGAAGAAGAAAGAGTATGGGAGAGTGGAGATGGAGGCGGTGAATACTGAATTGCTGAAGGAGAAGATGAAAGAGATATGAGAGAGAAACGGGAATAAAAAATTAATAAATCCATATGCCACAGCTTACCGTACCATGGGAAATTTGTGATTGTACTGTAGCATGTTGCAAAAAATATGACATTTAGCACATCTGATAAATGTCTTCAAATGGTGTTTGGTGTGGGATATGTGCCAAATATTTAGCATTTGGCACATATCCCACATCTGCTATGGGTGCTCTTATACTTATAACTTTGGCAAGCCAAAAATTTCGAAATATTGATTCTAATTCTAATTTATTATTTCCTACTGATATTTTTTGAGAAACATGAATGAGCCCTTTATCCAACAACCTTTTGTTTTACTTATAGTTTTGGCATTTCATCATTTGAAAAACGTTGTCAAGCTAAAATTTTTGAAATGTTGATTCAAATTCTAATTTATTATTTCCTACTGAGATTTTTTTGAGAAACCGGAATGATGCCTTTATCTAAGAACCTTTTGTTTTACTTATTTTTTGGCATTTCATCATTTGAAAAAAGTTCTGCAATTCATTGACCTTGAGATTTCTTTTAACTGCAGCGACATTCATGGAGGAGTCAGTGACAGTCAGTGCTTTGTTAGAGGATCAAGTGGTGTAGTATTCATTCTTTTGATATTTTCTCTCGGACTTAACTTAATCATTAAAATTATGATGGCATATAATATGTATATCTATTCCATAAATCTCATACAAGAAACTTTGATTGGCTATTTATGGCAGAGGGAAGAGACGAATCTCCATGCTAGGATTATAGAGCTAGAAAAGAACCTTGACAATGCCGAACAAAGGTTGGGCACAGGAGAGGATGAAACGGAGAGGTTTTTTAAATCTGCATTGAGGTTTGCAGAGGATAAAAGGGTGTGTTAGTCATCAACAATCAACTTCAAAAGCAATTAAACTGGTAATTAGCAACTACTATACTTTGTAGTAGGGGCTTAAGTCCACAAAATTTGCTTCTTCAATGACCAGGTTCTGTTAAATTTAATATAAGTTCCCAAAAATATCAACTAGAAAAATAAATGTCAATTGTTCATGCACATAGATATACTTACATTGATCAACTCCTCTTGAACCACTTGCAATTTATCATTTGTAGCATGCAGCTTAACAGTAAGACTTTGAATTGTTGCTTCCTTCTGCTCCAAATCTTCTTCTTTCTAGTTTAAAGATCACTGCATCAGCCATAACTCCAAAAAAACATTAATGTCTAAACTCAGAGGATTTTCAGGTTGAGGCATATATGTACTCAAAAACAAACGTAGAATCATATAACATTTTAGAAATACTTACATCCATCAATTTCTTACAAACCTCCTGCAATTCATAATTATTCCTTGGCAATAAGATTATGGAGGTCAAGGAAAAGATGCAAGCAACTGAACTAGCTATGGCTAAAATGGAATCTCTTAACCAAAATCTTATTGCCAAGGAGTAATGATGAATTGTAGGAGGTTTGCAAGAAATTGATGGATGTAAGTATTTCTAAAATGTTATATGTTTCTACGTTTGTTTTTGAGTACATATATGCCTTAACCTGAAAATCCTTCGAGTTTAAACATTAATGTTTTTTTTTTTTGAGTTATGGCTGATGCAATGGTCTTTAAACCAAAATTGAGAAGATTTGGAGCAGATGGAAGCAACAATTTAAAGTCTTACTATTAAGCTGTGTGGTATTAATGATGAACTGCAAGTGGTTCAAGAGGTTGATCAATGTAAGTATATCTATGTGCATGAACAATTGACATTTATTTTTCTAGTTGATATTTTTGGAAACTTATATTAAATTTAATAGGACCTGGTCATTGAAGAAGCAAATTTTGTGGACTTAAGCCCCTACTACAATGTATAGTAGTTGCTAATTACTAGATTAATTGCTATTGAAGCTGATTGTTGCTTTCTGTTGCTTACGTCTGTGAGTCTTTTGAATTCTCAAATGGATAATTGAAAAACTAAATAATGTATCATTTGATCATCTCAATCGTGTGTTACGTTCAAAGTTAAGTTTTCTTTGCTTGGGGGCATTGTTAAGGAGCGAGCTAGTTTTAATAATGTCAATACTCAATACTTTTTTTTTCTTTTAATTAGAAAACATTTATTTTAGCTGTCAAGTTTCATACCAAAAAAAAAAAAAAAAAAAGATTTTAGGAGTCTAAATCTTCTATCCTACTCTTCCTGCTCCACTATATACTCCACAAATAAAAACATGTCACATGTCCATCTAATTTATTAAATGCTAAATTTATGCCTTCTATTATTTCAATTACTTAAATATGATGGGTTATTTATTTATTTATTTTAGGAAATTGAAATAATAGAAGGCATAAATTTAGCATTTAATAAATTAGATGGACATGTGGCATGTTTTTATTTGTAGAGTATATAGTGTAGCAAAAAGAGTGAGACAGAAGATTTGGATTCGGATTTTAGAATTGGTTGCACATATCCTATAATTAATGCTACATATTTAATTGTAATATATAGATTCTAACTTTTTATTTTATATTAATATCTGCTTTGCTCATTAATATGTTATATGACCATAGTTGTCAAAACGTGAATCGTATCGTGAATCGATTTTTAATTTTTATGTATCGTGTATCGTATCGTATCGTGTATCGTAAGATACACAAACACTTAATAAAATTTATAAAAAATTATAAATATACATATATAAAGGGTATATTCATTATAAATTTTGAATATATTCAACTAATGACTAATTTATTCATCACTTATATAATAATATTTAACAAGCTAACTAAATAAATCAAACTAGCATGTGTTTATAATATACACATTCAAATTACTTAAATTCAAAAGTGATAATATATTACAAATGACCCAAAAATTATAATTTATTTTCATCATATTCATCAAATTGCCTAATCAACTCTATCTAAGTCAACGCTATCATCATATTTATAATTTTGCGAATTTATTTCTTCACTAAAATTTTCTTCATCGTTATTCGTTATTAACATTTACCATCTCTTCTTGTTCTTTTTATTTTAATAAGTTTGTTATAAATTTTTTTTGGCATTATAGTTTCTTGGACTTATAACAATAACAATAAAAATAAAATAAATTTTTAAATATTAAAGTGAAAGGTAAGTATGTACTGTGTAGTCTAATTATAGGAGAGAAGGGAAAAATACTTATGAATATGTTATTTTAGTAGGTGAAATTAAGTAAACTAATAATTTTTTGCTAAAAACAAGTCTAACAACTTGTTAGATTCAAATAAAAGTACAAATTTTAACAAAAAATCTCAATTTAAAGCATTTGTCTATGTATCGTACGATACATACGATTTTACGATACAATACGATTCATACGATACGCACACTGTATCGTACGATTCATGAGCACTTACGATACGAAGATACGATACTGAACTTTTTCCACACGATACGATACGTATCGCGTATCGTACGATACTGACAACTATGTATATGACTAGTTAAAAACATGACTTAGCTCTAGTGCTTTAGGGCATTGGAGTCAACACAATACGAACACGTGTCCAATTTTTCACATGTTTTTGTATTATATCGACTCTAGTACGTTGGAGCACTAGAGTTAAACCTTACCCTATAACATAAATCATAGATTATGAAATTTCATAGTAATTGTTATTGCATATCATGATTTTCTTTGAATTTTTTGAATAATAAGTGAATAATTCACGAGTACAATGTGATATTCTTAAAATAAATTTTTTTCAAAACTATAATAAACATAATTGTAGGGTCACAATTTGAGGCCCAAGCCCAAAATGTATGGAGTCTTGGTCCAAGGGGCCAATACAATGAATTTGTAGAGAATGGGTCGAAGAACTAGGGCCTAATGAGTTGTACAACGGCAAGTATTGAATTAAATGACAATCAAGCACAAATAACAGACATTTATGTCAATGGACTTTCAGTCTGAGAAGGTTACAATTATATATGTTGATCACAGTTGGATATTGAGACAATTTAGGTTGCTACCGTGTTCTCTCTCTATTTTTCCGATCCCCATCTCATGAGGGGTCTCTCGCATTATATAGCCCTTTTTGGGTCATCTTAATCCTACACTTGTTGATCATCTGAGTCCCTACTTGAGTGCTTGTCTCATCAGACACCCCTCTTCAACCTTCTGTGAGTTGTGGTAGCCAAGACAGCACTGTTCAGAGGTTCTCTCCACATAAATGCGGCCAGAAAAGTAGCTGCAATGCATTTAATGCGGTGGTAGCAGCTTTTCCTTAGATATTTTGTGTTTCCTTCTTCCCAGTGTGTTTATGAGGCCCGTTCCTATTGCTAGTGCCTATTGGAGGGTCCCTCTAATTGCTAGAGTACACATTCGAGCTACATTCATCACGTCCGAGGAGGTATTCCTCCTCGGATCATCTTCCATATATTCCTTGCTTATGAGACTTTAACTGGGTGTCCCCTTAACAACCGTTTGCCTCTCCTCGGACTTGTCAATTGTCCTGGGTGAAGCTCAAAGCCCAATATATGATCTTGGGCCTTTACCTCTACAATAACGCTTAGAATTATCTATAAATAAATGAGTTTTAGTTTTGCGAAAAATAAATACCTATTTATCATTTAGAGTGCATTGTTTTGATAACCTCTATGTATTGAAAAGTATTGTTTTAATACATACTACGACTAATTAAAACGAAGATTTTATATATTATGAAGTCATTGTGCAAAATCCCAGCTATTCAAACCATAAAACGTTTTAGTAATCAAGTGTGTGGGATTTATTATTTTTTGGGCATTAAAAAAAAAAACATAAACTATCTTACATCAAACATCATTATAGCCTCTGTTTAAATAATGTATATAAAAAAAGCCAATTGATACTTGGCATGTTTTTAGTTTTCACTCCCCATCCCATGACCATAATGATACCAAAAACAGACGCACATTATAGCAAATCCGGGACCATCTTCCTCAATTTTAAAATTCTTTAAGTTTATATAAATAATAAATAAGTGTTTAAAGCTTGAATATTCTAACAAAAAATTACGTAGTAATTGGTATCTATAAGAATTCAATTGGTCCAATCAAAGAAGCTCCCTTAAAATATGTAATGGCCATTTAGGCCATGACTTGTGGCCCTCCCTCAAATACCTTAATTTTTTTTTTAAGGACAAAACTTAGGTACAGTACCTTAGATTAGGGATGGCAATAAAAGCCCGACCCGTAGGTACCCGGCCCGACCCGACCCTAATGGGCTGACTTTTACCTAGTCCGATAAATAATAGGGTTGGATATGGATTTTTAAAAAAAAAAAAAAAAAAAAACCCGGAACGGGTCCGAGTTAGGTCTAGGTTTTATGCATACCTGGCCCAAACCCGACCCGTATACATATATAATATTAAAAAAAATAAAAAACCCTAGATATAAATACTCTCTTTCTCCTATCAGATTTCATTTCCCAAACCTTGACCTTCACCCTCACCCTCACCTCTCTCTCTCTCTCTCTCTCTCTCTCTCTCTCTCTCTCTCTCTCTCATAGAGGCTCTCACACACTACTGCTAGCCACCCACTTTTGTTGATCTTCGAACAAACCACAATACAAATCCAAATCCTTGCTGCCATCATCATCTCTCATCGCCGTCGTTGTAGTTGTCATCTTCGCTTCATTACTGGCGTTACTGTTATCACCATCATCTTCATCGCAAGTCTGACAGCGAGACTGAAACAACACCGTCGCAGCATAGAACCTCTCAACGATCCCATCTCTTCATTACTTCAACTCGCTATCATAATCCATAGACACCACCGAAATTGCTGTCTCTATAAACGTCCACACATCCACACCTGTAGTCTCTAGAACCGTTCTTGAAATCATATATATCCATTGTTTTGTCTTTTTTTTTTTTTTTTTTTTTAAATTATAAATTGTATTTGAAACAAAACAATATCATATTGAAGATTGAAAATAGTTTCTGTTTGTGATTTGTATTTCTTCTCTTTTTCCTTTTTTTCTTTCATTTTTTCTATTTTTATGGGTGTGATTTGTATTTTTTTCATGTTTGTGTTTGAAACAGTTTCTGTGGTTTTTTTTTTTTTTTTTTTTTTTTTTTTTTTTTTTTTTTTTTTTTAAGATTGGATCAGATTGGGCCACAGATTAGGGCTTTTGAATAGGCGACAGAAATGGCTGGACGGGGTTGGTTTGGGCCCTGCAAAAAAACCCATTTATTAAACGGGCCGGGTTTGGGTAACGGATAAGGCCCACGGGTAAGGTTTGGGTATCAAAAAACCCGGCCCGAACTCAACCCATTGCCATTCCTACCTTAGGTGCTGTTTCTTAGGTTCCCTTCTTAAAATTCAACCATGTAGCTACTTAACTAAAAAATACACTTCCATCCCATAAGAAAAAAATCCATATGGCAAAATCTTCAAATGGGAACCTAAGTAACAGCACCTAAGTACTATACCTGAGTCTTACTCTTTTTATAAATACAATAGAATTTCAATCTATAACGTTTACTCAATGATAATTGCTCTTTATCATTAGACCAAGACACTAATTGGTTTTGGTGTAGATAGAATTTGAATCCTAAATCTCTTATTCAATGACAAAATAATTTACCATTTTTTTTTTAGTAAACAGTAATACTTACAAGAACACACACGAAAATAGTAATATTAGTATTTTAAACCGGGTTTAAAATACATTACATAACCAGAGTACAATTACAAAAGGGCCTAACCTTTGTAGTTGTAGATTGGGGTTATAAACAGCGGACACCAGACACACACAACCAAAATGTATTTGGGTGATTTAATATGATATCTTTGGATTTTTTTTTTTTTTTTTTTTTTTTGGGACCTAGTGCAGCATTGATGTTGATGTCACGGAAGCCTAAAGAAAGCACACACGATGCTCTCTTTGATGGACAGAAACTAAACTGTTAGTTCCTGGGTAGTAAACCTCGAATCCACGAGAGGTTCCTTGAATCCACAAGGCAATAGGTCTGGAATCCACCAGAGAATACAATAGACACAAGTCTGAATTTTTATTGATAATAAGCTATGAAAAACGTTTACAGGCTTAGGGGCCTATTTAAGGGCTCCTTAAAACTTGACAGACAAGAAAATATAATCTAAAATAACTTGTAATTGATACCTAACCATAACAGGAATCAAATTTGACCTAAAAAGCATTAAATGCACCTAAAAACAAGGAAATAAATCACCTAAACCTAAAATAACGTTTTTTTACATAAAAATACCAAAAATAATAAATTACAATAATTAAATAGTAAATTATGTCCTACATCAGACCCCTCCACTTGAAACAAACTCGTCCTCGAGTTCATCTTTGAAATCTGAAATCTCTCATGCCAAGAGAACAAATACTTTGAATACTTCATCTTCTTTGTCTTCTTGCCAAACTTGAAAGTCATTAATTGGGCAACTTGAACTTCTTCTCCCTTGATCTTCATGTAATTGAAAATATTCACCAAATAAGAGTTAATGATCAAATCAAATCTTTCCACCCCAATAAAATCAATAAACTTTGTTTTGGTGTCTTCCAATAAAATAATAGGAGTTTGAATGTTGCAATCATCTAACTTCATTTCATCGAGATCATTGACAACTTCCTCTATAAGTTCTTCTTTAATGGTCTCTACTATCTCATCCTCAAAATCTTTCTCTATAATTGGGTCTTCATTAATCTCCTCCACAATCTTGATTTCAAGTTCTTCTTCTATAACAAAGCCTTCATTAATTTCCTCAGAAATCTCTATATTTTCTTCAAGAACGATATTTTCTTTAACATGTAATTCTTCCTTTAACGGTGGAATATTTGGCTCTTCAAAATAATTCAAGTATGAACCTCTTGGCCAATAATAATCTTGTATTGTATACGACAAGATTTCTTCACAATCCAAAGGATAAAATTTGATAGCAAGCATCTTTTTCATCCTTGGCCATGATCGAATTTTGTCTTTATCTTGTCGGATTCTATCAGATTGTACTCGTTCCCACCAACATAAGGCATACTTACTAAGTTTATACAAAGCAAGTCCAACTTTTCTCTCATAACAAATATTCTCATAGTCAAATAAATCCTCTAGATCAAGTAACCAATCAAGAAAATCTTCTTTTAAAAAATAACCATTAAAACTTGCAATTCTCTTATAAGGTCTATATGAAATCTGCTTACCAATAGGTTGCCCGTGAGTTATGTCTCCGCTGCAATTATCCCTATTGTTTCCATTCTCCAACGACGCCATCCTAGCATAGATATTTGTGAGTGCTTGTTGTACGTCACGAAATACTCGCTAAGTTATTCGTCATTATTGTGGTGGTGGTTACCGTCTCGCCGATTAGCAATCAGACCAGGATAAGTCAAGGCTCTGATACCAACTGATGTCGCGGAAGCCTAAAGAAAGCACACACGATGCTCTCTTTGATGGACAGAAACTAAACTGTTAGTTCCTGGGTAGTAAACCTCGAATCCACGAGGGGTTCCTTGAATCCACAAGGTAATAGGTCTGGAATCCACCAGAGAATACAATAAACACAAGTCTGAATTTTTATTGATAATAAGCTATGAAAAACGTTTACAGACTTAGGGGCCTATTTGAGGGCTCCTTAAAACTTGACAGACAAAAAAATATAATCTAAAATAACTTGTAATTGATACCTAACCATAACAGGAATCAAATTTGACCTAAAAAGCATTAAATGCACCTAAAAACAAGGAAATAAATCACCTAAACCTAAAATAACGTTTTTTTACATAAAAATATCAAAAATAATAAATTACAATAATTAAATAGTAAATTGTGTCCTACATCAGATGTAGTGTTTAACTGTTTATCATAAATCAAACGAAAATTTTGATTTGTCTGCCGTGTGTGGTATATAAGAGAGAATGTTGGTGTTGATGTACCAACTAGCTTTTCGGTATAAAGGGCAGGTTTCAGACCACCAATATGTGAACCTAATACATATATTATAGAGTTTTTGAATCCAATAAATCAAAAGTTTCAAGGAATTTGAATAAAACAACATGAATAATGCCAACATCTGGCACTAATATATGCATACCTAGTGCTCAATAGCACGATTAAAAGGCTGAACAGATTCTATACTTTATTCACCTTCTCTGACGGGCAAATAGGTGTTTTCCTTGTCTTTTTTAGCCATTAGAAGGTAGAGGCTTTTTTTTTTTTTTTTAAAAAAAAAAAAAAAAATTAAAAAAAGGCGTATCTAGCTTTGGATTCGCCTCTGTAGATGGTTAGGAAAAAAGATAAACAAAAGTAAAAGAAACTTTGGCAAATGGCAAGGGAAACAACATGATGATGACCTAAATGACAACATCATTCAAAATCATGGAGAAAAAGCTTTCATGCATAACTAAAGTGCCTTTAGTAGAGTGGGGGTTTTACTTTTGCTACAAATTGTCTTATAAAATATAGCGAAATTGAACATTTTAATATGTACTAATAATGTTCCAAAGCTTTGATGGAAAATGTTACAGCAAACTGTGAAGTGTCAACTCCTAATTCACTCAATTGAGCATCCAAAGGTCCCAAATGAATAAATGCAGCAAGAAAATAGAAATATCATTGCTATAACATTAAATAGTCATATGGTCATACCTTAACAACCCTATTTATTTATGTTGTTAGAATCTATCCATTGAGATATTTGTCGCAAAGACAAAGAGCTAATTTTCAAGGGCATAGGTGATATATATATATATATATATATATAGACACACAACAGGAAAATATTATTTCTCTAAATTTCAAAATCCACTTAAAAGCGAGTTCTAATACAAATGATACTTTCTTTATTTACAAGAGCACGTTGAACAGTGAGGGTTTAGACCCAAAAAAAAAAAGAATTGGACAATGGGTTCTTAATTAGACCTGCCGGATTGGTGTCTAATCAATCACACAAAAAAGAAAATTTATAACATCGCATTCAAAGTATTTTGTTAGAAATATATCCCATTGAGAAATCTATCACAAAGACTTGAGGTGATAATTTTCAACGGTATAGGTGAGTCCGTGAATGGCTGATACTTGCCCCCAAAAAAAAGTCTGTGTTTCTCCTTTACTTATTTGCATAGTAAATCATCTCTTCAGAGCATGCGATATGCTAAAATTTTGCCGCTGTTTAGTCAATTGCTCAAAATATGAAAAATAAAATTGATAGACCACAATTGATTCAATAGCTCATGCTATGATTGGACAAGATCTGATTTTTTTTTTTTTTTTTTTTTTTTGAGTGACAATTTAGAATTGGGCAATATCTGTATGTTGGTATATGGAGCTGGGCGATGATAGCAAGAAAAAACATCTGGATCAATAATGAAATTTAATATGATCAGAGTAGTCAGATGACTCGGATATAAACACCAACTTTGTTTTTTTATAGAAGAACTCAATGGTAACATGCAATTATTTTCAAAAGCTTTAAAATTTATAAAACTAAGGAAAAAGAAATATTCACCAATGAACATAGTATAGAGATTTATAAAACATAGATGATAACTTAAATGCAGTTATTGACTGGATCATATTCATCACAGGTTCAAAAGCAATAAACATAACTCCTTTTCTTCATGTTTTTCCTTCGAAAACCATATTATATGAAACAAACTCCACAACCCCAAGAACTTCCTCATAAATTACTTACCCCCAAAAAAAAAAAAAGAACCTTGATTTTTTCACTTTTATCATAAAAATTCTTTTAGTACTCAAGAAGTGCTCCTCCCTTCTTGCCTTTCCCTGTCCTCCTCTTGCTAGTTGTGCCACTTCCACCATCGTGCCTAAAATTTCCATCATTGAGAATCAATGGCAAGTCATTGCCTTCATCACCATCATCCTCAGTTGTGGCAATACGGATGCAAGAACATCGTTCCAAAGACGCAAAAAAGGCGGTGGTGACACCATTGATGAACCACATAGCCACCCCATCAAGCTTGCCACACCCGGGTGAGCCGTGGCTCGACGACGGCGAGGTCAGGGGCCTTGGCTCAACCGTTTTGGATTGAAAATTGAAGCAGGTAGAACAGCTTGTAGAGGTAGTGGTGGCGGCCATGAGTTTTAAGAGACTAGCTAGCTAGTTGTAGTTGGCACAGGAAGAGAAATGTTGTGAGGCTTCAAGCTCAACTTAAGGGACCTCTAATCTATTAAGGTTTCTCAATGATTTTGATGCTGAGTTCTAATGTATGCCCTTGGACAAGTTATGGAATTACAAACTTGTATTATAATATTCGTGTTAACTGTTTATGTATGTGGGCATGGTCATGGTGGTATTATCTTGAAGCTTGGCCCCAAACTTTTTGAAATTTTTTAAGATTTTTTTTTTAATGTTTAAAAATAATAAAGGTAGATTGTAAATTATACCCCTAAAATTTAAAAGTGTTTGAATTTTACACCATAAAATTTCAGAATTTGAATTTTATCTCCTGAATTTTGGAAGTGTTTAGATTTTACACTCTGACGTTTCAAAATTTAGATTATTTACACCCTAATTTCAGGGTATAAAATCCAAACATTCCCAAAATTTAGAGGGTAAAATTCAAATTCTAAAATATCATGATGTAAAATCCAAACACCCCCAAATTTCAGAGAATAAAATCTAAATTTTGAAATTTAGAGTGCAAAATCCGAACACCTTCGAACTTTGGAAGTGTAATTTGTAATTTATTCAAATAATAATAAAACATTAATTTTTTATTCAAAAAAAAAAAAAAAAAAACTATAGCCCTCTAATATGAAATTAAAACAAAGCATCCATGTACTTATAAAGAATGTTTCTTTAAAAAAAGTACAGTAATAATATAAGGAAGAAGATCTTTCTTCTAATTTGTTTTCCAATTCTACAATTACAACACCACGCTATTCCTGACAGTGATAGGAAATTTTAGTGGCTGTTTGGATTCGGCTGAAATGCTCGTCTGTGTTTTGTAATCACGTTTTAACTCTCTTTTTTTTTTGGTTCAGCTCGCAATGGTTGACTTGTCAATTGTGAACAGTGCTCCCGTGTACTGTTCACAGGTCCCACAAATTACATTTTGCAGCAGCTTTTTCATTAAAAATAGGTCTCACAGTACTATTCACACGTTTAAAAATTATTTCGCTATAGTGTTTTCAGTTTCAGTTTTCAGTTTCAGCAAAAATAAGCTCAATCCAAATGGACCCTTATTCACGTTATTGTCGTTAATGGGTTGAATGGGCCGTACGCATTGATCCATTCGTTAATGGGTTGATTGGGCCGTACGCATTGATCCATTCACAACGTCCGTACATTAGTGTGGGCAATGTTATAATGGATAACAATGGTGACTTCTCACCGGCGTTCCTTGAAAACAACTAAAATTATCAACTTTATTACCTACAATATATAGAGTAAATTACACTGATATCTCAAACTTCAAGGAGATATTTTGTGGATGTTTGGAAAAAGTATTTTCAAAGATATGGAAAAGCAATTTACTCAAGCTTGGTTAAAGTGTTATGAAAGACATCTTTTGGTGTAAAAAAAATGGATTTTTAAAATCGGGTGAATTTTTGATTTTGTTTAACCACTAGTCAAACTTTGTAAAAATTTGGTCAATGAGTGTAAATTTACAATTTTGCTCTCAAATCATGAAATCGGTGCATCCAACATGTAGTTGGTTTGATTCTTATGATTTTTTGAATTTCTAGATAACAAATGCAATTCGTAGGACTCAAAACTAAAAATTTGCGTACAAATCAATTGCGGATATCGACAATCATATCAACTAGTTCCATTTTTCTCAAAAAAAAAAAAAAAAAAAAAAAAAAAAAAAAAAAAAAAAAACTAGTTCCATTAATATTTTAAACTAGAGATTTAAGGAGAAGATTGACTTGATTTTTGAAAGTTGATACACTAAATAATACAATTAATAATCAAGGGACTAAATTACATTTTAACCAATAATTAGATAATTAAATTAATAACCATGAATATATTAGTATAAGATAAATAATCACACAATAAAATGAATATATATTCTCTTTTAATATTATATTGAGAGAAATTACAAGAAGAAAGAGATGAACGCGAGCCAAGCCTTTGTTTTTTAACTATAGGTAGTAATTTGATTCAACCAAAGGTTTCACAAAATCGAGATTCATGGATTCCAGAAAAATATTAATTGTATAAAACCTAAATATGGGTATAAGCTTTCTGTTTCTTAACTTAATATCTTAAATATGTGTTTGGATTAACTTTTTGCTAAATACTAATTTGTTTATATATTAAACATTAGTAAGGTTATAGTTGTGTCTAGAAAAAACGAGACATTAAAAAGTTTATATAAATAAAAAAAAAAATTGAAAAAATTAATCCAGACTCACTTTTAGTATAGTTAGATTGATCCTTTTTTTTTTTTTTTCTTTTTTGGATAGATTAGATTGACCCTTTGTTTGTTCCTTTTGAAATTTTGTGGAGCCAACTTAACCGGTTTCAAATCATAAGATACAATATGATATTTATTCATTTTGTAATGTTAGGTTTTTATTTAATCTAATTGTGTTAGCTACTGTAGATAAAGATGTTATATATGATCAAAGAGATTTTTTTTTTTTTTTTTCCTAATGTATTTTGAAATGGAATATTTCTAGAAATTTTTCTGTAATAATTAATTGTTTTTAATCATAAAAATGAATTATTGGGAGGATTCATTGAATTATATGAATGTAGTACTAGTAGCTATATTCCCCTCAAAAGAGGTGGGCCCAAGTTATCTCAATTGTTGGCAAAATGAAAATGGCAATCATGCTTACTTCCTATTTACTTCGTTTTGCTTACAGAAAATGTCATCAATTTCACACTCCCTTTTGCTTTTGTATGTGTAGTGGATTAAAGTGACCTGAATATCAAAGAAAATGTTTATAACTCGGCGCTTTTTTTTTCTTTTTTTTTAATGCTTATATAACAAGGCTCTTTTACTTATATAGCACTAGAAATCTCTGGGTGTCGAATGTGTCATTCTCTAAAAAGCAGTGCCTAAATCCACGAATGGGTAATTAAAATAAAGTACTTTAAAAATGAAAATAAAACATCTGTTTATGAAAGCTTACAATTTTTAAACTAGAGTTATAATTTACACAATAACACACTAACAATTGAATCGCATTTTGAAGTTGTTAGACGATGTTTGAGATCCGTTACAAAATAGGTGATAGGTGGTGGTTAGATCAGTTTTGAAGCAATTGCAATGGATTTTATGGAGAGAGAGAGAGCAAGAGTTTTGATAATTCAATAGTTACAATGGGAGATGAGAGATTTGAACTATGGACATCTACATTGAAAATATAAAAATATGATCTAATTATATTATATAAATAAATAAATAAATAATTGGACAATAATTCATTAACCTACCTGAACCCAAAGAATAAAAATGGGTATAGATAGGATTTATAATTATAACCCATGAAAAACAGGTAAACCTGTACTCAATTTGCTAACACAACTAATCATGTTGGGTTGACCCAGTTTTTTTTAAAAAGAAAAAAAATCCATGTTCTTTCTATGTGCATATGCTTCAGTCTATCCGATTAATTTCGACTTTTTCTTTATAAAATTCTATCTTTATACTTCTCTTCACTCTTTTCTTCACTCTTCTCTAATAACCGAAATTTGACAAGGATTAAGGCCATCGTATGAATTTGAAGGTAATATAATCCATTTATAGAATAATCATAGTTATAAAATTTTAATTCTTTTTTTTTTTTGATAGGTTAAAATTTTAATTCTTTATTGACTTTCATTGCATACCAAAGTTTTTTTTTTTTTTACCTAACATATAATGTTTTTTTTTTCCTCTTATTTATATATGAAAAAAAAAAAATAAGGGTCATATTAGATTCACCTGAATCATTAAAGAACTGATAAGAGTTATTAGTTTTGCAATTCATTTTAGTTTGACCCCTTACACCCAAACTCATTTGTTAGGTCCATCAATCAAAAACTACAAACGACATGCTAGCGAAAAACTTTTAAATTGGTCAAGGAATGTCTTCTTTCTAGTAAAGGCAATTTGATATTTAATTGGAAGAAATCCTCATTCCAAGACATGCTCTAATGGGATATAATGATATATTGTCCTCTTTCTTCTTCTTTTTTCTCTATTCTTCTTCTTGTTTCCGCGTTAAAAAAGGGAATATAATTAATGGGATATGTTTTCAGCAGTGCATATCATTAGTTCATCACCCTCAAAATCATGGGTTATATAATATCTATCGCTTTTTACTCAAAAAAATAAAAAATATTGGTAAAATTGAACCAAAGACTCAACCAATGTTATTTACAATTCAACCTAATCATCTAGGCATGCATAGTAATATAGTCATCTACTCATTTGACATTTCACTTATGTGGAGCTAAAACTGCTTAAGCATATACTCTATATTAAAGAACTGCCTATATATTTTGTGTTTGTAGTGGATCTCAATGAGATGAGTTTGGTGAGAAAATATATGAATTTTTCAGAAAAAAATCAGCATTAATGGCAGAATTGTTAAAGAAGTGGATATAAAAGATAGTCGGTAGCATGTAATCATGTCATGTATAACTATAAACTCATATACAGTGAAGACAATGGATGTGATGGAATGGAAGCGAAGGAGAAGCTAGGCTGTGAATAAAAATCAAAAAATTAAATGAGGGAAGACAATGATGAGACCCATAGATTAAAGTGGGTCTCATCATATAGGTTAACCCTACCCAACCGGGTGGCCCCATCTCATTACCTACTCAACAGACCTACTCCATAATCCACATAGATGGAGAGATTTTTCTTCGACTAGGGACCAACATTACACAGTGAAAGTTGTCCATGGATGCACGAGTACAGCATATTAGCATATGTGTGAGTCAAATCACCTAAGCAGCGTGCAGAAGAAAAATGTCATTTCCGCAACATTTTCGTTATAATTTTACAACAAATTTTATGTGACAAATTATTACTAATAGATAAAAAAGTAATTTCAGGGGTGAATCTAGATTAAAACCAGTAATAATTTGTCACCTAGAATTTGTTATGAAATTACTTTGAAAATGTTGTGAATCATGACATTAGGGCATTAAGAAATCAAAGATGTTCTGCCTACAACAAATTTGTTGCTCTTGTTACCAAAAAATCATTTTGATTTTTTATTTTTTTTGATAAGATTCATTTTGATATTTAGTTTAATTATCTTGGATAAGATATGAAAAGACAAATTATTTATGCCGGTAAAACTAATGGATTGATTAGAACCTTATTAATATGACAATTTTAATTTTTAAATAATTAGATATCAATGTTATTTTCAAAGTGATACCACGAGTGATTTTGTTGAAAAAAGAACCTCTCTCTCTTCCAATTATTACTCTTTTTTCCCTTCAAAATAATTCAATTTCCATTGATGGGAATCATGATGTGATGTCAAATCCTCAATTCTGTAAGGGGTTTGGAACATTAGGCCTAAGTAGAAAAGGCCTCAACCCAAAACCCAATAATTGGAATATAAGGCCCAAATATAGTCACTTGTGGGCCTTTTCTGTTACTACTAGTACACCCAAAAAGAACTAAAACCCCATGGACTAGAGTTGGTGCAAAGAAAGAACTTATATTTGCTAATTTGTGCCACTTGACCGGCCCATGATGCTTCACAATTCTTTCCAAGATAACCCATTTTCATAGCCCCTTGCATAAATATTCTCAAAGCAGCTTTATGAAGCCAAGATTTTGAGTCCATCGGCCCAATTTGAAACGATTCAATTCATGAAACTCTTGAAATGGATTGATCAACGCTGAACATAATAAAATGCTCAGCTATGGGTTTCAGAAACATTAGCAATCTCAGAAATGAAGTTCCATTGAAGGATCTTTCTTCTGATCTAGTAATCATTCATTCTACAATAAAATTTATTGTCAAATCCAACAACCAAAGCATAAGTACTTTCCACAGTTTTAGAAACCTTGGAAAGATCCATAACCTTCTTTCTTTCTTTCCAAGGTTTCTAAAACTGTGGAAAGTACTTACTCTTTCTTTCCAAGTTTTAGATGGAGAGATTTTTCTTCAACTAGGGGACCAACATTACACAGTGAAAGTTGTCCATGGATGCACGAGTATAGCATATTAGCATATGTGTGAGTCAGATCACCTAAGCTGCGTGTAGAAAAAAAATGCTATTTCCGTAACATTTTCGTTATAATTTTACAACAAATTCTAACAAATTGTTACTGATAGATAAAAAAATAATTTCAGAGGTGAACCCAGATTAGAACCAATAATAATTTGTCACCTAGAATTTGTTATAAAATTATTGTGAAAATGTTGTGAATCGTGCCACTTGGGCAGCAAGAAATCAAAGATGTTATGCCTACAACAAATTTGTTGCTCTTGTTACCAAAAAAACAGATTTGTTGCTACTAGTATGTTATCTATTATAACTTATGAATTTTAAAGAGTCGTTTCAACCGGATAAGTTGAAAGTTCAACTAGGAAAACGAGTCCAAGTCTCAGTTTTGGTTAAGATTTTTACATTTTAAACATGTCACACTCAAACGCTCCATTTAGCCAGGTTTTGTTGCCAAAGTTCAATATGTTTGTCCAAATTCCATGTCTTTCACTGATATTTTGATAAACACAAGAATTGATGTTAAAACTATTAATTTGGATGTTTGATTTAAGAGAAATTAATCTAATTTCATTTTGATTTTTTTTTTTTTTCAATAAGATTCATTTTGATATTTAGTTTAATTATCTTGGATAAGATATGAAAAGAAAAATTAAGGCTTTGTAGCCAAGTGGCACCCGGGTTCCTATGTAACCTGTTGCTCGGGGGTTCTATCCCCTGCACTTACCAAGCAAAAAAAAAAAACTAATGGATCGATTAAAACCTTATTAATATGTCAATTTTAATTTTTAAATAATTAGATAGAAATGCTATTTCAAAGTGATACCACGACTGATTTTGTCGAAAAAAAACCTCTCTCTTCCAATTATTACTCTTTTTTTTCCTTCAAAATAATTCAATTTCCATTGATGGGAATCATGATGTGATGATGTCAAATCCTCAATTCTGCAAGGGGGTTTGGAACATTGGGCCTATGTAGAAAAGGCCTCAACCCAAAACCCAATCATTGGAATATAAGGCCCAATCATAGTCAATTGTGGGCCTTTTCTGTTACTACTGGTACACCCAAAAAGAACTAAAACGGCATGGACTCGAGTTGGTGCAAAGAAAGAACTTATATTTGCTAATTTGTGCAACTTGACCGGCCCATTAGGCTTCATAGTTCTTTCCAAGATAACCCATTTTCATAGCCCCTTGCATAAATATTCTCAAAGCAGCTTTATGAAGCCAAGATTTTTGAGTCCATCGGCCCAATTTGAAACAATTCAATTCATGAAACTCTTGAAATGGATTGATCAACACTGAACATAATAAAATGCTCAGCTGTGGGTTTCAGAAACATTAGCAATCTCGGAAATGAAGTTCCATTGAAGGATCTTTCTTCTCATCTAGTAATCATTCATTCTACAATAAAATTTGTTGTCAAATCCAACAACCAAAGCATAAGTACTTACTTTTTGCGGGGTGGAGATATTGTGATAATATCCATACATATGCGCAAATGAACTAAACAAATAGAGATATGCGTTTGCAATAAACGAAAATTTGATGAATAGATAGGAACCATGAACACTTTATTTAGAGTGCTATACGTCTATATCCATATCATATCTATATCATATTCGTGTTATATTGATGTTGTACTGGTCGTTTCATGTTATAATTTTTAAAAAATTGCTTGTATTAATGTATCATACATGTACCCGTGCTCATGTTCATGTCCATATTTCATAGATAAAAAATCTGGTCAACAAATTTTGATGACTAGTAAAGGGCACCTCATTCAAAACAATGAAAGGACAAAAAGCGACAAATGCAAAATTATTCAAATTTCATATTATCACTCCAGAGTCCAGACAAGTGATTAGTCGCACATTCTAGAGTCTAGGCGTTCCTCTCAGGATAGTGTGAAAACCTGTCTTGGTAAGAATCTAGGCCCAGTGTAAAATTATCAATACAAATTCAATGTACTCGCTGTTTGTTGGAGGTATATATTTATTTCAATTTTTTTTTGTATAACCATAAATACTACCCAAAAAAAAATCTCAAAGTTGTGTCAAATCAGAGCTAGATTTCTCTAAGTTTCGCGGGGTGCATATACGATAAAGTTAGTTTAATGGAAACCGCTGATTATTCAACGGTTGAATTGTGTGTGTTTTACTCAGAAATAATAATAATAATAACTGTGTATGTTTTCACATTTAAAACAATTTTTTTTTTTTTAAAGTGTATGTTTTCGGTGAAGATTATCTAAAGGGAAAAGATTGTGTATATGTTCTCTCTCGGTAAAGATTATTTAAAGAGTCTATGATTCTTTTCAAATGTTGGTGTTGTACAAAAGAAAAGAGGTATACTATAAATGAAATTGGGGATGAAAAATAGGATTTTTTTTAATAGTGTTCCAAATTTATGACGTTGCTCCATAATGATTGTTCTTTATTATTATTGTAAGGACACGATTTGGAACGACCCAAAACGATACTGGGTTCGTACGTAAAAAGGCCCAAACAATATCATTTATAGAGCGTGGGTTTGAAAGGCTAGGCCTTGATCACAAGTCGGTGGTATTCCGGGGTGTTCATACATAAATAAATCGTGCACGCTCTGGGAGTCTTTCTCCTAGAGGTGGGCTGGGAGGCTCTGGTTTTGGCCATTTTTCCCAGCCCCTGTTATGGATTGCTTACTTTTCCTTTTATACTAGCCTGTGTTCCTTATCCTTCGTTCACGTGTAGGGTCGACTTTTCAGGATTGATACTTGTCCCATCAACCCATACTCAAAGTCGTTGGAGGTGGTTGTAAAAGCTGGGGAGTATGGCTCTGTCAGGTGCAGAGTATTGAATGGCAGTAAGGGCAGCTTTCCCTGGTCGTTATACTTTCCAGCGTACCCTTCTCCATTGACTTAGATATTTTAGATTTTTTCTAAACTGCTCTTATACCATTTTTACCCTTCCTTTCAGTGGGACCTTGGACATGCCGAGGATTGAATCGTCCTCGGCTGTGTCCCAAGACTATTTCGTACTTGTATCTACCGAGCCTGGGCTATAACCTTCCTCGGCTCGGGCCTTGGGCCCTGACGAATAAATGGGCCAGGGCCACAAATCACTGGGCCCCACAATTATATTAATATACTAATTGATTTTTTTTTTTTTGTAAACGGGAATTGAATCCTGGATTTCTTATTTCATAACAATAGGTTTTATCAATTGAGTTAGCTATAGCATACTAAAAAATAATAACACATTGCAAAACATATTAGGTTGTTTGCCGCTCTGTTTGTTTTAATGAAAAATTTTATGTGAAGACAGCTTTCCACATTTTCCTATATTTGGTAGAATTAGAAAAAATGGATCAAATGAAAATTATTTCTTAACTTCCCTTATTTAGTTTGGGGTGAAATAAAATTGTTTTATGCTAAAATTTTATACAAATAGCTCTATTTCACGTGAAGCTAAATAAGGAAAACAATTTTATCTCACGCAAAGCTAAATAAGGAAAAAACTCTATCTCACGCAACGCTAAATAAGATAAGTCAAGAAATAGTTTTTTAACTTATTTTATGGTTGTTATCAAACATAGGAAAATAAGATAGTTTTTTAGAAAATACTTTTTTGAAAAATTATTCATTTTTTTAGAAAATGAATAATTTTCATCAATAATTCTAGAAACACAACACTTTACACAATATTTCACAATTATTGATGCAACAAGCTTTTAATGGTAGATAATAATGATGTTAATGGAGGGCCTCAGTCAAGGTTTTAGAAACCAAAATGGTTGAAGAATTGAAAAAGAGACTGACTCCTGGTTCTTGACCTGTTTTTGCCGGTTTTTTTAGTTTTCACCGGATTGGTTCCATGTCCGGTTCTCGATTTAACCTATTGAACTGGCCGGTCCAATTCTTTTTTTAAAACAGTGTCGGTAAGAACAACAAAAATACCTGTCAACTCCTTCTTATAAAAATATATATAAAAAATACCTATCAACTCAACTATTGTAAAAATTATTGTTTATGTAGCATTATTCATTTTTTATATAAACGGCCACATTTGCGAGATGCCTTGATTAGGGTAGAATTTTCTTGAATAGTTTTTTTTTTTTTTGAGGATTTTAAATAGTTTTTTTTTTTTTTTTTTAGAGAGTTTTGACCTATGGCATCCGCTCCTGATGATAGCTCTTTATCATTAGACTAAGACACCAATCAGTTTTTAGTGTAGGCGAAGATTGGACCCCAGAACTCTTATTCAACCATCAGAAACTTTACCAGTTGAGCTAACTGGAACCCACTTTTAAATAGTTAATATAACATATATGACACTATTTAACCAAACACCTTAAATCTATGAATATTGGTCAAACTATATTATATTAGTCACTCGCTCTTATCACTATTATTCTATGTGAAACTTTACTGGCATGGTACACCTATCATTATTAACCTTGCTAACATGTCATGATCCTAATGGTTTCCACTTCAGTGATTGCGTAATCACCTTGGGGATAGCCAACTCCACTATAAATTCAGCAGCAAGCACTAATCAGCCAAACAAAAAGAACCCAAAATTATTTGTGAAGCAGAAAAACATGTCTAAGCTTAGCACCCTCTTCACAATTACCCTTCTCCTTAGCTTGGTGCTAACCTACGCCGCTCGTCCCGAGCCTACCTTGGCTGGAGACTCTCTTACTACCACACCAAATGGGGTACGTCCAATTTTTTCCTCTTGTGTACCTTTTGTATTAATTTTTTGTTGTAAAATCTAATTTTTCTTTATTTATTTTTATTTTTGGGAAGGTTGATGAAGCAGAAAACATTGAAGTTAATGAGAATTGTGAAGGAGTAGAAGGGAAAGAAGAGTGCTTGATGAGAAGAACCCTCACGGCTCATCTGGATTATATCTATACTCAGAAGCACAAGCCTTGAACTTCTGTATCAAGAAATTAGTATAATTGAATTGCACTAAGTTGGTATTTTCAGTATAATAAAGGGAATGATTTGAATTATATGCATGTTCTGAATTGGGTTTAGTGTGATTTGATTCGTTTGGTGTTCCTCTGAATCTTTTAGTAGTTTTATATTTGCTTCTTCTAGATTTTAAACATTATTATGTATAATATCCTCGTACCAACATGTACGAACAGTACAAGATAAATAAATTGGGTTTGTAATTTCTACAACACCGGCGTTTGCCTTTTGATAATATTATTATAAGTTTGATCATTCTTTTGTTTTGAACACACACACAAAAAAAAAAAAAAAGGGTTAAATACTAATTTGTGGAACTGAATTAGTTCTCATTGGGAACATGGCCGTTTCATTGATTTCATTATTCTCTTTGCTTTTTAATACGTGCTTAATTATAAGGGTGTCTTTACTTTTCACTCCAATAGTTCCTTTGATAAACAGGAAGAAAATTTGAAGCATTGGATTTTGTATTGAATGTCATAGAATTTGCGCAACTTCATAAGATAATTTTCAATCCCAAAGTCAGCTACGTAACCTTTTCCTTAATCTAAATAAGAAGTTACGTGACCCAGCTGCCAGCTTCTAAAGATGAGAGCTTCTGAGTCAATAAGGTCAATTCCAGTATTAACCGACGTTTATGCCAAGTTTAATATCAAGCTATGAATCTAATATTCTAATCCAAATTTCTAACTATACCTAAGAGCTGTTTGATGAAAGTATGAAACTAAAAATTCTGTACCTTGTAGCGGTTCCAATGCTTTAGATGGCTAAGCCAATCGATAATAGGTTTCTACGATCACAATTTGTTGAAGCGGTCAATTGTGAGTGTTACACAAATATTTTCATACAAATTCACAACTTCCTCTTCACTGCCTACGGTCAACAACTTCAAAGTTATGTCCCTAGAATAATGGGCAGCTCTATTTTGGCGTAATCATTGCCTAATTTCTTTCCCAGCAAATGTTTATCAAGCAAGAGTCAACTTAGGCGTATTGGCATAGAGGCAAAACCCAAGATATACGTCAAAATTGACTAGAGCCGTAAATAAAATTTGAGAATAGTTTGTTAAGCATTGAGAAGCGAATGAGATTCCAGTTTGGTTGAATGAGAAAAGGAAGGCCACTACTAATACACCTTTTTTTGGTCAAGTCAGGTCTACGAAAGTAATCATCAACATCATGGTGTAAAAAGGTTGTTGTGCAATTACCGCAGAATTTCATACTTTCAAAAATTCTAACCCTCCTTTCAATTCAACCAAAGCACATCATCACCTTCTTCAAATCCTTAAAGAATTTTTTTCCCAATATCTATTATTCTATATCTGCTTGTTGCCAAAATAAAAGAAGTGTCAAAGCCGTCTATGACAATTTCTCGTCACATATAATTTTTACTCAAGAGCTTTGAAATATGTGAGTCTTGTAGCTCAGTGGTATAGTCCGATTCTCTTATGGATAAAATGTTGGGTTCAAATCCCCCTACCCCTGCTTTGGTGTAAAGCAAGAAAAAAAAACTTTGAAATAATGAACATGTCGTTTTCATGAGTTAATGACAACTAATTATATGCATTTTTAACGACCATTATTGAAGTGCGAATTATGCTGCTCTTTGAACCTGTGCTAGATTCTGTCTTTTCTTCTCCACCATCTCCTCAGAAACTAAGACCTGACATATTACACAGAATTGTATAAACACTTTGGTCCTCCCTGATGTTACAACAATTTACAAGCTCAGTAGTGCAGTCTTTAAGTTAGCAAGCTTTTGTGTGTGCGTCTCTTTTCTAGATAAGTTAGGCACCCATTCAGGTAAGTTAGGCAAGCAAAAATTGCTCTTACTAGAAACGAGATAACCCAAGGCAAACCAGAAACCTAAAAATATCTTATACCTAAGCGAACGAACCAGTTAACAGACAAACCAAAGACCAATAATAAATATTATCTTCCCCATGAAAGCAATTTGTCATGTTTGATGTTTCCTAATGCAAAACCATTTTCGTGACATAGGACAGCTTGGCCATAGTAACTGCGACAAAGATATTTAAGACCTAAGCTGCTACCAATTCATAAGGAATAGACTTTATTTATGAGATGCTGTAATTCTAGAGGAATCGACTTAAACCCTCAGGGACCAGGATTACTTAATCTTTAAAATCTATGGCATGCTCTCCAATCCTGTCTCAAGTGGTAAAACGCATAGCAGATTTCTAATGGGGACCAAACCATCACAGTTCAAGGCTTCAAGCACATCCACTCAAAAGAGAGGGAGATAGCTAGTCACATAATTTGTTTGGTTCATATTTACTTTCAACAACTCACACAATAAATACTCTACCAGCAGATTCAGCTGAGCTTATATATATGCTACTCATTTCTTTGTGGATAGGATCAAGAGGTGCAACCACTGAAACACGTATAAAGCAATATAAATTGTAAATGTATGCAGAGTATAATGCACTGATTAAAGATCATTAAACTCCCTTATCAGCTCAAGTAATGGGAACAGGAACAATCACTAACAGAAAACCTATTTTTTATGGCAGTTCATGCACAAACTAGTGGGCGTAATGGTAAGCAACATAAATTGTAAATATATGCAGAGTATAATGCACTGATAAAAGATCATTAAACTCCCTTATCAGCTCAAGTAATGGGAACAGGAACAATCACTAACAGAAAACCTATTTTTTATGGCAGTTCATGCACAAACTAGTGGGCGTAATGGTAGGTCAGGTTAAGTAGTTCATTCAACCCATTCAGAGTCGGGACCTTCCCACTCAGACTGCACAATCCAGCCCACTTTTCATGTTTCAAGATGTCTCAGCTGCTCTCATGATACCAAATTATTACTGGTTTAGAATAATCCCATTCTTCTTTAATAAAAAAGAAGAAGACCAACTCAAACCACAACCTCTCCTGAGAAACTAAATCAGGTAATCCATCTCAAAAGGAAGAGGCCCAGGGTAAACCTTTTATAAATATTCATTGTCATCATGCTAAATCATATTTCAATAGATCAATATAGGTTTTCTAGTAAGCAATAATTTGGACATGACCACAAAGCCTTCAGTCCTCAACTTAAATTACCACAGTGCCAACCCTAATAAGTTTCACCTCTAATAACAAGTTCAAAAGTACACTGAGAAAACATAAACAATTAACATTTGGCATAAGTAGGGATCTCTAGAACCAACAGCGAAGTACAATTACTCAATTAGTAGTTTCTGTATAGTAAGTTGACACCAAAAGCCAAAATGAAAAGTTGTCATAATTTAAATACATATGATAGCTAGAAAAGATAAAATAATGGCGACATTTTGGCCAACAAAATCTTTTTGTCAAAATCAAAATGATAGGAGGTTAACAAGAATCATGAATACATGTATCAGGTAGTGGGCTCAAAAATGATTATGCTACATTTGATTAAGATATTGTATATCATTAGTAAGTTCCACAAACACGTAGTGAGTTTTGAATCCACAACCTCATCCTCCTCATTTTTATGGGAGAAGAAAGTTTCATTTGATGCAGATTATACATCTGATCCCATCATGTATTTTCCTTGAGAACAGAAAAGGAAAACAAAAACAACAGCCCAACAATGTTGATAATCAGGGGCCTCTCCCACAACTCTCAGGCAGCAGAAGACTTTCAGTTTTTGCAGCAAAAAGACATGTAATCAAATCTAGCCCCTGAATTCCATGAAATGCAATTACAAACTTTATTTAAAAGTTGAAAACACTGAAACAGTTAAAATGCATCACCTTAACATCTAGAATTATTATTTCAGATCCATTGAAAAGAATTACACCAACCGATTGTAGAGGGCAAACCCCAAATTACTGAACTCGTCCAAAAAGTTGTCTCCCCAATAGACAACAGTACACTCCACATTTGAAAACTGTGAACAACAACATTCAAACTTAAAGTTGTCTCCCCACCTACACTGCACAATCAGAAACCACTTTGACTTCTCAAGGTTCATCCTGCTTTAATGCTTCAAAATTATTACGGATTGAAAGCCTATATATCCTCGTAGTAATTATGCTTAGAAGAAACAACACAATGAGGACCAACTATGGTTATTTCATTCCATAGTTTCCCCCATAAACTCATTGTTGGCATCTACGAAAAAAACAAAAATAGCACAAGAAAACTGAATCAACTTAAAGAAATGTCTTGCAGACAGGACTCCACATCTAGCATGCAGCATATACTGGCTATATATATATATATATTATATATAAAAAATAAATAAAAAAACTAACCTGGGCCTAAAGGATAACAAGCACCACAGCCCACTAACATGTTCTTTTTTTGTTCTTTTTTTTTTTTTTTTAATTTTTATTGGCAAGTTGCACACACACCTGGGGAGTTTTGAACTCGCAACCTTATCCTCCACCCCTTTTAAGGGAGGAAGTGCCACTTGAGCCAGAGCTCATTGGCACAGCCTGCTGACATGCATCATAACCTAATAAATTATCAATGACAATGAATCCTTAAAATTTAATATTAGCATCAGGCCTCAAAACATAGAGCCCCCATATATTTATGCATATAGAAGGGTATATGCATAAATATATGCATGTATTTATGCATGCATTAAGTGCTTTCAAATTATAAAGTAGACTAATATCGGGAGCCATCCAACAATCAAGCCCCAGGGCTCTGCTCCTAAAGTTTTTTTATTGAATTGCTTTTTTGGAAAAGGGAGAGAAGGAGGGGAGGGGGGGGGGGGGGGGGGGGGGAGGAGGGGGATGGTAATGGAACTAATTCCAATTTCCAGTTAATTTAAAAGCACTTCGTGGCCAATCAAAATGAAGTAGGTGAACCCAACTTTGCATTTTAATAAAGAGACATATATACATAGAAATAAGTGGAAGCACAAAATTGCCCAGTGCTAAATCTATCAATCAAGACTAAATAGGTGAACCCAATTTTGCATTTTAATTAATCAAGACAAAGATATACATATAAAAAAACCTATCCAGAAGAAGCCATTTCAGTATAAAGTCATTGGAGTCTCCATGACGAGACCTTTGTAAGGAAGGGAGAATCGCATCAAATTAAGCAGGCAAAGGAACCTTGGCACCACCACAAACATGTAGATACAACGCAAGACATATGGTAACAATGACAGAAGACTTTGCACTAAAATATCTGATAACTTCCAATCCTCTGTCGACAACCTCCTCACGAACAAAATTAAGACTTCTTTTCAAACCATCCAATAGCTTCCACAACATAAACTCCACAACGGATCTCACTGTTTCAAACGTCACCCTGCCAGTCACATCAAGCACGAACTTCCTATTACTTGGCACTGCCAATGTAGATGAAACCTTGCCAACCCACCCACTATCCTGAATTCCATCAAAAAATTCCTCCTCCTTCGGCTGCTTCAAAGACCCTTCTCTTTGAAAAAACTCGTCTTTCATGGCACTCGAACCTTCACTCAGATCAACAATTGGGGAAGAAGAATTTGAACCCCCCAATTTTGAACTCAAATTCGAACTCGTCAATACTTGGTGAGATGTTCTTACAAGTGTTTCCACAGCACCATTACAAATGGTAACCAGAATGTCCCTCACTTTATTTCCATACTTGGGATTAGTCAATCCAGTAAACATCTCATCATACACATTGATATCCATTGTTTTATCCAAATAAACCGTAACCGCGGTGCTTACAAAAACTTGAATGCAATTCCCTATGAGTTCTTTACATTTATCATCACAAACCGCATTTAACCATCCAGGCACCTCCGATAAACTCGACACGCTCGAACGATTCCCAGATTCACCATTGGAGTAAAATCCCAAAACCAAGTTCTTCGCAAAGCTTCCAACCACAACGGAAACAAAACCGGTCCCAGCAGTAGAGAAAAGCTTCTCCAAAACCCTATCAGAAAAGCCCGAATTCCCCGAAGCCGTATCTGAATCCCCATCAACCTTCGCATCGACCTTATACCCCCGCAAAATCCCAAGCGTCAAAGCCTCCGTAACCCTAACCAAGGACTCGGAAAACTCCTCCGACCTTGCAATTTTCGAAATCTGCTTCAAACTATTGGGAATTTTGTCGGAATCGGATTGGAGAAACTCCTTCAAGTCCTTAGAGACAACACCGATCGTCTCGGCGGAGTCGGCGACCGTTTCGGCTAGAGAAACCAAAGCCCCGACGAGCTTCATCAATCTTTTCCTCTTCTTGGTCACAGAGGGCAAATTGTAGACCTTGTAGACACCGTAACCGGAGACGCCGAACACGGCGAGCAGAATCAGCCATTTTTTCCTCCTCTGAGAGAAACTCAAACCCTTCTTGACCAATTCCAAATCCATCGTTGAGGACCAATCAAACCCTAGAGCTTAAGGGGTAGAAACCCTAGGGTTTCGGTCAACGATTGATTTGCAGAGTGATTTCTTCTTCTTTTTTCTTCTTTTTTTGAGAAGGAAAAATTAAATGGACAAGATTTATAGTCTAAGAATAGTTTTTTTTTAAAAAAAAATTGGAAATTAATTAATCAATTAAGAAATTCGTATTTTGAGAATTAAATGCGGAGCATGAGAATGGTGAGGAAGGACGAACCTGTGGAGAGAGAGAAAGAGAGAAGTCAGCCTTGCAAGTCGGTCAAGAACGTAATAAGATAATATTTTTTGATTTCTAATATTTTTCACGTTGAGAGAGAAATTAATAAATTGTATAAATGAAAGGCACTGATTGGCTACAAAGCCTTCTTTTTTCTTTTCTTTTTTTTGGATTTGGCTACAAAGCCTTGGACCTTGGAATTTTATTTACCAGAAAACTTGGAATGCCTCTCTCTCTCTCTACTGCTGACTGATGAGATCTTACGGATTTGTTCGCGCCAAATATTTGGTAGTTAAACCATTTTTTTAATTGAAAAACAAAATTAAAATGAATGAACAATTTTTTTTTTTTTTTTTTTTTTTGGAAACCGGAACGAATGAACAATTTTTTTTTTTGGAAGTAACGAATGAACAATTTTAACTGGTAAGTAATGCACGAAAAATTTTAATAATATATGATTTATTTCAAAAAATATATTTGGGGGGGGGGGGGAAGCTTGAAGAGGATTGGGCCTAGATAAGCCCAAAGAGATCCAATAATATAGTGATGGAAGAAAAATGAGCCTAAGGGCAAAGGATTTGGCTTGGAAAAGACTTGCCTAAAATCAAACCACCCTCTAAGATTTCGAGAAGACCCGTCCGAGGAAGGCTTGTCCCATGAGCTCAGGCCAAGGAGCAAGGCGAGCTTTGTAACATGGACAGATAATTGGAGACTCATAGGTTACTCATAGGAAACTATCTAATGGAGGAACATTGAAATCCTAAGTAAAAGGTGGAGGAAGCTTCCTAAAAAAGCAATTATCTCCTCCACATTAAATGCACTTTACCAACTAGTCATGCTGCATTTATGGCTAAATGACCTTCCTGAATAGTATTTTGACAGTTTATTACATACACATCACAACCTCAAATGGAGGGGAAGGGGAGATGAGACAAGTATCCTACCATAGGGAGCATCCACTCTACAAGTAGATAGTTGAGATAACTACAATCACCCTATAAATAGAAAAAAACAAAAACAAAAAACCATCCATGTATGGGGATTTGAAAAAGATTAACTTTAGACAAAAAGATTGTAAAGGCCTTGTAATAGCTTCATTTGTACTATTGTTATCTGTGTGTATTTGTCTTCCACGAGATTGACCAAGGAAAGTTTATAAGAAAGAAGTAGTGATTATCTTTCCATCACATTTGGTAGTCAAGTTTTTTTTATTCTGAGTTTCTTTCTTGTTTTCTAAGAATTTAGTTTTTAAACTCATCTCTACTAATTTGTTGTTTCGCTTAAAGACCAACCCGTAGGGATTATTTGGTTTTTATCTCATACAATATATATATTTTTTATATAAATACAAAATTAAACACTTATGATATTTGTTAATAAACATTTATTATGATTATATTTAAATATGAAATCTAATAGTTATAGAATTTATTTATGTTATTAGGGGGCTACTAATAAGTATTTATCATAATTATGTTTGTATATCTAACTATTAAATATGAGAAATGTTATGTTCATAACACTTTCACAACAAATCTTATGTGGCAAATTGTTATTGGCTATTACTGGTGGATAAAAAGGTAATTTCAATATGAATTCAAATTAGGACTAATAACAACTTATCCTATGTGATTTGTTGTAAAAATATTGTAGATGTATTACTTCTCATTAAATATAGTTTTTTTTTTTTTTTTTTTTTTTGAGGAAACTCATTAAATATAGTTGATGGCAATTATCAATAGAAATTAATTATAATTATATTTGTATCTGAAAATATTTATTCTTTTATTTAAAGAAAAGAAATTATGAGATGTCTATTCTTGGTATGAACTATTTATTCTAATTATTAATAGTTTAAATATATTATAAAATTTTAGGTAAAATGTAGTTAATACTCCTGAAAAAATTTGGACTAATACCAGTCAGATCCAAAACTTTTCAAGATTGACTAACTTGGCCTTAATCATCATGAGAGAGAGAGAGGTGGGGGGATGAGTAACAGTTTAGGGTCCAAATTGAATTTAGAAGTCAAGTTTGTCAATTTTGAAAAGTTTAGATCTAGCTAGCATGAGCTCAAATTTCATGGGTATTAACTATATTTTACCCTATAAATTTAAATTCAATTAAAAATACATCTAATCTATTTTATATTTTACATAAATTACAGCATGCCAGTTTTTGCAGTATAAATCTTAACAGTAATTTTCTTTTTCTTTTTTATTAAAAAAAAAAAAAATCATTTACGTTTTTTAGCCGCAAGGAACCCCAAAAATTCAATTTATGTGGTCGCAAGCCATTGCCATATCAACACTTCTTCTTTTTTGTTTCTCAAAAAATAAAAAGTATATATATATAACAATACAAATTTTTTTTTTTTTGAACGATGTTTCAAAAAAATAGGTAAACTTACACCAAAAGCAAGCCTTAATGCTTAAAATAAGGCTCTTTGTACATCATGACAAATGCAGAACAAGAAGTCTAACGACGAGGACATTACTTTGATTGCTTTCACGATTATCTGACTGGAGTCCCCTGCCCTCACGATTTTTGTCTTTCAAAAAAATGGTTCACCAATATCTTTCTAAACTTTCTCAATCACTCCTATTTGCTCGTTACATTAACTTACATTTCTCACACAACCAATCAAGCAGATTATGCACTATCGAAACTTTGATTACCATTCATTATGTACAAAAAGCTCAAGTGACACCATTACCAATCATAGGACAACTGAGAAGGTTTACTTTTTTAAGTCCTTTGTCCAGGTGTGACATATGGGAAGACTCTCCAGCTCTATATTTTATCCAATCAGCAAAAGCTTATGCAATTATGGACTTTTCTTGAAACCCTTTGAAACTACTATCTTGGTTTTTATGGGTACATGGCCATCATCAACATCCTCAAGATCACTGAAAGATATGTCATCTTCATTTCCCATACAATAAGCAGTTCCGCTATACCCACCAAAATCAGAACCTTCCTCAGGCCACTCATCCTCATCATCTTCAAAATTCTGAACTAGTGGCTTAGAGGATGGACCAACTAGTGAATCCTTATTCCCAGTCTTAATAACTGTCTTCTCTGCAATAACAGATTTATCAATAAATTGTAACTCAGTACTTTCAACTGGGTACTTCTCAGTCTCAAAATCTGTTGCCATGGAGGAGCTAGTATGTTTAGATGCAAAAGTCCTCCCTGGTATAGGATCAAAATCTTCCTCCAGTGTATTAGCCCTGTCTTTTGAATAGAAAGTGCTTCTTGAAAACCAGCCAGTCTCTTCCTTTGTTTGTTTTTGTAGCTCCTGCATCCACATTGATCTGGCAGCCACCACCTGAAAGAAATAGGTTAAATGGTTGTAACTAAAATATTTAGTCATACCTATAGAATCAAACCTTATGATGTGAAGATTGTTCAAACATTTCAACACTATAGCCAAAACAGAGTGTTTTAAACTTGTAGATGAACCATTTAATTTTTTATTTTAAAAAAAATAAATTAAAAAAAAAAAAACAAAAAAACAAAAACAAAACAAAACAAAAACGTATAACAATTGAAGGACCATCAACATTTAATTTTTCACTGATCTGCAGGACTATCAACATTTTCATTCTACTAAGCAATTCATACTTCCAGCACATTCCTTTGACAAGCATGCAAACTAAAAAATTGAAGACAATAGTATAAAAAGCAATTTCCGAAGCCGGTTTGTACACAACTACCAAATTACAGATACCACCCGCCCCCCCCCCCCCCCCCCCAAAAAAAAAGAAGAAGATAAACCCATCAGGCACACTGATATATTACATGGATCAGTACATGTAGCTATTTTTTAAAACCTATGCAAAAGAGCAGAATATTACAATTTTCTTGAACTAAGAACTATTCTGAACCTTCATTGACCTTACTGATACAAGGTATCAAGCATAAGTATCAACTATGATATTGTTAACCGATCCCACCAATACCAAACCAGACAAATATATTCCAAAATCAGACCATCATACTTAAACATTGTATGGTAATCATGATTCGTCCTGATGTGAGATTTGTGTTGTACTTAGAAATCAATTATTTTATTAATAATCAGGAAAAAAGTAGCTGTATGTACTCCCCTTATCAAACCTATGTATTGTTAAATGCACATTTACACACCAACCCACAGTCATGAACATGTGAAAATCAAGTCCCTTAAAAACAAATGAAATATTTTGTCTTAACTATAAGCTCTGGCTCAAATGACACTTCCTGCTCCCACAAAATTGTGTGAAGGTAAGGTCATGGGTATAAAAACCCAGCATGTGTATAACTTAGCAAATTAAAAAAAATTAAAAAAATGTTTTTACGTTTACTAACAATCATATAATGAGGCCCACTGTAACTTAAAATGGAGTTTTGAATTTAAACTTCAGCAGAGGATGCATATGCTTTTTCCATTAATAGAACATCCAGAAAGGTCAGAACTTGGAAGAAAAGGGATAAGTTAATCCTATTCATAAAGTATGGCTAAAAGGTTTTTTGGTCCCTCTAACTTTAAGGTCAATGTCATTTTGGTCCCTTGACTACAAAAATTTCTTTTTTCTTTTTTTAACAAGTGCAATTAACAGCCTCGAAAGTGCCAACAAAGGTCTTGAAGTTCAAACTTACTACAAAGTCTTGCTACCTTCTCACATATGTGATATGTCTTTTCCTTGGATATCAGTGTGGAAATCAAAAGTGCCTACAAAGGTCAGTTTCTTTATATGGATGGCAGCATTGGGTCGGATCTTAACTAATGATAATTTACGGAAGCATTGGGTCGGATCTTAACTAATGATAATTTATGGAAGCATTGGCTCTTAGCTATTGATTGGTGTTGTATATGTAAGAGGGATGGGGAGACCAGTAATCATTTATTCTTACACTGTTCTCTTGCCAGAGAGTTATGGAGCACAGTGTTTTCACTCTTTGGGGTTGCTTGGGTTATGCCTAATGTCCGTTTGGGAACAGCTTATTTAGCTTTTGTTGAAATTTTTTTGCTGAAAGTGTGCTAAAATATACTTGTACCTTGAAAAAAGTGAGAAAAAGTGGGAAAAAGTGAGGTTTTAAAAAGTTGTACATAAAAGATAAAAGCCAAAAGCTGACACTAATGCCAAACACACTCCTATTGATGTGGTGGAGCTTTTAGCCTGTAGGCCGGGCAAGCTTAACAAGCATAGAGATGGGGCGATTTGGAATATGAACCCTCATTGTTTAATGTGGAGCACTTAGCAAGAAAGGAATTCTCAGATCTTTGAAGGAACTAAAAAATCAATTCATGACTTGATTTGGTTTTTCTTTCAGACTTTGCTTGGGTGGACAAATGCTTTAGGCGTTTATAATTTTACTTCCTTATCTGATTTACTTGATAGTTGTACTTTTTCTGCTACTTAGTTTTGTATTTTTTTTTTTCCTTTTTTTTTTCTCATCACACTCCCTGTGTGCTTAGGCCTTTGTATTTCAGATGTCTTATCAAAGTTTAGACATCTCCTAGTGATGTGGCAGAGCTTTTAGCCTGTAGGCCGGGCAAGTTTAACAAGCATAGAGATGGGGCAATTTGGAATGTGAACCCTCATTGTTTAATGTGGAGCACTTGGCGAGAAAGGAATTCTCAAATCTTTGAAGGAACTAAAAAATCAATTCATGACTTGATCTGGTTTTTCTTTCAGACTTTGCTTGGGTGGACAAATGCTTTGGGCGTTTATAATTTTACTTCCTTATCTGATTTACTTGATAGTCGTACTTTTTCTGCTACTTAGTTTTGTCTTCTTTTTTTTCTTTTTTTCTTTTTTTTCCTCATCACACTCCCTGTGTGCTTAGGCCTTTGTATTTGAGATGTCTTATCAAAGTTTTCATTACTTATCAAAACAGCCTCAACTTTAAAATTTCTGTCAATGTGGCCCTTCTAAAGGTAGGCCGTTAAATATCTGAAACAATAATATTTTCTTCTTCTTTTTTCTCTATTTTTTTCCTGGCAAAAACCCTAGCGAAACCTATTGATAGTTGAGGTGAAATTTCAACTTCTGAATCTCTGGTGTAGCTTTGGGGTATTTAGACTAAGAGAGTAAGAGTTAATTGATCTCGATATAAGGACCACACTCAGATCGATCCTAAAGTTGAGGGTGAGTGTCAATTGCAAATTTTGATGCTAGAGGGGCCAAAATGATAGCAATCCAAAAGTCCAAAAGGTATTTTAGCCTAAAAGTAACAGGAAATTATCAGTGTCTAAGGATGAGAGATTATACTAAAGTTCAACATCACTTGAAAATATTTTAAATTTACTAAACATACTCTAGGGGACTAAAACTCTACATTTCGGTGCCAACGAGCTCTAGTTCAACTAGCACCTCCTTCCCTTATAAGTGTTATGTAGAGGATGAGGTCATGGGTTCAAGACCCATTGGGTGCGTGTGTAATTTTCCAAAAAAAAAAAACACTCTGCAGTTACACATGACATGATACTCTGGTTTCATATGTAGTAACTGAATATCAAATTAAAATAAAATCCCATCAATTGATTCCCATTCTGTAGTGACCAGGCTGACAATTTGTTACACAATCTACAAAAATAAAACAAATGGAAAAAAAAATGTAGAAATAATTGATGGGGTGTTCAAAATCATAAAAATGATGCATTACTAGACTGTTCTACACCAACAACAAATTGAACTGGAAACTTACTGGGGCCACAGCCAAAATAATGAATAAAATAAAATAACTTACCTGGGGCGTAGACAAGATATCTGAGTCATGTTTATTTAGTCTTGAATGCAGGAGCACAAAGTAGACTTTCCAAAAGTAACTTTCACTCATATGACAAGGACAAAGTTCAATTCTCAAAGCAGCTAATCTGGGAGCAAGATATTGTATAGCCAAAACATGCTCTTGTTGGGCTTTAGACATGTCAAAATCTATAAAAAGAAAGCTGTAAGAATGTAGCATGAATCATCAAAATAGACACTTAAAAAATTATCACTAGAGCAACTGAATTAGAGCAGCACAGCTGATTAAAACAAAACATAGCAATTTTTCTGCACATTGTTTTAAATTTTGTTATGGTAAGCACTGACAACTGCATTTTCTTTACCCTAAGCAAAAATTATATCACAAATCTTTTTTCAGTTACCAAGCAGTCGAGCACATCATGTTATGTTATGTTTAACACTAGCACTAATTTCCTATTTACTAATCTGCATCATTCGATAAATTTCAGTCTTTACAGAACATCAAAATGGGTGTCAAATCAAGAGTCAAGATATGAAAGGTGGACAGTTTGCCAATGGATACCAAAAAAATGATAGATGCAGTTACAAATCAGAACTTCACAGGCCTATATGCCGCAAATGTGATGAAAATACCAGTGACGTAACTCCAAATGTACATCGAAGATCAATAAAAGTTAATGCCAATCTAACTCATTGCTGTAAGAGGAATCTTATTGACCTAATGCAACATGAGCTCAGTGAATTCATGTATCGATTAGCAACCCGACATCCTATCAAGGAAGATTGAATGATCTTTAACTGCCTCATGTATTAAAAATTCCCTAACATTCATCTGTATCAAACAAACCATTCACTATATAGATTTCTTAGTCAAAAACTACAACTATGAGCTTTCAATTCTTCAAATACAGTAAGCAATTTGCATAAATAGTTGATAGCCAAGCAAGAACCTACATACTATCAAATATATGAGCTACATTACATGCTTTAATCTATGTCATAAAACTAAAAGGCCTTGAAATTTACAAAAGATAAGCATTGACTTTTTGGTTGCTGATTTGAATCCAAAGAAGAAGAGGAAAAGAAAAAAAAAAACGCACATACCGTCCAAGTCTTCTTCTTCATCAATCGGAAAATCCAACCACGTCTCTGGATGCATTCCGATATTCCTCGCGAAAGCCAGAACCTCATCGGTGATCCCGACGCCACCAAAACCGCGCTCCTCCAAATCCGATTCCGATTCCATCTCCGATCCGAACGAGTCGGCGTTCATCTTCGTCGAAATCTCCGCGCTATCATCGAAGCGGAGTCGGCGGAGATCAGAACGAGCGGAGGGACTGGAGGGTTGCGATTGCGAAAAAGAAGAAGAAGGAGGAGGAGGAGCTAGGAACGAAGCCACGCCCCAGAGTTGGCGAGTTAGGGTTTGTTTGAGTTCGGAGAGGTCCTCTTTTACGCCTCGAGATTGGGCCTCTTCTGATTCCAAAACACCATCATTGTTGTCTTGGTGTGAAAGCTTGGTGGTTGAAGATGGTGCTGGGTCAGAGTCATTAGGGTATTCGGATACGACGTCGTTTTCTTCGTCTTCGTCGTTGGCATCGGTATCGTCATCGTCGTCGTCGATCCGGAGTGAGTTGGCCAGAGACCGAGCCAACCATGACATTTCTTTTTTCTTTTTTTTTCTTCCCTTTTTTGTCTTTTTGATTTTTAAAATTTTTTGGATTTTGGGGGAGGAGAAAAAGAAAGTGATTGATGGGTAAAGATCAGATGGGGTTACGTTATGAGTTTAATTAAAAAGGTGAGCTCATGTCCAAAATAAATTAAACAATTGAAGGTGAAGCAAATAAAACTATAAAGAAATCTTATAAAAAAGTGTAAAAGAAAAAACTATAAAAGAAATGGGAGGTGCAACATGCGTGGGAAATTCTTGTAGTTGATGGGCCAGCACTTATTTTAGTCCAATAATAATAATAATTTCTTTTAAAAATTGTCCGGCCCTTTTGTTTTTTACTTCTAAGTTCTAAGTTTTATGTCAATTAAAGCAATGTTTGTAGATAACTCAACTGGTAAAAAAAAATTTACATCAAAAATTGATTGGTATCTTGACCTGATGATAATGAAACTCCTACACTAAAAAATAATTGATATCTTGGCCTGATGATAAAAAACTATAATTAAGAGTGGATGTCATAGGTTAAAAATCTCTTAGAAAAAAAATTCCCCTAAAAAAAAAAACCTCAATTAAAGCATAAAATCGCATAGTGCTACTCACTTAATTATGGGAAGGGATTGGTTATACATTGGTGTCCCATTGCTTAACTACCAATCTTCATTGTTGTTACAGAAAATTTATTGGTTTGGTAATAATACAATGGTTTTGTTAATTAATTGATGCCTTCAGGTATTTGTTAATGGACAGTTTTAAAAAAGTTTTAATATTATTTGTATGAAAAATATAAAAAAAAATTAAAAAAAATTTAGTTTTTTTTTTTTTGGCCATAAAATATTTTGTAAACCAATGTCTAAGGATTTTTAGAATATATGTTAATTTTTCCCACATTATAATGTGTGGTGCCGCGAATAGCCATCATAAGGATTCTTCAAGCAAATGAAGGAATTCTTTCAACTTTCACTTACCAAAAACCAAGGTGGGCCGTTCTAAAAACAAACAAACAATCAATCAATGTGTGCTATTTTATGGGCTTTGAAACTTGAAAGTATCCCCCCATTCACTTTCTTCTTCTTCTTCTTCTTCTTCTTCTTTTTCAATTTTATACCAAATTAGCCTTTGCACACGATAAGATTCAAATGATAAAGAGAAATCACAAGCTTTATTGAATTAGGAGTTATTTTAATTCCAAAGGTTATTGTCAAAGTAGAATGTGTTTTCTCCAAAACGGAACCATGTGAGATGTATGATAAAATGCTTCACACGAACTTGACCCCAATTTGTTCATGTTATTTTGATTATAAATATATAACTACTATGTTAATAGTTTTACATTATGAATGGTTATTAAACGAGTGTATCATTAAAATTGTGTTATTTGTTACATTTGAAAGTTATTTAAACTTCTTTAGATATTTTGGTAGTCACTTTAAGTAGATTTTACAAATTTAATCCATTTAATTGCATTTAAATTAATTATCAAATTTATTGAGATCTCATCACAATTTGATTGTGACATTCCATCAAATTCCGATTCTCAAAACCTAAAAACTCTTCCTTTTCTGCTCTTTAAAATGTACTCTAGGATTTTTAAAACGTTATTATATATATAAGCAATCAAAAAAAATTAGTTACTTTTTTTTCTTAAAATTAATGCGCTTAGAGCATTCGTTAACTTTCCCCTCTCTATATATATATTCAAGCATTTTATTCTCCACTTGCGTCCCTATTTTAGGTTCAACTTTTTTTTTTTTTAAACTTCTATTTATACAAAGCCAAATGATACTGTGGGGACCGGCCCAGAATGATAGGTTGCCTGGGCCCTGGGCCCGTCCGAGGATCAATCCGTCCGAGGAGACGTCGCAGCCCAGAATCCGTATTTAGGCCCACTAGGGGAAAGAGAACATGTCCGAGGAGTAATTCCTCCTCAGACATTCCAAAATCAGGATCAAGAGTGCGTCCTGGCTACTGTAGTGCTCCCTCCAAGTACGTAAAAAGAAAGAAAACGCAAAATATCTCAGAAAAAGCTACCTCCACCACATTAAATACATCACAACTACTCTCCTGACCGCATTAATGAAGAGAAGACCCCTGAACAGTGCTACCTTGGCCACTGCAACTCACAAAGAACTGATAAGGGTGTCTGATGGGACAGGTGCTCAAGTAGGGGTTTGGATGATCAACAAGTGTAAAGCCCAGATGAGAGGAGAGGGCCTATATAATATGTAAAGATCCCCCAAGAAAGGGGGGAGAAGGAAAAGACTGAAGAAAAGAAAGAGGGAGAGAACCCTGTAGAGAAATTTTATCTGTACCCATTAATCAAGTTTGAGACCTGATTGTTTAAAAAAAAGATCTCTCTTCATTGCTACCTCTTTTTGTTCTTGTTCCTGTACCCCCTGAGCCCATGCAATAAACCGTTTAAACTAACTGAAACTAAGTTCTTTAGCCCATACTCAACAAAAATTCATTGTGTGGGATCTTTTGGACCAAGGCCTGACCAACAAGGATCGGGTCCACTAAAACCATGTCCCTACAATTGGCGCCGTCTGTGGGAAGAACTAAAATATCAGTAAGTACAACGGTCGAGCATAGCAGAACTAGGTCCACACCAGGAGAATCCTCACTAGGCTAATCCTCAACAGACAGAACTCATTGAGTCCTAGCGGCAAAATAATCCTGCCAACCGTGGCAGCAGAAGGAATCGTGAGGGAAGCATACATACTACCCAGACGAGTCAAAGTCATACCCAGATAGGTAGTCACGTGTCCCAAAGGCGAAACGGTCAACAGGACATGCAGCGAGAGATAGATGACCTGAAAAGGAAGTTGCGACGTGCATAGCGAAAGCGATCTCCCTCCAGTTCAGATGCGTCCTCTAACGAGGAAGACGTGAGTTATCAACGGAGATCGAGAACACCCCTAAATGAGACCTTTTCTTGCGAGAAGGAGTCTCGCTCTGAACGAAAGTATGAGAACCCATCCAGCAAAGGTTTGGGAAACGATGCTATGAATAGGGCACTAGACCAGATTTCAAGATCACCCTTTATGTACAGAATTGAAGGGGCTAAGTTGCCTCGACGCTTTAATCAACCAGCGTTCACCATCTACAACGACCGAGCGGACCCGGTGGAGCACGTGAGTCAGTTTAACCAAAAAATAGCCATCTACTCGCAAAATGAAGCCCTAATGTGCAAAGTCTTCCCATCCAGCTTGGGACCAATAGCGATGAGATGGTTTAACAGCCTGAAGACAAATTCCATAGGCTCATATAAACAGCTTACTCAGGCTTTCTACTCTCGCTTTATTACAAATAGCAGAGTCCCTCGACCCCTAAGTTCGTTGTTGTCCTTATCCATGCACAAGGGAGAGACCTTGAAGGCGTATTCGGATAGATATTGGGAGATGTATAACGAGTTGGATGGGAACCATGACGAGGTCGCTATCAGCACATTCAAAAGCGGTCTCCCCATCGAGCATGGCTTAAGGAAATCTCTCACTGGTAAACCAGTTGCCGACGTTCATCAGTTGATGGATAGGATTGACAAATACAAAAGGGTGGAAGAAGATCAGCTACAAGGAAAAGGAAAGGAGAAGATCATTCCTCCCAAAGCGAATGATTTCAGGTCGGAACGGTATAGCCATAACCAGCCGAGGAGAGATTTCTCGAAATAGGCTAGACAAAGTAACACGCAAACGGTGAATGCCATGTTCAGAGAGCCCGTACAACAAGTGCTAAAGAAAGTGAAGAATGAACCCTTCTTCAAATGGCCAGGAAAGATGGCTGGAGACCCTTCAAAACGTAACCAGAACCTATATTGCCACTATCATCAAGACCATGGACATACCACGGAGGATTGCAGGAATCTATGGAATCACCTAGATCAGTTGGTCCAAGAAGGAAAGTTACGTCACCTTTTACACCCCTCAAGCGGTCATCAGGGCCAAGCAATGCAAGAGCCTCAAAAAGATGTATCCTTGAGACCCCCCACAGGAACGATCCATGTCATCCTCACCGCTCCAGGAAGAACCGGGTCATTTCCTTCCAGGGTATTGTCTGTGGCTCGGCTCTCTGCCGAGGATGGGGGAAGAGGATTTAAAAGGTCTAAAAATGGAAGCTCGTTAATACTAGGATTCTCGGACGAGGATAAGAGGGGAACTATCCAACCTCACAACGATGCCTTAGTGGTTACACTGAGAATCGGAGGCTTCGATATGAGAAGGGTGCTGGTAGACCCGTGTAGCGCAGTAGAGGTAATGGACCCTGATCTATACAAGGGGCTGAACCTGAGGCCGGAGGATTTGATGGCTTATAACTCTCCCCTTATCAGCTTCGAAGGGAAGACTGTTACGCCAAAAGGGCAGATTAGACTACCCATACAGACTGGGTCAGAGGTGGTGGAGGTGAACTTTATCGTGGTCGATGCCTACTCGCCCTACACGGCGATAATAGCCAAGCCCTGGATCCATGCCCTAGAAGCTGTATCCTCGACACTTCACCAAAAGGTAAAATATCCATCCGGAGGCCAAGTAGTAGAGATTCATGGAGATTAGGCCATGGCCAGGCAGTGTATGGTGGCCGCCATCTCACGTCGGTCCCATGCCGAGTCCTCGACGTCTGAGAACTTATAGCAACCAGCCACCTCAGCAGGGCAAATCAATGAGCCATCCGAGGAGATAAGGTGTGAAATTTTAGAAATGTTTATCGTTGACAATGACCCAGAGAGATTTTTCCAGGTCGGTTCCGAGTTCCCTCTTCAAGAAAAAGAGGAACTGGTCAAATTTCTGAGAAGAAATGTCGATGTGTTTGCATGGGATGCTTACGACGCCCCGGGGGTGGACCCTAGCCTTATTTGTCACCACCTGAATGTTAACCCATCTTCCATTCCAAAGAAGCAACCACCCCGACGCCCCTCGAAAGAACATGCCAGTGCCGTTAGAGACGAAGTGACAAAACTGAAAAAGGCGGGGGCTATTAAAGAGGTCTTTTACCCCGAGTGGCTGGCAAACACGGTGGTGGTAAGAAAGAAAATGGGAAAGTGGCGAGTCTGCATAGACTTCACAGACTTGAACAAGGCATGCCCGAAAGACCCGTTCCCGTTACCTCGAATAGACCGACTGGTAGATGCAACTGTAGGCCACCCTCGAATGAGCTTCCTGGACGCCTTCCAGGGCTATCATCAGATACCCCTGGCATTAGAGGATCAGGAGAAAACAGCATTCATGACACCCATCGGAAACTACCACTATAAAGTGATGCCTTTCGGACTAAAGAACGCAGGGTCAACGTACCAAAGAATGATGACCAGAATGTTTAAACCAAAACTAGGCAAAGTTATTGAAATCTACATAGATGATATGGTGGTAAAAAGCAAGGTGGTGTCCGAGCACGTGAAAGACCTGGAAGTCATTTTTGGCATCTTAAGGGAGCACAAGTTGCGGCTCAATGCTTCTAAGTGCTCATTCGAGGTTGGGTCTAGGAAACTCCTCGGTTACATGGTAACCCACAGAGGGATAGAGGTAAGCCCAGATCAAATCAAAGCGATTAATAGCCTACAGGCTCCTCGGAATCCAAAAGAGGTGCAGAAACTCACTGGCATAATCGCAGCATTAAACCGGTTTATATCCCGATCTGCAGACCGATGTCGACCTTTCTACCTCTTGATAAATAAGTGGAAAGGGTTTGAGTGGTCAGAGGATTGTGTCCGGGCCTTCCAACAACTTAAGGAATACTTGTCGCGATTACCCATTATGTTTAGCCCTGAGGCAGATGAGGTACTGTTTGCATACGTAGCCGTAGCCCCTCTTGCTGTGAGCCTGGTACTGATACGGGATGACAATGAGGTACAGCGACCAGTGTACTATGTAAGTAAATCATTACATGAGAACGAAGTGCGATACTTACCATTGGAGAAAGCAATTCTAGCGGTAGTGCACGCCACACGGAAGCTCCCTCATTACTTTCAGGCACACACGGTTATCGTCCTAACCCAGCTTCCCCTTCGAGCGGTGCTTCGAAGCACCGACTACACAGGAAGGATCGCCATGTGGAGTGCACTTTTGGGAGCCTTTGATATTAAATATATGCCTAGGTCCTCTGTCAAGGGTCAAATCCTCACGGACTTAGTCGCAGAATTCGCTGAACCCTCTGTAGAAACAATAACCGAGAAGAAAGACATGGATGGAAAATCGGTTGGCACAGTCTCAGCTCGGGAGACCTTGCGCTAGAGGGTCTACGTGGATGGCGCGGCCAACCAAAGAGGATCTGGAATTGGGATAGTTTTAGTATCGCCCAAAGGTATTGCCATTGAGAAATCACTAAGACTCGGGTTCTCGGCTACGAACAAAGAGGCCAAGTACGAAGCCTTACTTCAAGGGATGACGATGGTTCAAAAATTGGGCGGAAGGGTAATGGAAGTGTTCTCGGACTCCAAATTGGTCGTTGGCCAAGTGATGGGTGAGTTAGAAGTCAGAGATGCTAGAATGCGAGAGTATCTCGGACGGGTCAAACGCCTGCAGCCGAGTTTTGAATCCTTTAATCTGACACACGTTTCCAGATGTGGGAACACCCATGTGGATTCACTAGCCACTCTTGCCACGTCCTCGGCGCATGATCTACCGCGAATGATCCTTGTCGAGGATCTAGTCCAAGCAAGTTCAATTAGAAGAGACCCAGCTCAGGTCCATCAGGTCAGAAAGAGTCCCAGCTGGATGGATCCTATAGTAAATTTCCTCAAAGACGAAACCCTACCAGAGGAAAAACTGGAAGCCGAGAAGATACGAAGGAATGCTCCTCGGTTTTGGTTGTCGGAAGACCACAAGCTATATCGGCGTTCGTATTCTAGGCCGTACCTATTATGTATGCACCCAGAGGGGTCCGAGTCCCTCCTTGAGGAGCTGCATGAGGAGATTTGCGGGAGTCACACAGGAGGAAGATTGCTGGCGCACAAGGCACTCACCTAGGGATACTGGTGGCCGAATATGCAGAGAGATGCCTAAAAATATACGAAGAAGTGTGATCAATGTCAGAGATTCGCCCCAAACATCCACCAACCTGGAGGAATCCTTAACCCTATCTCCAGCCCTTGGCCGTTTGCTCAATGGGGTCTTGATATTGTCGGTCATTTCCCTAAAACAGCGGGGAATAAGAGATACATAATAGTCGGCACCGACTATTTCACCAAGTGGGTAGAGGCTGAACCCTTGGCCAACATCAGGGACGTGGATGCCAAGAAATTCATTTGGAAGAACATTATTATGCGCTTCGGAACTCCTCACACCCTCATCTCGGACAACGGTCTTCAGTTTGATAGTAAGAATTTCAGGGAATACTGTAGCGAGTTTGGCATCACCAACCGATATTCCACGCCTACCTACCCTCAAGGAAATGGGCAGGCCAAGGCCGTGAACAAAGTCATAGTAAGCGGCCTGAAAAAGAGATTGGATGATGCAAAGGAGAGATGGGTGGAAGAGCTCCCGCACGTTTTATGGACCTATAGGACGACGCCGCGACGGTCAACGGGCGAAACTCCCTTTTCAATGACTTATGGGGCCAAAGCTGTACTCCCAATTGAGAACAACTTCCCCATATTGAGGTCTAGCACTTTTACCCCAAAAAGCAATGACGAGTTACTAGGGAGAAGTCTGGACCTAGTGGGGGAAAAAAGGGAAAAAGCGATGATCCATATGGCCTATTATCATCAGAAGCTAAGGCGGGGATATGACGCTAATGTAAGGCTACGACCTTTAAGTCCAGGCGACCTCGTAATGAGGAAGATTCTCGGTAGCGCTAAGAACCCTTCCTGGGGCAAGCTAGGACCCAACTGGGAGGGACTGTATCGTATCACATCTGTGGTCGGAATAGGCGCTTACTACCTGGAAGACTTGGATGAAAAAACTGTACCTCGCCCGTGGAATGTAAATAATCTAAGAAGATATTATTATTAATGAAAATAGCTCTACCTATGTTTTGTTCCCTGATCATCGCATACCCATTGGTCCCTTTCCATCTATCCAAGTTTTAAACAGAACCTAAGTCCTGCATGACTCCTCAGACCACAGACTTAGGGGAAATTAATAACTTACGATATCTATCCAAGTTTTAAACAGAACCTAAGTCCTGCATGGCTCCTCGGACCACAGACTCAGGGGAAATTAATAACTTAAGGCATCTATCCAAGTTTTAAACAGAACCTAAGTCCTGCATGGCTCCTCGGACCACAGGCTTAGGGGAAATTAATAACTTATGGCATCTATCCAAGTTTTAAACAGAACCTAAGTCCTGCATGGCTCCTCGGACCATAGGCTTAGGGGAAATTAATAACTTACGGCATCTATCCAAGTTTTAAACAGAACCTAAGTCCTGCATGGCTCCTCGGACCACAGGCTTAGAGGAAATTAATAACTTAAGGCATCTATCCAAGTTTTAAACAGAACCTAAGTCCTGCATGGCTTCTCGGACCACAGGCTTAGGGGAAATTAATAACTCAAGGTCTCTATCCAAGTTTTAAACAGAATCTAAGTCCTGCATGGCTCCTCGGATAACTTAAGGTATCTATCCAAGTTTTAAACAGAATCTAAGTCCTGCATGGCTTCTCGGACCACAGGCTTAGGGGAAATTAATAACTTACGGTATCTATCCAAGTTTTAAACAGAACCTAAGTCCTGCATGGCTCCTCAGACCACAGACTTAGGGAAAATTAATAACTTACGGCATCTATCTTATGGCATCTATCCAAGTTTCAAACAGAACCTAAGTCCTGCATGGCTCTTCGGACCACAGGCTTAGGGGAAATTAATAACTTACGGCATCTATCCAAGTTTTAAACAGAACCTAAGTCCTGCATGGCTCCTCGGACCACAGGCTTAGGGGAAATTAATAACTTACGGCATCAATCCAAGTTTTAAACAGAGCCTAAGTCCTGCATGGCTCCTCGGACCATAGACTTAAGGGAAATTAATAACTTGAGGCACCTCTGCAAGTTTTAAACGGAAACCAATTAATGACTTAAGACTCTCATGCAAGTTCAAGTGGAACAGTATTAATAAAGCATCAGAAGAGAAAGGAAAAAAGAACATTTTATATTAGTAGGCCGGGGTCACTACAAGGAGAGGTCTTTACAAAAAAAAAAAAGCAAAAGCAAGACAACTCTCATTCAAAAAAGAAAAAGAAAAAGAGTACAATAATTAAGAACCTAAAATCTAAGCCTTAACAGGAGGATCCTCTTTCTGCTCTGGCTGAGGAAGAGGAACCTCAAAGATGGACTCGTTGGCAGGATCCTTGGCTTTATCAAGCAGAGGGATGGCATCAGGAATAGCATCAGGAATAGCCACGGCCTGCTCAGAAGCTTCAAGAGCGCCATCAGGATTCTCTTGGATCTCCGGCGGAAAGAAGACCTTCCCGGGCAACCTCAGTGCCGAGTCTGCAGGAAATCCTGCAGCATCAAGGGCATGAGCCCATGAGATGCTGCAATAATCCCTACACACCTCCGGAATTTCCTCGAAGAGCCTGGCTTCAGTCTCTTCAGCCCCGAGCTGATAAGCAGCTTTCTTTTCAGCCTTGGCAGCCTCCCGAACCAACTGAGCCTCTTCCTTAGACCGCCGGATCTCCTCCTCAGCTTTTTGTAGCGCGGCCTTAAGATCCAGCACTGTTTGTTTTTCAGTGGCCAAGCTAGTCTCGGTCACGTAAAATTTCTGACGCTGGTCCTCCGCTTGGGTTTCAACGTTCTTCAAGCCGGCCTCAGCACTCCGGCACTTTTTCTCCGCCTCTTTAAACTTCTCCGTAAGTTCAGAGTTTTCTTGCTTGAGGGACCCCACAGCTTTCTCCACCTCTGCCTGTTGACACCCTATTTTGCAACCCGTATTTAACCTCACATGAAGGGTAAAAGGGTAATTTCACATTGAAAATATGCATCTTGATTATGGTCATTAGATCCTTAATCTCATTTCACCAAAGTGATCTTGATGTTGTAATGATTAAATCGACTGGTCATGAGCCCTAATCGGACCATTAGATTGAAAGTTATCATTAAATTAAGTTTTAATGGCTGAGATGCACTATCACAAATTGAGTCCAACTATATGTGATTATCAACAATTGATTTCAATTGGTTATAAGTATAATCAATTTGAGATCGATTATGTGTCATAATTTGATTGGTTAGGACTACATTTTATGGTAGGGTTGCACACACCTAATTAACTAGATAGTTAAACATTAATTATTTAATGAGTAATTTGTGCAATTATCTTTTAATTAGAGTAAATTTGGAACCAATTAAGTCTGAAATGGGAGTGATTTGAGCCATTTAATGTTAATTGGGAGCTAATTTGGGACCTATTCATGTTAATTGTGCTGAAATCATTTTCTAACAAATGACCTCTGCTCACCATTTCATCGATATCTCTCAGAATATTTTGAATCTGTGAATGAGGTTAATTTTCCCAGAAATTAGACATCTAGGGCTTCAATTTGAGCACAAGAACGAGACAATTCCGATCAGAATTGTGTCAGATATGATTATTCGAAATTGGCTCTACAGGCTGTTACAGCAGCTACGGGAAAACCGAATTTTGGCTTGCTCCTCACTCCCACCAATCTTTCCATTTAATACACCAAATTTCCCCCAAGGCTAAAATGAGGTCTAGGTTCATGATTCTTTGTCAACCCTCATTAAATAGCCTTCCATTCATATTTCCTCCACCACTACTATATAAACCCCCCATCTCCTTCATTCCAGAAGACACAAAAAAAACCCTCATCTCTTCTCTTCTCTTGAATTCTAATGAAGTTGAGTAGTCTTGTCATATCTTGGTCTTCCTGAGACTCAAGGTATTGAGTGAGACTCACTTTCCCTCTCCTAAATCTTCTTTTCCTTCCACTCTTAGGACCTCCATCAAGAGTCCCCTCTTCCACCATATGGATCTTGCATGAAGAGTATAATCCCCTTCCCTAATTGTTTGTTTATGTTGCCATGATGAGAATTTAAGATTAAAGCATGATAATTCCCTTGAATATGTTTGAATGTTCTTAATTGTTCTTATGTGTTCTTCACATGTTCTTGGTTGTTCATCACATGTTCATGCATATCACTAGATTTAATCTTAAATCCACATCAAAAATATGAAAAACATGTTTGTTTAATAATTCTTTCAAATCCTTGAATCTAGGATATCACCATCCATACACATTCACATGAGTTTATTTTTCAATCCAAATGTCATGCTTAATAAATTGAATTAGGGTTTATCACATGCACACACATTAAATTCAACATGCAAATTGATTGACATATTGGATGATATGATATGAATGTTGGCCATCATAGTCTAGAATACCGGTTTCACCGAGAAAAGTGGGTGCCTAACACCTTCCCACTTTGTAACATAGCCTCCGAGCTTAGATCAAGGGTTAGTAGATCAAATGTTTATCCATGTACTTTTCGATTTTTATATTGTAACTAGGAAACAAAGTAATGTACTTTATCTTAGATTGTATCTAGGACCAAAGCTATGTAATTTCCTATGATCAATGTAAATTCAATTTCAAATTAATAAAATGAGGAATTTTTCAATTATGATTTTCTTATTTTTTCAATAATTAAATAAGTGGCGACTCCATTGTAAAACCCTTAATCTAAAGGGGAAAATATAATTAGTTGGACCTCCATTTTGAGAGGCAATAACATGACTCCACCCATTCACGTGGATTTGGCCCAACATCCTATAAAAAGGGGCCGGGGGTGCGATCTCTCACACTGCCCGAGATAGGGCCTCAGCTTCAGCTAAGCTGCGGTTGCTGCGACAAAACTCCTCAACCACAAACACCTGCTAAGTGATCTGCCAACAAAACAAAATTTGTCTTAGAATGCAACAATGTTCAACGATATAACGAAAAGGTAGAAAAGTGATTTACCATTGTCAGATCCCTCTTAAGGGACAGAAAGAGCTCAGGCTGAGAAAACCGCTTGTAGGCCTCCATATCTTGAGGGAGGAGTACTGGCTGCTCCAAAGCGTCAGCTATGTACCCTGCTCGGCCCCTGTTGTATTCTCGGACCGATGCAGTGTAAGGGATGGCAACCTCATCTAGCTCCAATTTCAGACTCCAAGTGCATGGTTGAATACGCACTTCCGCCCGATTCTCCTCCTCTCGGCTCTCTACGGAGGAAGCCCTTCTATTCTTTTGCCCCCCGGGTGGTCTTTTACTGCTTGCCCTGGCAGGGCACCACCTCGCCTTCCTCAGGGATTTCAGCCGGCCTTTTCTTTTTTAGGTCTGGGTTAACCTTGAGGCCGAGGTCAGAAGGAACCTGAGGGGCGACTGGAGGAAGGTCCTGGGTTTGCGACTGAGCAGGCACCTTCGAAGATTGACCCTTTCCTCGAGAAGACATCAATTCTCGCAAGGTTTTTCCTTTGCCAGCCATATTGTTTACCTCCTCGTCTGAAGAGTCTTCCAAGCAGGCAATAATAATCGGAGCACCGACCACGGAGTTTCGATCCTACTCTCCTTCAGGGTCTGAAAGCTCAATCAAAGGGGCTTTATGAACCTCCTCTTCAAAATAAAACTCGTCTATCTCCTCCTCAAGAGAAAGACGAGAATATTTGGTCTCTCCTTCAACTGGCGAGCCAACGTCAGGGTTGTCTGGCGGAGGCAGTTGCGCGGCTAGTGGGAGATCCCGAGCGCCAGGTAGCACGACTGGCTTAAGGTCTCGTTGGGCCAAGAACTTGGGCTTGGATACGTCAATCCTAGCCAACCTCAGACTACCAGCTCTTATGGCGTGACCAATGGGTTGGAAAGAGCGGGTTAGTGGTCGGTAGCCTAAAACCAAGTGGCACGCGCGTAGCTGCCCGTCCTCGGTAACGTAGATTTCTGACCTTAGAAGATAGTTCAAGGCCTGGACGTTCACGTGGCTCAGTTTGGGAGCAACCAAAGCTTTATCTGCAGAACAGCCGAGAAGGAAATTAGAGTTAAACTAAAATTTATGACAAGCAAAAAAAAAAGATTGAATCCGAGGAGCTAAGCCCCCTCCTTAAAGAACTAGCCCTAAAAGCGCCGCACCTGGAATTCCTGCCCGAGTTGGACAATGAAAACCATCGCTCCACTCTCCTAAGGCAATGAGGAAGTCATCCTTCATAGTCTTATTGGATATGGGGAGGCAGGAGATTGGCCTAACCGCCTCGATTCGAGATTTAAGGTAATACCCTCCTTTCTTGACGTAGTGGCACTCGTACAGGTGAACCACATCATGCCAGGTCAGGCCTAGGCCCATCCGCTCGTTCAAGACATCTATGCAGCCTAATATCCTGAACATGTTTGGAGTGCACTGATGCGTGTCAACCTATGGTGGAACAAGTAGTCCCGAGTAATCCTACGCATGGGAAGTGTCATTCCTCCTTCTATAAAGGCAATCATAGGAATGACCACTTCACCCACGTCTCTATCTAGCAATACTCCTTCTAGGGGACAGTACCGCAGAACCACCCCCTGCGGGATGTGGTATTTTGCCCTAAAGGCCTCCATGGCAGCTGGAGTGTCTACTAGGTCTTTGAATCTACCCATCTAAGTTAAATCGGAGGAACATAAATAAAATCGAGGAGAAAAGTGAAATCCGAGGAGAAATTCGAAGCTACGAAACGAACGGAACTTACGAATATCTTCGCAAACGACCAGTAAGATGCGTGAAAATCTCCTCCAGGAAGGATGCTTCGCAGAAACGGTTATGGAAATTCAAAGAACGGAAGTGCTCGAAGATCTCTGGGTGCTGGAGTTCTTTGGACTTCTAATATGCAGATAAAAAAGAAAAAAAAAAAATGAGCCACACTAGCGCTTTATATAGCAAGAGGGAGAAAGAGAAAACCACTCTCGCTCAGGAATTCGAGGAAAAATTCTGGCCGTCAGATCTACACCTCACCGTTGGATAAAAGAGACACAAAGCTACCCGGAGTAAATGGCCGGGCCTCGTAAATTGTAGCGCATTAAAGGTGATTGCCCACACGCACGAACGAAGATCTCATTAATTCTATCCTTTGTAATGTCAAAACCCCGCTTTTCTCCTCAGAAAGAGATCAAAAACCAGAGTTTTGAGGGGCTATTGTGGGGACCGGCCTAGAATGATAGGTTGCCTGGGCCTTAGGCCCGTCCGAGGATCAATCCGTCCGAGGAGACGTCGCAGCCCAGAATCCGTATTTAGGCCCACTGGGGGAAAGAGAATATGTCCGAGGAGTAATTCCTCCTCGGACATTCCAAAATCAGGATCAAGGGTGCGTCCTGGCTACTGTAGTGCTCCCTCCGAGTATGTAAAAAGAAAGAAAACGCAAAATATCTCAGAAAAAGCTGCCTCCACCACATTAAATACATCACAACTACTCTCCTGGTCGCATTAATGAAGAGAAGACCCTTGAACAGTGCTACCTTGGCCACTGCAACTCATAAAGAACTGATAAGGGTGTCTGATGGGACAGGTGCTCAAGTAGGGGTTTGGATGATCAACAAGTGTAAAGCCCAGATGAGAGGAGAGAGCCTATATAATATGTAAAGATCCCCTAAGAAAGGGGGGAGAAGGAAAAGACTGAAGAAAAGAAAGAGGGAGAGAACCCTGTAGAGAAATTTTATCTGTACCCATTAATCAAGTTTAAGACCTGATTGTTTAAAAAAAAGATCATTCTTCATTGCTACCTCTTTTTGTTCTTGTTCTTGTACCCCCTGAGCCCATACAATAAACCGTTTAAACTAACTGAAACTAAGTTCTTTACCCCATACTCTACAAAAATTCATTGTGTGAGATCTTTTGGGCCAAGGCCTGACCAACAAGGATCGGATCCACTAAAACTCTGTCCCTACAGATACTATTGAACAAGAAGACTCGTGATTTATAACTCCACCTGCACTAAAAAAACAAGGACCTAACGTAAGACTTTATTACTACTATATAAAAGCCTCGGTTGTATCTTGATTTTTTTTTTTGAAAAGTGATGAATATCTTGATAATTAAGTCTCTTGAATACAACTAAGCTAGCAAACTTGGAAGACAATTTTTTTTAAGTGTATCCGGTACCCCATAATGGGAGTTTTTTTTTTTTTTTTAGGAAAACATAATGGGAGATATTGAAGGTGTACCTAATCCAAAAGTGGACCAACCAGAAAAATATTAACTCTTTGCTGTAGTACTAGTAGATCATGCATCTTGACACATTGACACTAGCAGCTACTTATTTCATCACGTCGAGTTGCCATTTTTAGTTAATCGTCACTGTTTTAGTTGGGGTAGGTAGGTTTGCAAAACCAGTAAAAGCACTTGAATATAGTTGGACTCGTTAGTTTGGTGATCCTAAAATCAAAATTGATTATTGAAGTTGGTCTACATTTAATAAAGCATCAACTATCAACCACTCCTAGTTTCTGACTAGAAATTTGAGATGGATAACGATGCAATTCGTGGTTCCAAATTTGCAACAAAGTTTGGATTAGATTTTCTTAAAGCTATGATAGAAATTTTGATTATTTGGGCTTATTCAAAGATGCTATACATTGCCAATGCCACCAAAGTTTTCTTGCTGTCTCTTCTTTTCAGGTGGACAAGATTTGAAGTTCCTTTTCCTTTTCCTTGGTCAAGGAAGTGTGAGGTGTCCGTGTGCACACATTATTGACGACAAAAGTGGCAACTAGGGCCCTTTTAGCTATAGATAAACCCAAGATATCCTTTGATTATTAGTCCCTTTCCCACAAGCCCAAGAAAAATCTTTGCAATCTAATATGTTATTGGGTTTTCCTTTTTCCTAGTGGTTTTTTTAATTTTATTTTTATTTTCCCTCATTTGAAAGAGAATGGAAAAGAACAATGGATGAGATGTCTCCAACACTTGCAAACATATTTTTCGAGGACTTGAGTAATCTCCCCCCACTATCATCTAGTGATAATTAGAGAGAGTAATCTTTGAGAGTGACATGAAGATGTATCATTGGTTGAGCGGCTCAATTCTAGACTTTTAATAACTCAATGATCATATAAATCCAGATGCATCGTGCACTTGCCAAGAACAATGAATTTTAGTGACAACTTGCTCTCCTTCATAAAGAGAACCAATCTTAGAACCCCCGGTTGTTGTCAAATTATTATTTTTTTTTTAAATGTACACTTAACCAACCTTAATAGATTAAAAAAATATTAAAGGTATATCATAAGTTGAAATTTTATCGTATTTATAAATAAATAAAAAATCAATTGATGCCTTGGTCATATAATAAAGAACAATCATATAATAAATCACACCTTTTTCCATGTATAAATAATTGAATCCAGCTTATTTTTAAAATAAAATAAATAAATAAAACCTGTATATAAAAATATTTCACTGTATTTAAACATTTATGTTTTAGTAAAAAGACAGGACTCTATTTAAATTGTGCTGTAAAATAACTTTCATATTTATTTTTCTGACAGCCTATTGGGCAGGTTAAGTTTGAGTCGACCCGTATTGAATGGTAAGGTTTGGGCTGGTAGTCCATGTTGTCAAAATCAGTCCATTCAATGCGGCATATAATAGTGATAGGAGTGGACTACGTTGGAGCATTTATTACTCTCTGAATTACAATTCAAACTTGTAGTGAGCTCTGTTTTGCTACCTTCTTTCTTTCTATTCTATTCTTGTATGATAGTATGAACGAACAAACTTGACATATGATATGAGTATGACAGAGTTGTCTCATCTCACCTCTTTCAACTAAAGTAAAAACATGGTAGTCACACACTCCCATCTCCTTTCTCTCCATCTCTCACAATTTTGATCATATGTCTTGTAGCCGAAATAACTTGCAAATACACATATATGAATTGCAAAATTCAAGTAGTTTATTCTAACAGAATAAATAAAAAAAGATCCAAGCTTGAGCAAAGTAAGCAATTCAATTAGTTAAATCATTTAAATAAAAAGAGAAAATACAATTGGGTTTACAGGGTTTTTGTGTTTGAAGCATAACAAGCCAACTCTACAATGGTGAGACTCAATGATAATCCCCCAAAAACAATAATTTTCACAAAAAAGGGACAAAAGTTTAGGATTGGGCATCCGTGTAAACTTAACTACAATTACAATTCACCCAAGAAAGAAAAATAACTACAATTACAATTCAAACTTAAGCTAATGAGAATTCCCTTCCCATCCTTTCCTGTTTTTCTCACACCCTAAACCCACCTCATATCCATCAAAGAGACCTATTGTACACTGCTCAATTGTGGATTGGAACAATCAGCAACAAGATTAGCACTAATGTTCACAAACAAAATATCCCAATCCGAATGAAGACTCTGGGACTTGTTGGAAAAATTCACTGAAAACAGCCTGCTTATAGACCATAGAATTATAACTATGCAATATATAGAGCTCATTCCACAATTTATGTTTCTTCTTTCAATTGGACCTAATTGATGGAATCTAATTTCTTAGTATACACAAGAGAGGAAAAGGGTACCTCAGAAACCCAATGAACTCCATTTTAAATTCTGCTGCATCCCACAAGCTCTTTGGTTCCTTGGCTCTTTAGGCCAATGAGGAAAAAAAATATGAGACTTATATCAACAACTTGTCATTATCCTTTTCATTGTATCGTTCTTGTAAGCTTACACTTGGAAATGAAGATAGTAGTTGTGTAATTTAGACTACACAATTTCAAAAGCTCGGCAGACCGCTGCTTCATAACAGGATTGCAACCACTCTGAATTACAAGCAACAACTTAGCTGCCAAACCTGCCTCCACTGCACGTGAGGCACATTCTTCTGGGGCAAGCTTGCAAACAGCCCACAAAATTGACAAAGCAAACTGTGTACAACTCTCTGAAACCTTCATCATCAACCTCACCACATTGGGGATAGTGTTGGGGCAATTCTTCAAAGCCAATCTTCCTTCAGGAAGAGTGGACAATACCTCTAGTACATACAGGGCTAACTCCAAACACTCATTATTCAATCTGGGTAGGACCTCAACTAATTGGGGAATAGTCCCAATGCTCACAACAGAGCTCCTAACCGGTTCATGTGAACAAACCGTCTTGAGCAAACTGAGACCAGCAAGAACACCATTTGGGTATCTCTTATCCCTCACCAACCTCAACAATCCAACCAAAAGACTCAAACTTGACACAATTTCAGAACCAAAATCCTTCCCAACCATTAACGTTTCGATCAACCTCGTACAATTGATCTTTGTCTCAATGGACCCCTCATTCAACATGTCCACCATCAACGACATCTTCGCCGGTTGCATCAGAATCCCCATGGACTCCAAATCGAGCTCCAAATTCGCAAGAATCCCAATTGCCTCAGACCCAACAGCGTGTGAAGTGAAATGACCCAACAAAGAACAAACCAAAGCAACCCCATTATTGTCCACCACTGTCTTCTTAACCGAACCATGAGTAACCACAAGTTGTCTCAACTCTTTAAGCGCTTGAACTCTAGCTTGACCCTTAACCTTTTTCAATGACTCCAAAACCTCCAAAACCCTGCCTTGCACATCCTCTGACCTCTTCTTCATGGCCAAGTACTTCTGCGAGAACCAACTATAAATCAGCTGCTGAAGTGTCTTATTTGGAGTGACTGAATCGTCCCAAAGCTCCTGCATCGTAGTTGGGCAAGTGAAATGGCCCAAAGAGAACCATCTTAGAATGTTGGATCTCTCATAAGTCTGACCCGTGCAAAGTGTCACAGGGTCTTGCATCGGTTCCAGTGAGATTGGACAAATAAAAACCGAAGGAACATCCACAGATTCCAGCTCTGCCACCATTTTCTTCAGATCCAATTTCTCAGCCACAACTCCACCGAACAAAGCGCCACATCCACCGCCCAAGATGCCATCTTTCACTGCGGTTTCCAGATCCAACACTTGCCCACCACCGCTCACCTTAGAAGCTTGGTACATCCGCATTTTTTATGATTTTTATCGGACACCCTTTTGGCTCAAAGAAAATTTGACACAGATAATTGTTATTGCTGAGAGATAAAGAGAGAGAGAAAGAGAAAGATACCACTCCTTAAAATTACAGGAGTCCTATCACATCCAAGAGTACGAGAAGCGTGTGGGAAAGAGAAAGAGAGAGAGAAAGAGAAAGTGAAAGAGAGAAAGAAAGAAAAGAGGAAAGAGGGAGAGTGGTGTTTTCTTCTCTTCACACTTTTGTCTCTTTTTCCCTATCTATGTTGTTCTCATTGACAATCCACAAACAATGTCCGTCAAATGGGACATCTTTTCTTCATACTTCGCTTTCTTCCTTCCCTTTTTTCCTCTTTATCTGGTCAAAAGGGTCACATTCTTCCTCACCCCCATTATCATGGTCATCATCACAACGAAATGATGGGTGAGAGAGAGAGATGTGAGTAAGTAATCTTCTTCCCTAATACCAAAGTTCTCTCACTCACTCACTCACTTCCTCTTCAAGCTCAAAACAAAAGCGTGAAATCATCAAGCGATCAATGAAAAAGACACTTTCACAACTCACAAGTGGTGATAATTGAGGTGCAACAAATAAAAACCACAAAAAATAAAATACAAATACAAAGACTACGACAAATCACACGTTATGAACAGTTCCGTATAGCCAAATACTAGTACAACACCATGATATAAATGGGGAAAAAGATTTGGAACAGTGTGAGGATATGAAAGAATGGGAAAACTCATAAACACAGTGTCAGAGCAGAGCAAGAGAAGAAAGCCGAAGAAAAAGAAAAAAAAAAGCTACCCTTGTGCACAGTCTACTCCACACTCTTCTTAGTCTTCTTTAGGAGCAGGTCGTGACTAAGGAAAACCGCATTAAAAAAAATTGGTTTTTCTTTTTCTTTGTTTTTTACTACGCTCCATACTTTCATAATTTTCTTGGGGAAAGTAAAATATTACTTGGTGTGACCGGTAATACCCGGTGATTTCAACTTTCAACCCTGGGTGACAGTACACCACACGTGCGTTCTTATCCTCCGTCATTGTAATATTCCGTTTTTGTTTCATTATTATTCTTTTTATGCAGAGCCAGTTTTTTTTTTCTTTTTAATTATAAATATTATAAGTGTTACTCAATTGAATCCAAACAATTTGTTGTACTGATTAATTAAGTAAAAATAGTGTTTTTTTAATATCAATTCAATTTAGCCAAGTGTTTTTAAATTCAATTATAAAAATTAAAACATAATATACTGCATTTAAATTTACTCATTTTATAAAATGGAATATGTTAATTGTGCTCGATTGCGATTAGTAAAAAGGAATTGGCTAAATTTATAAATAACAAAAACTAATTTTAAAAGAAAAAACACCTTTTAACATAATGTTATACAAGGAGTTGGAGTTGGATTTGATTTGGTGTGCTATTGCACCCTAAAATAGCACATTTGATGTGAGAAATGAAGGTTATAAAATTTTTGAAAAAAAAAAATTGATCTAAGAATTAAGGTCAAAGGTTAAACGTACTTTTAATCTCAACCCTTCAACGTGGTATTGTATAATGCAATAACCTTAGTTTGTACTTGACTATTACACTGGATCTCAATCGGTTATATAACTCTCAAAAAGATTTATATAACTCTCAAAAAGATTTATAAATGGTAACAAAAAAAATTATTTCTTCCTTGACACGTACATTTTTATACTAGTTCATCCTATGCTTATAAAATTTATGGGAATAAAACTTTATGAAAAGTTAAAAATATTATTTCTTTCTGGGAGTTGAAGCCCCTGCCCTGCCCCTCGTGAGGCATTTGGATAGAGGAGGCGCAACCTCTGGCTTGGAACAGATGGTCAAAAAGAGAAAATGATGTCTCCAACTTTCCATTGGAGAATATATAAATATATATATATACACACATTAATACTACACTATTACATACAGGCACAGTACGTACAATGGATATGTTTTGGATTTGGCTAGCCACCCGACATCTAGTGATATCTTTGGCTATTCAAGTTTCATAGTGATATCTTTTTTTTCATTTTACTTTTGTTTCTAATAGGTATATTTTATAAATTTCAGTCCAATGAGTTATTAAGAATACTTTATGTAATCCTAAAATTATGGCATATATATATATATATATATATATATATATATATATGTTTTCACAAATAATTAAACAAATTTTGATATATAACTCCTCTTTGTGTACTGAAGTGATAACAGACAATTTTCTGTAAAGTGACAATCATCTTTATTTGAAATTTATCAATTTTATAATTTAGAAAGATATTACAAATACAAAATGACATGACAATCTGTAGGGTTATAAATTTGATGATAAGTTCTAGCATGATTTTTTCTAAGAATTTAAGCCTTAATAAAATTTATTTGTAAGAGCATTTGCACTAGCACTTAGATATGCCAAATGTAAGCTCTAATTTACAATTTAGCTCAAAAGCAGCCCACAGCCAGACTGGTAAACATGGGATATGCCAAAAAAATTTGGCATAGTGCTATAGTGCCATCGCAAATATAAGATGGCACTGTAGCAACTTTTATATATCACAAATTATTATTTTAATGGTCCTGTAGCTACTTTTTAAAAATATATGATGGTGCTGTAGCAACATTATATTATTTTAATGAGTAGAATAGGAAAATAAAAGTTGGGATATTGGGTATATTGTAAAATGGTATGAGATAATTGATAAAGTAGTTTTTTGGGATAGTAAAATAGAATAATCTGAAAATACCGGATGTGAATGCTCTAAACATTTTATAATTGGAAATAAAATGTTAAACCATAAAATGGAGAGAATCGTGTTATGTGACAATGAAAAAGCTAAGGATGATAAGGAGAGAAAGGGTAACAACAATTAGGGTTTTTTCTATGATAGTAGATTATAATTAATTGTGTCACTTTTATTTAATATCTAGATCTAACGCAATATTCTATCTAGAACAATGCATTTAAATCAACTAAACTGAAGTTCCTCAAAAAAAAAAAAAATCAACTAAACTGAAATTTTAGATTGGAATTTTTAGAATGGGGTCTTCTGAATTACAACAATGTCAATATATCAATTCCATCAATATCCGTTAGAATCTTGCTATTAATCCACCGAAAGTGAAGAATATGCGTTAAAATCTTGCTACTAATCCACCAAAAGTGAAGTCACTTTGAATAGAAAATAGATAAAAGAAAATTCATTTTAAGTACATTAATAGTGAAAGAAATTAAATTGTTGTAGACCATATAGAAGGGATACATTAACATCACTGTAATATTCAAAGGTGTTAAAACTTTTGAAAGTCAAGAGTTTATCAATTTAAAAGCAACTTCAAACTTAAATATTGTAAAGTACCAAATATATATATATATATATATATATATTGTAAAGTACATTTTAGCATATATATTAATATTTGTTATATGAGTATGGTGATGCCTGTATAAACGATGCCTTAACCTTTTTTTTTTTTAAGTAAATAAATAAATAAAAATAATTAAACCAAATCAAGCTTGTGTCCAACACGCATACTACTTTTAATCCAAGAGACAAAAGTATCTTATGCATAACTAACGCTATTCTCACGTAGAGACAAACCGCAAACTCCATAAGTGAAAGTAGCATTACATATATGCGATTTCAATATACTAACTAGTAAATACTAAATACCTTCTTATATTTTGGCTTCTTTCCCCATTTTCTTCATATTTCATAATACGATCCAAAAAGGAAAAAAAAATGACAATTCGATTAATTACAAATCAGTTAGCGGACTCAAAGAATAATTATAGTACCACACATTTTGTTATATGTTTTGTCACAACTATTTTATGTGATAGACTGTGATTAATTATCTGTCATTATTATATAAATCTATCATTTTTTTTCTTTTTTTTTATAGAAACAATCATTTTTTTCTCTCTTTTTTGCTCTAGTACTCACGGTATGACACAGAGGATAATTATAGCAATTATGGTCAAGTTTTTATTTTTTTTTGGCTGAAATTATAGTAAAGTATATGGTACTAAATTATTTGGACTTTGAATATTGTACATCTCCTTTAGAAAACGCTATACAAAAACTTTAGCCAAAATGTCCCCTTGAATGAAATGATGGTCAAGAGTCAAGACATAGAAGGCGGATCAAGAGTGGGAAAGGGCGCAGGGGTCCCACTGGCAAGTGCAAAAGTGTTGGTAGCCAGCAGCACAAAAAAGCAAGCCATTTCATATTTGCTGTTTGCAATTGAGACGAGAATTTATTATAGTGATTAAGATTAGAGAATAGAGAGGATTCTTGGTGGTCAAACAAACCGGAGACCGGAAAGGCAAGACGAGGCGTACGTGCAAATTATATTCTAATAAAGTATAAAAAAAACCCCAAATACCGGTCAAAGATGATGAACTGGCATTTTATGAAAGGCAATGCTGTACATGGACCCCAACCCCACGGGCTTCCTGTCTCTTCCACTTTCTTTATGCTACTACTATATGCTTTTTCTATTTTTGTGTACTAATAATTATTTTCCAATTCCCCGAGGAGAATTATTAAACAAATTGTGAATCGGAAGAGTCATTCATTTCAATTTTTATGGATTTATGCATTTAGATCCAAATATTTTAATATAAGTCTATTTTCGTATGCCTCCTAATTCTAAAAATAAGATTGGCCTTATTTATTTTTTGACATGGAAAAAAGAGTCCAAAATTCTTGACCCGACCTTGCCCGAACTAGAATTGTTTGACCCGAAGCAAAATGAGTTGACTCGTGACGTGATCCGTTTTTTGTATGTCAACTTGACCTGACCTGTGATTCGAACCATTTCTTAAAACTCTTTTTTTTGGTATAAAAATAATAAAATTAAGACAATATTGATTTAATTGTTTGTTGTGAACTTTAAAGAAAAACTTGAGACTTTTACATAACTGCATAGAAATGAATTAAAAGATGAATGGTTAAGGCATTTTGTAATGAGTAAATATTTTTAAATATCAAATAACAGAGTACATGCTAAGATAATTTGGTTACAGTAAAGTTAAAAACATTTATTTAAAATTATAGACATGTATGAGAAACATTCATAAGTGTGAAAAGAGTGAAGCCAAAGTATTAATGAAATTAGTATAAATTATGAATGCTTAGACCTATTTTTAACAATTTATGTCCAAAATAAACGACTTTTCAAAATAAATTATAATATTTTTTAGAGTGTGTGTTGCTTAACAATAACATGATATTCATAAAAGAGACCATGTATAAATAATAAACAATTAAACTTTAATGTATATTCTCAAGTTGAAAAAAATTGCCAACCATAGTTGATAATAGATTATAAAATTAGTTTTCAAGATTATAAATTTCTTGTATGTTTTTATTTTTTGTCAAATAAGTTATCCAATAAGGTATTTATAATTTTGTTTTATGTTTTGGGATGTTGATATTGTGTAGAAATGAAACTTGTGTATTTGTTTTACTTATTCTTTGTGCTATTTTGTTTTGGTTAGTAATGTTGGATTTGTATATTTTTAAAATTATTAAACAATAATTAATTTGTTTAGCTGAACTCATTTTTTATATGAGTAGAGAATTCAAAGTAATGTATTTTACATAAAGTAATTTGTTGAGCGACTTTCTAAATGGCAAATACATGTTGTTTTCTTAAAAAAAAAAAAAAAAAAAAATCATGTGAAAAATATAGGTCAAACCATCCCAACCCGACCCGAACCCGAACCCGATTTGCCTGTTTGCCACGTCTAGGCTTTTGTGGGGTAAATTTCATTCCTATATTATTTAGAACTGATTATTTTGATCCTTAAAACCATCTTAATCCCTAAACACTGTTAGATATATTAGTTATTTTTCTCAACTGTCTTAGAGACTGAGTTGGTTTTAGAAGCTAAATTGATCAGTTTTGAAAAGTTTTCAACTTGGTTAGCATTAGCCAAATTCTCAAGGTATAATGGTATAGTAATGGAACTTACCCTATAATAAAAGATTATAAATTCATGTTTATAATAAAAGACTATAAATTCATGTTTTGAATATGATTTTTAAAAAATACTTAAATATGAGATAATTATGTACCTCCTACCCCTTATCATTTTGATATGGGCAAATTACAACTTGCTCACCTGCAGTTTAGTTGAAATTTAAGTTGCCTACTTTTGGTTTGAAATCCTATGATGCAAGTTTTTCGTTTGATTCTTTTTTTATCTTATTTGATATTGTATTTTTATGTTTTTTTTTTTTTTTGTGTTTTTGGAGGAAAGACACATAAAAGTTGAGCAAAATTACATATTTAACTCTATTTTTAACAAAAATGGGTTATGAAAATCTAATTGAATCTCAAATGGGTAAAATATCAAATTTGAAATCACATGTAGGTAATAAGTTGTAATTTGCCATTTTAATATTTTATAAGTACAATTGTATGAAGGTATAAGGAAATAATATAATTCAATGGTTGATAATGTAACATCATAAAATTATTCTAAATATAACTTGAATATGAAATAAAAACATATATCATTAATAATTTATAAAAAAATTATTTTGGTAATTTCGTGAGAGTTGATTCGATACAATCTTCATCACCCTTTTTCTTTTCTTTTATTTTGGTTTTTCTCCCTTCCTTTGGGTAACAAGTTAAATCAAACGAAGAATGAATCAGCAACTCTTGAAGCGCCCTGGTGTCGCCCAATTACATTATGCATCACAACTCTATTTAATTCTGTACCCAACATAATACTCAGCAATTGAATTGATACCTGAAATTTCTCCTATTATTTCCTCAAGTGCAGCATCATTTTTCAGTATTAATGTATGAGAAACCCCACGAATTTTGATCACCTTAAGGGTTTGGTTTTTCTCGTTGGACCATAGTGATTCAAGTGCTAACAAGCTCAGCATGTTCACTGTCCCATCTCCATCCCCATAAAGAATCTCTGGTTGCTCATCAAAACCATTTTCACTATAGAACAAAGTCTCTGGCGTACTTACACCACTCCCAATTATACATGTAACAGGCACCCCAGGTGCTACTAATTTTTCTGTCAATGGCAAAATGCGAGACTTATAAGGATAAACCCCTTGTGGAAATCCAATGTCACTGAGAAATTGTGCGACATCATAGGCCGAGTAAGTTGCATTTGGAGTGATCACAAGTGGTTTTTGACTGCCAAATAGTTTGGGATTAGGCATGAGCCATAGGTTGCTCTCAGAACTCCTTTGTTCTTCTCGTACTTGCAATGGTTCCACTAGTGGCACTTCAAGTGAATTCCCAGAAGCAAAGGTTAGCATTTCCTCCACAGTGCCACCCCATGGTGCTGAGAGTGCAATGAAGTGTTTGATATATTTTTGGCGCCAAGAGGATGGGTTTCGGTTGAGAAGTTGGAGGGCAAACAGGCCTCCTAAGCTGTGGGAGAGAAGTATGACTGGCTTTCCTCCATTAGAAGTGCTTGCCTTTTCTATCAAATCCTTTAGGTCTTGTAGGAACTTGGAACCCACTTGGGATGGGTGACCTTCTGCAGCTAAACCATATCTAAAATCGTATGGAGCTCCAAAGAGGGTCTTGCCATTGACATATCCAATTTGTTCAAGAGATTCCACTAGGGGTGCCATGTATGCTGTAATGTGCCTGTAAATATGACACTGATTTGTTAAAAACTGAGCTGCCGCGCAAATTGTTTACTCCACTATTTAGTCTGATAATTCAATTTCTAAACTATTTTATTTCTTATATCAGGAACAGGTATAAGATTGAAAAAAGTAAAGAGGAATAAGAAATAAATTTTTGCAAGTACTACAGAAAAATGATGATTAGATTATAATTTTGTTTTTGATCCAGATGGATGATAACCTTGTTAACCACACATTTTATGAATCAATCAGCAATAGTAGCTACACAATGAGAATACTCCCATTCCACAGATTTCATCACAGGTAGCTTCCTTTCAAAATGAGATAACATTGACTTTGAAGTTAATTGGCATACCAAATAGCCAACCAATAGCCACTAGAATAACCATATTGCAAACTCCAAATAGTTGACATTTGAACTAACAACAAATCTGTCAACATTCTTGAGGTTGGGAGATTTGCACTTGCATATTGTTAGCCACTATCATTTGACATGGTTTACTTATTTGTACAAAGTTTAACTACAGTTCCTTACATGTTGTACCTTAATTAAATTCCTCAATTAAATTTAATCACGTGATTACATTGATCAATGCAATACAGACAGAGTACAAAAAATTGGACCAAGTTGCTTTATAAGAATGTAACCACATAATTCAATTTAATTGGGGAGCCTATAGTACATCACTTTAAAGAATTATATTTAAAGGGTTACCATACTTATTATAAATGAAAAGCATAAAAAGGCTAATCTTATCATAGTTAGAAACAATGAAGAAATGATTTTGCAAGATGATGCAAAAGATGATAACAATGACTTCGACCACAGAGATGAGTTGAGTAGGCAAGATGATTAATAAGATAGGAAAAAAAAAGTTATGATTTTGGCTTATATATTATGTATTATTGCTTTTAAGTTTAATCAATTTGAATGTCAATGTTACACATATTTTAATTTGATTTATTTAGTTAGCTTTTTTTATAAATTATTATATAAGTAATGATTAAATTATCATACGTTGAATACGTTCAATCTATATTAAATAAACCTTATATATTTGGTATAAAATATTTGTGTCTTTCAATACACAATACTAAAAAATTTAAAATCGATTCACACGCTAGCGGGCTTATGCAAGTCAAAACGATTGGCCAGCAAGCAGTATGGCCTCATAGATAAGATTGCTTTGAAATAGTAAGCTCATAGTCAAACTGCCAGCATTTTACATGGTGGGCTAGGCTAATATCTCAAGGCCCATATGGTACCAGACACAAGTGGTTGACGACTTCTCTCTCATTTAAACTTTCGAGACGTTTCTCAAAAAAAAAAAAAAAAAAAAACTTTCGAGACAACCATAGTGATTGTAGGCGTAGCCCAAATCAGATTTCATGAAATACAGGAAGCTCAGGCTTAAAACAATTTATTTTGACTCTCAAAAAGAGTCGAAAGACCAAAAAAAGAGAGATAACTGATAAGATATTATCCTGGCTCTCTATGCATTATTTGTGCTTTTTCTTTTTTCTTTTTTCTTTTATTGACACTCGTCACACGGCAAACATGAGTTGTGAGTGGTAAAAAAGAAAAAAGAAAAAAAAAGATACGTCGACATCTCCACCACTCATAGTTGTCTTGTCTCACAACTAAGCACGTCGTGCGAGCTGTGACAAAAGTTATGTGATTGATTGTAACTTTACCACTGCTATTTTGACCCGAGCCAAAAACTTATCTCCACGACCAAATCAAGGTAGCTTAATATGAAGAAAGAGAGAGCACAAGTAGAGCTTACTTGAGATAAGGGTCGAGGTAGAGTAGCGACTGAGTGGAACCAAAGTGAGGGACCCTGGTTTGGACCCCAGGTGCGTTTCGGAAATCATCCAAATCGGGGTGATAGTAAAGCGTCATTCGCTCAGCAAAGCACTTTGTAAACGGAGCTAAGAGCACACTTAGGTCGAACCATAGTCTGAACCAACCCTCCTTGTCTTTCCGAACTGGGTTCCACTTGTTGCAGTACAGGCTCGAGGGCTTGTAGTCACTGGTTAGCTTGCCTTCTAGCTGGTTCCCACCATTCCCAGGTATTAGAATCAGAGGGTGGAGGTTGCTGACTGCTTGACACGTGTACAACATCGTGGCCACTGAAATCATCAGTGCCGATTTCATGCCCATCGTGTATAACGGAGAGACTATTTCAATGGATTTGGATGCTGTACTTTTACGCTTTATGGGTTTGCAAGGTGCAAGTGCAACGTGTGGTGGACGATGCCTTTCCGCTTTCGTTAATAATAACGGAAACGTCGACGTTTTGTGCCTACCTATATTCAAAAAATAGAATCTAATAATATATACCATTTCAGAAACTTTACCCCTATATATTATCTCTTGCAAATTATTAGTAGACATTGTTAAGGTATGTTTTGGTAATTCTGCTGTTAGAATTCATATTAGTATATAAGTATAATGCAATTTGGTAAATAACAATTTAAAAAAATTCTTCAATTTTTTTTTTTTTTTTTGGTGAAGTATTACCGTCAAACTTCTATGAAAAGTAATCATGCTTAATATGTGTATACAAGTTTAAAACCAAACATCGATGGTATTAAATTATATATAAATGAAAATTTAATATTTATTTAATTTTGTTAATTTTTAAATGCCCTCATAGCTAGTCTATATAATTTTTTGGAGAAATTACACTTTATCTACTTGTGATTTGTTCGAAAAACAATTTGCCTACCTGTGGTTTAAAAATTGACACTTTACTCACCTGAAGTAAGCTCTATTTGTCTCCAATTATCCACTTCTGTTAAAAGCATAGGTACATTTATATTTTTGCTACCCTTTTATGTCTCTTTTTTCTCAAAACATAATAAACTAAAAAATCAAAAAAAAAAAAATCTAAAAACTAGGTTTTGTAAAAATTAAAAACATTCAACCAAAACAATCATTTCTGATTTCTGTATTCCCTCATTTTTTTTTTTTTTTTTGTCAGTGTTGTTTTGGAAGGTTTTTTTATGTTATATTAATAAGAAGTTGGCTTTGACATCTAGAGATATTTAGGCATGGGAATGTGTACCTCTTGGTCCTTTTTTGAGAAAGGGTTTTGGTAAAATTTTAAAATTTAAGGATTCTGTTTGGTACATGTGTTTAAACACATGTTTTTAATTTTTAAACAACATTAGACATATTTTTACATACTTTTTCATTTAGACGTATTTTAAAAAAAATATAAAATTAGAACAACGTTAACATTTCTGCTTCATTTTTCAAAACATATAACTGCTTCATCTTTCAAATTCCATTTCTCAAAGTTGAAGTCAGGATGCGTGCACTTCACTCGCTGATAATTGCCCATACACTTTGCTTGCAAGTGATTCTTTTGAATGGGAGATATAGAAAATTACAAGTGATTCTTTTTCCTACACAAAACTGAAGGCTTTATTTATTTATTTATTTTTGTTGTCTTGTGTTTTTTAGGAACTACAGTATCTCCATGGATTGCAACACTAGATGGTCTTGAACCTTTTGCTTGTGATGCTTCCAAACAGGTAGCTTATCATCTTAATCACACATAACATGACAATTTTACTTTTTAGGTTCATTATGTCTTACCCAAATTTCTTGCCTGGAACTATTTCTGACGTGGCAAAATGCTATACAATGTGTGGTTAAATTGCAGAACCCTCCTCCATTGCCATATCTTGCTGAAGGGATATCCAAGAACTATGACATTTCATTGCAGGTAGTATCTAAATGCTGTATATATGTACCTATCAAAAAAAAAAACCTATCCAAAAAAAAATGCTGTATATATGTACAGTTAAATTGTTTTTTATACTTTTTAAATTGTATCATTGAAAGATAAGAGTACAAGAATATAATAGAAAAGAGCAAAAAGAATAAAAGAAAGACAAAAAAAAAAAAAAAAATGGAATACAGAAATCAGAAATAATTGTTTTGGTTGAATGTTTTTAATCTTTACAAAACCTAGCTTTTAGATCTTTTTTTTCTTTTGATTTTTTAGTTTTTATGTTTTGAGAGAAGAGACATAAAAGGGTAGCAAAAACATAAATTTACCCATATTTTTAACAGAGGTTTTTTTTTTTTTTTGAGAAATAATTACAACATACTGCTAACCCTGCAGTTCGAATCCTTTCTCCCTTAGACCCCCAAGCACTTTGTGCATGAAGAGGTGTCAAGTAGATAACTGGAGACAAGCTGAACTTGCCTCAGGCGAGTAAAGTGTCAATTTTACCCATATTTTTAACAGAGGTTTTTTTTTTTTTTTTGAGAAATAATTACAACATACTACTAACCCAGCAGTTCGAACCCTTTCCCCCCTAGACCCCCAAGCACTTTGTGCATGAGGAGGTGTCAAGTAGATAACTAGAGACAAACAGAACTTGCCTCAAGCGAGTAAAGTGTCAATTTTTAAACCACAGGTAGGCAAAGTGTTTTTTGTGCAAACCACAGATGGGCAAAATATAGTTTCCCCTAATTTTTTTTTAAGTGGAACATCAATAAAGGATTCAAATTATAGTTTGATTAAACTTTAATTTTTTATCAAGTATCATTTCAATTAGAATTTTCTTGCTCCAATTTTGTGCAAACTGTCCCTTCATCTTAAATTACTTCTACTAGCCTATTCTACTTTAAGTCCATTTTGTTTCTCAAAAAAAAAAAAAAAAAAACTCTAAGTCCATTTTAAACTACTTTCAACTCATTTAAAATTAGTTTAAATATTCTTGCTAAAACTTATTATAAATTCAAGTATAAACTTCAATGAAATACTTTCCCATGTTCTAAAAAATTGGCTTTTCCATTTTAGTATATTTTCATAATAACCAATTTTTCATAAATTATTTGCAAAAATAAAAATAAAATTGATTGCATCATAATAATAAAATTCCGTTAAGAATTACAATGGATCTATGCATATGCAGTGGTTACAAGCTAACTAGTTTTACTCAGAGTTTTATACAACAAAAGTTAAAGAAATTTGACATTAGATTTCTGTGGGAGGGGAACTGAGGACAGCACCGCTGGTGGGCCTTCCTCGAGGATTGTATGGGCCCAATAAACATATAGGACAACCTGACTGAGGGAAGGAGGCCGAGCTGGAACCCCTATTCCCTTGAGAAAGAGGAGACAACCTATGCCCCTACCAAGGAGTTTGGACCAAGACGGGGGACTAAGGGGGAGGGGAATGAAAAGAGGAGTAAGACGTGTTAAGGAAGCACTCATCACCTCCGTATTAAATGCATTGTACAAACCGGGATAGTCGCATTTATGAGTGAGGTGATGCTTGAACGATACCCGGACAGCTTGTAACTCACCCAACACTCCCCCTCCCCAAAAAGGGGATAGGACAAGTATTTGATGAACAATCATCACCCTACAATTGGAGGGCCAAGATTTAGGATATGTTGCATTAAAAGAGGGGGGGGGAGGGGGAGGGGGAACCCCATTAAAAGGGGACGAGAATTATTAGATAGAGAGGGAGAGAGAAAATTATTCATACTTGTGTTGTTGATAGCTTTGGAATACCTTCCTCAACCAGCCGAGGGAGCATTAATACAAGATTTTCCTTTAGCAAAAATCCTTCCGCTTATTTGTTCCACTTTTTCATCTTTGCGTTAGGCCTGTTTACCTCACGTTAGACTTTAGTCCCAGGAATTCACGAGTTGGTCTACCATACCCATCTCTAAACAAATCAATTGAAGTGAGCTTTGCCCCCCAGGCCTAAGCCCCTAGCCTTTGGGCCCTCAGGAGATCCAAAAACCGCCCGCACAATTTCCTTTCAACATATAAATTAAAATGAATTTTTATTCAAAAAGCATAATAATTTACCTATTCTTTTGATAATTAAATTATTACAATCAATTTGAGAGAGATATTCCAACTTCGATTCTCCTCATAATGAAAATCAACTAATGTAAGGAGCTACAAATCTCTTGGCAATAATTACCAACTTAACAAGATGTCATTCCAAAAAGTATTCCAATAACTTCCCGTAAAAAGGTAGTAATGTTCCAAGTTATTTGTTCACAATAAAAATAAAAAATTGTTATTGCTTACAATATAAATAACAACAATTCTCGAGATTATTTATCATTTTATTTATTTATTTGCTATTGGGCTACACAGAGGAGTAGCAATGTAGCATTCCCACTCCAAAATCCCTTGTCACCTATGATTGCCTGCACTTTTAACTCATGACTTAAACTTTTCTTATTTGTTTTAATTTCAAATTTACCACTTGTGAAATAAATTCTAGAGCGTAGTCGTCCATAGCTAGTTTTATATCTAGAATTGACAAAAATCATTATTGCCAATTTGACAACATGAATGCACAAAGTGCATGGGATTTAAGAGAAATAGTTCAAACTGCAAAATTAGCAGCATATTTTTTAAAGTTGTAACTATCTTTGAAAAAAAACAAAAACCAAAGACATTTGACAGCATGAATAATGCAACTCAAACAAGGGTCCAATGACCACTGTCTGATCCTTACAACAAACATTTTGATACATACAAAGTTATAACAACTAATTTACTCTATCAAGCATATTCATGAATCATGTAATAATAAATAATAATGAGTCAAACAAATAGCCGCCGTGCATATATATACCATCTACAAGCTGTAGGAACACATATAATAAGATAAAATACGTGTCATTAAAAATGGGCACGTTGCAGAATGAAAATTTTAAAGTCTTAACTTTTTTATATATGGTCATGAAAGTCTTATTGTTGGCGTAGGAAATGGGAGAACTTTTATGATGAAGTTCAATTTGAAATAACCTTAGAAATTTCAATGGCAGTGTTAAAATTTGAGAATACTTGCATGCAATTCAAATATATGCAAAATAAATAGGACAAGCTTTTAGATGCCAGAGATCCCAACGAAAGCACCCAAAATTGCATTGACTAGCAAATAAAGCAATACCAAAACTTGCAGGAAACGACCTAATTAATATTATTTCGTTAGGCGATTGTATGCAATTTTAAAATCTAAACGAAAGAACAAATAAGATTGAATAGATTATAGAAAGAAATGGAAGTAGGAGAGAATAACATGGTTTAACCTAACGACTTACGTTCACAAGAAAAAGCTTTAAGTAACTATATCTTTACTATATATGATGAATGGTTATTTTAGAGTGAACCCCTAAGTAAGGTATTTATTGAAATTAAATTTGACTTAGGAGAAGCCTGTGATTGGAATAAATATAAAATCAAGGAAAATTGGTAAAATTAGTGTTCCTGGATTTTAGTCAATTAAAAATATCAACTTGTGCTGAATGTGATGTGATATCACTGATATGCATGATACACTAATACTTCCCTCAAACTCAAGATAGAAACATAACGATGCCTTGAGTTTGAAATGGAAGCACATGAAGATACCTTGAAGATGACCACCGATGACAAGATTGGATGTAGAATGAGTCAAGTAATGTGCAATGAATTGTGCAAAATGCTAGCGAAGATGGTGGGCATTGACAATGGATAAGTGTTGAAAGATGGCTACAATACAAAGGCCTAAGACTGACTACACCAATGACCAAAGACTAGTTGTAATGGTTGGAGGACGACTACACATTGGTGGCCAAATTATTATTGGCAAGGGATGACATCATGATAAAAGCATGCTAGTAAGTTCGTTGATTTTACAGAGATTGAACCAAAAAAATAATGAGGATTGTGTCATGTCATGTGACATGGGAGTTGGGAGACACAAATAGAAAACAAACATCAAAATTGAAATCCATGCAAACAATGAAGTGGGAAATTCAAATTCTTTATAGTAAAACTATTGTCGTAATTGGTTGAATTCTACGACAGCTTATGGCGATCAATGATTTAAGTGAAGCGATAGTTAGCGGTGAGCTGGTAGAAATCTAGTGAAGGCCACATAATAAGTGGCTACGATACTATATTAAAATAAAAAGGGATTAAAAAGAAAAAAAGAAGTACAGATAGAGAAAGACAGTTATTATTTGATTTTAATCTATTGTGCATATCAATATGGGCTAAATGTGATATACATGATACACAAATACAATTAAGGAGAGTGATACTTACTCATAGAAAAAAACACTAAACAAAAAGTTTTAAGGAAATTGAATCAGCTACATATTTGCATTATTTTTTGTCGTCATAATATTACAAATCCAATTTTGTTCATAACTAATTTTATAATTGTTAAAGTAGTTGATTGTAAGTGGTGGCGAACACAACTGATACTCATGAACCCATCACTTTTTTTTCACTACTCATAGTTAAACACTTCAACAATTGTGAAAGAAAAACTCATAGATATAAATGAAAATTTAATATTTATTTAATATTGTTAATTTTTAAATGCACCCGTAGCTAGTCTATATAATTTTTTTTAATATTTTTTTAATTTTGTTAATTTTTAAATGCACCCGTAGCTAGTCTATATAATTTTTTTTAAGTGGAACTTCTTTAAAGGATTCGAATTATAGTTTGATTAAACTCTAATTTTTTGTCAAGTATCATTTTAATTAGAATTTTCATGTTCCAATTTTGGCCAATTGTCCCTCCATCTTAAATTACTTCTACCCTCTAGCTTATTCTACTTTAAGTCCATTTTGTTTCTCAAAAAGAAAAAAAAAAAAAATTCAAGTCCATTTTAAACTACTTTCAACTCATTTAAAATTAGTTTAAATATTCTTACTAAAACTTATTATAAATACTTTCTCATGTTCTAAAAAATTGGCTATTCCATTTTAGTATATTTTAATAATAAATGAATTTTCATAAATTATTTGCAAAAAAAAAAAAAATTGATTGCATCATAATAATAAAATACCGTTAAGAAGTATAATGAATCTATGCATATGCAATGGTTACAAGCTAACTAGTTTTACGCTAGTTATATACAACTAAAGTTAAAGAAAATTGACATAAGATTTTTGCGGGAGGGGAACTGAGGACAGCACCACTATTGGGCATTCCCTGAAGATTGTATGAGCCCAATAAACAAATAAGACAACCTGACCGAGGGAAGGAGGCCGAGCTGGAACCGCTATTCCCTCGAGGAAGAAGAGACAACCTACACCCCTACCAAGGAGTTTGGACCAGGACAAGGGACTAAGGGTGGGAATGAAAAGAGGAGCAAGTCGTGTTAAGGAAGCATCCATTACCTTCGCATTAAATGCACTGTACCACTATTGGGGAACTGAGGACAGCACCACTATTAGGCATTCCCTGAAGATTGTATGAGCCCAATAAACAAATAGGACAACCTGACCGAGGGAAGGAGGCCGAGCTGGAACCCCTATTCCCTCGAGGAAGAAGAGACAACCTACACCCCTACCAAGGAGTTTGGACCAGGACGGGGGACTAAGGGGGAGGGGAATGAAAAGAGGAGCAAGTCGTGTTAAGGAAGCATCCGTTGCCTTCGCATTAAATGCATTGTACCAACCAGGACAATCGCATTTATGGGGGAGGTGATGCTTGAACAGTACCCGGCCAGCATGTGCCTCACCCGATACTCTCTCCCAAAGGGGAGAAGGAACAAGTATCTGATGAACAACCACCGCCCCACAGCTATATACCATCTAAAAGCTGTAGGAACACATATAATAATAAGATAAAATAAATGTCATTAAAAATGAGCACATTGCATAATGAAAATTTTAAAAGAATTGAAATGGGAAAACTTAATTTTATGATGAAGTTCAATTTGAAATAACCTTAGAAATTTCCATGGCAATGTCAAAATTTGAGAATAATAGCACGCAATTCAAATGTATGCAAAATAAATAGGACAAGCTTTTAGATGCCAGAAAACCCAACGAAAACACCCAAAATTGCGTTGACTAGCAAATAAAGCATTACCAAAACTTGAGGAAATGACCTAATTAATATTATTTCATTAGGCGATTGTATGCAATTTTAAAATATAAAAGAAAGAGCAAATAAGATTGAATAGATTGTAGAAAGAAATGGAAGTAGGAGAGAATAACGTAGTTTAACCCAACGACCTACGTTCACGGGAAAAAGCTTGAGTAACTATATTTTTATTGTAATGAATTGTTATTTTAAGGTCTATTTGGGAATAATTTATTTAGTTGAAACTGAAAATTCTTTACTGAAAGTATCGTAGATAAAGATAAAAGTTAATTGAAATTGTACAGTGAGACCCATGAATAATAACAAAAATAAGCAAAATAGTAGTAAAAATAAACTAAATAATAAAATAAAGAAATTTTAAACTCTAATTTCAAACGCAACCTTAGAGTAAACCCCAATAAATAGGATATTTATTGGAATTAAATTTGACTTAGAAAAAGTCTTTGATTGGAATAAATCTAAAATCAAGGAAAATTAGCGTTCCTCGATTTTAGTCAATTAAGAATATCAACTAATCAACTTGTACGGAATGTTATGTGATATCGTTAATACTTTTTTTTTTTTTTTCTGAAAAGGATATCATTAATACTTCCCTTAAACTCAAGGTAGAAACATAACGATGCTTGAGTTTGAAATGTTAGCACATGTAGATACCTCGAAGATGACCACCAATGACAAGATCGGATGCAGAATGAGTCAAGTAACGTGCAATGAATTATACAAAATGCTAGCGAAGACGGTGGACCGTGGACATCGACAATGGATAAGTGTTGAAAGATGCTACAATACAAAGGCCTAAGACTGACTACACCAATGACCAAAGACTAGTTGTAATGGTTGGAGGACGACTACATTGGTGCCAAATAAATATTGGCAAAGAATGACATCATGATAAAAGCATGCGACTAAGTTCGTTGATTTTACAAAGATTGAACCAAAAAAATAATGAGGATTGTGTCATGTCATGTGACATGGGAGTTGGGAGCCAGAAATTGAAAACAAACATCAAAACTGAAATCCATGAAAACAATGAAGTGGGAAATTCAAATTCTTTATAGAAAAACTATTGTCGTAAGTGGTTGAACTACGAGAGCTTATGGCGATCAATGATTTAAGTGAAGCAATAATTAGCGGTGAGCTGGTAGAAATCTAGTGAAGGCCACATAATAAGTGGCTATGATACTATATTAAAATAAAGAGGGATTAAAAATAAAAAGAAAATGAAAAAAAGTAGTAGAGATAGAGAAAGACAGTTATTATTTGATTTTAATCAATTATGCATATCAACTACATTATGCATTTTTTTTTTTGTCATAATATTACAAATCTAATTTTGTACGTAACTAATTATACAATTGTTAAAGTATTTGATTGTAAGTGGTGGTGAACACAAATGATACTCATGAACCCATCACTTTTTTTCACAACTCACGGTTAAATGCTTCAACAATTGTGAAAGAGAAACTTTAGAGACACAACAAAATCTTATATTTTCCCAACACTCTTATTTTGAGTTGTGGTGAACTTGGATAAAATTTTATTTTGAAATGTAGTAGATTGACACCTAAACTTGTTGTGAAAATATTGTAAGATTTGTTGTTAAAAAAACTTGTTATGAAATTTATTGTAAAATGGTTTGTGTAATAGTAGCAGCATATTATTGTTTGGGTTTTACTAAAGGCATATATTAGTAAAAAGAAATTTAGGAAATTTTTTTATGAAAAATATTAAAACTGACTAACTTTTTTTGACAATATTTTTAATTTTTCATAATTTTTTTTTTAAAAATAGATGACTAATATATACACTTAATGTATGCTTAAATATATTAGTAAACACTTTTTTAGATAATTATTTATGAATAAAATGAAAAAAGTAACTAAATTTTTTGGATAATATTTTTAATTTTTCATAAAAAATTTCTAAAATTAATGATTAATGCATTCGAGCATTAACCAAACCTTATTTATTTTGATTGAGATATGTTTCAGTTTCACAAATGCTTTAACATTTTTTTTTTTTCCTTTACTTTATCCATAGTGAATTTGTGAATAGAATCAGCCAATCAGGTGTGGGCGTCCGATAGAAGATATCAATTAAAGTTGGTAACGTGTCCGTGATGTCTCAAGCCCATCACCATGGGCCCTTCATTACAATTAAATTAATAATTATCTGAGAAAATCACTGTCGTAGTGTTATTCATTTGAACCAATTTAAAAAGAAGTTTTTAAAATAAATTTGACTATTATTTTTCTTTTCTTTAAGATTTTGGGGAGGCAAGGTAAGAGCGGAGGAATCCACGACAGAGAAGGCAAGAGGGTGATAGGTACCAATAGACTAGAAGCTTCTTGGCTATTATTTAGATAACGGATAAAAATTTAAATACAGTACTTTAGATGCTATTTTTTAGATATTTTTTTTTTAAATTTTGTCATATAATTATTTAATTAAAAAATATACTTTCATTTCATAAGAAAAAATCCACTTGACAAAATCTTAAGAGAATAACCTAAGAAAAAACGTCTTGTCCTTAGATAAATATAAAGTACTAGTAGGGACGGAGCTAGAACTTTGAGTTAGGAGGGATGGTTTTACTGTTGGCTGTGTGCAATGATTTCAACATCTGATTCTGCTACTTGGCTGTTGAGATTTTTTTTTTTTTTTTTTTTTTTTGTAGGTAAGAACAAAATTATTTTTGTTTAGAATTTTTTTAAAGGGCAGGGTTATTTATTTTGGATAAAATTAGTTAATTGAGCTAAATTTTGTTTTTAATTTTACTCGTAATTTTTGTTGTTGAACTATTTTTTTTTTTTTTTGGGCTTGTATATTTTGTTTTAGATTTTAGATCTATAAATTTTTTAATGCTCACTAAAATGAGAAAAATGCTACAGCTGCAAGTTTTTTTTTTTTTTTTTTTTTTTTTTTTTTTTTTTTTATAAATTACTTATGTAATAAGTGGTTACTAGTAAGTAAAAAAATGATGTGAGTGGTGTGCTCATATGCAAATTAATAAGAATTTGCTACCAAAAAGGTTTGTAAAAATGCTATAAAAAAGTTTGTGAGTATGACATTACTCTTAAAAGAATCAATGATATTGTTAAAGGGAAATAAATTGTAATTTTATATAATAAAATTGCTAAAATTAATACACACACACACACACACACACACACACACACACACATATATATATATATATAATGTAAGGGTAAGGGCCCAAGATTATATATTGGGTCTTGGATTTTGTCCAAGGACAGTGATACATTTGAGTTCGAGCAAATAGATGTTAGGAGTTCCCAATTAAAGTCTTGTAAGTAGGGAACAAATAAAGGATGATCCGAGGAGGAATCCATCCTCGGATATGATGAATGTAGCCCAAGTGTGAACTCCAACAATCAGAGTGACCCTCCATAAGGCTCCAGCGATAGGAACGTGCCTCATGAACATACGAGAAAGAAGGAAACTCAGAAATATCTAAGGAAAAGCTGCTACCACCGCATTAAATGCATTGCAGCTACTTTTCTGACCGCATTTATGTGTAGAAGACCTCTGAACAGTAATGTCTTGGCTACCACAGCTCACAGAAGGTCAAAAGGGGTGTCTGATGGGACAGGTACTCAAGTAGGGGCTTAGATGATCAACAAATGTAGGATCAAGATAACTCAAGGGGAGTTATATAATGTGAGAGACCCTCCATGAGAAGATGATGGAAAAAGAGAGAAAAAAAAAAGATTATAGCAATCTAAATCATTCTGATATCCAAAAAACTGATCATTATATACAGGTTTGACCTCCTCGGACTAAAAGTCAATTGATATCAATGTCCTTTATTTGTGTTTGATCGTCATGTAATTTAATACTAGCTGTTGTTCAACTTATTAGGACCTAGTTCTTTGACTTATTCTCTACAAATTCATTGTATTGGGCTAATTGGGCCAAAACTCCATACTTTTTGGGCTTGGGCTGCAAATTGGGACCCTACATATAATAATATTTTTTTAAAAAAAATTAGGGGGGGCCATTGCCCCCCCGGTCCAAAGGTAGTTTTGCCCTTGAGTACTAGCCTCATCATACATGCTTTGCATGTGCAATGAACTTTTTTTTGGTTTAGTATCATAATTTTCCTTTAAAAAAAAAAATTGGATGTTTGTTTTGAAGACATGAATTAGTAGGAGAGTGTCCTATTTTGTAGGCATTTTAAGTGGAGTTTGAGATATATATATATATATATTTTTTCGGTCAAACATAAAATTTAGTGGTATTTCTAAACCACATATAAGTCCTGTCCAAAGAGGTGAATCATTTTATAAATAGTATAAATTATGCATCTCTTGTGTTTTCTAATTGTTGCAAGCCAAAATAAAATAAAATAAAATTCTAAAGAAAGGAATCATATCTACATTCTTTTGGTAAAACCTGTTAATGCTTGGAGTCTAATTATTTACCTAATTTGTTGAGTTATCGTTTTGTTCAATAGATACTAGATATAAATTTGAGCATACATGTATATTTCTTTAGAATTCATACCATGCATAAAAGTTTATTGTGTTTTTTTCACTTAAACCAAAAGAAGTATGAGCCTTAAACTTCTTTAGCTTAAGCCAATAAAATAGTGTTGGAAAATTTTGTGTTTTTTTATTTTTAGATAAGTAGAGAGTGGAAAATGGGAAAGTAGAGTTTAAAGTTTGAACCACAGAAATAACACCATAAATGACATCATTAATCATTATTACTAAACTATCATTTGAATCCCAAAGAGAGGTATGAGAAGTTAAAAGAACCATATTTGTTACCGTAAAGAGTCGACTTAACTAAATTTTGTGGACAACAAAATTAGCATCCCTCCCCAAGTCTTAACAATGGAGATGGGCGTGGGTTTTAGTTAGTTCAACTCAGGGACGGACCTACACTAGGGCAGAGGGGGGCCATTGCCACCCCCCCCCCCCCCAACCACATTAAAAAAAAAAAAAAAAACTAGTGTAAAATAATTAAGATTTGCCCTTAAATATATATTGTGGGGCCTGAAATTTGGCATCCCGGCCCACTTTGTGTTGAGGGCCCAGAGCCCAGGCCGAGGAGCCCTACTGCCGAGGACGTATGATGAAAGCCCCTTAGTGGCCCAAGAATGTGGCCGAGGACGATCTTACGCTCAATGCCTCGCAAAGCGCCTGAAGAAAAGAACAAACTCAGTACAAGATCAGTACAACGAAAAAGCTGCCAACACCATAATGTGGAGCCCAGTGCCTGACAAGCCCATACTCCATACCATGCTATCCAGCTTTTCCCAACCACTCTGACGTATGGATTGATAGGACAAGTAACTACCCCAAATAAGGAGAAACCGACACGTAGATGAAGAAGGGGAAATGAATATTAGTATAAAAGGGAAAAGAGAGCTAAAGGAAAAGGCCCCCGGAAGAAGGAGGAGAAAAAGGAGGAGAAAAAGGAGAGAATGGTGAGAATGTAATGCTCCTCGGACTAATTCCGAGGAGCCAAATCTCTAAAACCAAATCGATGTAAGGCTCAGTCATACTGTCCAAACCGGCCTTTGTATGAGCTCTCATGAAATCAAGACCAGACCGTTGTCCAGTGACCAATGGCAAGCCTTTCCAGCCCACTCTCTACAAATTATATTGTTTGGGCCTGTTATACGCGAACCCAATATCATTCTTGGGTCGTCAAATAAAATCGTGTCCCTACATATATATATTTGTCTGTCCTCCTCTAAAATATTTAGATATTGACCTACAAGAAAATAAGTAAATAAATAAAATTCATGCCCCTTTAACTACAAAACAAAATAAAAAAATAAATATGGACTAAACAAAAATTGTGCACAAAATAAGAAACACTTATTTTGTATGTTATACTTTGTTGAAATATTTTATAATATGAAATGTTTAAGAAATACTTATTTTGTATGTAGTATTTTGTTGAATATGAAATAGATGTTAGTTTTTATTTTCATAAATTTTATTTTTTGGTTTTAAGATTTGCCCCCCCCCCCCCTCCCCAGGTATGAATCTTGGTTCCGACCTTGGACTTCAACTGGTAAAATTTTTTTATGGTTGAATAAGAAATTTGGAGTTAAATCTCTGCCTCCACCAAAGACTTATTGGTATATTAGTTTGATAATAAAGAATAAAATCATAAAAACGGATGTTTATGGTTGTAACTCTATAATAAATAATTAAAAAAAAAATGGAGATGGAGCAATATTTTAAAGGGTCATGCTAACGAGTGCCCTTAGGGCACTTGTTAACAATCTATTTTAGAAAAGTTTTGACATCGTTTTTATGGGAAATGAAAAAAGTTGTCAAAATATTAATTGTTTTTTTTTTCTTTTCCTATAAAAACTTTCTTTAATTGGATTCTTAACTAGTACTTTAAGGGCACTCGTTAGCATTTCCCTATTTGAAACTATATAGCAACGGGTAAACATAATCAATGATAGTGCATGGTCCATATCAGCAAGTTAGAAAAGGTCATCAAGGGTAGTAAAACATTGGTTGTGTCCCCTTCTAAAATGGCATTCACAATATTAAGTTTGGATAAGCATTAAATGGTAAAAAACAGGACAGCTAAGGCTTCAACTCGATCACAAAAGGTGACCTTTTTAATTAAATGATGACACAAATGCCTTATTTGTTTATCGATTTATTAATCTGCTTGACACAAGCACATTAAGAAATGGACTTGTAATAAGTAGATAATCAACAATTATTCATTCATTGGTACTTTGGTTTGATGAAACTAATTCAAATACACTTTGTTAGTCAAAGGCCTCGTACCTGAATTGGCATCTCTCCAGGCACAAAGTGTTTGGAGTCTAGGGGAAAATTTGTTCGAGTTGAGAGGTTAGCAGCATTTTGTAATTATTTCTAAAAAAAAAAAAAAAAACTTTGTTAAGAATGGGCCACGTAATTAGAAAAGTCTCCATATTTTTGCCCTCTATATATCTCATTGAGTCAGGGCTCAGGACTAAGAGGTCGGGACCAAACAAACAATTAATTTGTTTTTATTTTATTTTATTTTATTCTTCTTATAAAAAAAACTGTTTTTATTTTATTTAATAAGAACCAATTAATCTGTTGTTACTTTCCCATTGAGTAAATTTTATGAAAAGTCGAACACTTGTTTGGTCACAAGAAATAATGACAAGCCCCTTTCCGGAAGAGGGGGGGAGTGGGTTGGGGGATGAGTGGTATAGTACCACAATATTCCATATTATAAATTTAATAAAAATAGAGTTTCAATTTGTGACATGAGCTCATTGTCAGACCAAGATACTAGAAGTTAATAAAAGTTCTTAGTATAGATGGAGATCAAGTCACAGATCTTTTATTCGAAGACAGAGGATAACTCTAAACTTAGTAAACTATGAGTAGTTATCTATTACTTAGGGTGTGTTTGGATACCGCTTATTTTGCTGAAATTGAAAAATTATTGCAAGTACTGTAGATAAAAGTAAAAGTTAGTTGAAATTATACAGTAGGGCCCATAAATAATGCCAAAAAGTGCAGTGACTAGGGATGGCAATGGGGCAGGGCGGGGCAGAAGGATGGGGTCTTCGTCCCCGCCCCGCATGACGAGGAATACTTTCTCACCCCATCCCCGCCCCTTGGGGCCCCGCGAAGCCCCGCCTCACCCCGTAAAACTCTACTTTTTGTTAATTTGCCGTACAACTAGTACAATTTTTTTTAATGAAACCTATTTTATTAATAAAAATATACTTGAAATTACAACTAAATTTATCTCATCAAATCAAATCAATTTTTAGAAAAAATTGAATAATATATCTAAATATTTAACAAGACAATCATTAAAAAAATAAAATAAAATAAATCTTATAGTATAACACATAACAAAATAAAGGCAGAGAATCACATTGGGTAGAATAAAATATGCTAATATTAATATGTTTGTTTAAATAGTAGGGTTTTAGAGTATGAAAAATTTACAATTATAACTCTTAGTAACGCGGAGCGGGGCGGGGCGGGGATGGAGAGGGGCGGGACAGGGAAAATCTCCGCCCCTCCCCACCTCGTGGTGCGAGGCTAAAATCTTGCCCCATTCTCGCCCTACCGCTTTTGCGGGATAGGGAAAATCCGCGTGGGGCGAAGCGGGGAGGGGCAGGTTAAGCAGGGCAGGGAAAAATTGTCATCCTTAACAGTGAGGTCCATAAATAATAATAAAAATAAATTAAATAATAAAATAATTTTAATTTTTAATTTTAATCCAAACGCACACTTATATATAGAATTACTGTTATTTTTCACCGTTCACACCACAGTTGTAACAAAGAAGCTATATAATAATTAGTGGTACTATTTTTTTGTTGTTGTTGTGAGGATTAGCCAAAGATAAGGACTCATAAAAGAATGATGATGTAGTGATCCCATTAAAAAAGGAAAAGAAAAGGATTACTTTAAGAAAGATTAGACATAATTTTTATGAGATTGACACCAATTTTTACTATAAATATAAAAATGGTAAATAATAAAAGCTATTTTTGTCCTTTATCCACAAAAGAGTTTCTAAAAGAAGTTCTGTTAATTTTTTTTTTATATAAAAAAGTTATATTAACGAGTGTTCTTATACTATTGATTAACAATTTATTTTTAAAAAGTTTTAACATTATTTTTATAAAAAATGAAAAAATTATTAAAACATTAATTACTTTTTTTTTTCTTTCTCATAAAAAGTTTACTTAGAGCATCTCCAGTAGAATCTACAAATTTTTGTACTATTTGGAGAATGAACAGTGATTTTTACCTTTTACCTACTCATTTTTTCAAATACACTTCCAACAGATTCTCTATTCCATTCTTTATCTCATTTAAATATTATTTTTTTATTCATTATTTATTCTTTTTTCAACAACTACAGATCTTCCAACATTTTTTTATTCAACACCTAATTATTATAATAGGAAAAAAGCATTTGAAGAGTGAACAATAGCTCATCAGATTTGATGAGCTGATGAGCTATTGTTCATGAGCCAAAAAATATTCTAGAAATAGAGAGTCCATTAGAGAGTTTTTTTTAGGTTTCACTTTCTATTATAAAAAGAATTTTGAGTTTACATAGATTATTAGAGATGCACTTTTTTTTTTTTTTTTTTTGAGAAGATATTAGAGATGCACTTAAGAAGGTTAGTAGGGCATTCGTTAGGATTTCACGTTAAAAAAAAAAAGATAAAAAAAAAAGCCTGAAGTCCCATCGGTCAACAAATTTCCCGCTTTTCAATTATAGCCCACCTTTTTGTTATCAATATCTGTCACCACATAGCCTTTGCCTAGTCATTGGTCAGTTCGTTCTTATCTTTTACTTTCCATTCAGGCGTGCTTTGATTACAAGTCCAATCGCCCCATCTTCTGTTCATACCTAACTTTTTTTCCATCACACTGCGTTTCGCTCATGGTTTATCTCTACAAAACCATGTTCTATCATCACCGATTCACCGCATGTCCATTAACCACCTCTGCCTCCCTTAATCTCAAATTTTCTATGTTAACCCATTAAAGCCATTACTCCCAAACCAGACCTTTATATGGAACTTTTTGGGGTCACTTCCCAAATGCTTATTTTGCAATATTCTTCAATCATTTCTTGCTGAGCCTAAATCCTTAAATTGTGTTCTTTCTTTACCTTAAACAACCACAACAAAACATGAGGAACAAGGCACAGCACAACAAGTTCGTGCGGTTCATTTCAATACCCATAAGGGCTTTATCAAAAGCAAGAGACTTTTACGTACGTAGCATTACTGGATGTGCCCCAAGAGTTGGTCACAGCAACCCAACTGGGTACCCTGTGATTTTGCCTAAGAGCTTCAGTGGCAGCTCGACGAGGTCAAATGACAATGATGATTACAGGGAGCTGATTAGAGCTGCCTCGGCTAGGACTATGACTGATATGATTGACATGGATATGATCCTAAAGCGGCAGCAGCAAAAGGTAATGAATTCTTCTTCATCCAAGGATTTGCCCAAGAGTGCTAGCGTTGGGATGGGCAGGATTGATGAAGATGGGCCTTGTGATGATTTTGGTAAAGATGTTGGTGTTGGTGTTAGTGTGAAGTCTGATTTGTTGTATCCAAGAAGCAGGAGCTATGCTGTCACAAAGAGAAGTGTTATGATCTGAAAATTTGATTGCCCAATTGATTAAAAGCCTATAATAATTTTCAATCTTGTTTTTTTATGAGAGATGTGATAATTTTACTCTCTCTATCTCTCTGTGTTTTGGTTAATTCTAACCATATATGCTGTTTGAGAAGTCTGTACATATATAAGGTGATTTAATTCAAGTATAATTTCATTTAGTATTGTTTGTTTTGTTGTTTTTTGGACAATTCGTGATCAATTAAGGTAATTCAAACCCTGCCCCCATTTTTCTTCTTGTGTTCTAAAAGCAAAAACATTGATGGAGGATAGATGGTGCACTCTGAATTTGAAGCCCTTCCCTAAAGAGAAACCAAGATTGGCACAACTTTTAAGTTTTAAGCAACGATGTTATCCTCAGCGTTAGGTAATGAAAAGAAAGGACTTGGACTTTGTGCGTTCACATATCTATTTCAAATCTCTACTGCACCGACTGACCGACAAATAAAGGGAAGTCTTACCAGTTGCAACCTTCAATCCCTACCCACCGATGGCCGCCCTATAGGGAATAATTTTGGTTTTTAAGAGTTCAAATATATATATTTTTTTAAAGAAAGTTTCATCTTATAGCATTTACACTTTATGATAGCTTCTGATGGTCCGATGGAGATATCAATCAGTAGCTTTTGATGGTCTGATAGAGATATCAATCAGTTTTTGATATAAATGTGAATTGAACTCCAAATCTTTTATTTAATTATCGAAAATTTTACCAGTTGAGTTAACTAAAATTTACAAGAGTTCAAATAGTTTGAGATAATATTACCTCACATTCTCCTATTCTATAGGATTTTTAGTTCGATGTCCTATTCTCTCCAATTTTTAGTTTGATGTAAAACAAGTGGTGTTTATTTGATTTTTTGTGGTTTATCCCGAGATTTTAAGACTATAGAATTTTTAAATACCACTAATCTTATATATTGTTTAAAAAACTGGATAAAGTGGAAACTAATCCGGTAAAACCGGTCAACAAGGATAAAAAACTAAAAGCTAAATTTTTTTTTTTCAGTTTTTTAACCGTTCTGATTTTAAAACTGTATCTAAGTAAGAATACTAGAAAATTGAAAGATTTAGGGGTGTTTGATAGAGTAGTTTGAGAAAGGTTGTTTGTAATTTTTTTAAATACGTGTGAGTGAAAAAGTATGTGAAAATATGTGTAATTTTGTTTAAAATGTGAAAATGTGAGTTTGAGATTAAAAACTAAAAGGGAATTCTTTCTCAAATTTTTTCAATCTTATAATCATCTAGTACTACTATACTAATACTAGGCCACTAACTTTATTATAATAACTTTACAAACAAATGTATGCATGTAAGTTTGGATGAGTTTATTTTCTCACTGCTTATTCTGTTTATTAGGTAAAAATATAATTGTGCTTTAATAAATATGATATTTTAAAAAATTGTACATTCTCTTTCACATTAGCAATTTAACAACTAAATGGCATGACTTTCTTAGTGGCATGACTTTCTTAGGGTTCGTTTGGATACCACTGAAAATTGAAAACACTGTAACAAAATAATTTTTAAATATGTGAATGGTGTCGTATGATCTATTTTTAATAAAAAAAATTGCTAAATAAAGTACTCGCGGATCTCATGAACAATGCACAAGACCCACTGGAAACGCAAACACTAAACGCAGACACTAAACGCAGACTCAGTATCCGAACGGGTACTTAAAATACAATTGGTGACAATGCCATGCACAATTCACTTTCAGATTAAGTAGCTGTTAATTGTTGGTCACAGACTACACCAATTGATATGCATGTTTGTTCAAAAGGTTATTGACAGTTGGGTTTGACAAAGCCACCATAGTGTTTTCTTCTTTTTCAAAATACAATTGGTGACAATGCCATGCACAATTCACTTTCAGATTAAGTAGCTGTTAATTGTTGGTCACAAACTACACCAATTGATATGCATGTTTGTTCAACAGGTTATTCACAGTTGGGTTTGGCAGAGCCACCATAGTGTTTTCTTCTTTCTCAAACATTAATGAAAAATAAAATGACATGAAAATTTAATTATTTACGTACGACATGGTATTAATTATATGAATTGTATATATATAAGTTCAAGTTATACAGGTAATAAAAGAGTGAGATTTTCAAAATATTAATTTAATAATAAATTGTTAAATGATGTAATATTACTTAAAATTACACTAAAAAAATAAAAATATTAATTTAATAACAAATTGTTAAATGATGTAATATTACTTAAAATTACACTAAAATATATATATATATATATATATATATATATACACTTGTGGGGGCCAATTAATCAGGAGGTACTATTACAACCATGCCAGCTGGGCCTAAAGCCCAATCCGAGAACGTTACACCATCCGAGGTGAACCAGATTTTGGCCCTATCCGAGGACATTTGGCTATCTGAGGAGGCTCAAATTCGGCTATGAAGAGCATAAAGTTAGAAGAGGAATAGAAACAATATGAGATGGGTCCAGTAAGCGTCTGAGGATAAAAGTCTTCTCGGAAACTCGCGTCCGAGGTAAATCTGAGTGCCATATCATCATGGACTTACTTCAGAGTTACACCATAGCAAAGGACGGGATATTGGGCTGGGGGTAAGACAAGAAAGGTAAACAAATATCTACAAAGGCTGCTACTTCCACATTAAATGCCTTCCAACCAACTCTCTGACCGCATTAATGTGGAAGTAACGCCTGAACAGTGATCAAGCAGCCTTACAACTACTGGTTGACGGTTCTAGGGGGTGCTGGATGGGACAGGAAGGAGTCCCCCGAATCTAACCTACAGATGTGTGGTAAGGATGGCACCAAGATTACAAATATATAACCCGGAAGAATACGCCAAAAAGGGGACGGTAGAATTTTTGTCAAAAAAGAAAGAACCATATGAAACAAGCAACTGAGTTCGCTCCGAGGAAAAAATCTAATAATCTTATTTTGCATCGAACCATCTTGAATAGTTAAGTCCAATCGATTTTCTGTGAGGATAAACCTAGTTCTTCTACCCACGCTCTACAAATTTATTGTTTGGGCCGTTAGCGTTTGAGCCCAATCCAGTTTTGGGACCAACACATTTTCAGTCCTTACAATTGGCGCCGTCTGTGGGAAGAGCTTGATCTTTCTGAAGGAAATTCGGTTACAACGTTCATGATGGAGGAAGCAGGTCCACATCAGGCAGAAGCAGGCCCACACCAAGCAGAATCGAGGGGCTCCTAGCATGGTAATCCGCATCGGAGCCTCGAACGGAGAGAGGGTCGTGAGGGAAGTGTACGCACGACTCATACCAGCAAAATCCAGTCTCGAGGGAAGAGTCATGTCTCCCATGCAAAGAATGATAGGGATATGCAACGTGAAATTGACGAATTGAAAAGAGAGTTGCGTCACGCGCGACGACGACATTCCCCGCCCAGCTCCGGGCCTTCCTCCGAGTAGATAGATGGTGCTAGTTATAGACGAAGATCCAGAATCCCGCCCAGTGAGACTTTTACCTATGAAGAGGAGTACCACCGTCAACGTAAGCACAAAAGTCCGCCGAGTAGGGGCTTGGGGAATAACGCCATGAACAAAGCTCTAAGCCAAGTTTCCAAATCACCCTTCACCAGGAATATTGAGGATGCGAATCTTCCTCGGCGATTTTATCAGCCAACTTTTACCCTGTACAATGGCCGGACGGATCCAGTAGAACACATTAGCCATTTCAGCCAAAAGATGGCTATCTACTCCAGAGACGAAACTTTAATGTGCAAGGTCTTTCCATCAAGTTTGGGCCCGATTGCGATGGGGTGGTTTAACGGTTTAAGGGCTAATTCTATCGATTCTTTCAAGAAACTTACCTGGGCTTTTGACGCACGCTTTATTACTTGTAGCAGGGTTCCTCGGCCTTTGGGGTCTTTACTATCTATGTCTATGCGAGATAGTGAGACTCTTAAGACTTATTCGGATAGGTACTGGGAAATGTTTAATGAGATAGAGGGAGAGCATAATGATGTGGCCATAAGTACTTTTAAGGCCGGTCTTCCAGCCGAGCATGATTTGAGGAAATCCTTAACTAGTAAACCTGTCACTAGTGTACATCAATTGATGGATCGGATTGACAAGTACAGAAGAGTGGAAGAAGACCAATTGCAGGGAAAAGGAAAGGCTAAGGTAATCTCTCAGGAGAGGAGGGATTTCAGGTCGGATCGGTACAACAATAACCGGCCTCGAAAAGACTTTGTTGGGCAGTCAGGTTTTGCCAACACCCAGGCTGTTAATGCTGTGTTTCGGGAGTCGGTGCAACAGGTACTGGAGAAGATCAAGAATGAACCATTTTTTAAATGGCCAAATAAGATGGCAAGAGAACCTACGAGGCGTAATCAGAATCTCTATTGCCACTACCATTAAGATCACGGGCACACAACTGATGACTGCAGGAATTTATGGGACCATCTGGAACAATTAGTCCGAGAAGGGAAGTTGAAGCAACTATTGCACCACTCCAGTGGCCGAGCTGGCCAAGCAGGTTCGGAGATGCGGGGCGATGCTTCCTCGAGGCTCCCCCTTGGAACAATTGATGTTATTTTTGCTGCCCCGGGGAGGATTGGGTCATGCCCTTCCAGGGTACTATCAGTATCACGATCTCCAGCCGAGGAGTGTAGCTCAACGTCTAAATGAGCCAGGATGGACACTCCATTGGTTTTGGGCTTTTCAGACGAGGACAAAGTGGGAACCATATAGCCACATGATGATGCTCTGGTGGTTACACTGAGAATAGGCAGGTACGATGTGAAAAGGGTAATGGTTGACCAGGGCAATGCTGCTGATATAATGTACCCTGACTTATATAACGGGCTAGGTTTGAAGCCTGAGCACTTGACGACTTATAGTTCACCTCTGATGAGCTTTGGGGAAGAATGGTCGTCCCAAAGGATCAGATAAGGCTACCTGTGCAGGCCAGTACGGATGTGGTGGAGGTGGACTTCATCGTTGTAGATGTTTTCTCGCCATACACGGCTATTGTGGGCCGACCTTGGCTCCATACCCTGGATGCGGTCTCCTTGACCCTGCACCAAAAGGTAAAGTACGCATCCGGAGGTCGAGTTTTGGAGATAGTGGGAAGCCAGGCTGCAGCTCGGCAATGCCTAGTAGCGGCTATCCAGCATCAGCCGGAGGCGGAGACCTCGACTACCGTCGATAATGGTTTATAGCAGTTAAAAGCCCCAGCATTACCCTCAAATGGACTGGCCGATGAGGCAAAGTGCGAAGATTTGGAGAGGGTAATTGTTTCTGATGATTCGAAGAAATTTTTCCAGCTTGGGGCTAAATTGCCTTCACAAGAGAAGGAGCATCTGGTGAAGTTCCTCAGAGAGAATATTGACGTGTTCGCTTGAAGTCCATATGAAGCCCCGTGTATAGATCCGAACTTCATCTGTCATCATCTCAATGTGAATCCTTCCATTGTTCCGAAGAGACAGCCACCTCGGCGACCGTCAAAGGAGCACGCCGAAGCTGTTAGAAGTGAAGTGGCCAAGCTCAAGTAGGCCGGGGCTATCAAAGAAGTGTTTTACTCTCAATGGCTAGCCAATTCAGTGGTGGTGAAAAAAAAGACTGGATCCGTGGACTTCACGGACCTCAACAAGGCTTGTCCTAAGGATCCTTTTCCTATGCCCAAGGTAGACCAGTTGGTGGATGCAACAGTTGGTCATCCTCGAATGAGTTTTTTGGATGCCTTTTAGGGATATCACCAAATACCGCTAGCGATGGACGATCAGGAGAAGACAGCTTTTGTCACCCCCATTGAAAACTATCATTATAAAGTAATGCCCTTTGGATTGAAAAATGTGGGGTCTACTTACCAACGGATGATGACTAAAATGTTCGAACCCCAATTGGGTAGGAACATCGAAGTCTACATCAATGATATGGTTGTAAAGAGCAAAGTGGTGTTTGAGCATGTGGAAAATCTTACGAGTATTTTTGGAATTCTGAGAAAGCATAAGTTACGTCTTAATGCCTCAAAGTGTTCCTTTGGTGTAGGCTCCAGAAAGTTCTTGGGGTACATAGTGACCCACAGGGGAATTGAGGTGAACCCAGACCAGATTAAGGTCATTCACGATTTACAAGCTCCTTGAAATCCGAAGGATGTGCAGAAATTGACAGAAATGACTGCTGCTTTGAACCGATTTATCTCCAGGTCAGTTGATAGGTGCAGACCTTTCTTTCGTCTATTGCATAAATGGAAAGGATTTGAGTGGACTGAGGAATGCGCTGTAGCATTTCAACAGTTGAAAGAATATCTATCTCGGCCGTCTATCATGTCCAGCCCTGAGGTGGACGAGGTCCTGTTTGCCTACTTGGCGGTGGCCCTGCATGCTGTGAGTTTTGTTCTGATACGAGAGGACAGTGGCATCCAAAGACCAGTTTATTATGTAAGTAAGTCACTTCACAAAGTCGAGGTGCGGTACTTATCGTTAGAAAAGGCCATCTTGGCAGTAGTCCATGCCACTCGCAAGCTTCCGCATTACTTTCAGGCGCACACCGTAGTGGTCCTAACTCAGCTACCACTCAAGTCCATACTCAGAAGCGCGGACTATACAGGGAGGATTGCTAAATGGGGTACGATCCTAGGGGCTTTTGACATCAAGTATATGCCCCGCACCTCTGTGAAAGGCCAGGTTTTTGTCGATTTAGTAGCCGAGTTCGCCGAGCTCCCAGAAGAATCTGAGATGAAGCAACGTGACATGGATGAAAAGTCGGTTGGCATGATTTCCACGCAGGACAGGCCATCCTGGAAAGTATATGTGGACGGTGCAGCAAATCAACGGGGAGTAGGAGTGGGGCTAGTTCTGGTATCCCCTGAAAAGATCATCATTAAGAAATCCTTGAGACTGGGATTCTCTGCCACGAACAACGAAGCAGAATATGAAACTTTGTTGATGGGAATGAGCATGGTCCAAACAATGGGTGGAAAGGTAGTGGAAGTGTTCTCGGATTCAAGATTGATAGTCGGCCAGGTGAGAGGGGAATTGGAAGCCCGAGATGCAAGAATGCAGGAATATTTGAGTCAAGTTAAATGCGTACAAGCAAAATTTCAATCTTTTGACTTGTCGCATATTCCCCGAGGTGAAAATACCCACGTCGATTCCTTGGTAACCCTTGCCACCTCCTCGGCACAGAATTTTCCCAGGGTGATAATCGTTGAGGATTTGTGCACTCCCACGCTAGCAGGGAGGGACGTGCTTCAGGTCCATCAAGTCAACCTAGTGCCGAGTTGAATGGACCCCATAATGAAATTCCTTGAAAGTGACACCTTGCCTGAAGAGAAAATAGAAGCCGAGAAAATACGGAGAAAAGCTCCTCGGTTTTGGTTATCCGAGGACAAAAAGTTGTACAAACGCTCTTTTTCTAGGCCGTATCTGCTTTGTATACACCCAGAGATGTCAGAGTCACTTCAAAAGGAACTGCATGAAAGAATTTGTGGAAGCCACACAGGGGGAAGGTCCCTATCTCACAGGGCCCTTACTCAAGGATACTGGTGGCCGAATATGTAGAAAGAAGCGCAGGAGTATGTCAGAAAGTCCGACCAATGTCAAAGATTCGCTCCTAGCATCCACCAGCCTGGAGGAATTCTTAATCCCCTTTCTAGCCCTTGGCCATTTGCTCAGTGGGGTTTAGATATTGTAGGTCCTTTTCCTAAGGCACCAGGAAACAAGAGGTATCTGCTGGTCGGCACGGATTATTTCACTAAGTGGGTGGAGGCTGAGCCTTTGGCTAACATCAGAGATGTTGATGTTAAGAGGTTTATCTGGAAAAATATCGTGACGCGGTTTGGAACTCCACATACTCTTATCTCGGACAATGTTCTTCAATTTGATAGTAAAGCCTTCAGGCAATACTGTTCAGACTTGGGTATAAAGAATAGATATTCCACTCCAGCTTATCCTCAAGGGAACGGGCAAGCTGAAGTCGTCAACAAAGTTATAGTCAATGGACTTAAAAAGAGGCTAGATGATGTGAAAAGAAAATTGGTGGAGGAATTGCCGCACGTCCTTTGGACCTATCGAACAACACCCCGCAAGTCAACAGGAGAGACTCCGTTTTCAATGGCATAAGGAGCTGAGGCCGTCATCCCTCTAGAAACTGGTTTCCCAACGTTAAGGATTAGTACATTTACGTCGGACAGTAATGACGGGCTGTTAGAAAAGAGTTTGGATTTGATTGAAGAGCGAAGGGAGAATGCAATGGTCCAATTAGCTTACTATCAGCATAAACTCAAGCAAGGTTATTATACTAATGTAAAACTGAGGCCATTAGCTGTAGGAGACCTGGTGCTAAGGAAAGTTCTGGGAAACACTAAGAATCCAGTTTGGGAAAAATTTGGGCCTAATTGGGAAGGACCTTATCGGATTACTTTAGTAACCGGGATAGGGGCCTATTACCTGGAAGACCTAGATGAAAAAGCTATACTCCACCCTTGGAATGTAAACAATCTCAAGAGATATTATTATTAATAAAAGTGATCTAGTTTGAATTCCTTTTAATTTATGCGAATCATATACCATGTGTTTCCATATCTATGAAGTATTAAATAGAAACTAAGTTATGTCAGGTCCTCGGACCACAAACTTAGTGGAAATTAATACCTTTGACATCTATGAAGTATTAAACAGAAACTAAGTTATGTCAGGTCCTCGGACCACAAACTTAGTGGAAATTAATACCCTTTGACATCTATGAAGTATTAAACAGAAACTAAGTTATGTCAGGTTCCTCGGACCACAAACTTAGTGGAAATTAATACCTTTTGACATCTATGAAGTATTAAATAGAAACTAAGTTATGTCAGGTCCTCGGACCACAAACTTAGTGGAAATTAATACCCTTTGACATCTATGAAGTATTAAATAGAAACTAAGTTATGTCAGGTCCTCGGACCACAAATTTAGTGGAAATTAATACCCTTTGACATCTATGAAGTATTAAACAGAAACTAAGTTATGTCAGGTTCCTCGGACCACAAACTTAGTGGAAATTAGTACAATATGATATCTATTGAAGTATTAAACAGAAATTAAGTTATGTCAGGTTCCTCGGACCACAAACTTGGTGGAGGTTAATACCCCTTTTTATATCTATTGAAGCGTTAAATGGGTTCAATGGAAATTAATACAGCCTCTTGTTATTAAAGTGCTAGGGCCACATGAACTTGGGCATTTCAAAACAATAAACCCTCAAATACGTCCTCGGATTACAGGGTTCTCAATTATCTATTGAAGAAATAATCCCAATAGGCCTGGGGACATCATTTAATATATAATTGAAGTAATTTAGACTTAACTTTATCCAATTTTTGAACACTTCCTTAAATTTCAGTTTATTAGAATGGATATATACGTATTTGAAATGCATCTATGTGATGCCATAATCTTATTGATTATCATCCGTTTTGGTTGCCAACTGTTAGTGTGTGTGTAAGTTATATTTTTCTTCTTACATAAACAAAGGACAATCAGGGTGGAACCACTCAAACTGAAATGACTAAACGAACAACACAAAAATGAGATAAACGCAAATCAAATTAATTCCAAAAAGTGAAAGTGCATTCTTCATTAAGATATGTCTATAAAAAAAAAAAAAATAGCAACAACAACAAACAAATGGGAACAAAATCCCTTACAAAAGTTCTGATTAAATTACAAAATAAGGCCTACTTTTTCAACTTAATTTGAAGCTGGGATGTTTGGTTGGCCGTTTTGTCTGCCTCTGAGGTAGTTGTTCCCTCTTTGGCCTTAGCAACTCCCTCAGCTGGCTTGACTGTAAAGGCCAAATCTTGCTGAAAGCCTTGAGAAGCTACCTCTGCCACTGAAACGTCTGCGATTTTACCCAAGGGTGTGCCTTGGGGAACACTGCTCTCTTTGGCTGGTTCCTATTGGCTTGGAGGAGGAGGGTCCTGAGGTGATACTACTGGATTGGGATCAATGGTTATAGAAGTCACCTCAGCTTGAAGAGAAGAAGGATCCGAGACTCAGATTGCAGGAGGGTAGAACACATTTGCTGCCTTCCTCAACTCAGACGAAGCCTCAACCCCAGCTCGGTTGAGGGCTTCATCCCAAGTTTGGGCGCAGTAAATGCGGCACACTGCTGGGACCTCTGCCCTGAGGGCTTCTTCAGTCTCAGCCACTCCGAGGTCATAACTTTTTTGCTCGGCCTCCTCCCTTTCTTTCTCGACCTCAACCTTTGCCCTCTCGGCTTCCTCCCCAGGATTTTTTAGCTTTGCTCCCTTAATTTTTGGGTTTCCTCCAGATGTTTTTTAAAGACTGCCACTTGCTCCCTGGCCGCCTTCAATTCATCATTTGCTTCGCGCAAGCGCCTCCTCTAGTCCTCAGCTTGCCTTTGCGCGCCGTCCAAGGCCGAATCTGCACTCTTTCGGGCTTGTTCCTCCTGGGTTAGTTTTTTCTTCATCTTTGCCACCTCTTTTTCAGAGGTGGTCAGGGTTTGCACCTCTGACGTCCTCCTTTTTCTTTCATCTTCCAGTTGTTGATAGCTGGCATTCGTTATCTGTTAGAGCCTGAAAGTGTTTTGGATGGCCTAAAAATTGAAAGGTCAACATCACAACAAGTAAAAAAAAAAAAAACACAAAAGTACTTAGTGGGATTATAACTTAACAGTAGTTTCATACCAGAGCTAAGTATCTTTTGCTATTGTTAAGGACCTCGTTCTTCCCTATACGCCGCAGCTCGGCCATGTCTTTGGGGAGTAACAGGGATTCCTCCAAGGCTGAAGCAACATGGCACCCAATGCCCCCGTTGAAGTACCTGATAGACGCATCATCTCTTATGGGCTCTCCTCCGAACATGGGTGCTGGAAGCCACGCTTGTGGCTCTGAAGGCTGAAGGTCAGCTCTCTCCATGCCCCGTTGTGGCAAATGGCTGATTTTTTGCTGCTTCGCAGCTCGCTGGGTTTCTTCTTGCCTGGTCAGACGAGATTTTCCAATGTCCACCACGTCCTTCCCCTTCTTTTCCCTTCGCCTTTTCAATTCAACAGCGTCAACTTTGACCGGCTGAGGGGGTTGGTGAGGAGCAGGAGGAGGAGACTTGGTAGGAGGAGGAGGAATCTGAGATTGTGTAGATTTCGCCGGTGTACTTTTTCCAGGCTGATTTTCTATCAGCTCCTGTAGACTCTTCTGGGGCTTCCTTTGGATACCCATTTAGTCCAAAATGTCCTCAGCGGGTAGAGTCTGATTAAAAACTTCAAACTTGTCAGAGGAATCGGACAAATCTACAATTTCCTCTAAGCCTCTTTCTTCTTCTTCTTCTTCTTCTTCTTCCTCTCCTCCTTCCCCTTCCTCATGTGTGGGTTGGGTTGATGATGCCCCTACTGAAAGACTGGCAACGGCAAGTGGTTGAGTGCGAGAAGTATCTTCTGGGAGTGGAATACCTTCGGGAATGATAAACCCTCGATAGGCAACACTAATGCAGTGAAGCCGAGGGTCGCGAGCCTTGATCACGCACTTAGGCGCTTGAAATGCCGATGAGAGTGGCGTGTACCCGAGAATTAAATGGGCTGCTCGAAATTGACCGTCAGCTTCGTTCACGTACACCTTGGCTTTCAAGATCCAGTCCAAGCTCTTTTGATTAACTAAGCTAAGCTTGGGCTTAGTAGCACGCTTGTCTGCAAAATCATCAAATTGGAATAAAGTCTCATTAGGGACGGGGATGTAAGTAAATGAAAGAAAGATGTGAATCACAATTTGTAAACCTATGTATATTCCCTCACCTGGTTTTCCCTCCCTAGTCGGACAAGATAGGCCATCGTGCCATTCCCCGGAAAAAATTAGGAAATCCTGCTTTAGGTTTTTGTTCGAAGTGGGGAGACATTGGATTAGCCTTACTTCGGGACGCCTCGACTTGAGGTAATATCCTTGACCCTTCAAATGGTGCAAATTGTATACCTAATTCACATCGTGATGGGTTAGGTTCAGGTTCATTCTCTCATTTAAAGCTTCTGTACTTCCCAAGACCCTAAACATGTTCGGGACACACTGTGTGGGTGACAACCTAAAAAATCTAAGATAGTTCCTAGTAATGGTGCCCATAGGAATGGTCATCCCTCCCTTTATGAAGGCGATCATGAGAATGACCACCTCTCCAGTTTTCCTATCGTCTACCCATTCTCCCTGGGCAGCGTATCTCATACCTACTGTGGGTGGAATCCTATACTTAGCCCTAAAACTCCTCATACTCTCCTCGGACTCAACCAAACACTGGAACTTACCCATTTTCCTAAAAGGCTTCGAATAAAAGTTAACGAGTTTAAAATAAAAGCTAAAGGATTTAAGAAGACTTACAGGTTTAGAAAGGGGTCCTCGGACAAGTTTCTAGTATTTGTATGCGCACAAAGAGATGAAAGATAGAGAGTCAGGTTCAATGTACGAGCTCTAGAATTATGAGGTTGTAAAAAGTAAGCAGGAGAGTTGATTTGAAAAGCTATTTATGGTGACATATAAACCGCAGGCGGGAAAATTCCCACTCGTGAAACGAGGGAAACCCTCCACCGTTGGATTTACATCTTACCGTTGAACGTGGGGGACAAGGGCGTTGCCAAAATTTAATACTGGCACGCTCAGGACGCCGAAGCGTCAGGAACGTGCCTTGGGCAGGTGAAAAGACATATGAGAGGTTAGGAATACATAGTAGGGTCCCAAGCAAAATCGGCCGAGAATATCAAAATCATCCTTCCTCCCGAGGAGTCGAAAGGCAAGATTTTGAGGGGCTATTGTAGGGGCCAATTAATTAGGAGGTACTATTACGGCCATGCCAGCTAGGCCTAAAGCCCAATCCGAGGACGTTAGACCATCCGAGGTGAACCAGATTTTGGCCCTATCCGAGGAGGCCCAAATTCGGCTATGAAGAGCATAAAGTTAGGAGAGGAATAGAAACAATATGAGATGGGTCCAGTAAGCGTCCGAGGATAAAAGTCTTCTCGGAAACTCGCGTCCGAGGTAAATCTGAGTGCTATATCATCATGGACTTGCTTCAGAGTTACACCATAGCAAAGGATGGGATATTGGGCCGGGGGTAAGACAAGAGAGGTAAACAAATATCTACAAAGGCTGCTACCTCCACATTAAATGCCTTCCAACTAACTCTCTGACCGCATTAATGTGGAAGTGACGCCTGAACAGTGATCAAGCAGCCTTACAGCTACTGGTTGACGGTTCTAGGGGGTGCTGGATGGGACAGGAAGGAGTCCCCCGAATCTAACCTACACGTGTGTGGTAAGGATGGCACCAAGATTACAAATATATAACCCGGAACAATACGCCAGAAAGGGGACGATAGAATTTCTGTCAAAAAAGAAAGAATCATATGAAACAAGCAACTGAGTTCGCTCCGAGGAAAAAATCTGATAATCTTATTTTGCATCGAACCATCTTGAATAGTTAAGTTCAATCGATTTTCTGCGATGATAAACCTAGTTCTTTTACCCACACTCTACAAATTTATTGTTTGAGCCATTAGCGTTTGAGATCAATCCAGTTTTGGGACCAACATATTTTCAGTCCTTACAATACTCAATGAATATTTCATAGTCCTATTTCACTCTCCTTATTTAGATATTAAAAAAAAAAATTCCAATTTTACTCTCATTTTTTAGGGGCTGTTAATAAAATTTATTTGAGTCTTGGACACTGGACTCGATCCAAACCCAATTTTAATCCCACTGGATAAGCTTTCACTAATCACCATCGAGTATACAGTTTCTCAGTCATTCAAAAACGTTGAAATTACCAAGACACCCTTGTACGACTTCGAAATAACATACATACCCAGCACCGTGATTCTCAGACATCCTGGTAATTCCCAAACTCCCATAGTAATTATCTACTAACCTCACCGGAGAAAAAACCACAACGCTCTGTACTACCAGGCCCAGCATGGTGACAGAAAAAGCGACGAACGTGTCGGAAATCGAGGACGACGAGGATGACGAAGAGCCCGGGGAGGTGATCGAATCAGCTCCTCCTCTCAAGGTCGGCGAAGAGCGCGAGCTCAGTATCTCCGGCCTCAAGAAAAAGCTCCTCAAGCTCGGCCATGGCTGGGAAACCCCTGAGCTCGGTGACGAAGCCACTGGTACGGTACTGTACAACTCGCCAATCATTCTCGTAGTTTCTCTTGTTAGAAATGATTGATATTGAAACTTTTGAATCAAAACGCAGTTCATTATGTTGGTACTTTGCTTGACGGAACAAAGTTCGATTCCACAAGAGATAGAGATGATGAGCCATTGACTATAAAGCTTGGTCACGGTGATTATTTCCTGATAATTTTGAATTTGTTTGCTGTTTGATTTAGCTTTCAGCTTAATTTTGCTTATTACTAAAGTTAATAGGGGTTGATAATGATAGGTGAAGTGGTTAGTGGATTGGAACAAGCTATAGTTACAATGAAGAAAGGGGAGACTGCTTTGTTCACATTGCCTCCTGAATTGGGCTACGGGGTTGCGGGCTGCCGCGACGTTGTTCAGCCTAATTCGGTTGTTCAGTTTGAAGTGGAACTCGTCTCTTGGATAACTGTGGTGGATGTTAGCAGAGATGGTGGAATTATCAAGAAAATAATGGACAAGGGAGAGAGCAATGAACAACCCGGCGATTTGGACCAAGTTCTTGGTACTCTTTAACTGCTTAGTTATTTTGTGGTATAATTTTGTTAGAAATGTGTGGATTGTGTCAATGTCAAGCTTTGTTTGCTTTGTTTGGAGATGCTAAAGTGATTTTTTGTTGGTAATGCACTGCAGTGAAGTATCGCGTTGCGCTGGATGATGGTACTATTGTTGCAGAAACTTTGGAAGAAGGAGTTGAATTTTATGTGAAAGATGGTAATACTTTTCGGATAATAAATTGGATGCCAATTCATGGTGATTAGAATTAACCTTTTGGATTTTTTTCAGGTCATCTTTGTCCAGCATTGCAAAAAGCAATAATGACCATGAAAAGGGGAGAGAAGGCCAAATTAGTTGTTCAACCTCAGTGTATGTCTTTGTTCCTTGTTATTAACAAGCTATGTTAGAACTTATGAAATTCTCTTTAAGATAGACGGAGACAAGGGATGTTCTTGATTGTAGTAATTTTTCTGAGATGCAAGAGAGACTGAAATAACAATGGTGAGATAAATAATTAATGAGTGTCTAGACTTTTGTTGCTGTGTGGATTTAAATTTTCTGCTGTTCTTAGGGTTGAGTTTTGAGGTGTGTTGAGACCGACCTGTTACCCAATATTCACTTCAATAGTTGGAGTGTGAACCCAAATTGTCCATCACAATCCCACCACCTCAATGTTACAAAATATTCAGAAATTATAACTAGTTATGTTTGAGTGTAGTCTTGTAGGTCATGACAAGTGCTTCATAGTTCATATCATATTAAGTGGAGTGAGAAAGTAATCATATGCTCGAAACGTATGTGCACTTTTTGCGAGGTTGAGTTCTGTGATCCATACTATCAATGATCCTTTCTTATTGATATTTTTGGGTTAGGTATTGGCTAGTCAGTTGTTTTTAATTCTCTTTTGATTTACATGGAAGCCAGATATTTTGATAAAATAATTTCAACTTTTCTTGTTCATAACTTCGAAGATTTCAAGATCTTGTCCGAGGTTAAACTTTTTAACTCTAATTCTTAAAAATGGTTGTAGATGCCTTTGGAGAGGAGGGTAGGGATGCAAATAATGGGGTTCATTCAATCCCCCCGGGTTCTATACTCAACATTGATGTGGAGTTGGTGTCTTTCAAGCCTGTTATTGATATTACTGGTGATTCCAAGGTACTTAAGAAAATTTTAAAAGAAGGTGAAGGGGCTGTCATTCCCAATGAAGGTGCAACTGTTACTAGTAAGTATAGTGATGCATATGTCATTAACTTAAGCAATATCGTCAAATTTGACTTGGACTGGAAAGTTATGAATGATGGAATTGACTTCAATCTCAACTAGAATTAGAATTTCAAGGGTCTATAAATAAGATATGAAATGTTATTTGGTAAATTTTAACATATGCAGTCATACTCAGATAATTCGATGTTCTTTATACAAATCGTTCTTTTGTTCTTGCAAAGAAGTAATGAAATATCTAACACGTAGATAACTACTTAAAGTCATTTCATATGCACCTGGTGTGCAGAAAGCTTCATACTTTTCCCTTATAATTAAGGCTGGTACTCAAAGCTTAGTATTAAACTTGGAAAAGTCTTGACTGTGTATTGTTTATGAATCTTCCAATCATATCAAAAAAATAATTTTTTTTTTTTTTAAATTATGAATCTGATGTATCTCTTTACTTTCATGTGGAACCCTCTTAATTAGAAAGTAAGAACAAGAAGAAGAATATATGAAATAAGGTTCTAGTATAATCCAGAGTGAGCAACCGTGGATAAAAAAAAAAAAAAAAAAAAAGAAGGTAAAAAAGTTGTGGTATGATGCACAATGAATAGCATCAATAAAAATTTTCAGGGGAAAAACAAAATCCTGTATCCGGTAAAAGTAAATTTAACTGGGTTCATATGTTTTGAAATACATTATGGGCCTGTAAGGAAAGGTCATGTGATTTTATATATGAAACTGTTATTCTTACTTTCAACTTTTTCAGTTAGCTATATGGCACGGCTAGAAGATGGCACCATATTTGAGAAAAAAGGAATTGATGGAGAGCAGCCTTTGGAATTTATCACTGATGAAGGTCAGTTTTATTCCTAAAACTCTTCTTGATATCTGGACTATGTTATACTTTGTGTTTGTCAAATTATCATGAAGAAAACTTAAAATCAGCTTTGACTGGACTTTGCCTTTTACTGTCTGTAGAGCAAGTGATTGCGGGACTAGACCAAGCAGTGGCAACAATGAAGAAGGGAGAACGGGCAATATTGACCATACATCCTGATTTTGGATTTGGAAGCAGTGAAGTAAGGCAGGATCTTGCTGTAATTCCACCATCTTCAAATGTATTTTATGAAGTTGAAATGATAGATTTTACTAAGGTAATAATTGTTGTGATCAAATTGTAGACATACAGATAAGATGTTCTTTGCTTTCTGAAATTTTCATAAAATTCTCATTACATTGTGGGATAATTTAATTTTATTTATTAGAGAAATCTCATCGCATTACAGATGAGATGTTCCAATTTGAACATTTTTTTTTGTACATATACAGTTTTGGACACATTTTTTTCCTAAAAACAAGATTTTGAGGATGTTTTTCAATGTTTTTCATTGTAATCTCCTCATGTATTAACCCCAGTATATGCTGCTAGATTGAATGTCTGGATCCTTTCTATAATATATTTGTCTAATGTCGTTTCCTAATTATTAGTTTTTATTTCTCTATGGTAAAAAGGTAAAAGCACCATGGGAAATGAGTAACAATGAGAAGATTGAGGCAGCTAGAATGAAGAAAGAAGAAGGCAATCTACTATTTAAAACTGGGAAATATCAACGAGCAAGGAAAAAATATGACAAGGTAACTCAATTTTTGCATGTGTGATGCCTAAATTAATTGTTCATTTGATTAGCTTCAAATTTGAGAGTTGCTTTATTGTATTCTCCCAGGCTGCAGACTTTGTTAATGAAGATGGATCCTTTGAGGATGATGAGCAAAAGCTTGCTGAACAATTAAGAGTATCTTGCTGGTTGAATGGTGCAGCATGTAGCCTCAAACTACATGACTTTCAGGGAGCAATCAAGTTATGTTCAGAGGTAGATTCTTAAAAAAGGAAAAATAGAAAAGCAACCGATATTTATCTGGAGGAGTAGAGCATTGTGTCACTTGAAAAAAATTTTCCAGATAGAGAAAACTATGCATATTTACTAGTGGAAGGATTGACAATAAAAGCAAATTTATAATAGAGATTATGCATAACATAAAAATTGAGCAAAGCAACACAGTCTGGTCCCTGCCATTGCTGTTTGTGTCAAAACGCAGCCATTAGGATCCAATGATGAGCTCACTGAATTCAGGAAATTCCAACTAATTTTCATCTCAAACAATATGGTGGTGATCAAAAGTTTGCTAATCTGACTACTTTTTCACCTTGTGGGCTCTATTATGGGGCTTGGAAGTTGGGTCTAGCTCTTCTGAAATTATTGCTTTCGCAACTGCTTTAATCACAACTCTTTAATGGCATGCCACATGATTTCACAGCAATTCAGTAATTTTATGGAGAAGGGATTAATTGAAATTATTAATGCTCTTTTCCCTCCCTACCCCCCACCCTCCCCCACCCCCAAAAAAAATATAATATGATGGCAGTATATATCAGTACCTAGATGTGGACATTACTACTGGTGACAGATTGGCAAATACAGCAACCATAAAAAATGAACATAGTGGAGCTTTCAACAGTAGAAGCAGTTTCTTTGTATAGAGAGGTGGAATGTCAGGAAAGATGTAATCTCATTTTATAAATTCTGATCTCCATCAGGTGCTAGACATTGAGTTCCACAATGTGAAAGCTTTGTACAGGCGGGCGCAAGCCTATATGGAAACTGCAGATCTGGTCTCTGCTGAATTAGACATCAAGAAAGCTCTTGGGGCTGATCCTCATAACAGGTAACTGAAGGTGTTTTAATCAGCTCAACATGCGATTAAAAGTCTTAATATTATGGCAGTCTGTCGAACATGGTATGGTTCTATCTCCAGGGAGGTGAAGTTGATTCAGAAGAATTTGAAGCAACTTCAAGCTGAGAGCGACAAGAGAGAGTCAAAGCTCTACATGAACATGTTTGCACATAAGACAAGGGACACACCTGTGGCTCCGAAGGTGAGTGATGTTTCTCTTATTTTAGTAGCTTATAATGATCATAAAGTTGGAAAATATTATGCAAGTTTTGGCTTGCGTCTGGAAGTACCTTTCTTCTGGAAGCAAGAAACTTAGGTGGCAAATAGATACATTTGATGATGGAACTTGTTTTTCACAGTTGTAAATGGCTATGCATGATTCTTAACAGTCACCAACGCATTACCATAACCACTACACTCACATCACCAGATTCACTGTTTGGGGCACTTTTAAAGCATATCCACATTGCGATTGTTACTTAACTACCATAAAAATCTTCATCATAGTGATTGCTACTGTAAACCATGTCAACATCATTACAATGCAAGCACCACCACCTTCCCCTCCCAAGCACTATTGTTACCATCCTTACATATCTTCCTTCGTTACTGCCATATTTTCAGGTACCATAAATTCCAGTCATCTTCGCTACCACCTCCACCTTAATTGATACTGTAAATATCATGCCAAGAATTATATGTATTTTTTCCCATGATTTATCTTTTTAAGAATCATCAAACATTCATGTTTTGCATTTTTTACAAGTTTTAAATACTTTGGCATGATGGTACACTGATAAATTAAAAATACTTTGGAAAGAAATCTGCAGTTAGAGTGCTTTTTAGATGGTGAAAGGTGAACCACATGATGCATTTTACCTCTTGAATCACACTATTGTGTGCAGATGACCATAGGTGTGATGGGAATTTAGTGAAAATAATGTCTATATATATGTTCCCGGTAGAACTTGAGGCATATATCTGTCCTCTTTAAAGGAATCATCTAAAAGACATTGATGCAGGACAAAGTTGCAAAAAGAGCTTGTGTGCATTATAAAGAAAACAGAACAACCTTAAATTTCAGCACCAAGAGCAGCCTGAACCCTAGAGCTAGATTTTCCTGGCACACCACCAAACTTTGTAATATCTTATATCTCCAATAGAAATTTATTTATCAAAATAAACATACCAGTCATGTTTCCTCTAGGACCTATAAATAGAGTTCTAAATTGCATCAAATAAGAAAGTAAAATTAACTTATAAATTTATAATTAGAATAGCAATTGAATCCCATAATAGCTTAGCATCAATTTAGCAACAATCTGGATCACTGGAATCAATCAAATTTCAATCTGGTCACCAGGCATCTGTCTCTCAACGTAATATGTGACCTTGAAATGATATATCCTAGAAACCTCACAAGTGATTTTGTGGATTAAAAGGGGAAAAAAGGATTGCCTCATATACCGACATGAATGGAAGTCAATCAGAAATTCATAGGGATGTCTTAGTATGCACCATTGTAGATTACAATTCTCTTAGTTGAAAAATTGCTATTGATAAAACCCTAGAAGATTTTTCCACTTTTTGTTTTTGTTTTTTGGTTTTTGGCTTAGTAAAGTTACCCATGCAAACAAGGGGTCACAAACCCTTGGCCATTTGGATTTAACTTATCTATCTACCTTTCCGTTTGTATGTTATGGGTTGCATAAAGAATGGAGTATCTTTGGTGCTGGAGAATGAATTAATTTCAAAAATGGTTATGAATTTTTCATTAGAAAATTTTTCCCTATGTGTTACTTTCACGGAATATGCTGGTTATGATCACTGAAGTTAGTGTTATGGATTATTCACAATATCTGTTGTGACTGTTTCTTGTTTATACTGGCAGAAATTGAAGGTTGAGAAAGCAGAGGATGATAAAAAAGATGAAGAGGTCTTGGGAATGAAAATGGAAAAAGTTGCTGACAGTTCTGCCCACTCCTGATGGTGGTGGAATGGCTGTTGATTCTTTTGGAAAGACTTGTTCATGAAGCATGTGATGTTTAATGTACGAGAAACAATAAAGCCGCAACTGTAATTACAGACACAGGAAAGAAAATATTCAAAAATCATTAAGCAACAATACAAATGAGTTAATCCAGGTTTAGATCTGTTGTTAATTTGGAAAATTTTGTCCTTAAGACTTTAAAATCATTGTCAATATGATCCTCCTGTGACATAAATTTTGCAGTTTTAGTTTTAGCCAAATCGTTATCCTCTTCTCTTTTCTTGTTTTTGTTTTTTGGTTGATAGCATTGATTTCTATGAAGAACCTATGTTAGCGCATGTCCAGCCTTGTTCACCCTGAAATTGGGCAACAATCGCTGGAGGGCAGGTCAATGTTCATTTGGGAGCAGGGTGGGATGAGACTAGGCACGACAGATAACATCTGTTTTCACCTATTACTAACATCTAAAAGTTAGTTTTTGTTTGCCATTGGCTTTTTATGTTTAGGCTTTTAAACTTATTTGCTTGTGCATAGTTTTTTAAAATCTCACTTCTTTCCATACAATTATATTTTAACTAATTTTCAGTAAAAAGTCAGATAAGTTAAGTCAAATTACATCAGGATTTTCTCAAAAAAAAAAAAAAAAAAATTACATCAGGATGATTGCAAAATGCATTTGCCCCACCTTGTCACGTCTCATTTACCCAGCTCTTGTTTTGAAGAGAGGACACGAAACTAATGATTTGACCTAATCTCTTTGACATCCCTAGTTCCATGGGAATCCTAATTTTATTTCCTTTTTTTTTTTTTTTTTGATAGGACCTAATTTTATTTCCTTAAAAAGCTATAATCTCTTAGTTTTTGGAAATTGATATTCTTATTGAAAGTCATCTTCTCAAGTTTGCAATTGTATTCCATTTCTTATTGGCCCCGTGAAAGAATCTTAATCTTGTTTTAACAATAGTTTTAGTTGGATGTGTCATTAAATTTTATAATTTCGGCTGCTTATGTAATTTATGAAATATTAGCTAAATACATAAACAATCCCAGCATACAGAAATGAGATTTGGCTTTCAATTTTATGCTTGAGGTTCCACTTCATGTTCTCTTTTGTGGAGCAAATACTAATTTCACGTTTCTGATTTACATGAGAGAGAGAGAGAGTGTGAAATAGTGCATACTGCATACACTTCGTTTTTCAACATAACATTTTTTTTTTTGAGAAACCACCCCTGGAAAAAGGGGGGAGGGAAACATAACATAACATGACAAAACGATATAACCATAAGTCCATCAATCCCAACTCTTATTTTTCCACCTCACTTTCTTTCTAATAAACAAGAAAAAAACCAAGACAGTACGTAGTAGTACTAGTCTATAGACCCCAGACTCTATAGTCTAAACACCAAACCTGCCTCGCAACTCATCTATCCTTGATTATTAAATGCACACTTCACAAGTTCATCACATTGAGTTGACTCGAGTACTAATAAGGCATCAGAGACACTATCGATAAATTCAGGGCTAGGGCTGGGTCCGAAGTGGCACTCTTCAAGAATTTCCCGAAGCTTCCGAAGAGCTGACAAGGACACCTTCACATTTTCTTTCATCATTTTATCACCAGGAACAACAAGTTCAGAATCTGGGGTGATGAAAAGTCGAGCAACACGAAATGGGTTTTGAACAAGAAGATTGTGATGGTATTCCATGAGATATGAGTTGGTCAAAAGGTTAGTCAAAAATGCACAAGCACGCATGCAGAGTGGTACATCCCTTGTATTTTTAACCTTTTCTAAAACCTTCACAATACCCGTAAGCATTATGACAAAAATTCTTGTGTGGGTCTGAGAGTTGGTACGTTCAAGTACTTTGTTTAACAAATTGACATGAATCAATTCACCTTGACCTTGTTCGAGAACTTGACCAACCCAATACACAACACTTTCCTTAATGCTCTCAGAGCTAAAGCTCCACAACAAAGTTCCCACCATAGCCTTAAAGCAAAGTGCTTGACCTTCACTCAACAAGCTCTTGTCATCAACAGGCATGAACTTGTTTAGAGTTGCTATAGAAACACATATCAAGTTCTCTTCCATGAAACACTTGATCCTGTTGTCACCCAATTGCATGTTCAGGCAGATGGCTTGTGAGAATTTGAGGAACAAGTCCTCAATAGCATCGTGTAGCTCATGAATCCCATGTTGAGCAAGGATGTCCAAGACAATTTTCGATGCCCAAGTGTGAGCGAAAAACGATGGGTCTATGCTATACACCGCAAGCAATTTGAGGATTTCGATGACTTTTTTGGCAGTGTCAAGTGGAACGTTTTGTCCTCTGTTTCTCCAAACTAATTCGAGTAGAGGCATCATGGATGAGGTATTCCGTCTCGCGAAATGAATCTGTCGCATTACGGTACCGAAAGCACGGTCCCTTACACCAGAGTCTTCAGAGAATAAATCTGGGAACTTGGCCTCCAACACCGGGTCGAAATTCATTTCCAATAGCTGTAAAGAAAAAAAAAAAAAAACTGTTGAGAATACAATAATAGGGATAATCTCAAACCCTCCATGCATAGTAAAATTTCAAGATTATCTTATCAAATGTGAATTTATAAACTATGCATAAAAAATAAGTTTATGAATTGAATAAAGAACACATAATCTAATGATGAGATTTTCAAAATATTAATTTAATAAAAATTAGTACTCCATTAAATAGTGCAACACCACACATATAACTTGAACCCAACTCTTTCTCTATATTATAATAATAATAATTTCATACAAGGAAAGAAGAGCATGCATGAAGGAAAAATGAAAAGAAGTTTCCAAAACATTTTCTCTCTCTAACTCTCTAGCTACCTCTCCGAGATAAACCCTTGTGGGAAACAGATATAACTGTACAATTAAATACTACTACTACTACTTTCAAAGCACAAATCCTGATAAATCATTGTTTATATAGAATGCAGCACAAATAGAATAACACACAGGAAACAATTAAGTAGTACAGGCCATGCAAGTACTTAACATTAAAGATGAAACACATATAACTATTAATTTTACCAGGAAAAATTCCAAAATTCCAATAGTTAAATACGTACTATTACCATATAAAATTACGTACTAAGATGAAACACATACTGATTTACCATATATATTGAGTAATTAGAGTATGACAAGAAGGGAATTAATACAACAGAGAGCAAAAATGGGAAAATGAGTCGCACCTTAGTCCTTGAAGGTAAGCAATGTGAGAAAAAAAATGATGCTAGTGGAAACGGTATATATGAGAAAAATGAGAATGAGGCAAAAGGAATGGAAACAAGATATTTATAAACGTTTGGATAATTTTCTAGTACCAAAATGCCCCTTTGCATGGTGAGCAAGAATGAGCTTGGCTCATGCACTTCCATAGTTCCAGTGCAAATTTGTTGCCCAAACAAACTAGGGGCATACATGGAAGAAAGAAATTAAGGTGGTGTCACCATGTACGGTAATAACTCTCTTACAATCTTACCCTTGAGGAACTTGTATCAAAATGATCAAATATAATGTTAATCGGGATTTCGATTTAAGCCATGGTTCAAGTGTGGCTCTTTTAAACATTTGCAAAAACCAGGCACTTTATAATTTGCCCAAAAAACAAAAACAAAGAAGGTACGTAGAAGAAATGAATAGAGAGGTTTTCATGGATTATATGCGAGTGAGTGACCAAAATATATATGTCTTTGCATGTAAGAAAAAAAAAAAAAAAAAAAGGACTAGAAAGAAATATTTAGTTATTGGGTGCAGAACAATTTAGCTGAAGTGAGTTGGTAACAGAAATTTCCCTGAAAATGAGGAGATAGTTAGTACAAGTCGATGTACACAGAGAGAGAGAGAGAGAGAGGTTGTGAGCTAGGATTGCTAGTGCAACAGCACACTGTATCTAGCTATCATCTGCCACGGTTTAACGTTCTGTTGCGATCTGAAGCTAAGATGGGTAACAAGTAACAAGTAGCAACAATACTGTAATAATTCAGGATGGCTATATTTTTAGGTGCAACCCATAAGAACTTGAAGAAAATGAGTGTGGACATGAGCTAGGGAATTTACTTGCGTAGATAACGAGGATGGTAGGAAGCGCTTGTGAGAAATGTGATATTAAATTAAAATCATGGATTGACAAAATTATTCTCCAAAAGAACTTCAAGCTTCGTGTGATTCCACTGTTATGGATCCCAAGCTTTAAAAAATAATTGTAAATAGATATTAAATTCGGTAAAATAAATTATAACAAAATAAAAATTGGTGTAATACTTTTCCTTTTTGAATTAGGGTTTAATATAAGTAGTGGCGGAGCCAAGATTTGACTTGAGGGAGGGCAAAAATTAATATGTATGATACACACATTTAAGCACATCTATATATATAATAGTTGAGACTGATTTAAAATTAAAAAAAAAAAATTATTTATTTGAAATGCTAACAACTAAGTAATAGTTTAGAGTAAGAAAGCCCACCAAAAATATAATATTGCTATAACAACGAAAAAGCAGTTAATCAACTTGTGGAAATAAATGAAGGTTTTACTATTTGCTATCACAATAAATTTGTTTAGAGATGGGAAGTCAAATCTGATTATGATATCCAATGCGCGAACTAAGAAGGTTCACGTCATAGAATTGAATAAGAAATTATACTTCTTTTATTAATTCACAGTTTAAGAACTGGTTAAGAAAAAATACAAGTGTTGGTTCTCGGGTCTAGTCCGAGGTTGGGGTTACAGATGGATAGATTCTTTTCTTTCTTTTTCTTGCCTCCCCGGCATCTGGATCTTCCTCTTGCTTTTATATCCAACTACAACTTATCTGAATCTTACACTTAGAGGGCCGAGATTGCACTCCTAGAACTCTTGTCCCATTCAGAACATACTAGCAAGTTTTACCCTATGATCTTAGCTGTGCCACCATTATTTATGGTCATTTCCTCATTAATGCAGTCAGAGAAGTAGTTGTCTTATATTAAATGCGGAGGGGATGGCCTCTATACCCTTCTTTCTTCATCCTTCTCATATTTTGTGACAAGTTTGCTTTCTTTCCTTTTTGATGATTTAACTTTATGCGCCTCACATAACTAGTACTCGTCCCTGAGGTCCAAGGTGGGTTATCGGAAATAACCTTAACTGCCCATTTAAATTAGATGTGGGAACCTCGTCCCCACAATTGCATTTATCTATTAAGGACTTTTCTTTCACATAATAAGTTGAATTGTGATTTGTTTTTTCAAAATTGGATTTTCATTTACGAATGAAAATTAAAGATTTTTATTAGTTAGATAACTAGCAACTAAAATTTAAGATTATGTTGATTTTGTTAATATTTAATCATAAAAATTCATACTATAATAATTAGACTCATGGCACTAATTAACTGCTAAGGTAAGGTCTTAAACTTAAAAGAGTTTTGACATAAAGAATATATGCACACATGTAAGCACATTGCCCAAGTCAGTAGCAAATGGTCTATATCGCACATGTCCAATGTGTGCTGATAGCGTGAGGCTCCCTTTGTGGGCTTGGTATGGTGGATCTTGCCATGTGGTTTAACCTGGCATGGCCGACATTGGGAGTGTCGTTAAATTTGACAGCGTAACAAGTTTTTGACATTACTCACATATTGATAGTCCAAGTTAAATAGTAGATTCACCCTTTATGCATATAGCCCAACCTAAATATTTCTTTTACATATAATCATTAGCTTTTTTACTAAAGAATAATTATGTTAAATGAAATTATACTGGAGAAGGCATTTTTTTTTTCCATCAAATAATAATATACTATCATAAAATTTCAAGCGCTGTGTTGATATAATAAGATTTATGTTCAAACAAAAAAAAAAAAAAGCTTTTTTTTCCTAATTAGATAATTTTATACTTATATCAACAATTTTTCAATTTCTTTAAAACTTTCCACAGTTTCTACTTTATATTTATAATTTCTAGATCTACGCATAAAAAATTTCTACAAAATTTCAAGAGATTGAACCAAATAAAATATATGCAGCTAAAAACATAACATAATCGTTGAGAAGATAGAAGAATTACAAGTTGTTGCAGAGATGCTAGTTACTGCAGAATTAAAGCTGCTAAAGTTACAAGTCGTTTTGTCTTTATGTAATAAGTGGCTCACAAGCTACAAGTAGTTTTTGTTATAGTCTACTTAAGCAATTGTAACCTGCTGCACGTGCTTCTTGTGTTAGTAGGCTAATTCGTTTTCTGTTAGCATTACTATTAGTTACTAGTTAGTTTAAGTTTGTTATAACTGGTACCAGCTTTTGGGTTTATGTATATAAACTAATTAGTCTCATCAATAATAATCATTATGCATTCTTCAACATCAATTAGTTTCTCCTTTGTTTTTCAACAATAACAAAATGATATAACCAGCATTATCATCAAATGTTCTATAAATATGCCATTTTAACACACTAAAAATGCTACTTTATTATTTTAACACACAATTTTACAATTCACTGTACATCACATCTTCTATTCTTCAATTCTATACATTAAAATAATATATACAAATATTAAAATAACATTAAAAAACTAACAATATAAAAAAAATATACAAAATGTATGATAGTGAATGTGTGGTTGAAAGTGTAGATGAAGAGATATTTTATTTGAGAAGAGAAAGATGAATAAAAAATAATAAAAACCAAATGCCATTTTCATCCCTATCATACCAAAGATGAGATTGTATTGTAGTATAGGTCCGTTTGGATAGAACTTATTTTGCTGAAACTGAAAACTGAAAACTGAAAACACTGTAGCAAAATAATTTTTAAATATGTGAATAGTACCATGGGATCAATTTTTAATAAAAAAGTGACTAAAAATTGAAGTTTGTGGGTCCATGAACAGTGTACAAGTGCACTGTTCACGGAAGACTTGGTCAACAACTGTGGTTGGAAAAAAAACGCGCGCTTGAAAAACGCAAACGCCAATTAAGTCGGATCCAAACGGGTATTATGTCTTAAATTTTTTTAGCATTTAACACATCTCATGATGATCTGTTTTTAGTGTTTGGAAATTGGAATACTAAATGCCTAATATTTAACATTTAACACACCGATGAGAATGCTATACTCCATCGAACTCTTATTTTTCCACCTCACTTTCTTTCTAATAAACAATAAAAAAAACCAAAACAGTACGTTGTATAGTACTAGTCTATAGACTCTATAGACTCTATATATACTCCATAGTCTAAACACCAAACCCAACTCGCAACCCATCTATCCTTGATTATCAAATGCACACTTCAGAAGGCAAGAGGAATGGAATGGAAACATGATATTTATAAACGTTTGGATAATTTTGTAGTACCAAAATGCCCCTTTGCATGGGTGAGTAAGAATAGAGGTTTTTAAGGTAATAAATTAAGAGTAAATATATCATATACAGTCTTCACAAGTTGATCAACTTGAGTGAAATCGAGTGCTAATAAGGCCTCAGAGACACTATTGAAAAATTCTAGGCTGGGGTCGAAGTTGCACTGTTGAAGAATTTTCCGAAGCTTCTGAAGAGCTGACATGGACGCCTTCACATTTTCTTTCATCATTTTATCATCAGGAGCAGAAAGCTCAGAATCTGCTGTGCCGAAAATCCGAATAACACGATATGGGCTCTCAACAAGAAGACTGTGATGGTATTCCATGAGAAATGGGTTAGTCAAAAGGTTAGACAGCAATTCACAAGCACCCATGCAGAGTAAAACATCCCTTGTATTTTTAGCCTTTTCTAAAACCTTCACAAGACCCGTAAGAATTTTCACATAAATTCTTGTAGGGGTCTGAGAGTTGGTACAGTTAAGTAACTTGAATAACAAATTGACATGAATCAATTCACCTTGTCCTTGTTCGAGAACCTGACCAACCCAGTACACCACACTTTCCTTAATGCTCTCAGAGCTAAAGCTCCACAATAAAGTTCCCACTATAGCATTAAAGCAAAGTGTTTGACCTTCACTCAATAAGCTCTTGTCATCAACAGGAATGAACATGTTTAGAGTTGCTATAGAAACACATTCCATGTTCTCTTCCATGAAACATTTGATCCTACTGTCACCCAGTTGCGTGTACAAGTAGATGGCTTGTGAGAATTTGAGAAACAAGTCCTCAATAGCATCATGTAGCACATGAATACCATGTTGAGCAAGGATGTCCAAGACAATTTTCGATGCCGAAGTTTTAGCGAAAAACGATGGGTCTATGCTATATACTGCAAGCAATTTGAGGATTTCGATAACTTTTTTGGCAGTGTCAAGTGGAACGTTTTGTCCTTTGTTTCTCCAAACGAATTCCAGTAGAAGCATCATGGATGGAGCATTCCGTCTTGCGAAATGAATCTGTCGCACTACAGTACCGAAAGCACAATCCCTTACACCAAAGTCTTCAGAGAATAGTTCTGGGAACTTGGCCTCCAACAACGGGTCGAAATTCATTTCTGATAGCTGTAAAAAACCGTTGGGAATACAATATAGTGAAGTTTGGGCAATGAGAATGAGGATAATCTCAAACCCTCCACGTATGAGTCATTTTTTTCTTCTTATACCTTCCACGCATAGTAAAATTTCACAATAATTTATCAAATGTAAGTTTTAAAACTGTTCATATAAAATGAGGCTATGAATTAAATAATGATAAACATTCAATTGATACGAAATTTAGAATACTTATTAAGAGCATAGAGAACTAATGGTGAGAATTTTAAAATATTAATCCAATGAAGAATTTGAACCCAATTCTCCCTCTCTCCCAATAAAAATTTCATACAAGGAAAGAAGAGCATGCAAGAAGGAAAAAAGAAAATAAGTTTCCAAGACATTTTCTCTCTCTCACTCTCTACCTCTCCGAGATATAACTGTACAATTGAATACTACTACTACTACTTTCCAAGCACAAATTCTGACAAATGGTTGTTTATTTATAGAATGCAGCAGGGTATACAGAATAATACAGAGAGGAAACAAGTAATACAGGCCATACAAGCACTCAACATCAAAGATGAAACACATATAAATATTAATTTTACCAGGAATAATTCCAAAATTCCAATAGTTAAATACGTACTATTACCATATAAAATTACGTACTATTAACATAGCAGAGAGCAAAAATGGGAAAATGAGTCGTACCTTAGTCCTTGAAGATTCAAGAGTCTAATAAGCAATGTGAGAAAAAAAATGATGCTAATGGAAACGGTGTGAGAAAAATGAGAATGAGGCAAAAGGAATGGAAACGTGATATTTATAAACGTTTGGATAATTTTCTAGTACCAAAATGCCCCGTTGCATGGCGAGCAAGAATGGGCTTGGCTAATGCACTTCCATAGTTCCATTGCAAATTTGTTGCCCAAACAAACTAGGGGCATTCATGGAAGATAGGAATTAAGGTGGTGTCAACATGCACGCGCGGTAATAACTCTCTTACAATCTTACCCTTAAGGTGGTGCAGAACCATTTAGCTGAAGTGAGTTGGTAACAGAAACTTCCCTAAAAATGAGGAGATAGTTGGTACAAGTCGGAGTACAGAGAGAGAGAGAGAGAGAGAGAGAGAGAGAGAGAGAGAGAGAGAGAGAGAGAGAGAGGCTGTGAGCTAGGATGGCTAGTGCAACAGCAGTTACAGCACACTGTATCTAGCTATCATCTTCGGGTAAAAGAAATTATAACTAAATAAAAATTGGTGTAATACTTTTCCTTTTTTGATATAGAATTTAATATAAGGCTTAAATTCTTACTAAAGAATAATTATGTTAATTATTAATAAAGGAGAAGGATCTTTTTTTTTTCCATTAAATAATAATGTACTGTCATAAAATTTCAAGTGCTTTGTTGATATAATAAGATTTATGTTCAAACAAAAAAAAGAAGCTTTTTGCTTTTTTTTTTTTTTTCCTAATTAGATAATTTTACACTTATATCAACAATTTTCCAATTTCTTTAAAACTTTTCACAGTTTCTACGTTTTCTTTATAATTTCTAGGTCTACGCATAAAAAATTTCTACAAAATTTCAAGAAATTGAACCAAATAAAATATAAGCAGCTAAAAACATAACATAGCTGTTGAGAAGAAAGAAGAATTACAAGTTGCTGCTGAGATGCTAGTTACTGCAGAATTAAAGCTGCTAAAGCTACAAGTCGTTTTGTCTTATGTATTAAGAAGCTCACAAGCTACAAGTAGTTTTTGTTATAGTCTACTTAAGTAATTGTCACGTGCTGCACGTGCTTCTTGTGTTAGTAGGCCAATCTGTTTTATGTTAACATCACTGTTAGTTAGTTAAGTTTGTTATAGCTGGTACCAGCTGTTGGGTTTATGTATATAAACTTAATCATCAATAATAATCATTATGCAATATTCTTTAACATCATTTAGTTTCTCCTTTGTTTTTCAATAATAACAAAACGATATAACCATAAGTCCATCCCAGTACGTAGTCGTAGACCATAAACTCTATACTCTATAAGTCTAAACACCAAACACCAAACCTGCCTCGAAACTTGATATTTATAAACGTTTGGATAATTTTCTAGTACCAAAATGTCCCTTTGCATGGGTGAGTAAGAATCAGGGCCGGCCTTAGGCCTAGGCCATGGCCTAAGGCCCATTAATATAGAAAGGCCCCCAAATATGGGCGGTAAGGTTTTTATTTTATTTTATTTTATTTATAAGAAAAAAATGTGAATTAGGTGTACATTTTTTTCTCACTCTTAATAAGCTTAAAATATTAGAGTTATGTTAGTATACTACAAGTTTAATTACATAGGTCTTATAAATTGATGTACTTGTAATTCAATACTCATTGATTTTTTTATTGGAAGGTCACATCATTGCCACATTAGTTTGTAAGTTTTTTGTGGTAAAATGTGTAGTGAGTTTAGCATTTTCTCTGCACAAAAAAGAAAAAAATAAGAATTAATAGATATACAACCCATTCACCATTAAATGAATGAAAAATGTTAAAGTTAATACAAATTTTATAACAAAAAAAACTTACAAACTGATGTGACAGGACTATAATCGGTATAACTTAAACAATATAATAAATGATGTGTAAATAATTTTTTTTATTATTGGTGATATGCTAGTTTGTAAAACTTATATAGTAAGTACCATTAGCTCACTTTGGGTGAATTAGTCATATTAATAAGTAAGAATTAATAATAGATTTGAAATAAAAATATATATAATAAAAAAAAAACTAAATATTATTAAGTGATATTTAAATGTAAAAAGTTCCCTTTAAAATTTTCACATTCCTCAAATTATCTTGGGCGGCCCGGTAAGAATGGCTTGGCTCAAGCACTTCAATTGGAAATTTGTTGCCAAACAAACTAGGGGCATTCATAGAAGATAGAAATTAAGGTGGTGTCACCATGCACGGTTACTCTCTTAATTACAGTCTTTACCCTTGAGGGGCTTGTATCAAATATAATGTTAATCGGGATTTTGATTTAAGCCATGGTTCAAGTGGTTCTTTAACTCTTTTTGCAAAAACAATGCACTTTGTAATTTGCCCAAAACACAAAAACAAAGAAGGTAGAAGAAATGAATAGAGGTTTTCATGGACATAAATTAAGACTTAAGAGTAAATATATCAAATACAGACTTCACAAGTCCATGACAATGAGTGAACTCGAGTGCTAATAAGGCCTCAGAGACACTATTGAAAAATTCTGGGCTGGGGTCGAAGTTGCACTCATCAAGAATTGACCGAAGCTTCTGAAGAGCTGACATGTACACCTTCACATTTTCTTTCATCATTTTATCACCGGGAACAGAAAGCTCAGAATCTGGGGTGCTGAAAAGTCGAATAACACGAAATGGGCGTTGAATAAGAAGATTGTCATGGTATTCCATGAGAAATGGGTTCGTCAAAAGGTTAGACAGCAATGCACAAGCACGCATGCAGAGTGGAACATCCCTTGTATTTTTAGCCTTTTCTAAAACCTTCACAATACCCGTAAGAATTCTGACATAAATTATTGTATTGGTCTGAGAGTTGGTACAGTCAAGTACCTTGTATAACAGATTGACATGAATCAATTCACCTTGTCCTTGTTCGAGAACTTGACCAACCCAGTACACCACACTTTCCTTAATGCTCTCAGAGCTAAAGCTCCACAATAAAGTTCCCACAATAGCCTTAAAGCAAAGTGCTTGACCTTCACTAAATAAGCTTTTGTCATCAACAGGAATGAACTTCTTTAGAGTTGCTGTAGAAACCCATATCAAGTTCTCTTCCATGAAACACTTGATCCTGTTGTCACCCAATTGCTTGTACAAGTTGATGGCTTGTGAGAATTTGAGGAACAAGTCCTCAATCGCATCGTGTAGCTCGTGAATCCCATGTTGATCAAGGATGTCCAAGACAATTTTCGATGCCGAAGTGTAAGCAAAAAACGATGTGTCTATGCTATATACCGCAAGCAATTTGAGGATTTCGATAACTTTTTTGGCAGTGTCAAGTGGAGCGTTTTGTCTTTTGTTTCCCCAAACGAATTCGAGCAGAGGCATCATGGATTGAACGTTTCGTCTCGCGAAATAAATCTGTCGCACTACGGTACCAAAAGCACGGTTCCTTACACCAGAGTCTTCAGAGAATAGATCTGGCAACTTGGCCTCCAACACCGGGTCAAAATTCATTTCCGATAGCTGTACAAAACTGTTGGGTATACAATATAGTGAAATTTCAGGACAATCAGAATGAGGATAATCTCAAACCCTTCATGCATGAGCCAATCTTTTTTTTTTCTTTTCTTCTTATAGCCTTCATATATAGTAAAATTTCAAGATAATCTTATCTATTCAATTTAAATTTTCAAACTACACACAAAACATGAGTTTATAAATTGAATAATGAAAAACATTCAATTGATATAACATTTAGAATACGTGCTAAGAACATAGAGATCATATAATCTAATGATGAAAATTTCAAAATATTAATCCAATAATATTATTGAGTAGTGTAATACTATATATAACTTGAACTCACGTCTCTCTCTATATGTATATATATAATAAAATTTTCGTACAAGGAAAAAAGAGCATGCATGAAGGAAAAATGAAAAGAAGTTTTCAAAACATTTTCTCTCTCTCACTCTCTACCTCTCCGAGATAAACCATTGTGTGGGAATAGATATAAATGCACAATTAAATAAAACCTACTACTACTACTACTTTCCAAGCACAAATCCTGATAAATGGTTTGTTTATATATAATACAGAGGAGAAACAAGTAGTACATGCAGGTCATTCAATTACTTAAACACAAGTTATAACATCAAAGATGAAACACACATGTAAATGCTAATTTTAGTAGTAAAAATTCCAATAGTTGAAACATTACCATAAAACTACAATATATATGGGTCCTGAGTATGACAAGAAGGACGCACAACAGAGAGAACAAAATGGGAAAATGAGTCGCACCTTAATTAGTCCTTGAAGTTGAAGATTCAAATGTCTAAGCAATGTGAGAAAAAATGATAATGCTAATGGAAAGAAAAAGGAAGCTGAACAGTAGCTAGGCAAAAGGAATGAAATTAACGGAAACGTGATATTTATAAACGTTTGGATAATTTTCTAGTACCAAAATGCCCCTTTGCATGGTGAACAAGAATGGGCTTCCATTGCAAGTTTGTTGCCAAACAAACTAGGGGCGTTCATGGAAGATAGAAATTATATAAAATATGCACGTACGGTTACTCTCTTACAATCTTACCCTTGAGGGACTTGTATCAAAATGATCAAATATAATGTAAATTGGGATTCTGATTTCATTTAAGCCTTCAAGTGGCTCTTTAACTCTTATGCAAAAACAAAGAGGGTACGTAGAAGAAATGAATAGAGGTTTTCATGGATTAGAATTATCATGAGTAAAGTAAATATAGGAGGATCGATCTCTCGGTGACCAAAATATGTGTCTTGGCTGGCATGAAGAAAAAAAAAAGGAGAATAGAAAGGAATAATATTTAGTTTTTGGATGCAGAACCATTCATAGTGACACGTGGCGAATTGTGGTAAGTAGTAGCTGAAGTAACAGAAATTTCCCTCAAAATGAGGAGATATATATAGTTGGTACAAGACGAAGTGTACAGTTCCCAACTCCCCAGACTGCATGAAGAAGAGAGAGAGAGAGAGAGAGGCTGTGAGCTAGGATGGCTAGTGTAACAGCACATTGTATCTATCAGCTGCCACGTATCAACTAACAACTAACAAATAACAACAATAATGCTTTTAGGTGCAATATATAATTACCCATAAGAACTTGAAGAAAATATCATTGCACACCTTTGGTATGATGATCACTCTACAAATATAAGTGTTTGTGAGGTGTGAAAGGCAAGGGCTAGAGTTCAAGTCTTTAAGAGGAAGTTTCATACACATATATACACTTAGATTAGGTTAGAATAAAATTTCTATTTTGTAAAAAAAAAAAAAAAAAACTTGAAGAAAATGATTGTGAAATACATGGGCTAGGGAATTTGTTTACGTATTCAAAAACAACAACGAGGATGGTAGGATAGGAAGCGTGAGAAATGTATGTGAGAGATTGGAGAAGAGAATATATAAAACCATATATAGTGAGTGTTTGGATAGGAATTATTCCTGCGTATGCGTTTTGCGTTTTTTGCTTCTTTTTTTTTTTTTTTTTTTCACGCGGTTTGCTTTAGGGGACAATTATCACTGTTCATGTACTATTCATGAGACCTACAACCACTTTATTCAGAAAAAAATATATTAAAAATGAGTCCCACGACACTATTCACACATTTAAAAATTATTTTGCTACAGTGTTTTCAGTTTTCAGTTTCAGCAAAAATAAGTTGTATCCAAACAGATCCATAGAATGACAAAATTATTCCGGAGAGAAGAACTTCACGCTTTTGTTTGATGCCACTATTACTTCATTTGGTAAAAGTTATGGATCCCAAGCATTAAAAAAAAAAATTTGTAAATAGATATTAAATTTGGGTAAAAGAAATTTTAACTAAATAAAAATTGCATTGGTGTAATGCTTTTTCTTTTAAATTTTGTATGGTGTAACTTTATAAATTATTGGATATCAAATTACTCTATTATTCATTGGATTGTGTAACTTGTGTAAATAAATTTATAAGATACCAAATTATTATTAATAATTTATTTAATAATGTAAATAGTTAGTTTGTGAAAATCATATTTACTTTTAACAGTACAATATTAGTGAATTTAATTTTTATAAGTTCATAAATGAAAATCATTTCATTTTATTAAATCAAATTATATAATCTTAACTATAAGTTAATTATTTATTATTAATATAGATATGTGAGAAAATAAATAATTTGTCAAAGTATGTATTGCAAAAGAAGAAGAAGAGAAAAAAAATCAATCAAGCCTGTAAGGACTCAAAATGTGACGATCCCAAATGATATGGGTTTCGCACGTTAAAAAGGGCCCAAACAATATAATTTGTAGAGCATGAGTTTGAAAGACTAGGCCTTGATCAATGGACAGTGGTTAGTAGTGGTGTTCATGCAAAAATAAGTCGTATTCGCTCGAGGAGTCATTCTCCTCGATACGGTCTGGGCGGCTCTGGTTTTTGGCCTTTTTTCCCAGCCCCTCTCCCCGGATTGTTTACCTCCCCTTTTATACTAGCTTGCATCTTTTATCCAACGTCCACGTGTAGGTTCAACTTTCCAGGACTGATACTTGTCCCATCAGCCCATACCCAAAGTGGTTGGGGGTGGTTGTAAAAGCTGAGAAGCATGGTTCTGTCAGATGTAGAGTATTCAATGGCAGTAATGGCAGCTTTCCCTTTGTCCTTGGTCGTCATACTGTCCAGCGGTCATTTCTCTATCAACATGGATATTTTAGGTTTCTTTCTCAAAACTATGTCTATACCGTTCTTGCCCTTTCTTTTAGGAGGACCACGGGAATGCCGAGGACAGAATCATCCTCGGCTACGTTTCAATATTACTTGGACTTTCATTACATATCCTAGGCTATATCCCTCCTCGGCTCGGGCCTTGGGCCCCAATGTAAAAATGGGACAGGGCCACAAAATATTGGGCCCCACAATAGCCCTTCAAAACCCTGCTATCTGACCTCTTGGTCGGAGAGGAGGGTTTTCATGATGCCAAGACTTGATTACAGTTTATTTAGCTCTGCCCTTCATTAATGTTGATGTCTCTTCATCTGCTTAGGAAACGCACCGGATTAAGAGACATTCTTCTAGGTTTACACATGACGCGCTCCCGCCGTTTCAAGGTACGAGGCAAGTCTTTAATAAATTTCCTTTACCAAGCCAATCAAATCTGACGGTTATAGATGACATTGGGGAGTTGAACAGACATTATATTGTTTGCAGCTCCTCTTGGAAATCTGTACGGATTAAATGTCACTGAACTTACCTTCCATATAAGAAGTCAGATGAGAGGATATTTCCTTTGCATAAAGACCCTTTAACCTTTCTGAAGCCTTAAACCTCAAGTTGCGCTCAAAGTTTTCCTTATCAGCACAGTCAAATCTTATAGTGTGATATGTCTGAGGTGGAAACGGGGGTGAAGAAACCACATCCTTTCCAAAAGCACCGTGTCCCTCCGAAGCTTAAGATGGCTCGGTCAGGGCAGGGTTGGCAGAGACTCAAGATATTTCTCATCCTCTTTCAGCCAAAATTCGAAGCAGGAACTAATCGCATCAAGTTTTTGGTGCAATCGGGCTGGGGTTGCTCATTATCAGTACCACCCACTCTCCTATGAGTATAGCTAATATGGCACCAGCGTGTTAGGAGTCAGGGTTGATGCAGGGACTAAGTCTCCCTGCTTCTTCCTCTCTTCCTTCACTGGTGCCTCCTTTTGCCTCCCCTTCTTCTTCTTTCCCATCACCAAATCCATCCTGGTGCTTTTCCTTCTTCCTCTTCTTCTCCTCTTCCACCAGGGAAGGTCTTCCTCTCAATATGGGTGCTATTGGGGCAGAATTTGGAAAGACTTCAGAGCAGAGCTTAAAAAGACTTCTAGTCGTTTGTTTGTTTTGTTGTTGTTTTTTTTTTATTATTGTTTTTGCAATTCATTTTCTGTATAAGCTTGTTTAAGCCCCTCATTGTACGCTGTACTGCTTCTTTACATCAATAAAAGTTGACATTGTCTTATTCTATGTATTCTTTCTTTCCTGCAGTGGTTATGCCATAAATAGATGTGCGATCATATAATTTCCTTTCATGTTCTGAACGATGCTTAAGGCAGAAATCCATATTAAGAAAAAGATATCATTCTGAGCTTATTGAAACTATTCGGCACAATAATGCCGACATGAAAAAGCAATATCTAGGGCAGAAACCCTTATTAAGAAAGAGATATTATTCTGAGTTTATTGAAACTATTCGGCACAATAATGCCGACATGAAAAAGCAATATCTAGTGCAGAAACCCTTATTAAGAAAGAGATATTATTCTGAGTTTATTGAAACTATTCGGCACAATAATGCCGACATGAAAAAGCAATATCTAGGGCAGAAACCCTTATTAAGAAAGATATATTATTCTGAGTTTATTGAAACTATTCGGCACAATAATGCCGACATGAAAAAGGGTTGCATACCTCCAAACTAACCGAGAGGGCAGCTGAATGCTCGGTGCTGTGCAAGAGGTAATCATTCGAGGATGTGTAACCCGAAAGGAACAGCCCATGCGAGTCGCCAAGTACCAGGGTGCTTCGCCACCTTCCAAACGACCCTCATAGTCCTAGTTCTTTCTAGCATCCGGTCTGAGGACCGAGGTGCGATCGTACCGAACTTAAACGCTCGTTTTCACCAGTTCCCTTAAAACTGAGGACCTGAGGACAAGTTGGGACCTTCATTCTGTTGAGGACGTAATCCAATTTTTAGCAGATAATCATCCTATAGGACTGAGCAATCTAGAATTCTCTTTAAATGGTTGGTTTTTCCATAGGTTTGAGCCCGAGGACTATGCAATACCTAGGTTCTGCCCAAAGCTTAGATTTTCATTCTCCTGTACTTGGTTTCCCCATAGGTTTGAGTCCGAGGACTATGCAATACCTAGGTTCTGTCCAAAACTTAGATTTTCATTCTCCTGTACTTGGTTTCCCCATAGGTTTGAGTCTGAGGACTATGCAAGACCTTGGTTCTGTCCAAAACTTAGATTTTCATTCTCTTGTACTTGGTTTCCCCATAGGTTTGAGCCCGAGGACTATGCAAGACCTTGGTTCTGTCCAAAACTTAGATTTTCAATCTCCTGTACTTGGTTTCCCCATAGGTTTGAGCCCGAGGACTAAGCAAGACCTTGGTTCTGTCCAAAACTTAGATTTTCAATCTTATGTACTTGGTTTCCCCAAAGGTTTGAGCCCGAGGACTATGCAAGACCTTGGTTTTGTCCAAAACTTAGATTTTCAATCTCCTGTACTTGGTTTCCCCATAGGTTTGAGTCCGAGGACCATACAATACCTTGGTTTTGTCCAAAACTTAGATTTTCAATCTCTTGTACTTGGTTTCCCCATAGGTTTGAGTCCGAGGACTATGCAGGACCTTGGTTCTGTCCAAAACTTAGATTTTCAATCTCCTGTACTTGGTTTCCCCATAGGTTTGAGTCCGAGGACTATGCAAGACCTTGGTTCTGTCTAAAACTTAGATTTTCAATCTCCTGTACTTGGTTTCCCCATAGGTTTGAGCCCGAGGACTATGCAAGACCTTGGTTCTGTCCAAAACTTAGATTTTCAATCTCCTGTACTTGGTTTCCCCATAGGTTTGAGCCCGAGAACTATGCAAGACCTTGGTTCTGTCCAAAACTTAGATTTTCAATCTTATGTACTTGGTTTCACCATAGGTTTGAGCCCGAGGACTATGCAAGACCTTGGTTCTGTCCAAAACTTAGATTTTCAATCTCCTGTACTTGGTTTCCCCATAGGTTTGAGTCTGAGGACCATACAATACCTTGGTTCTGTCCAAAACTTAGATTTTCAATTTCCTGTACTTGGTTTCCCCATAGGTTTGAGTCCGAGGACTATGCAAGACCTTGGTTCTGTCCAAAACTTAGATTTTCAATCTCCTGTACTTGGTTTCCCCATAGGTTTGAGTCCGAGGACCATACAAGACCTTGGTTCTGTCCAAAACTTAGATTTTCAATCTCCTGTACTTGGTTTCCCCATAGGTTTGTGTCCGAGGACTATGCAAGACCTTGGTTCTGTCCAAAACTTAGATTTTCAATCTCCTGTACTTGGTTTCCCCATAGGTTTGAGTCCGGGGACTATGCAAGAACTTGGTTCTGTCCAAAACTTAGATTTTCAATCTCCTGTACTTGGTTTCCCCATAGGTTTGAGTCCGAGGACTATGCAAGACCTTGGTTCTGTCCAAAACTTAGATTTTCATGTAGTTTGGGGGATGTTAGCCCCCAGGCCAAGGTGTGGGACATTGGTTTGGGAGGATTAACCCCTCGGCCAAGCCCCTAGTGAGAAACGCAGCCCCTAGTGGAACTTTAGGTTAGGGCGCTACAACGGGCTGTTGGAAGTGATGGGGGGACTTTCTCGACCCACTGCCTGTGCCAACACACAAGCCTCCCCACAGACGGCGTCAATTATAAGGACTCAAAATGTGACGATCCCAAATGATATGGGCTTCGCACGTTAAAAAGGGCCCAAACAATATAATTTGTAGAGCGTGGATTTGAAAGGCTAGGCCTTGATCAATGGACGGTGGTTAGTAGTGGTGTTCATGCAAAAATAAGTCGTGTTCGCTCGAGGAGTCATTCTCCTCGATACGGTCTGGGAGGCTCTGGTTTTTGGCCTTTTTTCCCAGCCCCTCTCCTCGGATTGTTTACCTCCCCTTTTATACTAGCTTGCATTTTTTATCCAACGTCCACATGTAGGTTCAACTTTCCAGGACTGATACTTGTCCCATTAGCCCATACCAAAAGTGGTTGGAGGTGGTTGTAAAAGCTGAGAAGCATGGTTCTGTCAGGTGCAGAGTATTCAATGGCAGTAATGGCAGCTTTCCCTTTGTCCTTGGTCGCCATACTATCCAGCGGTCATTTCTCTATCAACATGGATATTTTAGGTTTCTTTCTCAAAACTATGCCTATACCGTTCTTGCCCTTTCTTTTAGGAGGACCTCGGGAATGCCGAGGACAGAATCATCCTCGGCTACGTTTCAATATTACTTGGACTTTCATTACATATCCTAGGCTATATCCCTCCTCGGCTCGGGCCTTGGGCCCCAATGTAAAAATGGGCCAGGGCCACAAAATATTGGGCCCCACAAAGCCGTTTATAAATAAGCTCGAATTTATTTGACAAAAAAAATTGCTAATCTTAAGTGTGCGTTTGGGATGATTGCTTAAAGAGCCAACTTTTTTTATTATTCAACTTATTTTTACTACTATTCACGGGTCCCATTGCACTTTTTGGTATTATTCATGAGCATCACTGTACTATTTCAACTACCTTCTGGCTTTATCTATAGTACTTTCAGTAAAAAAATTTCAGTTTCAACTAAATAAACTATTCCCAAACAGAAACTAAATATCTAATTTTGTAATAAGCTCAAGCTCAACTTAATCAAAATAAAATAAATAATTTTAAACTTTTAATACTCAATTTGGTCAACAATTGAATTGAGCTCAAGTTTTAGCCATAAAACTCTCATTACGAGGAATACAAATCCTCTGTACCATATTTTATGTTCTACTTTATGTTCCATTAATCATAACTTGTTATGTGGTTATTTTTTTCCATTTTAAACTTTGGTTATTTTATAAAGAAAGTTAAACAGAGAGTAATTCTACGGTACCCCTAAAAAAAAAGGGGGTACGGTACTCACTAGTAGGTAACCTGCTATATCAAGTTACTTTTTCCTCACATTTGACGGTTCCATCTTCACATTGTGCAGTTCCAATATCATATGTGATAGTTCTTTTCTCACATTTGGTAGTTCCCTTACTTTTTTCTCATATTTGACAGTTCCATCCTCACATTGTGTAGTTCTAACATCACATGTGACAGTTCTTTTCTTACATTTGGTGGTTCTCATACTTTTTTTTCTCACATTTGACGGTTTCATCCTCACATTGTGCGGTTCCAAGATCACATATGACAGTTCTTTTGTCACATTAGGTGGTTTACTTACTTTTTTCTCACACTTGACGGTTCAATCCTCACATTATGCAGTTTCAACATCACATGTGACAGTTCTTTTCTCACATTTGGTGGTTCTTTTACTTTTTTCTCACATTTGAAGGTTCTATCTTCATATTGTGCAGTTCCAACATCACATGTGACAATTTTTTTCTCACATTTGGTGGTTCTCTTAACTTTTTTTTCACATTTGACGGTTCCATCATCACATTGTGCGGTTCCAACATCACATATGATAGTTCTTTTGTCACATTGGGTGGTTCCCTTACTTTTCTCTCACACTTGATGGTTCCATTCTTACATTGTGCAGTTCCAACATCACATGTGACAGTTCTTTTCTCACATTTGGTAGTTCCCTTACTTTTTTCTCACATTTGACGGTTCCATTCTCACATTGTGCAGTTCCAACATCACATGTGACAGTTCTTTTCTCACATTTAGTGGTTCCCATACTTTTTTTTCTTCACATTTGACAGTTCCATCCTCACATTGTGCGGTTCCAACATCATATATGACAGTTCTTTTGTCACATTGGGTGGTTTCCTTACTTTTTTCTCACACTTGACAGTTCAATCCTCACATTATGTAGTTCCAACATCACATGTGACAGTTCTTTTCTCACACTTGGTGGTTCTTTTACTTTTTTCTCACATTTGACGGTTCCATCTTCACATTGTGCAGTTCCAACATCACATGTGACAATTTTTTTCTCACATTTGGTGGTTTCCTTAACTTTTTTTTTCACATTTGACGATTCCATCCTCACATTGTGCAGTTCCAACATCACATATGACAGTTCTTTTGTTACATTGGGTGGTTCCCTTACTTTTTTCTCACACTTAACGGTTCAATCCTCACATTGTGCAGTTTCAATATCACATGTGACCGTTCTTTTCTCACATTTGGTGGTTCCCTTACTTTTTTCTCACGTTTGACGGTTCCATCCTCATATTGTGCAGTTCCAACATCACATGTGATAATTTTTTTCTCACATTTGGTGGTTCCCTTACTTTTTTTTTCTCACATTTGACAAATCCATTCTCACATTGTGCCCAACATCACATATAACAGTTCTTTTGTCACACTGGGTGGTTCCATTACTTTTTTCTCACACTTGACAGTTCCATTCTCATATTGTGCAGTTTCAACATCACATATGACAGTTTTTTTCTCACATTTGGTGGTTCCCTTACTTTTTTCTCACATTTGACGGTTCCATCCTCACATTGTGCAGTTTCAACATTACATGTGTTAGGTCTTTTGTCACATTTGGTAGTTCTCTTACTTTTTTATCACATTTGACGGTTCCATTCTCACATTATGCAGTTCCAACATCACATGTGACTGTACTTTTGTCACATTCAGTAGTTCCTTTATTTTTTCTCACATTTGACGGTTCCAACTTCACATTGTACAAATCCAACATCACATGTAATTGTTCTTTTGTCACATTTGGTAGTTTCCTTTTTTTTTTTTTTTTTTTCTCTCACATTTGACGGTTCCATCCTCACATTATACAGTACCTACATCATATGTGACTATATTTTTGTCACATTCGGTGGTTTCTTATTTTTTTCTCACATTTGACAGTTTTATTGTCACATTGGGTAGTATCAACATCACATGTAACCGTACTTTTGTCACATTTAATGGTTCTCTTCTTTTTTACTCACATTTGACAATTCCATCATCACATTAGGTAGAACCAACATTACATATGGGCATAGCCAACCCAACCCAACTCCACTGAATTACCTAATAATTGACGAATATATATAACAAAAATACCTAAAAGTACGGTCACAATAATTTCACATATGACCGTACTTTTGTCACATTCGGTAGTACCCTAATTTTCTATAATTTGTTTCTCACATTTGACAGTTTTATCGTCACATTGGGCAATACCAACATCACATATAACTGTATTTTTGTCGATTCATAACAATCATGGTAATAATTAAAATGTTAACAAGAAATTTTCCCAAAATAGTTATAAACTTGAAATTTAACAAAAATACCCTGGAAATTAAGGATTTCAAAAAATAGTCCTAAAAATATATAAAATTACTAAAATACCCTAATGCTTCAAATATTACCAAAATACCTCCATTAACCTATAAAATGACTAAAATACATTTTTAAACTTTCAAAATTAATAATAATAAAAAAACACTGAAAATGAACAAAGTAGCGCTAAAAATACCTAGAATGACTAAAATACTAAATATTTTGAAACTTACCATAATAGCATTCAAACTACTCAATTTGGCCATGTTAGAGTGATATCTTGGATTTTTTTTTTAAAAAAAAAATAGTAATTGTAAAGATATTTTGGTCATGTTAGAGGTTTTCAAGACCACTTGGTGATTTTTGACATCTCATGGGTATTTTAATCAAACACATCTCAACTTTTTTGATACCTTTATGGTGTTAAATTTTCTCAATGAAGAAAAAAGGTGACCCAAAGCAAACGTTATTTGTTAGGAAACATTTGATCCTCTAAATGATTCCAAAGAAGCTATATATTTAGACCATACAATGCTGTAACGGTGAACTCTAAAGAAAAAAAAAATTAAACCTAAAGCAATTTAGGACTCAGTGTGTTTTCTTGAAGAACTTAAAATTGAAACATAAAAAAAGTTTAGGCATAAGAGCATGTTCTTGAAGAACTTGATATCCCAAATATGAAGGGAAAGAGAGTGTAAAATTGAGAAGCAAATAAATTATGCATTCTAATGAAAGTAGCTAATCATATTTTTGTTAGGAAATAACAAAATGAAGCAACCAAGCAAAAGCAAAAATACACCAAACCAGCAGCAAGATATAACTACATTTCAAAATAATTTTAGATTTCAAAGTCAGCCAAAATGCAATGTTATTAATATTTAACAATTACATTCAATATTTCTGCAACTATTTTTTCATCAAAGGTTCCATCCTCACATTGTAGCTCCATTTTTCCAACAACTAAAAGTAATTTTCTCTTTCACAAGTTGTATATTCTTAACAACCAAGTCCGCAAATATCTTGTCGATGGATGGCGTCTACCTTGTCCTTGAATGTTTCAACTTTGCCTGATGAATGACTGCACTGTCCATATACATGTGTAGAAAATGTATTAGAAATCAATAAACGGTCAAGATTGAAACAATAAAAATATATGGTTAAGATTTGGGCGGGTACCATACCCCATACCCACTATCTTAGATTCATCCATCAAGCTATCTTAGATTACATTCCATTCGCTTTCAATACTTTGTTGTAGCTTTTTTCACGAAAAGAAACTTATAGAATTCACTATTTGTCTATTTGGTATTTTATGTTATAATCATATCACACTCAAGTGGAATAACATCTAGTGAATGTTGATATATGATAATATTTAGTGGTAAGGTATTAATATTAGTAGTGATGGCTCATGATGGTCCGGGTCCAAAATCAACACTTGTAGAATGTATTTTGAAAGCTTTAGGCCTTTTTTCTCCAGTTTAATTGATAGAACATCTCTTTTAAACTTTACAAAGTCTAGGCCATCAGACCTTACAAATGAAACAAACAAACCAACAGCCTCTAAATCACAAAGGCCAACCTAAAAGCAAAATAAACCCCTGCATAATAACAGGGGAGACCCGATACAAACTCAAAGAAGAAACTACTGACAAAAAAAACAATAGATCATTAACTCCGCAAGCTAGCTAAGAATCAACAAGCACCATAGAGGGATAAGTTCCCCAATTATAGGCTTATAGCATATTCGAACATATAAAATAGAGAGAGTAGTGATGTACAATCAACAATAATCATTTGAAATAGAAAGTAGTAAATGAAAGCATATTAACATTTTTCCACATGATCCAGGGCATAAGATGTACTTCTAATTTTTTTTTTTTTGGGAATTCAGACATTATATTGAAGAGCAAACAAATTACAAACAGAACAACCAGCCCAACATAGCCACTTTAGTACACACAGAGTCCTTCAAAGACCACCTAACTAAGATTGCTAACTTTAAAATTTATAAGACAAACAATACAACTCCAAAATATTAAATCCAAACTATAAACACAGATAGCATAGTTGATAGGGCCTAATTCTATTTTGAATGTTCCAAGATTTAATAATCTTTAAGCATAACATCTATTCTTATATAACTCGTCAAGCAAAACAACATCCAAAAAACTAACAAACAATTTGGGGAAACAAAACGTATTTTATAGCTTGCATGAGTTAGGCTTAGGGTTTTGTCATTTTGATACTTACCTTCAACTATGTTAAAGCGATTTTGATTTTTTTGAGAAGCCTTCACCACTCAGTAAATCTACAGGATGCCAAAAGAGATTCACCCATCACACACAACACAAGAGAGAGAGAGTAAGAACTCGAGAGAAGCAGAGGAAGAACGAGAGCGAGAGCGAGAGAGAAAGAACCTGAGAGATGCAGAGACGTCTTTTTTTTTTTTTTTTTTCTATTTCTGTATATTTACTATACTTTTATATAGAACATGCTTGACCGGTAACAGGTTTTCATTAAAATTAAATAAACGACTAGGATTAAAACAAATGAAATCAACAGTTGAAAATTTTAAGTGGGTACCGTACTCCTCTGGTACCATAGAATGACCCTTAAACAGATAGATAGTAAGTTGTTATTGGTAGAATATAAAGTGAAACACAAAAAATGGTACAATAGATTTGTATTCCACGGTGAGTTTTACTTTTATTGGCTCTCAAGTTTACCCGTGCACCAGCGTGCACAACATATTTTCCATCCTCCCCGCATTTTCAAATTACAACGGACTAATTACTATCCTTCCCGTTTGGATACACGGCCTACCTTATCACCGTTACGTTCCTGTCCAATTCTAAGATTTGATTTTTTCATTCATTTCTATGTTCCCGCTCATTCACACAGTCCCTCTCTCCATCTCTCACATTTTCAATCTCTCTCTTTCTCTGTGTTCTCTTTGGTGATCTCTCTGATTCTCCCAAATCGAAACCCTAGCGAAGCTCAATGAACCACTACCACATCTACCAAGCCATTGGCAGAGGCAAATACTCGGTAACACTTCCATTTTGCTCAAAACTAGTTCTGATTTTCAAATTTCTAAATATGGTTAACTTGTCCAAGTTTGATTTTCTTTACTTTATTAATTAATTGCTTTTTTTGGTTTGTTTGTTTCCAATTTTGGATTCGTAGACTGTGTATAAAGGCAGGAAGAAGAAGACAATCGAGTACTTCGCGATTAAGAGCGTCGATAAATCGCAGAAGAACAAGCTTCTTCAAGAAGTAAGCTATAGTCTTTATTTTATTTTTCCTGAACCGATCTTTGTTTTCCTTTCTGGTTACTTTGATTCACATTTGTGTAAAATTGTTGATCTAAGGCAAATCTGAAAATTCAAGCATTGTTTTAAATTTCAAAACTAGTTGAATCACAAATCTGGATTTAAAAAAAAAAAAAAAAAAATTTGAATCACAAATAGTGTCTGTTACTAATTGTGGATTTCTTTGAATCACATATAGTATTAGTTTTAATTTGATGCCAAACAAGTATGTTGAATGAGCTGCTGGTTTTTTTTTTAGGAAGTACTTTTGTGGTATAACTAGTTCAATAATGGTCTAAGCTTGGTTTCAATGAGTTTATTTTCACATCATAAGAGAATGTACGACTTTACTTAAATTTTTACACAATAAACAAAAGAAACTGTTGAAAATAAGCTCATTTAAACACAACCAGTTTTGCATTTTTTATATATGCAGAGTGTTGTGTTTGTGTTTATATGTTATGAGTTTTTTTTTTTTAATTGCCTTGTTCTTTTGCGGTGCATTTGCATGCAGGTTAGGGTTCTCCACTCTCTAGATCACGCAAATGTACTCAAATTTTGTTCCTGGTAAGGCCTTATTCAAATGCAGAAACACAGAATCTACTGTTGTTAGTACAGTTGCTTGCTGATTAGCCACTTGACTTGATGACTGCTTCTGAAATTTCAGTTTTGTTCTTCATTTTGCATTTAATATTTGAATTAATTTGTTCTATCAGGTATGAAACATCCGCTCACTTGTGGTTAGTTTTGGAGTACTGTGTCGGTGGAGATCTCATGACCTTGTTGAAGGAGGTAATGCATTTCTTTGAAAGGCTTTTTGGTATTTTAATTTTATCGATACTGCTGTGGTTAATCCAACTGCTTGTAAGGGGAGTTTGTACAAGGATACACCCTTGGTGTCAACCAAATGCAGATATGAGTTATTGAATACAACATCCTCAAATTGTGATTTAACTACGGGTGTGGACTGTGGATGTAGGTTTGTTAACGAGCTTATTCAGTGAAATTATGAGTGTCCTTGTTACACTAGTGTTTGTGTATAAAAGGAAAATTAGTGTCCTAGATTTGTATCTAGTCCTTTTGAATCATGACCCTTGTTATATCAAGCTCCTTTTCAATTAGACAATAATGGTTTTCAACTTATTATTTTTAAAGATTTAATAGATACATATCAGATTGACAGCAAACAAAGCTGATTAGTTGTTTCTGTGGTTTATTAATCAATAGAACATTTGAAAGGGAAAAGAAATGGATGTGTAACATATTTCTTGCAAAATGCAATATTGCTTTATTATAAGGGCAGGGATTTGCTGTTGCAGCAACTCTTGCAAAAATGCACATCTGTTAGTGCCTCAGATAGACACCTGTCCAAGCTTATATTTAAATGAAAAATTTCATGTCAAGATTGAATTTTTCACTAGATGGCCACTTGACACGTGTGCATTTTGCATGAGTTACTGCAACTTAGTTTGCAGCAAATCCTTTCCCTTATTATAATTATTATTTTTAAGCTTGTCATTTTGAAGTGATTTAACTGTTGCACCATTTCCCTGGCTTCATCGTTTCATCTTTCTTTGAATTTATCCCCTTTGAGTTTATTCAGAGGTCAGATATATCATTAATCTTTGGTTGTAAGCATGGGGAAATTATACTAATGTTGTGGCAAAAGACTTTGATTTGCATACTTTTTAGACCTTGTCATACTATTTTTTTGACAGTTTCATTATACTTGGTTTGTTTGGTTAACATAGAAATGAGGACATGCGATCTGCGTATGTAAAATCTAAATGTAAAGCGTGCTTAGAATGACATGATTCACATAACTGACATTTTTGTGGCTGAGATGCAGGATAAAAAACTACCAGAAGATTCAATTCATGATCTTGCACGCAACCTTGTCAAAGCTTTGCAGTATGCTCATCACCTTGATTTTCCTTTTTCTTTGTATAGTTAGTACATGTTTTATTCTTGAGTTATGTTCAGGAAATGATCACTATTGTCAGGTATTTGCATTCCAAGGGAATTATTTATTGTGATTTGAAGCCCTCGAACATTCTATTGGATGAAAATGGACGTACAAAGGTGCCTCTGCATTTCATTTTTCTTGTATGCTCAGGCTATTGCTAGTGGTTATGATCTATAAATGAATAATTATTATTGTGCCATTTATGCCATGCAGCTATGTGATTTTGGGTTGGCTAGAAAATTGAGTGATATATCAAAAACTCCTTCTTCCTTGGTATGTTTTTACCAACTTTTGCAACAATTGATGTTATATACAGAGTTTATAATTGACTTGGTAAACATTTTACCCATTTTCCCTCTTAATAAACTAGTTGCTAATGTAGATTGATTCTTATGATCTTGTTTAGTTGCCGCAAGCTAAACGTGGAACACCATTTTACATGGCTCCCGAGCTGTTTGAGGATGGGGGTGTCCATTCTTATGCATCTGATTTCTGGGCCCTTGGTTGTGTGCTATATGAGTGTTATGCAGGGAGGCCTCCCTTCATGGGAGGAGAATTTACTCAACTAGTAAAATCCATCCTTTCAGATCCAACTCCACCTCTCCCGGGTAATCCAAGCCGCACTTTTGTCAACCTAATCGATTCTTTATTGGTAAAAGATCCAGCTGAAAGAATTCAATGGCCTGAGCTTTGTGGACATGCTTTTTGGAGAACTAAATTCACTCCAATGCCTTTACCTCCTCAGCCTGCTTTCACTAATATGATAGAACAATATGCTAAACCATGTCTTTCAGAACGTAAAGGTGATAAATCTCTCCAAAACAAGACCCCTCCTAAGTATCGTGAAAAAGATGTAAAAGGGGCTCTAAAGCAGGATGATAATTCTATTTTAGGATTGAGAGGCTATGAGACACCAGTCAAGGGTACACCAAGTGGCCGCAAAACTCAAACCAAGGCTTCTGGTAGAGTGGTTGAGGAGAAGCATAAAGACCGTCCAAGTGCCACTAGAGGTGTGAATCTTTTAAGACTTTCAAGAATAGCAAAGACAAACTTACAGAGGGAGAATGAGAAGGAAAACTACCGGAGGCCCTTGCCTAATGGCTCTGAGAATGATGCTGAAGTCAAAATTGAGAACACTGATATGGAACTTGATTTTAATGAGAACACTGAAGATGAGGCACAGGATGAATCTGATAATGCAACTTGTACTCCTGAAGACAAGATGTCATGTCAAGATCAGCAACAGGGGAAAGTAGAAGATATTGAAAATAATACACATCAGTTTGATACGCCTGCCTCAGATGAATCAAAACCAATGGACCAGGATTCATCTTCAGAGCATATTGAAGTGGCTGCTACCCCTCCCAGTGTCAGTCCTCAGCTTAAAAATCAGAGAATTAAAGATGGTTCAGGATCGGTCGTTGACTCTGATTCTTCAAAATCATCTAATAACATTTCCCAGGTTTTTTGGCATCCATCTGATCTCTCAGTCAGACCTGTAATGCCTAGCAGAAAAGCTGATAAACTATTGGAGGTGATTCCGACACTTCCCTTTGAGGCCCTGCAAGCATCTGAATATGTGAAGCTGCCTAAAGATCAGTTGGATTCCCTGAACAATAGGATTACAGCCATTTTTAGTGGAAACACTAGCATTGGGGAGAAGCAGAATGTGATCAAATACCTTGAGATGTTGAGCACTAATGTTGAAGCAGCCAATATCTTGACCAATGGGCCAATAATGCTCATGCTTGTTAAAATGCTCCGACAATCCAAGGCATCTGCTTTGCGTGTTCAACTTGCATCACTGATTGGCTTGCTGATACGGCATTCGACTTTTATTGAAGATGATTTGGCGAATTCTGGAATTTTAGGTTCACTTTCTGATGGCCTTAGGGACAAGCAGGATAAAGTGAGGAGGTTTTCTATGGCTGCTTTAGGTGAGTTGCTATTCTATATATCAACTCAAAATGATAATACTAGAGATAACAATCCACCTGAATCTCCATCGAAGGACAATAAGTCCACATCTGGCTGGCAGGTTAGCTTCCTACTTTATTGTCATAACTGTAGTGTTTGTGTGTCAATTTTTTTGAAGATCAGTTGATCTAAATATGATTTTTCCATAAATAAAAAATTTAACATATCCTTCATGCCTCCATTATTCAACTAATTTGTTACTTATAAAAAATCGTAATATATCTACCTATCAATTGAAGTCTCATGAATGATTTATTGAGAGAACTTTTACTTTATAGAATGTCATTGAGTCCTGTATGCACTCTTCCTGTTCTTCTACATCATTTTTCTTTATAGACACTTCACATTCCTTGGGGCAGGTTTCAAATTCGTTGCTTTCATTGGTGTCATCAATTTTACGAAAAGGTGAGGATGATATGACTCAACTTTATGCATTGAGGACAATTGAGAATATCTGCAGTCAAGGAGGGCACTGGGCAGCTCGTTTCACCAGCCAGGATGTGATTAGTAATGTGAGCTATATATATAGGGCTGCAGGGAAACAGGAGAGCATGAGACTCACAGCAGGATCATGTTTGGTCCGCCTGGTTCGTTTCAATCCTCCCAGTACTCAGTCAGTTTTAGATAAACTTTCCTTCAAGGAAATAGCATCTGCCCTTGTCAAGGGCAGTCCACGTGAGCAGCAAATTAGCTTGAACCTTTTAAACATGGCCATGCTTGGAAGCCATATGTTCACCAGTACTGGTCGGTATCTTCTACCTCTGGCAGAGGATAAAAATCTTATCCCAAGTCTTGTGACTCTCATTGAGCAGGGAAGTGAAGTTTTGAAGGGAAAGGCACTCATATTTGTGGCTCTCCTTTGTAAGAATGGTAGGAGATGGCTGCCACACTTTTTGTGCAATGCTAAATTACTTTCTGCTGTGGACAGGCTAGCAAAAGATAAGGACAACTTTGTGAAACAGTGTTTAGATGCATTTGTGAATGTTGTGGCATCCACTATACCAGGTTTACTGGATACCATAGCTGGAGATATTCAGCAAATGATGGGAGGAAGGCGCCATGGTCATATCTCCGCCCTTAGCAGTCGAACTGCTTCAAAGACTAATGTTCATATGTTTCCTGTTGTTCTTCATCTACTCGGGAGCTCATCTTTTAAGCGCAAGGTGGTCAGCCATCATGTCCTGCAGCAGTTGGCAAATTTAATCAAACTTGTTGAGACCCCATTTCAGGTAGGTGGCTGCATCTGAGCATTGTTCATTTTTAATTATGTCTAGTTTTTACATTTTGACAAGATAGCTTCATTTTTCTCAATTGAGTTGAGTTGCATTTCTGTTAAGGTTTAAAGGAGTACTTTTGCTAAAATCTGTATAGTTGGCTAGATCTTCCAACGGTCAATGTCTGAAAACTTGGAAAATGTGAAACTTGTAATCAGCTTGAATACTTGTCTTTGTAGGGTGAAATAATAATGGATGTGGTTGGTAAAATGCCTGCGCAAGTCTGCCATATTTAGTGAACAACTCTTTGCAAAATTAATCGCTAATAAAACGTGAAATAAGTTCCTTAGGTAGATATCTTTGACTAAATTATTTGGAAAATGAGTTTCACACAATTATCTTGGCTACGTGGTGAACTTCTAACCTTGACTAGTGGTTTTGAATCCTTTTGTGTGAAAGAAACAAGATGATGTGGGTGACATTGATCTGTTAATATGCAAATTATCTTTATTATTTGATTTGCAGGGCAGGGACGACTTCCAAATAACCCTTCTTCGAGTTCTAGAATCTGTGACAGAAGAGTCCCCTGTAATTCTTGAAAACCCCGTTATTTTCATTAAAGAAATTCTCCCCAGCTTGGCTGTTCTGTATAAGGGAAACAAGGATGGCGATGCCAGATTTTTGTGTCTGAAAATTTTGTTTGATGTAATGGTCATTTTTTTTAACGAACCATTTGATGATGAGCAAAGATCAGAAGACTTGAAGTCCATATCTAATACTCATTTCCTCCCTCTCTACCCCACCTTGATTGAAGATGAAGATCCTATTCCAATGTATGCGCAGAAGCTTCTTGTGATGTTCATTGAGTTTAAATACATTAGAATTTCAGACATTCTGCATCTGAAGACAATCTCACAATGCTTTGAGTTTTTGCTCGGTGATCTCTCCAGTGCAACTGTAAACAACGTCAACTTGTGTCTGGCTCTCGCATCTGCTCCTGAAATGGAACCCAAATTACTTTCCCAACTAAAAGTAGTCAGGAGGATTGGAAACCTCTTGGAATTTGTTTATGCAAAGGATATGGAGGATTTTCTTGAACCAACTCTTGGCCTGTGTAGGGCTTTTCTTCTACGATCAATCAGCAGCAGAAAAGGATTTATCTACACAAAAGAACCAGCTCTCTTAAGTGATGGTTCTGCTGAGGCAAGCAGTGCGGTTGATCAGCAGCAATGCATAAGAGACATAATGGACTTTGGTAGCAATGTAGGTGTACTGTTGGAGTTATGTGGGTCCCATGAAGCAAATGTTGCAGATATAGCTTCTGAATCTGTGGTATTGTTGCTTAAGGCAGCTCCAAGGGAAGCCACAACTGGTCTTCTAACTAATCTCCCAAAGGTTAGTGCAATTCTTGAGTCTTCAAGCAGGGGTGTCTCACACTTAATTGTGCTGCGGGTGCTGCATGCTCTTGGCTATTCTTGTAGGCAATATCTGTCACAAGCAATGATATTATCGATATCTATACCTGAGATTTCAAGGATTGAAGCTTTTGTGTCTGAATTGAAAAGTTCAGGTGTATCTGCTTTAGCCAATGCTGCCTTGCTTGTGGCATTGGAGCTGCAGCGGCTGCCTCGGTGTGTTTGATGACCTCAAGGTAGTATATTTGTTACATAAAATTAAAGGTTTCTCAATTTGTTGATTGCTTCTTGTTTGCTAGTGCCTGAACACAAAAAATTATTTTTTGGAATTAAATATGCCCAGTTCCATTGGATAAGAAGGCAATGGAAACATTTATCTTAATGCAGTTAGATTTTTGTTTTTTTTTACAAGAACATTTATCCTCAAGTATTTTCTTTTCCTGTTGTAGGTATAACCTGTAAGAGGCTCAAGTCGCTGTCCATGCATACCATCAGCACCCACTACATGTTTCAGCATTGGCACATATCGTTGGTTTCAATTTCATTTTATGAAATTGAAGAGAGACATCCTTTGGCAGCTATAGCTGGTTTCAATTTCATTTTATGAACTTGAGGAGAGACATCCTTTGGCAGCTATTGCTGCTGAACGATGACCAATTTGGTGAAATCCTGTGATTTTGGGGCGAGGGGAGGGTTTAATTTTTTCAGATTTATAGGTGTTTTAAGGTCCCATGTGTCTGCAAATATTTTCAGTAGCACTACTGATGATTACAGTTAGGTGTAAATAAAGTTGTCATTTACCTCATAGAAACTTTCAACCTCCAATTAGTTAATGTTCTGTGCATAATTGCGAAAAATATTTTAGTTTGTCTGTTGTTTCTTACCAAGGAATTAACTAATTACATCTGAGATCAAATGCGAACAACTCCAAATACATTCTGAACACTTCTAAGTTTTTAGCTCAATTCCAACATTTATTGTGGAAAATCTAATACAGCTTAAAATATTGCTTGTTGACTTCTATTTGTAATTATACTGTGAATTCCACCGAGTTGTTCCTAACATTAATGCTTTGTTAGTATCTCCAATGAACTGCAATAGAAGAAGGGTGGTTGACATTTACTTTATTTTGGTTTTGGATTTTGTCATTTTCGTAATCAACTAGATGGATTAGGTCTAGGGGTTCCAATTATCATAAATTCAGGGAGTTCCAACATCACGGGCTGAAAGGCAAAAGGGAAATCCTCTGCTGCCAAACAAAATCACAACAAAAGTCTACCAATCTTTAACTATTTCCCGTACATGCCAACCTGTTTTTTCTCATTGCCATCCCTTAATCACTAGCCATTTGGAACTTGACCCCACCTAGAGCTTCCAGTCATACCTTTTGAAGGACCCAAATCATAACTTCCACCAAAGCCCACATACATACCCAACTCCCTCTTCTTTTCCTTAGTAAAATATTCATTACTTAAGTATATTACACTCTCCAATAAGGTGAAATTGATTTCTTCATGATTATAATGGCCTCCTTTTGGTTTCACTTAGGAACACTCATCATCATGGCTTTCATGGCCTCACCTTTGCTTTGTTTATCTCCTCAACTTAATCCTGATGCTTCCACTATCTCAGCTATACCATCATTCTTGACAAACTCTCCCCTATCTCTATCTTCTTTCCAAGAAATATCCCCAGACATTGCTCCACTTTTGCCTTATCCTGGTGGTGCAGTGCTTGCTCCAACTGGATCATCCATAGCCACCATTACTTCAAGTCCAAGTCCTCCAAATCCAGAGGAGTTGGGTGCACCTGGCCCTGATTCTGCCTTTCTGCCATCTGGGTCATTGCCGGCTTCCTCTGCAGAATCTAAAATCCTGTTTTCGTATATAAACACTGTTTTTGCAGGTTTAGCTGCATATTGGTGTCTGCAGCCACTTAAGATGTAGTTGTTGAGGGGCTAAATGACTCCATTAGTGTTGTAGCTTCCACTGCTTCCTACTCCTTGTTGATGCTAATCTTTCATTCTTTTCAGCATATGATATAATGTATGTAGTTCTTGTCTTCAGATGAGTGTGATACTAGTGGAATTGTGCCATTGTGACTATAATTTGTTGTTTTGATTGATTTTTTTTTATAGTAAAATGAGATGTATTGTTGAGGGATCAGTTTTCTTGCTAAGAGTCTTGTAACTATGAAAGATAACCTGAGTTAAAATCATCATCCTCTACTTATTATAAGAGGAAAAAAAAAAGGACCAATATTTGTTGCCGGTCATTATTGTACTGTGAAACTTTTGACCTTCAACAAGTTATTATCATCTTTTTCTTTGGACGGAAAACCGCCACTAATTGGCACCAAAAAGAGAAGCTACTAGATTATATATATATTCCGCATCTATGATATTTGCCCTTTACCATTAGGTCAAAACACTAATATGTAATTTTTTTGTTATATAGGTGAGATTTGAATTCAAACCCCTTATTAATAAATAATATTGATTGACATGTCTAATCATTTAAGCAGTAACTAGCACTATTTAGTTATTATTATTATTTTTTATTAACATGAGTGTCTAGAGTTTTCAAGCACTTGATTATTAATCTTAAAGATCTCGTGCACCCTAAAGATTTCAAATAAAATTTAGCATGTAATGCCATATTATTAAGCATGGGCCTAAACTAGCTTTTGGATGCGATCCATAATTTCAAATTTGATATCTAGCAACAAGGGCTCAAATGCAAGTTCTTCACCTACTGGCACATGATTAGCAATATAAAATCTCAATTAGAGTGGAGATTATGAAGCTTAAGGAGAAGGTATCTTATGAGATTGTCTCATCATACCACTCATTTACAGCATGTGGTGACCTACATATGATGTGAGAGAGGTGTCTTATGATACCATTTCACAATATACTTTTTCCAAGAAGAGGGCATAACTAGAAAATTTATTTGTGAAGGCCCCACTTCTAGTACTAAAATGTAATTGTATGAAATTCTCTCTCTCTCTCTCTCTCTCTCTCTCTCTCTCTCTCTCTCACACTTAAACATAGTTATATATGTATTTGTTATTTTGCTAGAAACTGTGAGTGAAAAGTTTCAAACTTTGTGAGAGATGATAAAACTAATAATACATAAAAATTCTTGACAGAATTTGAAATTTATGACGTTTGCTTCATGATAAATTGCTCTAATTGTATTGATAAAAAAAAATGTAATTTTTGTACTTAAAAGTTTTTTTTTGTTATTTTAGTCCTCAAACTTTAATGTTTTTGTTTGAGTGGATTTTAATTTTAATTTACTTGAATTGATTACAGGTGGTTCGATAGCTTATTTCAAGTTTCGATCTGGGTTTAGACTTGAATGGATTATTTGACTTCATTTTAAAAAAAAAGAATTTGACTTCGCATTTAAGTAAATGTGGTTCAGTATTGCCTTAATTAAGAGGACTTTTATGCTCAATGGAGGAAATGCAAGTAACAATAAAGTATGGAGAGCAAGTAAATTAAATTTTAAGTTATCAAGTACTGGGACTAATCTCTAAGCAAGATCAACTGCCATTGAGTTCCAAGAAGTTAGATTATCCCTGTTCACACTAAATTTGATTGCAAACATAACATATCAATGGTGCACAAAAGACATATTGAAGCCTAAGTAAACATACTAAGGGTCTATTTGGTTACAGCTGAAAACTGAAAACACTGTAGCAAAATAATTTTTAAATGTGTAAATAGTACCATGGGACCCATTTTTAATGAAAAAGTTGGTGAAAAGTGAGGTTTGTGGGTCCTGTGAACAGTACACGGGACCCACTTGTGCGGCTGAAAAGTAGTTGAAAAGTCAAATTGTGCGGCTAAAAAAAAAAAAAAAAAAGGCTGAAAACACAAATGCCCAACGTGGACGCGCAAACCAAACGCATACTAAACGTCAAATCAAATTGAAGATAAAAGCATTATAGATCTAACGAGATTAACAAATAAGAATTTGAATCAAACTAAAATAAATTTGTATAAACAAAGTTATGACATGATTTGCACATCTCATAACCAATAAATGTCTCTCTAGTCTCTACTAATTCGTGTTATATAAGTATATTCTATTTTTTGATAATTTGATATCTGCGGTGGGGGATTTGAACACTCGATATCTCTGTTGGGAAAAAAAAAAAAAAAGTGCAAATTAGTTGAGTTACAATGTTCTTTAGCAAGTATGTTCTTTTCTTATATATAATTAAGGCCTGTTTGGTAACGTTGTTTGAACAACAGTTTTCTTTATTTAAACAACACAACACGTAATTCCATAACACTTTTTCACCCACACGTATTTTCAACAACACATATTGCAACATTTTTATTTTATTTTGTTTTGCAAAATGGAATTCTCTCACATGCCTAATCTATTATATATGGTGTGAATTTGAATGGATGTCCTTGAATAAGGAGAGCTCTCCTTCAGACCGTGCCAGCAGCTTTCACGGGAGCTCAGCTAACACACTTCATTAATTTCAGATTCTCAAACAACTTGCACAACTAATCCAGGCCTATTTTGTACTCTAATTCATTATATGCAAGCACCAGTGTCAATCAATCTCACAACAAGAACCAAACAAAAGAATATGAAATGGGACCCCTAGCTTTCATCCTTGGCTTTCTCTACGTAGAAATTCTACAATGCTACGTCTCCACCATGAACCACCCGTTTAACCAACTCTTATCCTAGCATCTTCCTATATATCCACAAATTAATCAAAGAAATACCAAGACCAAATGCAATAATGGCAAGACTAGGCTCAATTTTCAGTCATGATTCTCTTTACTTATTACACATGTTGGTTCTTCTTCTTCTTCTTCTTCTTTTACAAGCTTGCCCGCAGATTGCATTTTCTAACTCAATGGTTAAGTTTCTTCCTGGGTTCCAGGGCCCTCTTCCTTTTGAGCTCGAAACCGGGTTAGTACACATGCTTTTGGATAGTCTACTACAACAATAACAACAAAACCTTAGTTCCAAATTGTTTAAGAGTTACTTTAGGTAGTTTCTGAATTTCAATAATGTCATATGTTTAAATGTTCTTAATTTTCTTTGAAGCAAAATATATATAATGTTGAGTAACGTTATACTACTACGTAATAATGTTATAGGTATGTGGGAGTTGGTGAATTAGAGGAAGTGCAACTCTTCTACTACTTTGTCAAGTCCGAAAGCAATCCTAGAGAGGACCCTCTTGTGCTGTGGTTAACCGGTGGCCCCGGTTGCTCTGCCTGGTCAGGGCTCGTCTTTGAAATAGGTGAGACTTGAGGGACTGAGGTCCTATGAAATATCTAGGTTATTGCGAGGTCCCGTGAAATATCTAGGTTATTGCACTGGATGCAATATCTTATCATCTCAATTGTTTGATTGGACAAGATAAAAAAAAGTTTTTAAAAAAATTAAAACTTTTTTTTTCTCTGATTTTATGGTTGAGATGAAATTTTTTTAACTTTTCATCTTGACCATTCATGAGTTTGCACAGGATTTAGATCCAAACTTGAGAGCTACATGCAACACTACTTTTTAATGAGGGCTACCTATATTCAAATTTTATTTTATTTTTTAAAATGTCAATAATGAAGTTATAATACCATATATATATATATATATATATATGTAATTGTCAGCTATATACCATGTGTGTAAATATGTACTTTCTATTTTGTTTCTTTTTTCTAAAAAAAAAAAAAATATTCAAACGAAAGATATTAATTTTTAATTGTTTAGATATGTTATTAATTATTGTTGTTGCTAGTTGCTACAACTTCTTAGTTCTTATTATACTCAAATCTAAACTAGCAGAAAAGCCAATCTAGATTCTAAACTAGCATAATTGAAAAGATGACATCGTTTTTAGAAACAACCCCAAATTTGAAAGGTTTAAAGTTCATTTTAACTTCTTTTTTCTTTTCTTTTCTTTTCTTTTTTTTCCTAAAAGGTGGTTGGTGAGCAAAAGAAAGATTGACTGACTGAGAGGGGGAAAAACCCCTGTTTTGATTAAATAAAAGAAAGTTGGTAGTTGGTAACTTTCACCTAGCTAGGTGAATAATTAATTTGTTGCACCAGGTGTATCACACTTCCTCTCATATATAAATGGGCCATACATGTAGGTCTCGCATATAAAACTCACATTCATGAAAGAAGAAAAGGAAACTTGCACAATAAAAGAGTAATTGAATAGAGCAACCAAATAAAAATAAATAAATCAGTTACACAGATTATAAGCACCATGAATAGAGCTAAAAGTTATTGATATATGAATTTTGTAGGCCCATTGAATTTTAAGGTAGAGGAATACGATGGGAGCCTGCCAAAGTTGGTCTTAAATCCGTACTCTTGGACAAAGGTGAAAATATTTTTCTTGTAGTTCTAATTTTCTTTCTTTCTTTCCAAATTTCCCACAGTTTTCAGTGAGAATTATGATGTACATTTGGACGGTGATGATTGAAACGACAGGTATCTAGCATAATATTTGTAGACTCGCCCGTTGGCACTGGATTTTCCTATGCAAAAAATTGGATTGCTGATCGGTCAGACGACTTCAAACAAGCACACCAGCTCCACCAATTTCTGATTAGAGTATGCAGCTTCAAATTCCTGCTTGGGAATGTCCCCTATTATAGTATATATAATGATTGCCAAACATAATATGCCATATCAAGGTGTATATGGTGATTGGTGAATTTGGCGAGTAATTATTCACTACTTTGGTAATTAAAGAAAAAGTAACAATTAACTACTTTGGAAATAATATTTCTTTCTTTCACGTTATAACGAGTTTTGTTTATTAATGAAACTCACCATTTATTTGAGAAAAGGAAGAATTGCCTTTAAAGTATTGAATAATTTTCCACTGCAAAGGTAGGTACAAGTAGGGATGGCAATAGGGAGGGGCGGGGCCGAATGATGAGATCTTCACTCCTGCTCTGCATGGTTTTGTCTTACTCCATTCCCACCTCAACCCGTATGACGGGGAAAACTTCCTTATCCCGTCCACGCCCCATGGGGCCCTGCCCCATCCTGTAAAATCTACTTTGTATTAATTTGTACCACAACTATTACAATTTCTTTTAATAAAACATGTTTCATTAATATAAATATACTTGAAATTGCAACTAAATTTATCTAAGTGTTGATTATCTAAGTGAATAATATTATCTAAGTGTTTAATAAGACAATATCACAATAAAAAAAATCTTAATATCCATGCATTTAAATAAGCTAGTATTGATTTGTTTGTTTAAATAATAGGGATTTAGCGTATGAAAATTTTAAAATTATAGCCTTTATCAACGCAGGACGGAACTAAAATGTCTAAACCCATATATTCCCACCCCATAGCGAGGGCTAAAATCTTGCCTCATCCCCGCCCTAGCACTTATGCGGGGCAAGAAAAACCCTCATGGGGCAAGGTGGGGAGGGGCGGGGCGGAGTAAAATTGTCATCCCTGAGTACAAGTTCACTAGTTCTAGGGGGATTATATTTCATGAAGCTTAAGTCACTTGTCCTTGTTCCTCTCCAATAATAATAATAATAATATTATTATTATTATTATATTTAACATGTTTTTAGCCTAACTTTATTTATGTAAATCTTATTCTTATTCTTTTATATATATATATATATATATAATATCTAAAAGTGAAAGTGTAACATTTATTATTGCTACACTTCTATTAAGTCACATTAGTGTCATAGTTTGGTCCTCAGTCCACTTTAGTCCAACAAATCCACTTTTATGATGTTTTGGGAAAAGAGGTTTGTATAGGAAAAAAAAAAAGTTGTTTCATTGACATTCACAGTGTAATGTTGGTAAGCTATTGATAAAATTACATTTTTATTATATTATTAAATTTTTTTTTTTTCTATATTTGCTTCCTATTTAGGTCATTCGAGACATATAGAGAATAAATCATTTGCGATGAGTATTAAAACAAATTCTAACCACACATTATATTATTTACAAAATTTTTCACCTTATATAATACTGTAATTGAATGTAAATGCATTATGCTTCCTTGAAAAAAAGGAAGAAAAAAAAAAACTTACTAAATTTAAAACACTTTCAAATAACAAATATAGATAGTTTAATTTAGAAAATCTAATATGTTGTTTGAACTCTATTTTGTTAGAAAATAATCATATCATTTCAAGAAGGGTTTAGGACTTATAAGTCTCATTTACTATTTTCATTTTTCACTTTTTTAAAAATAAATCCTTAAATAAATTTTTTTCGCTCGCATGTGACTAGTTATTTTTAATTATTATTATTGTTAGTAATTGAGATGCATTTTGTAGTGGCTGATTGACCATCCAGAATTTGTCTCGAATCCGGTCTATATTGCTGGGGATTCATACTCTGGCATTCCCGTTCCAATCCTTGTTCAACAAATCTCAACTGGTATGAGAATAAAGGGTGAAACATGATGAAGTGGATTTATTTATGCGAAAGATTCATCTGCAAGCGCATACATAGAAGCAGTGTTACTAGTATTTTAAGGACTAATACTTGTACAGCAGTGTTACTAGTATATAAGGAGCAAACATGTTAAGCATTTGCTTTACTTACAGTAATGCATAACCTTTATACTTGTACAGCACTTTATCTCTTCATTATTTGTCCTCTTTGGTTTGGTTCATTCTAAAATACAATGGCCTTGCAGGAAATGAAGGAGGTATTGAACCATTGATAAATCTCCAGGTTATCTCTCTCTCTCTCTTAGGGAAGAAGAAGAAAAACTAGCTAGGTTGTTGGTCATTATTGTTACAATATTGATTAATTGATTAAATTCATTATTTGTTTAGGCTTTAAAAACTCTCTCTCTCTCTCTCTCTCTCTCTCATTTGTGAAGGTAATATGTATAGTGTACATTAATGAGCATGTGATAACATTTATTGAATCAAATATTGCCACCCTTAGTTCCAATTGCCAAATGCTACCAAACAGTGTACAAATTATTAATTGATGAAAAAGTCTAGAGCTTCCTCGAAGTTGCTAATCAAGTTGTATTTCAATGCTTTCAGGGATACTTACTAGGAAATCCTATTACAGACCTAGGTTCAGATGGAAATTCAGCAATCCCTCACGCTCATGGACTGGGACTCATTTCTGATGAACTCTATGAGGTGATTCAATCTCTCAAAGCTCATAATTCTCCAATATCCCAAGTCATTAGGCACAATGATATCGAATCTAATAAGGCCACCTTTTTTTTTAGTCATTGAAGAGAACTTGTGGAGGAGAATATGGAAGTATAAATCCAGAAAATGCAGAGTGTATGCAACATGTTCAGGAATTCTATGAGGTAAGAAAACGTTACATTATATTTGTGAACACGTCTACTATTATCATTCAGTATATCCTATATATCTATGTGAAACTAATATTTGTATTATAAATTTGATTCTCAGTGTCTTTCAGGAATTAATACTGTACAAATTTTGGAACCTTCATGCAGTATTGCTTCTCCTAAGCCACACGCTATGTTTGATAAGAGAAGATCTCTTTATGAAAACCTGAAAGCATTCCTCAACTCGGACTCATCAGATCCTCAATTAGGCTGTCGTGAAACTCCATATTCTCTTTTTACTAATCACTTGAGCACTATATCTAGACATTTTAAATCACGATTTCAGTTATCTTGAGCTGTGAATACACACACTGTGTGCAATAAACACTGCCCTTTTAAATATAGAAAATATGCCATAAAGATAGGATAAGATATGATATTCTTAATCTTTCTTGACCAAGAAAGCCTAGAGAAATTTGACATTTAAAAATAAAATAATATAACACAGTTATTTTATTCTACCATATTAATGTTAGCTCATAAAACTAAAAATCATGAATCCAATGACCTTGAATGTGTCATCCAAAACAAACTCTTTTTTTGGCAATAGTTTTCAAAAATTGTTGTTTAAAAAGTTGTGAAAATTATGGTTTGAAAAGTGTTGTTGAATAACGTGTTTTTAGTGTTAATAAAACAAAAAAATGTGTTCGGTATCATAGTTTAAACAATATTTTTCAGTGTTCAAAAAAATGTAAAATATATGTTTGGTATGTGTGTTTTTAATGATAAAAAAAGCTGACAACGTATTATATAATAATTTTTTAATCCGTTTTTTATCCCTTCTTTATTCCTTTTCTTCTGTCTTTATCCCTTTCTCTTCAGTCTTCAGTCTTCCCTCAGAGCAAAAAATGAAAAAGCCAAACCCACGCACGTCCTCATCTCCATCGACGCCAAAGAAGATCCACGGCTGGGCTTTACGTTCGTCGGAGCTCTCTGCCGATCAGCACCTTCAGCCCGAGATATACACAGCTCCGTTCACCGATCTTCAGGCGTAGTTCTTCCCTCTGCTTCTTCTTCTTCTTCTTCTTCTTTATTTCTTTTCCATTTCTTTCTTTCTTTCTTTAAATCTTCATTTGCCGCGAGACCGATTTGCCTCTTCACGTGACCGATTTTCTGTGAGACCGATCCAGGAAGAAGCATTTTGGCGGTGGAGAGGAAGAATTGAAAACAAAATTTCTGCCGTGACTATCTGTGAGTTGTGTATTTGTGGGTTCCAATTTGTGTTGTTGAGATCTTGTAGGTTGTAATTGGTGTTTTTGAGGGTTGTGATTGCTGGTTTGTGTTCTGTGTGTTGTTGAGAAAAAAAAAAAAAAAAAAAAAAAACTAAAGAATAAATTAAATCAAAGAAAAGGAAGATGGGTTTGTGGTCACTCTGTCTGAAGTGTTGCCGACGATGGGTCTGCCATGGGAACTTGCTGGAGGTATGGTGGGTTTGTCAAGGGAGGTGAGTTGATAATTTTTATGGGTTCGGGTTTGTGCTTTGGGAGAGTAAAACAAAGCTGAAGGGGAAGGGGAAATGAGAAAAAGATGGAATGAAACCTTAGCGGATAGAGAGTAGAGGAGACAAACTTTAGAAAAACGCTGATTAGTGGGTTCGGGTACAGTGAAAACTGAATTTAATTTTTATTACCGTTTTGCCATCAGAAACGCCTGTTCATTGTTTAAAATGTGGCCCAAGCATGTTTCAAAAAATATGTTTTAAACAGAGGTTTTTGAGCAACCATTTTCAAACAGCCCTATTTTAAACACTATCACCAAACATATTGTTTCAAATTTTGGACACTAGTGTTCAGTGTTTAAACACTGAACACTGTGTTTTCAGTTGACAAACCAAACGGCCTCCTTGAATGTATCATCCAAAACAAACTCTTTTTTTTTTTTTTTTCTTCGTTGGTAAGTGGAGAACGATGATTCAAACCCAAACTCTCTTCCATAGAAGAAATGAATAATGTCACTAAATTAATCTATAAAACTCTTGGCCACACTTTTTGAGATGATAGCAAACTATAGAAACTAACCTAAATCAAATATAAGTTAATTTACCTTTAACTCCTCGACTTTTTTTTTTTTGATACGTGAACTCCTCGACTTACACATTGAAAAGACAACAAGTTCATTATTACTATTCGTTAATCTGTTCATACTCTTCAATTAAATGACTCATTTTCTGTGCTTGTAGAGTTACGGATATTTGCTTTCACGTTATTGGGCTAACGATGATGATGTCCGCAAAGCTCTTCACATACGACAGGTACAAAACTTGACTCAAAATAAATTGAGGTACCTATTGGACAACGAATTAATTTTATTTTTATTTTTTTGAGAAACGGACAACGAATTAATATAATAATAAAGATCTCGGTTTCATAGGGAAGCATAGGGGAATGGCAGCGTTGCAAATCTGAATTGTATTACACACCAGATGCTGCAAGCAGTTTTGTGTATCACGTTAACATCAGCACTAAAGGCTACCGTTCTTTAATATACAGGTAATTGATTCATTATTGAAATTAGGGTAAAAGTTTGTTTTTGTACCTAAACTTTATAAAGATTTTTTTCATCCTTATTTTTGTCTTTAAAGAATTAAAAAAAAAACTTTTTATAACCCCAATTGGTTAGCTTAGTGGTTCTTAAAGCCTCATAATATCTATGAGATCATGAGTTCAAAACCTCTTGTCAGCATTTTGAAACCACCTGGCCTGCAAGGAATTCTTCCCCGTAATAATCTAGTGTGTATTGGACGGAATGATTGTATACACCCAAGAGAATAATAAGATACTCCTAGATTAGGATAACCTTATTTGTCAAAAAAAAGAACTTTTTAAAATTGAAAGACTAAAGATAAACTTTTAGTAAAGTTTAGAAATCAAAATAATATTTTACACTTGAAATTATCATAGTATTGTTATTTTTTTCATTTCTTTTTTTGAGTAAATAGTATTGTTCTATTGAATGTAAAACATATTTACACAATTTTCTTTCACTTTTCCATTAATAGTGGTTAATTATTTTTTTCCTTCAAAAAAAAAAAAAAAATTACAGTGGAGATCATGATATTACTGTGCCATTCCTGGGGACTCAAGCATGGATTAGATCTTTAAACTATTCCGTTGTCGATGACTGGAGATCATGGAACGTCCAGGGCCAAGTTGCGGGGTGAACCCTTGACTTTAAATACTTTGTTCTCTATTTTGATCTTGAAGTTATATCTAAAAAAGGGTTAACAAGTTTTGAATGATCACGTTTCAGTTACACAAGGACTTATTCGAACAAGATGACATTTGCTACCGTGAAGGCAAGAAAAACTCGATCATTTCTATTGCCATTAGGCTTTCTTGGTATTTGGTAATCTAATCTAATTATGATTTCTTTTCTTGTGTCTTGTTGTTCGCTTTTATATTCAGGGTGGAGGGCACACTGCACCTGAGTACAAGCCTAAAGAATGTTTCACAATGTTCAAAAGGTGGACATCACATGAACCATTGTAAATGTAAAAGAAATTTGGTTCATTACTTAAACCATGTTATATTCATTGGTTTTAAGAAAAACAATTCAACTTAGACATCTCCATGACACTGTCAATAAATAATGAGTTGGTTACTAAATTCTTTCTTGGCTCTTCACTGGCGTAATTATTTAATTATTCATGCTTTAAATTTTTATATTTGAATTTTCTATTTGGGATAAAGTTTACATAGGTACTCAAATGCCTCTCTCTCTCTCTTTTTTATTTGAGAAACACACACACATATATGGGGCAAGGGGGATGAGAAAATGTCTCTCTCTCTCTTAATTGCATGTTGAGTGTCTTAGTGGGAGAGGGAAAAAAATAAAAATAGAAAAGAAAGAAGACGATCCTTAAAGTTTGTTTATCATAATGATCAAACGGTGGGGACCATGACAAGTTGATATTCTTAATTGTGCTAACATATTAGTTTCTTAAAACACAGCCCTTTCTTCACCAAAAAGGCAGTTATAGAATCATGCCTTGAATGATAAGGCATACATGGCAAAACCAGTGGAACTTCTGATTTAGTAATAAACCTACAAGAACTAAGGAAAAGAAAATAACTTAAATTTTGGTAGATCAAATCAGGCAATATGGTTTCTCAAAAAAAAAAAAAAAATCAGGCAATATGGATAACAACATAATACTTCATTGAGTAGCTCCTAAAACCCTGGACTGTGAAACCTATATTAAATATTGCAGGTAAACTAGTAAATAATTTGTGTAAAAGGCCCAAGATCGATGGCCCTCCTATTTGTCATATGGTACAACATATTATGGCATCTTGTGGATAAGATTGCTCACAAATTACAGAAAGACAAGGATATTCAGGAAATGTGTGGGGGTACCTCTCATCTTGTGACTTTATCTTTGAAGTGTGAATAAAGATCATAATGAATGAAGAATGCTCCATGTCCATTTCAAGGATGATGCAGTATAGGCGTGAAAAGGATTCATTTTCTTTGTAACCAGGAATGTGTGCAAAATTTGGGTCAAAAGATACATCTTACTTATCACGAGATTCCCTTTTTGGAAGCATATCAGGCCTTCTAAATCTGAACTTGAACCTTATACCTACAACAAGAGGGACAGCCATAAAGAAAATTTTATACATATCTTTGTGTATGTGCACGCAATCAATGCATGACATGAATGCTACTTTGAAAAGCTTTGATCCAACCACAATTGCTGATGCTTTTATAAGCTGATCTATACTTTTTTTTATAGTACGATAGGATTTGAACCTATGGCATTCACTTCATAATGATTGTCCTTTACCATTAAACCATGACACCAATGAATTTCCTTTGTGTAGGTGGGATTTGATCATAGTTCCTTTATTTGACATCGAGAGACTTCTCTAGTTGAATTAACTGGAACCCACATCTAACCTCTACTACTAATAAAGAGACTCAGATAATTTCATCATCAATTTTGTCACCAAATATTCCTACAACATCCTTCATTAATAGCCACTAATCCATCTTGTTTAAAGCTGATTATAAATACAACAAAAGACAGTAAAATCCACGTAAGTGGACAATGCAAATAATGTTCCTAGCATTAACCATAAGACTACAACTAAGAAAGACACAGAAACTAGTGCATTGGTCAAGATAAAAATAGTAAATGCCAGACAAAAGAAGAAATATTACCTTTGGTATTTCTTGAGAAGAACTTCAGCACCTCATCAATGATAATAACCTACACAACATTGATAGTGAAAGCTTTGAAATAAGTGGCAAAAATTCATATTCAGCACAAAATTCTCATTAGAACAACAACCAAGCCTTTAATCCCAAAATCTTTGAGTCAAAAATATTATATAAAAAAAAATCAAGCAACTTATAATAATATTCTCAGGTTAACCCCATAAATCAATTGAATACAGGCTTGAACTAACTTGCTTGATGGAGCATAATATATTCATTTTTGGGTTGTCTCAAAGAATTGTTTTTTCTTTTTAATTTAAGTAGCAAATAATTGTCAGTTTGATATATTTAATCAGGAAGGCCCACCCACACAAATTTAAATGTCAAATAAGGTTATTTCTGCACCTCTAAGATCTCCAAAGCTTAGTTAGGGACCAAAAACAAAGTTACCTAGCAGCAGTCAATTGTTTTGACCAACAAAGGAAACCCAAACCACTTAAGTAGACAGTATTTTTAGCTGAAAATATTATATTTATACAGTTTGAAAGCAGTTTGTGTTCTAGAATAATAGTTCAAGGATAGGTGCTAAGCCAATCATTTGGGTAAAATAGCCAACAAACCGAGAACATAACATACAGGAAATGAAAGATATAAGACAAGCCTCCACTCAGCCCAAGATAACGGTGTTACCTGTAACAAAATATATTGCAGCTCATTAAATTCATTTATGAAAGGCAATCACTTTAGGAAAAACATAAGTGTATCACAAATAAAGGACAACTTACAGAGAAGAGAACTGAAAGTGGATGCACATACAAAATTAGTACGTGAAAGATCATAGTTAGGATGATTGAAGCAACAAGCCATAAATTACTCCAGGGAGGGATAACACTGAGATTAAGCACAGTTAAAAAAAAGAGTCAGTTCTAATGCTTTTTTCACTTGGTAGAGAACATCAAAAGAAGAGCACAAAATCTATCTATTCATGCAAGCAAGAGAGAAACGGGTCACTTTTTGTTTGCAAGCATAAAAGCAACTTAACACAAGTGACTAGTACCTTAAAACTGTATAAGATGGCCATGGAGAGAGAGAGAGAGAGAGAGAGAGAGATTTCTTCACTGATATCTTAGTTTTGGGTTGCCAACTCTCATTATAGAGACTCAATAAAACCATATTTTCTTTCCATTTTGAACACTCCCAACATAATTAAGATTTTAAAATCTGGATTTAGTAAAAACTGGTCAAATTTGATTGGACCTGGGTGCTCAAACAGACCCCCAACATAGTACTAGTCCCACCCTTACCGGTAATACATCTTTGATGATCATGTTCTCAGAACTTCTACTTAAGTCAGTTTTGGATGAAACTACAGAAAAAGAAACTGAAATATAAAAAAAATCGGTTCCTACTCAATACTGTCTCCAATCGCTTAGAATAAGGACACACAGAAATTTAAAAACATGTGATACTATGGTTAAGAAGAACATAAAGATATTAATCAACATGGCTTCTCTGATTTAATCCAACCAATAAAATAAAATCTGTAAGAACAGTATGGCACTCCCCACTTCAAAGGTGCAGCCAGCTGATTTATAGTGTATGCTATGTCACAGAATCAAATCTAAAAAATCATGCACAATTCCAGACCAACCAGATAGGAAAAAAACATGGTGATTTTAATTGTTCATAAATTTTCCTTTGACTTCAAATGCTACCTTATAGGAAAGAACTAAAATAACATAAAAGGTTGGAAAGTTCTTTTCACTACTTAATTTTATTAAATTATACATTTTTCAGCATTCAAAATAAATGACCTGGGGTGAAAAGGGGGAAAACACAAAACAAATGAAGATTATAAAACAAATCAAATACTCACAGAAGAGATTGATTTTCACTAAGATTATTCAAAGCATTGAACATCTCAACAACAACGAGCACAGTCATGGACACAGTAGAGGGATGTCGATCATTAAATATACTGCAAGGATAAGTAGTCTCCCTTGTTGCACAAGTGTCAAAATTCATCTGCAATCACAGATATCAGAGTTTCAAAAGGGCAATGCCAATGGTACTTAATACTGGAAGCAATTCTCTGAAAAGAACAAATTTTTAATTATTTACATAAGTTACAGTGTATCATAGGAAACATGAGTCAACAAAATGTTAAGAAAATCCTCCATTTACTACTATTTTTTTATAAGTAAATAACTATTTTATTGGAATAAGACTACTTCATGTACAAATGAACACAAAGGAGTCTAAAGCCCTGCATTGACTTCTAGTAGGATGCACATATACTCCGTTTTTGCTCATATACCAGTATCCAATAAGTATCATACTGGTATCATATTGGATACCTCTAAAAGATACATACCCGGTCACTTTTTAAGTGCCAATACATCTAGGATACACCCATGATACGACTTGGATACCCTTGTAATCCAACTTCCAATAGCGAGAAATAGCCCAAACTTGTAAGAATTTTTATTTATATTTTTTATATTTTGGTTTCAATGTTGAACACTTATCTAGCTATCTTCTAATTCTTTTGGATTTTGGTTTGTAATCTAAATATCATTTAATGGTCATGGATTCATATTATCAATCATTATTGCTCTTAAATTGATATATGCTAAAAAATATATAAAAAATAAATGCTTAACAAAATTTAAAAACTATAAATAAAATATATTTTATAAGTAATTAATACATGTATCCCTGGTATATTGTCTCCTAATTTTTTCAAGAAATGTTGTATCCCCGTACCTGTAGCCTATCATCCCCATACTGAACCAACATTTATCAAATACCACATAATCTTTTATTTATTTATTTTTGTTACTTTGGCTCCGATATGGATTTGGAGGATGCATTTACTCGGGCTCCATCCAAAATATTACAGTTAAACACAAAATTAAAGAGATTTAAAAATCCAAAATTTTCAATATGGCTTGCACCAACTAAATAAAGGAAGCCACAAATCAAAGAAATATTCCCATTTCAATAAGCTAACAAACAATAATAATCCTAACATATAATGAATTCTTACCAATTCACTGTATGGAAGTCTGGGACCGCTATCAGCATAAACAAACCACCATATGAACCCCGCAATAGTGGCAAGACCAACATAAGCTGCATCAACCAAATCACACTTTATACGCCTTCAATAGGACTCACATAAGCAAAATAAACAACAGATAAATATACTGTACCCCTGAATAAAGCAACACAGTTGTCTGAAGAAACCAAGTATTAAGAATGCACAAACACTAAATCATATATCTAACAGAATTAGTTTTTCTAAATGCATACTAATCACTAACCTCTACCTCACAATTGTTACACAATACACCAATCGTTTTTGGGCCCTAAGGCAGTGATTTCAGGATTAATTTTGAGAAATTTCCATGGAGAAAATATTCAATAAATTATAAAAGTTTATTCCTTACCTAATTTTGGGCATTTGTTATAGACTGAAACAAACAATAATGTGACCTAAGACAGTGAACCATGACAATTTTTATAGGGAGCAATTTATCCAAGAAATGAATAAGATCAGAAAAATAGATAAATTTAACCAAGCAATTTATAGTCGTAATGCAGCTCAGTCAGCCCAAAAATAGATACAGGGGGGAAAAATCAAGTCTTTGTGTGGACACAAGATATAGACACCCCCCCCCCCCCCCCCCCTACAAAAAAAAATTACGCTGACTTATGGATGCAAACGCAAGAAGAAGACGGCCTAACCAATGGCCTTAGGGATGGAGCCAGCTATTTGTTGGGCCTAAGGCCTAATTAATTAATGTCAAGGATTCACTTTATTTATGCAATTAGTTATTTTCTTTGTCTATATGGCTTAGGAATTTAATTCATTTTCATACCAGGTAAGTAGAATTTTTTTATTTTTTATAAGTGAGTAGAATTATTTTATCTTCCCACTAGGATAATAATTTCGGATCTCAATTAGGGAACCCAAGTTCAATACTTTTGCAATTTACATGATTAAAAATTTTCATTTGAAATTTTCGTGATGGTTCAATGCTGATTGCAACCAACCCTAGGTTATTCCTAGGTTTACCTCCATGCTTGGTGCCAATTCCAAGCACACCTAAATGTTGATTCCTAGTTTATTTAATTTTTCTGTTCTTTAGTTCTAGTATTGCATCAGTTTTGGTTTTCTCCTGTATCAAGTTAACTGGAAGAGGGTAAAAAAAAAAAAAAAAAAGAAAGGAAACTTGACCATAAAGAGAAAGATCAATAATATTTAATTCATTCGTGTGTGTGTGATATAATACCCAACCACCCAACCCGAGGTTGATCATGCTGAATCCAACATTATACCACAATGTGGGAGGGTGTTTCATATAAAGAAAACAAAGAATGGGGTTTATGGTTACCTCCAATTACCAAATAGCGGAAGAACAACCATCCACTGACAACAGCTTCATTCACCTACACATCCATTTTGAATGGGCAGTGATATATCTTGAGAAAAGTGTCATAACATGAGAAGAAACGCTATTTCTGATCATATAAGAAAACAACTTGATATATTTTAAGATTCATAATTAAATAACATGGTCAGAGGAAAAGGTCTGTTTAGAAAACTATTACCCAAACGTGTTGTATAATCTATTTCCAAGAACAAAGACTTTACCAACACCCCCCAAAGAAAACCCCACACTTTATTTATGTGTAACACCGCCCAAATGTGTTATGCACCCGAGTGGGTCTTGAACTCGACCTTACCCTCCATCCCATTATTATGGGAGAAGGAACAGGCCCAAATGTGTTATGCACCCAGTGGGTCTTCAACCCACGACCTTACCCTCCATCCCATTATTATTGGAGAAGGAACAGTTGAGCTATAGCTCATTGGCCCCACACACAATTTAATACATTAAGAAAGATATACCTTACGAGGTTTAGCCTTCATCACATCAGAGTCTTGCTTATTAAAACCAATAGCAGTGGCAGGCAGTCCATCAGTAACCAGATTGACCCAGAGCAGCTGGACCTGGATTTCGAGCCCAGGGAAAAGAAGAAGGGGCGGGGGGGTTAGTCATATTTTTAAACCTTAACTCTTTGCTTTTGAGCAAAAGATAGAAACAGGAAAAATGCAAAGGGATTCATAATTTCAAGTGATTGCTACCAACAAGGTAATTAACATTATTTTACAATCTTAATGTAAATAACAAACTATTTCTCAACAACAGGTAGTAATGAAGATACCATGCATGAATCCTACAATAATAACATCTATATGCGTTTTTTAATAGAAACCATTACAATGACAAAATCATTGTTAAAATAAAGTAGCTCTTTAGTTTTTTGACATAAACTGATGACTGAAAGATCAAAATCTGTACACTTATAAACTTACAGGGGCAAGGGTATCAGGAATTCCAAGTACAGCTGCCACAAATATGCAAACTACTTCACCAATATTTGAAGAGATCATGTATCTGATGAACTGCTTTGTGTTATTGTATATGGCCCTTCCCTCTGCAACAGCCTGCCCATAATTAAACAATTAGTGTTAACATATATGGCTCTTCCCTCTGCAACAGCCTGCCCATAATAAACGATGAAAATATTGAAAAAGAATTCTCTTTTGTCAATTAACAAGATCAAGAGAATAAATTTTCATGAGAGAAAAAAAAAATCTCGGGAAGAAAACAGGTAAAGAGAAGACTATGGAAACCCTACTGATAAGGATTGAGAGACTGGCATACCGCAACAATTGTAGCAAAATTGTCATCAGCCAAAACCATATCTGCAGCACTCTGAAAAGGCCAACAATAAAGATAATGAGGAAAATGAAAATAGAACTAACTCTGGTAAACCAGGCAGGGATACCAAGCTTAGGAGTACTTTGCACATCAAGTGAGATTTTGAAAAACTAGTATAACATAATAGTACTATAACTGTTAATAAATTTAGGATCAAAATTATGTGGATTGAATTTTGCATAACATGACTGAAGACAGTGAATCTTAGTTTAGATTGCCCCTCAATACAACAAGGATCAAGCAAACATTAGGTCAATATCAAAATTATGTAATGTTGCCTTTATATAAATATGAAGGTATTATAAGTCACACACTTATTATGGCACTCAACTTGTTCATCGTCCTTGATATGAACTTTTGTAAAGGGGTCTTAGATAAAAGCCCACCAACTAACTGCCCTTTGGCCAGAAGGAATAGGATAGCTCATGAGAGACTAAGTTTGAAAAACTTCAAACTAGAGAAAATTAATCCCAGTGGCTGGATGGTGCTCATCCAGTGAATGGTTGGGGTTTTTCTATTGCTTTGAACACACACACACACACACACGCAGACTTCCCATTGATACCTTGGCAACAGCTGTTCCTGAACCCATTGCAATTCCTATATCTGCTTTTTTCAGTGCAGGTGCATCATTGACGCCATCACCAGTCATTGCAACCTAACAGATTCAAGGAATTGTGTTCAAAATTTTAGGGGAAGTGAAAGTACAACAAATAGGATCAAATACAATGCAACATAAATTAATAATTATTGATACAAAGAGCTAAGAGATAACAATTAACTTCAAGAAAACCTTATCCAAACAATATGGTGTTGTTTAGAAGAATCCAATTCAACCAGTCATATTCATCTTCTTAAGGATATTTTAACATATCAAAGCCAATGCCAAATATGTGTAAGTAATCTACTATGTCTTTCCCTCCCCCCCTTAGATCTCTCTTGCAAATTGTCTTCTCAACTTAAACACTCCACAATAACACCTATCTTCAAGGATAAAGGATAAAAAAAGAAAGAAAGAAAGAAAGAAAGAAAGAAAAATATATAAATATAAAAGTCTGATAAACATGGTCCGCCTTCCTTTTCTTTCGACACTCTCAAGTAAACAAAATACTCAGATACTGACAGCAAGCAATAAACTGCATCCCAAACCTAACAATGAACAAGATATCACATGTTCCTAATCACACAAGCATTCTGTTATGGGCATACCACTTCATTTTGGTGCTGGAGGGCCTCAACCAGCATCCTTTTATGAGAAGGTTCAACCCTGAAAAATCAGAATGAAGATACATATTTAATATGATCTATCATATCTCCCATTGGAACTGGCTAAACATAGACAAGACATGGTTTACCTGGTGAAAAGCGCCATACGTTGTAATGCCAGTGTTCGCTGCAATGCTGGAAGTTCCTCAAACTCTGTAGCAGTGAAAGAGTGTCCAGCAAAATCTACCAGATGATCAAAAGCACCTATCTTGTGGCAAAGTGATTCGGCAGTAGACTGAAATTGTGTCTCAAATTAATGAGGACAGTATAAATATGAAAACAAATACCCTATTTTCCAAAGAAAAAACAAAAGAAAGGGGGAGGGAGTTTCACCAGTTTTAAGTTACCTTGTTATCCCCAGTGACAACTATAACCCGTATGCCAGCAGTCATGCATGAAAGCATAGCATTTCTCACTTCCTCTCTGGGTGGATCTTGCATTCCAACCTTCAAAAGGGAGACATAGAGGAAAAATCATGCAAGACCAACATAAAAAAAGTATGCTTATATATTTTCCAAGTCAAGGTTTTGAAGGAGAACCCAAATCTTAATCAGATGGTTCAACAGGAAACAAACTCCTACTAAAAGATCTGATAAACTAAAGTAAATATAGAAATAAACTATCTATAAACCTCAGGAAGTGCCAATAAGCTCTAGCCCAACCAGCACCTCTTCCCCTTATAAGTATTAGGTGGAGGGTGAGGTCAAGGGTTCAAGACCCATCGAGTGCGCATGTTAAAAAAAAAAAAAAACCTCAGGAAGAAGTAGAAGAAGAAGAATGTCAACAATTAGAGTATTTCACATATTCTTTTTCTGTTTCTAGAAAGGATTCAACAAAAACTCCAACATCCCAAAGTGAATACGCCTACAAGTTTACCAGAAAGTTATCTCATCAATCATACATAGACTCGTTACTTAATTCTCTGCCACACAGAAAAAAGTTCCTCTCCACAGAAGCATAAAGATTTTTCCGCTCCTCATGAATCATAAAACAGTTTATGAAAATGGTGACCACATTAGTCTATACAAAGATTGAATACCTAACTTCTGTGAAAAGACAACAACTTTTCTGATAATGCCCTAAACATCCATCTCTGGAAAACATAGCACCCAAATTAGATAGTTGAACTGAAAATATCTACAGCCCATCCACCTTTCACCATTATCCCATATGAGATGGTTCCCAAATAATAGGGCTAACTGTCAGATCCCCGTCCCACACCACCAAGCAAGCAAAAACAGATGCTACCAGACAACTCTGTTTCATCAGGAGAACTCCATTTGTTCCATCCCAGCATCCCACAATACACAAATTGTATAGGGGCCATTAATTTTCAATCTGTGTCATTCAATGAGAAATGTGGGAATTCCATGCAAATGGTGATGCGTTGGAATGTACAATGTTCTACAAACATATACTTGGCTTTGATATTAATAAAATTTCGAACTTTCATGTAAAAATAATTATAATAATAACAACAAAAAGAATAAAAATGAAAAATCAACACATTGCTAATCCAAAACTATTCCTTCTTTTATATTAATCTTCATATTTTATTGTGTAGTAATTGTGTATCAACTACTGTTCCAAAGGGTAAATAATCATATACTATATTGATCTTGGATCTAGGTAAGGCCTCCCGCATTCAAATACCCAGATAGTCCAACTATTATTCATTCATCAAACATTGATACATGTGAAAAGGGAAAAAGGGGGGGGGGGGGGGGGCGGGGGGGGTGTTTGTTGACAGGAAACATGTGACACAATATTGTGCATGGATTTATTGAACAATACAAAGGTCTATAATAACTTCAATATTTACTTGCAAATTTATTATAAAAAATGGGACCAATTCTATCTCAACTAGTGGTTGATAAATTATCACTAAAGCTTTACAAAAGAGGTGGAGACTATGCCTACCAGCAATACAGACAATCAGCCAGAATAAGGCCCCGAATAGCGAATCAAAAAAGTTCGCAAACAAGACTTCATTCAGCATAATGTCCATTACAGAGTTACTATAATTCACTATTATCCTAGAAAACTGAGTTTCCGAGATGACTTGATCCAAACGTGGTTCACTTTAATTCCAATACACTATTTTTGACTATTAAAAAATGATGCAGTATGAGGTTTGTCAAGAAATGTTCGTAGGTATTTAAAAAGAACAAAACAAACACTAGGCTTCACCACCTAGAGCTTGCCTAAACCCTAGGCTTCACCACCTAAGGCTGCTTAGAATCACTACCAAGCTAGAGAGGAAAATATCAATTCAATATTATTCATCAAATTCATCAGAACATCAACGTTATGGCAGCCTTCTTTTAGAAGGACTTCCAGGGTTACATCCATAAGGAAGAAAAAATAAGACCATAATTATGAGATAAATAAATCCCACAAAATCCTCAATCAAAATCAAATCCAATCAATCACATTAACTACAAAAAATTCCAATAGGATCTAATAAATTAATCACACTTGAGTTCAAAGGGTAGTGGACCTCTATTGTCCAACTATGTATTTGATGGCTTGCATCTGGTGTCCAAACCAAAAGATTTACATTTTCTCCATTTATACAAGGTTTTGGGGCAAAACCAGGCTAATATGATAAATATTTTAACTTAAACTATCATATCACATTCTAACTTATAATGAAACAGTCTATGTAATTTGTATGTAAGCTCACCCCTATCAAGAGACATTCTATGTCAAATGGCACACGACATTTACATTCCATTTCCGCATACTACTACAATCTGTGTTCTACGTAGCTTAGTGCAAGAATGTGATATAAACACCAAATAAACATAATATTTTGTTTGGCAAAGAAAGCATACCAACCCAATAAATGTAAGATCCTTCTCATCATCAAAAGAAAGAGTATGCTGACCCATGGGCATTGATTTCAAGGCAAGAGCCAGGCATCTCAATGTCTCTTTTCCTGCAAAACTGACCGATAAATTTGTGTTCATACTACCAACTACCAAAAATTATAGTAAAGAATATGCAGAAATTAATTTACACTTGATCTTTGAAATATTAGCCATAGTTGTAGAAACTATGGAAATAACACACATGAACATCAACTTTCAGCATCAATGGCATGTTGAAGAGGACTAACAAAGAGTTGAGCATCACACTAAAAGGAAGCCTGATATATGCAAGATAGATTGTGGAATCCATCTTGGTTTTTTTTTTTTTTTTTTGGGTGTCTTAAAACTTAATATGTTTGCTAAGTCAGTCTTTTAAATTTTTTATGTAATAAGTCATGTGACCTTTTAACTACTCATGCGACCATTCAAGGACAGATTTAGAATCATTAGATTACATCTGGATTAGTAGTTGTGATCATGCTTTCGCTAGGGAAATATCCTCTATCTAATTTATCAATTTGCTAGAGTTATAACAATTGCTTTTTTGGAGAATGATTAGCTGAAATTTTAGACAAGGTTTGTGGTGTTTTCTCCCCCTTTCTCTTGAGGATTGAGTGTGGGTGTTATCATTAATTTGATAGCTTGAACATACACCTATTGTGCTCCCTATCTAATTTATCAATTTGATACTCTCCATATCCTCAAACATACACCTATTGTGCTCCCTCCAAATTTTTTTTTTTGATAAGTAATAAGATATATTGAAAAAAAAAAGGAACACCCAAGTGCACCGGAAGTGAACAAGGGAAAGGAAATCAAATACAAAAATTGCAAGAGTCTAGGAAAACAATAAAAGAAGGGAAAGATTTATTTTGCAAAGCAAACAACCAATCCCTTAAAGTTCTAAAAAAGAGAAGCTTGAGATCCGGAATAGATCTCTCAGAATCTTCAAAACATCTACTATTCCGCTCCCTCCAAAGGCACCACAATAAGCAATGAGGAATGATAGACCAAATAAAACCATTTCGATGACGACCAAAGCTGCCTTGCCAACATCGCAGCAGCCCCAAAACAGAGTGAGGCATAACCCAAGAAACTCCAAAAAGACCCAAAACCATAGACCAAAGATCCGAAGCAAAAGGACAATGAAGGAATAGATGGTCAATCGATTCACCATTTCTCTTACACATATAGCACCAATCCAGAATCCATATCTTCCTTTTACGTAAATTGTCAATCGTCAAGCATTTCCCTAAGGCAGCAGTCCAAACAAAGAAAGCAACTCTAGAGGGAATCTTCTGCTTCCAAATACTTTTCCAAGGAAATCCAAGGAAGGCGGAGCCAGCCAAAATTCTATAGTAATCACTAACCAAGAAACCCTTAACTTTGCTAGGAATCCAACACATTTTATCCTCACCTAGCCCCCTTATAGAAGAACCATAAATGGTTTCCAAGAAATCAGACATAGCCTCTAGATCCCGAGCATGGACACCCCTAACGAATCTCACATCCCAAAAGCGGACACCATTGGTGGACATCAAAAGCTCAGCCACACTGGCATCCTTATTCCTGCAAAACCTGAACAAGTCCGGATATCTAACAGCAAGAGAAGTCTCTCCACACCACCGGTCCTGCCAAAACTTCACTCTAGACCCATCACCAATATCATATAGAATATGGCAAGAGAAGGAAGGCCATCCCTGATGGATATTTTTCCATAAACCAACACCATAAGGGCCACTCACAACTCTGGTACACCAGCCCCCCCACAAACATCCATATTTTATCTCTATCACTTGCCTCCAAAGGGCATCTTCCTCAATCCCAAATCTCCAAAGCCACTTCCCAAGCAAAGCTTCATTGAAGAATCTTATCTTCCTTATCCCTAAGCCACCCGAAGAAATAGGAGAACAAACAGTAGCCCATTTAACCAAATGAATTTTAGGATCATCTCCAAAACTGCCCCATAAAAAATTCTGCTGGAGCCTCTCAATTCGGTTAGCCACACTAGCAGGAATAGGAAAAAGAGATAGAAAATAAGTGGGTAAATTAGAAAGGGTGCTTTTGATTAGGGTGACTCTACCTCCCTTGGATAAGTATAAGCGTTTCCAACCCGCCAATCTCCTCTCCATATTCTCCAGAATTGGATTCCAAATAGTCTTATCCTTGAATTTAGCACCCAAAGGAAGACCAAGATATTTCATTGGGAGAGAGCCCTGCTTGCAGCCAAGAACAACCAAGAAAAGGTCTATATGATTGACTACCCCAACCGGAACCAATTCTGACTTGCCTAGGTTAATCTTTAGGCCTGACACCGCCTCAAACCAAATAAGAATCATACGAAGAAACAAAATCTGATCTAAATCAGCCTCACAAAAGATTAGAGTGTCATCCGCAAAAAGGAGATGAGACACCGCCTTGGATCTACCCTCCAAGTTACCCACACTGAAACCTGACATGCGACCTTCATGAACAGCTTTATCCAACATTCTTCCAAGAGCTTCCATCACCAAGACAAACAACAAAGGAGACAACGGATCACCTTGCCTCAAGCCTCTAGTGCTACCAAAGAATCCACAAGGAGAGCCATTAATCAAGATGGAGAAACGGACAGTGGATAGACAAAAGAGGATCCATTGTCTCCATTTGGCAGAGAATCCGCTTCTTTCTAACATCTGCATCAGAAAATTCCAATTTACATGGTCAAAGGCCTTCTCAACATCCAACTTACAAATCAGCCCCGACCTCCCAGACTTCAATCTACTGTCAAGACATTCATTGGCAATAAGAACAGAGTCAAGGATCTGCCTGTCCCTCACAAAAGCATTCTGAGAAGCTGAGATTAAATCCCCCATCACCGAGCGGAGACGATTAGCCAAGACTTTAGCAATAATTTTATAAACCCCTCCAACCAAACTAATGGGCCGAAAATCTCCAATCTCATTAGCCGCATGTTTTTTAGGAATGAGAGTAATAAAAGTTGCATTTAAACTTTTCTCAAACTGACCAATGGCAAAAAAATGATGAAAAACAGCCATGAGATCAGGCTTAACAATCCCCCAGCAAGCTTGGAAAAAAGCCATAGGGAAGCCATCTGGACCAGGGGATTTATCACCAGGAAAACTTTGAATGACATCAAAAATTTCAGCCTCTTCAAAAGGCCTCTCTAACCAATCTGCATTCTCGTCAGATATCATTGGAAAAACCAACGAATCCGGAAACGGCCGCTCAATCTGCTGCTCAGAGTATAGATTCATGAAGGAATGAGTAATGTAGTCTGCAATTTTACCCTGATCCGAAGACAATGTACCATTAACCATTAGGCTTTCAATACCATTATTTTTTCTGTTAGAATTAGCCATTCTATGAAAGAATTTGGTATTGGCATCCCCTTCCTTCAAATGCAACACCCTAGACTTTTGCCTCCAACTAGTCTCTTCCATAAGAGTCAACTTTTCAATATCTATACGAAGATTAGTTTGAGCTAACTTCTCCTCAACAGATAGACTATGAGTCTCCTCTTTAGCATCCAAACCATTCAATTTGCTCCAAAGTTCATGTTTCTTAATAGTGACATTGCCAAACTCGGTCTCATTCCACTTTTTTAAATCTAACTTCAAGGCAGCCAACTTCTTAGCAAGAACAAAACTTGGGGTTCCTTGGAACAAGTAGGATGCCCACCACATCTTCACTTTGTCGACAAAATTATCCACCCTCAACCACATATTTTCAAAACGGAAAGGAATTTTTCCTCTTCGCTGACTCCCACCCTCCAACAATATAGGAAAGTGGTCAGAAAGAACTCTAGACATCCTTTTTTGGGTGAACTGAGTGAAGTGATCAGCCAAAGTAGGGGAGAAAAGGAACCGGTCTAGCCGAGAAGCGGAGGAAGAATTGGACCAGGTATAAAGGCCCCCTTCCATATGAATATCCATCAACCCATGCAAAGAAACAAAGTCAGAAAATCCAAACATCGCCCTAGAGAAGCTAGCAGCCCCCAAACGCTCTGAAGGAAAACGGATAATATTAAAGTCCCCTCCTAGACACCAAGGCAAATCCCACCAAGTGATCAACCCGGTTAGTTCCTCCCACATCAACTTACGCCTATTGTTCAGATTTGGCCCATAAACGCCTGAAAACGCCCACTCAAATTGGTCGCCAACATTTTTAAACTTGCAAGAAACCGAAAAATGCCCCACCGCTTCCTCCACCTTTTCCACAACTCGAGTATCCCACATCAATAAAATTCCTCCAGAAGCACCATCGGAGCCCAAGTACAACCAATCTACATATGGACAACTCCATATACTTCGAGCAATACCTCTCGTAATCCATTCTAGTTTGGTCTCTTGCAAACACACAATATCAACCTTCCAGGATCGCAACAAGTTGCGAATCTGAAGCCTCTTGTCAACTTCATTCAGACCTCTGACATTCCAGGAAATACGCTTCAAATTCATTGATCAATGGAGAGAACCCGATTCCTATTAATACCACAACGCCTAGCAGATGAAGAGCCATAATTTATGGAACTAAACAACCCTTTCAACTCTCTTAAACCTTTCACCCCCGAACCTTTTGAACCACATGATTTCTTATTCACCTCAGCCCTTCGAAATAATTCAGCTTCAACAGCCAGTAAAAATTCTGTTGCTTGATCTTCTAAACCCTCAAGTGACGTGCCAAGGAAGCTATGAAAATTATTGAATCTCTTTTGAAACCAATCAGAATAAGGTTCCTGATTCTGTGAAGTATCCATACTCACCACACTTTCCTCATCTACAAGAGATTGTTCTGCCATGACTGAAGGTAGAGAAAAAGCAATTGGCTCAACAACTAGGGGCTGATCAGCTTCCTCCGAGTAGGAATCCGAAGCCCCATCCTCCACCAAAGCCTCATTCTCTTCGAAAAGAGCCGATGACACATTCGAAACGTCAGGAGACTCCAAATTAACTAAGGCCAGCTGTTGTTGCATTTCCAAAACCTCTGTAGCTTCACACCGTGGCAAAGCGATCTGAAGCGGAACCGCAACCCTCCTCCCATCGCGTAATTCAAGAACCCACTGCTCCGAGTCCCCCCATTTCTTGATAATGTTACCGGAATGCTCCTGGAGAGACAGTCGGAGGTCACGCAGTAAGCTCTCTTCTCCATCTGAGGTGCATTCCGCCCCATTCATGGCCTCCTCGGACTCGCCGAAGCCGAGAAGCTCAGAGTCGACTACATCGGAGCCTTGGAACGAGTCAGTCGACGCCGCTAACTCAAAGCAGGCTTCGACGATCTTGTCGGAGTTGAGGGGTTGAGCAGCGGCGACTTCGGAGACGTCGGAGAGCATCGACGACATCAGAGGCTTAGACGATGAGCGCGAAGAAGTCTGGTTGGGTCGCTCGCATAGACTCGACGTCCCTGGTTTTTGGGTCACTCGCATCGGAGAAAAACTGGTGGTCTTTTCTTTTCTTTTGGGTTGCCAGATCATAGAGGGTTTGGGCTTAAGTTTGAGGGGCTGGGATGGGTTAAGTGGGGAGGCTTCAACAAGATCATTGGGCCTAAAAATATCTTGCTTGGGCCCAGCACCAGAACAGCCCACTTCTATAATATTGGAGCACTTAATATCCCACTTGCCATTCAGCCCACGCACCAGACATAGAGAAACTTCTAGGGACAGAGGAGAATCAGCACCATTAAGAGTGTCGTCCTTTATTTCAAGCATGACTTCAGCCTCAGGAACCGTGCTTACCTGCCCAGCACCCCTTTCACGCAGATCCTGGCTCTGAGTCTTCTGCCTGCTCAAGGTAGACTTGATAGCTTGATATGATTTGATTGAATTTTGAATTTTGGGCATTGCAAGCTTTCCTGTTCTGCTTCCTCCATTGGTTTTCCGATGACCATCCATCGCTGCCGACAGAAAGGATTTTTGATTTCTAAACTTCTGCACTGTCGGGAACATGGCAGATAGAGATGGCGATTTAACACCAAGAGTGTCAGGAGCAATAGCCTTACGAAGATGAAAGCCAAAACCTCTCCACCCACAACCCAGCTTTCCTTCCGGTACAATGATGAGGCCCTTCCGACGACCATGAAGAAGTTCAGAGATCATAAGAAAGCTTCCATGCACATTGAATCCCAGTTGCAAAATAAAAACCTTACTACCATCCCTGAAGGTTCTAGCAAAATTTTCAGGACGAGTATTTGACAAGAGATCCTCAACATAAGATAGCAGACGTAAAGCACTATCTTTTCCCATGAAAACCGACCGAAGAGAATCCTTATACCTTTCAAATATACGGAAAGAGTAGAAAGTACCTCCCTCCTCTACTGAAAATTCAAACGTTTTGGATTCGACAAAAAAGAAAATGGAACCACCCATGAAAACCAAGGACACGAACAAACCAGAGAATTATGTGACTAATCCGAGGTAGCCAGGCCTCCAAAACAAGAAATCATAAACAATAACTAAGTTTACTACTTCTATGACCATTGCGTCAACTTCATATTAATCCCCACCCACATACAGGCTTGAGTCCAAGACCTTCCTTGCAGGCCAAATAGCATTAGCAGAAAGTTTTAGTTTATAGGGTTTTTTTTTTTTTTTAAGATTCCTAGTAACGTGCAAAAGCATGATTTGCCCTCCTTGATTGTGCTCCCTCCAAATAATCCACATCAAACATAACAGAAACAAATTTCAAATATTCAAGGATGTTTTCCCATCCAATTCCTCCACCCAAACAAAAGATCAATCACTCTCTCTAGCAAAACCCAGTAGATCCCAAAAGATCTAAAAACAAAGCTCCACAACCAATGGGCCTCCTTGCAATGTAGCAAAAGGTTTTCTCTAAATCCCATTTGGATTGCATGAATCAACAATAGTATTTGAACCTTCATTATGTTTCCTTACGGAAAGTATTGAAACAAAATTGACAAGATTAGGTATACGTAATATCCACAGATATATTTAAAGACATTTCATCATTTTAAGGAGCATAAGTTCATGAGATGATTGTAGTCATCCCCCAAACCCCACTCCCCCCCCCCCCCCCCCCACCCCCCCAAAAAAAAAAAAAAAAAACTTTGTGCATTATTAAATTAGGTATATAAGAAAGACACGTGCTCACACATAAAATATATAAATAATTACAAGAAGAATGATCAGGGAAAAGAGAAAGGTAGTGAAAGGGTGGAGCACAAAATGAATCAAACCTGTGAAACCTTGATTCCAGCTCGGCTCGAATATCAGCTGTCAGGGGAACAGTGGAACCATCACCATTACACAGAATATTTGTGCATCTAGAAATGATACTTTCTGGAGCACCTTTAGAAAACATAATCTGCTTCTGCTTTCGGCTACAAAGGACACTCATCATTTTACGATCACGAGAAAAATCCAAAACAGAAATCTGCAAATACCATAACCTTAAGCTCTCATCAACAAGAAAATAGCAAAATATCAAAATAAACAGTAAATTTTTTGTTACAAAATATTCTATATAGCAAAAGCTTTTTTTTTGTTTAGATTATTTCTCCTATTTAAGGAATTTCATTCTACTTACAACATCAAGCTTTATACTAACAGCAGTCTTACACAAACTAGAAGTACCATGAATGAAACTATGGGCAATAAACACTTAGAATTAACATGTACAAGGTCTGTCTCTTTGCGGGCCAAGCATGACAATGCCCTCTCCCCCTCTTCCACCAAAAAGGAAAGAGGAGCATCTAACTCACAAGAGAATCAAGGGAAGATAATAAAAGATAAAATATTATGATCCAAAGAAAAGTTTTTGATCCTAAAAACCTATCATTCCTCTTTACTTTATCAATAATAATAATATTTTATCACTGCTGACTGCTCTTCCCATATAGATATTCAAAAATGAGTTGCTGAAGAAAGGCTAAATCAGATCCTATGTTCACACCTTTCCCACATGAGAATTAAATTCTGAATATCATAACTTCAGAAATACCAAAATATTTATAACTATGGACATTTTTCCCATTGTTTATGAGGGAAATTTTGAGTTTTTTCCTTCCCAAAACTGAACCATCTTTGGCAGTCCAGCAACATGAATCAACATTAAATTCAACCATATCCACAAACATTTAAGTTCAACTTGGTCAATTTTGTATACATGTACATATATATACACGTATATGCATTTATTCATACAAAATGTAGGAACCAATTAGAAAACAAACCTTTTTAAATTGGCTCTCCCAATAGTGATTACAGTAGGATGCACGCTCATGACTGCTCAGCATATTCAGAGCAGAAGGCATAGAGTCATAACCAGGAAGTCCAACCTGATAACAGAAAGCAACAAAAGCAAGTTTGCAACGTAAAATAACAAGTGCATAACAAAAAGGTATCAGAGGGAGTGGGTGAAAAATAAGAATAAGCAACAACAACAGTAATTAGGTGAGCTGGATAATTTTATTAAAGCAGGGATAGGATCAAACCTTTTCTGCCAGGACTCTGAGGGCTACTTCAGTTGACTCACCAATTTTTTCATAGTTCCCCTTGTCAGGATTATATTGTAAAACAGACTCGTTGCAAAGGGCTGAACATATTGCTATGTGCAGAAGACAAGGTAATTCGGCTGGAAATTCAAGCTGCAAAACAGCCCAACATCATATCAATGTAGTCCTGAATGGGAGATTCTGAATGAAGACATAAACTACCTATCTCTAGACTCAATTCTAAAAAGTCATTGCAAATATTATATGTATTACTTTCTCCTAAAATGGGTTAAAAAATGGCATGATGTTTAAAGAAGAAAAAGTACAATACTCTTATCTAAAGCTGTTTCAATTTTGTAAGGGAAAATATTTCGCTACCGGCTAACACCGGTATACCATTTTGGGATTTTTGATATATACAAACACACATGTTTATAAGTATAAAAATTAAGAGATTGTAAAAATATAAATATCTCTAACCCAAAATGGCCCAGCTTACTGCCATTTCTTGTATAAAGTAATGGCCCAGCTCACCACCTCTAAGTAAATAGTTCGGTTTTGATCAACATGAGAAGTGAGGAAAAAAATAAACACAGGGAGAAGTGAAAAGATGACAATTTCACGTGAATTCTGGCAAAATAATTAAAACTTTAACTTTTAAACCACTTAATCCTCTGACAATTTGACAAAAAAGAAAAACAAAAGATTCAAATTACCAAAACCATTTTGACTGAGAAACGAAACGCAAGACAAGGGTATAACAAAAGCTTTGTGGCAGAGAAAGCAAAGAATGATGCAGCAGAGAAGAAGGATTCAGGTAAAAAGCAAAGAATTGTTAGGAAGCCCGAAACTGCAATAATCATGTCACCAGTCGCCAGTGGTGAGGTTGAGAGAGAGATTGATACGAAGATTTGAGAAATTAAGAGAGAATGGAGGCAAAAGATTGAAATTGCAGGAGATAGGTTTGTACCAGTCCAGAATGTATTTATCACTTGAATCAACCAATAACAGCTGAAAATGTCTGATATAAACCAGAATGGACCGACATTTGAATCGGCATGTTTAAGCTACATCTGTATCAATTTAATGATCTATACAAAAAATATAGGCTAGTACAGTATGGTATTGATAACTTTGTGAACAGGACTGTTAAAATGGGTAACGTGCAGGGACAGAGGCACTTTTAGACCAAGTGGACCATCCCCCCCCCCAAACAAATATATATATATATATATATATATATTCTATAAGTGTGTGTGTATATATATATTTGAAATTTTGGATTCAAAAAATTTATATTTGGGCCCCAAAATTTGAGAAACTAGCAATTCTAATTGAAAATTGGCCTCAAGAATCTAAAAGGTAAAATGGTCACTTGACCGGTTGACCCATACGTGTTTGGCATTAAAGTTTGCTTGTTAGATGTTTGAAATCCAAAGTTAACAATTTAAGACTTCAGGTTTTGAGTGATGTTGTGTTGTCTAGCTGCACCTTAAGGATTGTTTGGATGCTTTTTTTTTTTTTCATTTTTTGTTTGTGTGGTCGTTTTTTTTTTTTTTTACTTGGCAATTTTAGTAAGAAGAATATTAGATATAATGATAACACATATGACTTAATAGAATGGTTAACGATATTTTCTTTATAAGATGGTTGTACCTCTATCTACTATTCTAGTTTCTATTGCAATTATGACAAGCATTTTTAGACATGAAAATTGTCAAAACCCTGCTTCATAACAAAATGAAAGATAATTATCTAACAGATTCTAGGTATTTCCAAGGCATAAAGCTTGTGCATTCAAAGAGCTAAAGCTGCTGGACTTACGCAAAGTGTAAACCTTATACAGTTTTTTAGGTTTCAATTCTAAGTTCAAGTTTGATGAAGATGATAATAATGATGACAATGATAATATCAGAATAACAACCCTATATATATATATAAATATATATATAGAGAGAGAGAGAGAGAGGCACAAGTCAATGAACCTAAGCATCCTATTTGCATGTTCTTTACTATTCTTAATGAAACATACTTTAAAGCATTTTAACAACCCTAAAATTTCACTCAAATGCCTAAGTATCTCGTCTACCAGGTTACAATCATATCCTATTATGATGGAAATCAACTGACAGCTATATAAGCTGAATTGAGGGAACTTGGGAGTCAAAACCATTTGCATATCTAGTGAGTGGCATCATATTTTTTTGATAAGTATGGGTGGCATCAGATTTACAAGTCCTACACAGGGATGGTCACTTTAAGTGAATCTTCACTATACACTCCAAGTAAAACCTAAGATTCTGTCATGTAGGAAATAAAAAATAAAAAAATAAAGAGAGTCCAACAGGTGCCGTTTGGTGAACCAAATTTCTGACATAAAATGATCAGGAAAAGAATTCACATAAATGACCATTCAAAACTTTTTCACTTCTCTTGAATCATATTCATCTTTAAAATAAATAAATAACATGTAATTCCAACAACTATCCAGTCAAGTCTCCAGAGAAAAATAATATACAAAAAAAAGTTACCAGCATCCCACTGCTGTCAAAGATAATGCCTTCTGGTGCATATGTTGTCCCACTGACACTGTATTCAGAAATCACAGAACCACGCTCTACAGAATGAACCACACATACCTGGCCAGACGGAATAGCAGAGCAAAATTTTCATTTGATAAAACAGTATAATTACACCAAAGATACACATACCAATAACAAATCATGAATTAAAGGTTTTCTATGTCTAGCAAACAACATGGTGGGAAAATAACTTTTGTAAAACATATTACTTTTTTGTTAGATAATAAATCATTTCTACTACTTATCAAAATAAAACTTCCAAAAAAAAAAAAAAAAAGTAAACCATAGCAGATATTTTTTCTAAATTGCAGCAATGAAAACAAATTAGGTCTATTACCTTTGATGATTAAATTATTCAAACATCAAAAACAAACAAACAAAAAAAACCAAGAACAAGGTGCAAGGGGCAGAGGCAAACCCTCGAAGGATTGAGAAATTGCTCGGCCTTATAGCAAGCTTGGAAGGTGCATAGATTAGGGAAGAAAAAATTTTATAAAAAAAAAAAGTCTGGGGAAAATTACCTTTGAGACAGACATCATATTGGTAGTCAGAGTTCCAGTCTTGTCACTGCAAATTACCGTAGTGCAGCCTAAGGTCTCAACAGATGGCAAAGACCGTACAATAGCATTCAATCGAGCCATTCGCTTTGTTCCAAGAGCCAAACATCTACAAGAAGAGTTGAAAAAAAGACCATGAAGCAGAAATGGAAATACAAAATCATCTTAATAGATAAGATGCAAGCTAAATACAAAATCATCTTAATAGATAAGATGCAAGCTAAGTGCTGCGTTTGAGAAGAGCCTTAATGCTTCTTTTCTTGCCCTTATTCCTAAAAAGGTAGATTCTGTGGAGATTAAGGATTTCCAACCAATCAGCTTAGTTGGTGGGATATACAAGATTATTTCAAAGGTGTAGGCTAATTGGTTTCGAAGGGTAGCACATGGGCTTTTTCAAATTCATAGAATACATTTGTGAAAGGTAGACAAATCTTGGATTCAGTGTTAATTGCTTCTGAATGTATTGATATTAGATTGAAGACTGGGATTCCAAGAGTGTTGTGTAAGTTGGATGTGGAGAAGGCGTATGATCATGTGTATTGGAGTTTTCTTATGTATATGTTGCAGCGCTGTGGGTTTTCAGATAAGTGGAGAAAATGGATTTTGTGTTGCATTTCTACTGTTAAATTTTCTATACTGATTAAAGGGAGTCCTTCGGATTTTTTTGGAAGCTCTAGGGGGATTAGGCAAGGGAATCCTCTATCTCCGTTGCTCTTTGATGTTGTTATGGAAGCTTTGAGTCATATGTTGGATGTGGCTGCAGCTGCTGGACAGTTTTCAGGCTTCTCTGTAGGTTCTACAACTAGTGCTTCGATGATGGTGTCTCATCTCCTATTTGCGGATGACACTCTTATTTTTTGTGATGCTAATCCTAATCAGTTAGTTACTTTGAGGGAGATTCTGAATAGATTTAAGGAGGTTTCAGGGTCAAAAATTAATTAGGGGAAATCAAAGTTGGTTCCAGTTGGAGAGGTACATAATCTAGATGAACTGGTGGGGTTGTTGGATTGAAGGCATTCTTCCCTTCCTTTGAAATATTTGGGACTTCCCTTGGGCGTCAAATTCAAGGAGATATCAATATGGAATCCTATTTTAGAGAAGATGGAATGAAGACTAGCAGGCTAGAAGAGGCTTTATTTATCTAAGGGAGGTAGGGTCACTCTTACTAAAAGTACCTTATCCTCCTTACCTACTTATTTCATTTCCATTCTTCCTGTACCTGAAAAGGTTGCTAATCGTATGGAGAAACTACGGAGAGATTTTCTTTGGAGTGGTAATAATGGTGATTCTAAGTTTCATTTGGTGAAATGGACTAAAGTTTGCAAGCCAATGCAGGTTGGGGGGCTAGGTATCAGACGATTGAGAGGTTTTAACACTGCTTTGTTGGGCAAGTGGTTATGGAGGTATGGTTTAGAGACAGATGCGCTATGGAGGAGGGTCATAAAGGTGAAATATGGGAATATTTGGGGTGGTTGGTGCACGAAAAAGGTGACTAGTCCATATGATGTTAGCCTCTGGAGGTTTATTAGAAATGGCTGGTTGAACTTCTCTAAACTGTTACAGTATGATGTGGATGATGATACTAGAATGAAGTTTTGGAAGCATGTGGTGTGGAGATTGTTTCCTCAAAGAGGTTTTTCTAGAACTTTACAGTCTTCGCAGTCTTAGCACGGCAAGGGATTCTTCAGTGGCGGAGGTTATGGGCTAATCTGGTGGGCAGCGGCATTGGAATTTTCATTTTCGTCATTCACTGCAAGATTGGGAGGAAGAATCTTTTGATCGGTTCATGGACATCTCTTCAAAAGTGCAGGGGGTTGGCCCTGATAAGGTTTGTTGGAAGCTAGCTAGGACTAGAGGGTTTGAGGTTAGTAGTTTTTATCTTTCTTTCTACCCTCCTTCCCTTTTCTTTTTTTTTCTTTTTTTGATAAGTAAGAAGAAAATATTATTGAAGAAGGAATAGCAAGAATAATACAAAGAGTTCACGGTAGTGAACAAAGAGTAATAAGAAACAAAAAGATACAAACAACCACTAAGTTATTCTAATAGACAAAAGAAAATCCATAAGAGTAGAACAATCTGAGAGACCCCAACACCAAGACCAATCAAAGAGGATCCGTTAGCATAAATCTAATAACTGAACCACAAATTTCCCATTATCCTCAAAAAAAGGCCGATTCCGTTCAGTCCAAATAGTCTACATTAAACAGCCTGGAACCAAATTTCAAATATCAGAACTATGCTTCCCAAGCCAATGATACCGACAAAATAATAAGTCCGCAACTGAACCTGGCATGACCCAATTGATCCCAAACAACCGAGGCATATACGTCCACAAAGAATGAGCTATCGGACAAAAAAGTAACAGGTGATCCACAGATTCCTCATTACAACAGCACATACAACAACAATTCGCCAAATGGCGACCACCGAGCATAAGGTTATCCAAAGTTAGAATCTAACCATGAGCTGCTGTCCACATAAAGAATGCCACCCTTTTAAGAACCTTAACTTTCCAAATGCCCTTCCAAGGGAAAGTAAAATGAGCTGCATTTCGGATCTTATGATAAAAAGACCGAATATCAAACTTCCTGCTTCCATTAAGACCCCAACAAAGATTGTCACACCCTCCACCCCTAGGAGGTTGGTGTGGCGATCGAAAGTTCCTCCAAGGGTGTCTTTCTTTTCATGGTCAGCTTCTTTAGGTAAGATTCATACAACCAATAACCTTCGCAAAAGGTGTATTGTTGTTCTTGATTGGTGTTACATGTGTAAGAGGTGTGGAGAGTCGGCGGATCATCTTCTGCTTCATTGTCCCATAGCCTGTGAGTTGTGGTCGTTGGTGTTTTGTTTGTTTAGGCTGCATTGGGTTATGCCACTTAAGGTTATTGAGTTGTTTGAATCTTGGCAAGGTAAATTTGGGTGACATTGCAATATAGATTTTTGGAGACTTGTGCTGCACTGCTTGATGTGGTGTATATGGAGGGAAAGAAGTGCTCGCTGTTTTGAGGGATGTGAACAGTCCTTGCTAGAGATTAAGTCCTTTTTCTTACACACTCTCCTTGTTTGGAGTGTGGCCCTATCACATTTTTCTTGTTTTTCTCTCTCTTTTACTTGATCATTGTAATTTTGGTTCTTGATTTTTGCCCACACAGTACACCCCCAATGTACTTGGGTTGGCTATTTTTTTTCTTTATAAAATATTTCGTTATCTATCCAAAAAAAAAAAAAATCAATCAATAAAATAAACTCAAAACAGCCACAAGAAAACATATTTGAAAATAATATCATATCTTATTCTTCAAATCAAGGTATGTCTATAACTAAATGGAGACTTACTCATATTTAAAAAAAATGTAAAATGTAGAAGTAGAATTAACATCAGGGAGGGAAGAGGGAAATATGAGTGTCTTTTTCACTTAGAATTAAACTCACCAGAATGAACAACTGTTCAATAACTTATCATGCAAACCAAGTAAAAGGGAAAGCACTCACGTTGTAACAACAGCAGGAAGCCCTTCAGGAATTGCTGCAACTGCAAGCGCAACTGCAATCTAGGCAGGCATCCATTTTTTATGGAGAAAAACATGGAAAAGAAAAAAGAAATCAACATTGCCATTTAAAAGAAACTCAGCACAACCAAACTACCGAATAAAACAATAGAACAGTAGACAATCATAACAAAGATGATTTGATTACAATAACCAGGTTCTTAAACACCAAACCACAAACATGTGAAAGTCAGCATCCATTGCATAAACAAAATCACAGAAGCCCCAATAAAAGGGTTCCTGAAAATGTGTATAAGGAATATCAGAGACATTATTATAACATGATTTCACAGGATTTGAACACATTTACACAAAAATTTAATGGACTGTAGTCTTGCTTTAACGCAACTATTATATACAGCTGTAAAAGTTTGCCTGCAACTCAACTCAATGAAGCTCTAACCCCAATTTGTAGGGGTTGGATACATGGATTGAATGTTCATTTAATCATATGTAAGCCCATATGTTCGATTTAATATTTGGCAATCATGATTTTCCAACTACTTGGCTCAAGTTAATTTTGGTTTCCTTCATATTTTTTGCTCCCCCAACTCGAATCAAATCCTTTATTCACCATACTGATTTTTAGCCTTCGTTACAGATGAGCAAACCATCATAAGGACTTCCCTCATATCTTATCCTCCCTGAACACCACCCACATCATTCTACAAATATCTTCATTGTTTTATTATATTTTTTCCTGTATTTTAACCTATCCATCTACTTACCTAAATATTCTTCTTCTTTTTTATACTAATCTACATACCTGAACATTCACATCAACTAAACTCTTTTTATTAGCATGTTTCACCGCAACACTTTTCTACTAAATAAATAAAAAATTATAGGAAATATAAACCAAACAGTATAATGGTATGACCATGTGGAACCATCATCCCATCAGCTCAAGAACCCATCTAGCAAAATCAACTTGCTTGCAATAACCAGATCCCTTAGTTTCATAAAATGACATTGCATGAAGTAACCAGATCACAATATCTAATTCTCATCACATAAGTATAATTTTCACCATGTGATTCATCACTCAAAAGAGAAATCTATTACAATTATTTCTCTAGCTCCTGAATATCCAAATTAAGATCTTGGAACTGTCCATGCATTCTCATATCAAAGACAGGATTTTCTTTAACATGCACTGATTTCACTCAAGTGAACAAGGAATAACATGCAATAGATCCTCGGGACCCTATTTTCATCAACCTTGCTCAATTAAAAAAAACCAAGATTTTAGTCTGCAAGAGATTTTTACAGTGTCAGATATTGGCCCATTCCAATAAGATACTCAGTTTCTTATTGAAATTGCAGAGAAACAGTCCAAATCCTTAGACTCTTTTTTGGGCAATCCTAAGAAAAATGAAGGATATTTGACAGCCATCAAAACACCTATATATATTTTATGAACAAAACCTTTCACACCAAGCTGAAATATTATGAAAAGAATTACCTTAAAGTAATGAATTGCACCACGCAAGAACCCACCATGAGCAGGGTCACGAAAGTGACCAATATTTACAATCCATACTAGAACACAAATCCCTGCAATAACCTAATAAAATAACCATTGTTAAGATTTCACCAGATAGAAACTAATGATTAAATTAAACCTTAATCTTTCTATGAGACCCGAAGATATGTGAGATTGAAAATTGTTAGAAAGTCAGGACAAAACTTCTTTTCATATATTTAAAAATGCGAAACACGTGATGGTGGTAAGAAAGAAAACAATCCTGTGGTAAAAACAGCATGATTCATTAATCACAGAAGAAATTTTATCCTCAGGGACCACCAACAAACATGGCCACTTAGAAACATAAATAGAGTAAAAACCTGATGTAGGTCCAAGAAGGCATAACTGATTAAAACAGTTTCAGATGAAAGATGCTAGAAGCATTTTACAGTTCACTAAATCCGGACTCAACCAGGACCCAGCTTTCAAAAAGAACCATTCTTTCCACAACCAACTCATCCTCTCTAACAGAAAAGTCTCTTTTTTTTTTTTTTAAAGGAACTCTGACAGTGTAAAAAATTAGCAAAAAACATTTTCATTTCTCCAAGAAATTAAAATTACCAATTACCAATGATTAATCAACAACAACAACAAAGCCTTAATCACAAACAAGTACTAACAAAAATAAGACAACTACATATCTATGCCCAAGAAAATGAAGACTGAAGACGATTTGCAATCACCTTGGCCAAAAAGGTACCAAATTCGTCCAGCTTCTTTTTCAGTGGTGTCGCTTCCTGCAAACAATTATAGATATCAACAACTAGAATGTAAATACTGCACATTAACATGTAGAAAGTACAATTATATTATCTTCCTGGTTAGAATGCAGTAATTTCATTACCCACAGAACAATAGGAAAATCAAATGTAATGCACAAAAATTACTTATCAACCTAAGGCCTATATGACAAGGTCTCCCAACTGATTGAGGTACCAATTCATATGTCAATGGCTACTTCACAATTCACATTTCCTTTTTTGTTTTTGTTTTTGTTTTAAATATTTAACAAAGGTAGGACTAGTGCCCAAAGGGAGTAGAACCCAAACTGACCCATGTGGGGGAAGCTACCATCCTGACTAGAGGTCGGGTCACAATTCACATTTCCAAAAAGCCACAAATTGAGATAGCTCATATCTATCCCAAGACAGATGCTTTTTTTTTTTTTTTTGAATTTTTCGATTGATAGTTACACACACCAGTAGGTATTGAACTCACATTCTCACCCTCCACCCATTCTTGGGGGAGGAAGAAGTGTTATTTGAGCCAAAGCTCATTGGCCAGACAGCAGAATTGTATCAGTGTCCACATTAAATTAATTTGCTGGAAGTTTTCTGTTATTGGCCTTAATTTGTAAAGTACCAATTTACCGACTAGGAAATAGCTGACAGCCATATCTATAAGGGTCACAACTTCACGCCTCTGCGGTAAATTGACAATAAATAAATGGCAAATAGATTGCTATTGGCAATTGACATTTCTCTACATACAACATTACATAAGAACTAAAAAGAATAATTAATCAATGTGCAAACAAAAGACATGGGCAACAGACATCTCCCCAGATACAAATTACAGTCCAAAGCTGAAGATACACAATGCTTACATCTTCTGTTTGCAACATCGAATCACGAATGCTACCCATGGCAGTGTTGGAACCAACTCCCACCACAACAGCTCTTGCTCTACCAGCAACAACTACTGTACCCTGGCAATCAAAATATTCTGGAACTTGTTTATTGCTAATAAATTTTTACAGTCATATAAAGCTTTGAAGAGAGTGCAACAGCAGAAGAAAAAAGTTTCCAATAATTATAACAGCAGGGGAGGGGGGATCTGAACCCTGGACATGTTATTGGAAACAACATAAGTGTCAGTTGAGAGAACTCCAGGAAAAGGAAAAGAAAATCCTTGAATTCTCTCTATGATATTAGATTTAAGCAAACCAATTGAATATTTTGCACAATCATGACCTCAACTTTAGGCACATAACCAAGTACCAATGAAGGCAATAATTAGGAAAAAAAAATGAAATGTAAAGACTTGCACAAATCACACCAGGAAGAAATATAGTACAAAATCATTGAATGCTTCGAAGCAAAAGCCATATAGGAGTGCAGAATTGAAATTTTAAACTGAAGCAAGTTTATATAATAAGCTTTTAAGCACCAAGTGATAAACTTGAAGAGCTTCCATCTTTAAGTTGTCAACAGTAAGAGAAGTGCACCACCTCATTGACACACACAGAGATTAAGGATCACATGAAACCACATATGCAGCTGGAAAATCAAGCATATAACCACTTCAAACCATCAAAGCTCTAAGGTGACAAAAAAAAACCTCTAACTGTATGTTTATCCAGATGGATGCGGGACCTACAAAACCTGGATAAAATTTGCTCAATTCATGCAACCAGATCAAGAAGACTACAAACTCCAGATAAATTAACCTATAATTTCTCTTTTTTTGATAAATAAGTTTTGCCCCAAAGAGAGAGGGAGGTGAAGATTCGAACTAGTGACCTCCAGGAGTCCTAGCCAATTGTGCCATGCCTTGGGGTTCCAAACCAAAAATTAAGACATAACAAACTATAAATGGTGAATGCCAAACTTGCCCTTTACATATATTTTGGTAAAAGACCGTTGAACACATTATTTGTAATCTTTTTCAACCCTTCATCATGCTGAACAAGAACTAAGTATTAAATACTATAAGAAAGGATCTACATATGTATTTATCAATTCTCATTATAAAAAAAATAAAATAAAAAAACCTATTAATTATATGTTTTATCCATAATGTGTACTTAAAATTATTTTTTTTCTAAATAATGGTACTTTATTAAGAAAGTAGAACACCTACATTTATAATGCTCTAACCAATGACACTGCATGCTGGGGTAAGGAAACAATAGCTTACAGAAAAATTATGGGGAACAGTTTATCAGGCTACCTAGAAGTCCCCTACTAAGCATTGGGTTTGATTCTATTTGTCCTCTTTTAGAAGAGACACTGTTTTTACTCTTCCACTAAAGGTTCACAGGCACTGGTTTTATTCATATATAATTAAAGTCCATCTAGGGACACAACAAAAATTTACAACAATTTCACAACATTCCCAAATTAACCTACCACCTTACACACATGGATGGTAAAAACAATATTTAATTTGCAAATTGTGGTGAGCCCATGCGTGGGTGGTAGGCTAAATTAGGAATGTTGTGAATTTTTGTTATGTCCCTAGCTTTATTGATATAATTAATATATGGAAGCAATACAAGACGTCAGACCACCATTTTATATACAGTATACTGGCCGAATAAACCAGAACACCCAAAATCTAACCTCCAGCCCAAGCCAATCTTTGATTTGACAATGAATGCTTTGAAATGTCAATCAGTTGAACCTAAGTACTCAACTAATGAACCACTTGCCTATCCCCTGAGTGGATCAATCTCCAATCTGTTCACTTTCTTTTATATAAGCTATGACTATATCTCAAATCAACCAGAAACCCAAGTACAGTGATGAAACCTTAAATTCTGAAACTTTTATGTAGTGTTTTTAATGCCAACTGATAAAGTGACAATATCTCATACCATCATACACCTAAAATTTACATTGATACCACAGTAAACATCAAACAAATAACTGTGAATCTATGACAAGTCAATTGATATCGGTTTCAGAGTGAAACAATGTTTTATAACTTTACCGAGAAAAGAGTATTTGTCTTGTCTTGGTATACAGCATTTGTTGCTCTCGTGGACTCGAGCTCTTTTTCCACAGAGCAGCTCTCACCTGTCACCATTAAACAAACATTTCAAACAAATTGGATCATATAGCACTATTTTGGTCACATGCACATACATTATATATATAACAAGAGGCAAAGCCTAGCACGCATTGTTAGTCTTAGTGTGCATTTGGCATTGATAATTTTTGCCGGCTTATTTTACTATTCAGCTTATTTTTGCTACTATTTATAGGCCCTACTACACTTTTTGGACACAGCGTACTGTTTCAGTTAACTTTTACATTTATCTATAGTACTTTCAACAAAAAGTTTTCAATTTCGGTTAAATAAGTTTTTCCCAAACGGACACTTAATAAGTACATGCTGACCCTTTATAATTGCAACTTAAAACATATGGCCATTTAAAACATAATTTCTAAATTTCCAGAGCATAGTGTAACTAGCCTCAAGTACATGAAGAGCATAAAAAATCAAAGTCCATGTGAAACTGACTACTAATACTATATATAGTATTAATGAACATTCAAGTCAACCTCATAAACTTTGGCCACACAAGAATAAGTTTCCAGCACTTTAAAGGTCATCAGAACAACACTATGCAGTGCCACTTCTTGTAAAATCTAGATCTTGTCCAACCACACCCCACCCCACCTAGATGCAACTTACTAATATCTGGTTATGAGCACCAAGAGAGAGAGAGAGAGAGATTAACAAAGTCAATCTGTGCCTGTTTCCAGAAACATGTGCAGTGCAGTAATGAGTATGGAATTATAAAATATTTTATATCAAACCCAATTTGGCATCCAATATCAATTTCATAAATAAGGAGACAATTAAACATATGCCAATCTTTTGAGCCTAACATAAAGTTTTTTTTACAAGAAAATGCATGTACGCAAATCCTGCAAAAGTGGGAGCCTCGTGCAATAAGCATGAATGCTTTTTTTTTTAACAATGAAATGAATGAATAATTTCTCCATTTATATGGTCGTATATATGTAAGTTCACACCAGAAATATGATATAGGTAAAATAGCCCAAAAATACATGATTAACTCATATTCCAAACACGAAACTAAGTTTTACATGCAATGAAGTGAGAGTTCTACCCTCTCGCAAGCATAAATGAACCATGCACCTTCTTAATATACACAATTATCATCTTGAAAACACCATCAATAGAACGTGAAGGTGATTTAAGGATGGGAATAAATTCTTACAAACAAAATGAAGAATGCCCAGCTTTATTGATAATCTCATCAACTGCGTCTAAGTAGCATAAAGTCATAGAGATATGCTTTTCACCTACAATGGACCCAAAAAATTTCCAACTTGCTAGGTATCTATCATCGAAAGCTACTCTAAATATTGCCATGCATGTGTAAACACAACATAACTCCACTGATGAAGACAAGGAAGAGCTCAAGGAAAAAAAGGATTAAATATACAAAGATTCAAGAATTGTGGTCTAGTTTTGATGTCAGACCTTCTTTGCACCTTTGATAGGTCATTTTAGATATTAGCATTGAGTCTTTTAGGTTGAGAAGCTGCTGGATCAGTTTTAATTAAGTTCTATTAGAATAAGGGCAATTTGGTAATTTCCAGAAATCTGGAATGGGCTGTCCTTGGCCGTACCAAAGGCCCATGAGTCTTATTTTATCTTTACGTATTATTAAGTCTTTTATTTAATTATTATTAGTATTCCTATTCATTCTAGGAATAGGTTATTTAGAATCCAAGTCCTACTAGGAAAAGGATAACTATAGCCTCTATATAAAGGCTCTTTTGTGGTCATGTTATGGCAGGAAATTTTTTATTAATAAAATTCAGCAACTTATTTTAAGCTTTGTTTGTATGATGCAAACTTCTCCAAGGTGTGATGCCAAGGATCCCTAGGTGTGATGCTTAGGAAGACCTTTATCCCCTGTTTCAACCCCAAAGAGCCGTCAACATTCATTCTCTTCTAACCTAAACTCTTACATCACTCCTTATTCAAGAATTCATCAAGAAACCTAGTATAGTGCTGAACTTTCTTAACGGTCCTGCATCATCCACAGATTGAAATTTGTGAGAACCTTTTTTTTTTAATAACATAGGGAACCTTTCTAAAAAAGAGCCCTCTGGACTCACCTCTAGCTAGTAAAACCCATGGCCAACTAACCCCACCCGCTGGTAAGACCTACAATGACAAATATTTCTTACTCAAAAAGAGAAATCTATTAGGATGTCAGCTATGTCATATGGACTGCAAATTCCCATTAGGATTTATCTTGCTATGAGAATCATTGGAACTGAATAAACTATCCTAATTTTCATTTAGGAATTTTGTGATTGAATGCCTCAAAAATTCAAATTTTGTATGTTCTCCCCAAATTGCAATTGTATTATTAGTGTTTTGAATCTTTTATACGCAACACAAACTTCAAAATGAGAACAAAAGTGAAAGTAAAACGTTTTTAACTTCTAATTTTTTGACCTGGACATATCCTGGGAGATGGGACGAGCAAAATTGGGAAAGTTAATTTATTTATGACAGGAAGTAATAACTGAATCTGAAAGCAACATTCATGTACCCAAATATATATTACATACTCAAAAAGAGATCACTTTATGTTACAGATACTGCAAACCTTTTAAAGAGCCTCCAAAATAGAAAGAACTTTTATTTTATTCAACTCTCTGATTCATTTCCAGAAAATCTCAATATTTTATAAAAAAAACGAAGTAATTAACAGGATGAGGCTACAGATTTTCCAAATATTTATTAGAAAGCAACACAAGTGTCTTTCATGGTGGTTACAAATTACTACAGAAGAGTGGAAAATATGTAATACAACAACAATACTTGGTGTAACTCTTCCTCGATTTTATACATATATTGAAAATCCCACGGTTGGATTTTATGTTCTCTATGTTCTAAACATGCATGCTAAGGGGAAGGGGAGGGGGAAGTGAATAAGCTACAATCTCCTATTAACGATTCAACAAAGTAACCTTGATTCTAAGTAATACTTCAAAAGGTATATTTTTCATATTGCAGTATAGAAGCGTATTGACTTCATTTGATCCTTTGCTTTGCAGATGAACATAATATAATGATACATTCGTAATGATAATTGATCAATAAACAAAATTTGATATATAAAGTATAAATACCTGTAAGAATTGCCTGATCAACACGCAATTGATTGCTTAGCATCTCAATCATTCTCATATCTGCTGGAATTTTGCATCCCACTATTCCATTTACAAAAGACAAAATAAAAGTGAATTCCTTTAAGGTATTGCTAAATTATACCACATATAAAACTTTTTTGTGTGTTTACAGCATATGGCTAACTTACCACTAACTTCTACAATGTCCCCTGGAACAAGCTCCGTTGCTGGAAGTATGGAGAAACAACCTGCAACAGAGAGTTTTTAAACAACAACTCAGCAATCAAAAACGATTATAATAGTGTAAAAATACAGGCTTTATGTTTTACTGCATTGACTTCAGTTGTGACCTAAAGTCACATCAATTTCACAGTGCCATCACACCATTAAAAAAAATAAAAATAAAAATAAGGGCCCCATAAGTCATTCAACACCACCACCAGCCCAACCCAAACTACCATCAGCCAAAGCCCATTATCCAAGTTCCCCCATCCCCAAAACTAAAAGGCCCACGATGTTAGTAAACCCCTGCCATCCTTCTATCACCAGAATAACTTTACAACAGTGACGCCCTAAAGACAGAGGTAAGAGAGAAGGGGGCATCAGGTGTCCCAAAAATTCCCATAGGCATTTCCATCATTTCATAGTTTCATGAAAAAAGTTGCAAGAGAATTGTTTAGGAAAAACCTTCAAAACTGAGATTTTCCAAAATCCTTTATAAAGAATGTTTAGGGGTTGTACATAGTCTTTTTTATTTTTTGAATTCTTTAGGCTACTTCATGCCTTTTTTGTATGAAGTTGTCTCTTTTTTAATAAAATTAATATTACCTATCCAAAAAAAAATAATGTTTAGGGCCCCTAAAGGCTCTACTACACCAGTTGCCAAACAACGCTTCCAGTAGATTTTGTCACACACCCCAAAAATAAAACTCCGTATAACTCTCCCAAATGCAAAGCCAATCCAAAAACAAAAACAAAACCAAAAAAAGAAGGGTATCAATATCACAACCATATAACCACACTGTAAAATTTCCAATGAATCACAATAGAAAAAGGTCTACTACCACATGCTTCTATGATATGAAGTTCACATCCTAATAGAAAAAGTCAAAGATACCAAAAAATCCTATATATCATATTCATCAAGAAAGTCATATTTATCAAAGAATTACTAGCATTAACATTAACATTAACAGTGTTGTTTCTTCATCTGTTTGCTTTACCATTTCGTAGTACAGTTGCAACATCAGCTTGGTAGGCACGTAGCTCCTACAATAAAAGAAATAATCAGAGGTATCAAATTGAGCTTAAGCTGCATGCAATAAAATATCTAGAACAAGAGAGCTAAAGGAAAGAATTTGTAACTAGTGAGATAAAAACTATTTAAAGTTCGATTTCTTTTATTTCTCCACCAAAAAAAAAAAACTATATAAAGACAAAATCACATTAACCATCCTACATCACCCCCATCGTCCTTAAAAAAAATTAACAAGAAGACATTTCCCATCAATCCTTCAGCCCCCACATTCAGCAACTCAGTAGAAATGCATAAAAACCCAAAAATTCATGACTTTTTAGTGGGCTGGGAATTTACCTTGTCAAAGACTCTTAAGTGCCCCCTGTTAAAAACAATTTTATTCATAAGAGAAGATAGTTCGCTTACACAGAAAGTGTAGCAAACCGCTACTAAAGAATTACAATCTCATATTCAACATGTATAAAAAAAATCAAGAGGAGACATGAGGGTATGCGGTATGCTACCCAAGGTCGACATGCATTCATGCAAATATCTCAACAAAGAATGTTTGATAACATGATTAGGATGTTACATTATACACTTCCAGTATATTTAATGCCTTCTTTTGATTAGTATATAGCACAAACAGGACTAAGATTTGATGGAATTGGGAGCCATTTTTTTGGTAAAAAAACCTCTTGACTCACACACACAGGCTCACCCACGCTTAAAAAAAATGAAAATAATTTAAGACATTAGGTTATCAAGTTCAGGTCATTTATTTTACTCATAAAGTACAACCTGCACCACACCATCACCTAGTGATCCAGTATAAGTTAGCTATTAGAAAACTTGAGGCCAATAGACAACAATCATGCCAATTCTAACACTTCTGCATTAAACAGTAGAGGCGGATCTGTGAGAGTGACCAAAATGGGGTGAAAATAAACAAGGGTGATGACCTAAATATAAATTTCTAATATACTCCTGAACTTCACCAAAAGTTAAGACAGCTTATTCAAGTCCTGATCAACAAGTGGCAAGAAATCTCTATAGCTTAATTTGGCAACTTATAAATCTAAGCTTCAATTTATGTTTAGTACAAGTAGAGAAGAGTAGGTAGCCTTGTCAAGATGTTTCCAAGCATTAATGTGAGTGTAGTAAATTCACTACTCCATGACTAACCTCAAGGGCCTTTTCAGCATTTGTTTCTGTTATCACTCCCACCGCAGCATTTGCAGCCAATATCATCAGGATAACCTGCTCATGCAACAAAGTCTGGTGAATATATGTAATCTAATTTTACATGTAAAGAATCTGGTGAATAAACACAATCATATTCATACCTTGTGATATAGTACAAGGTACAAACAAAGTCTCACCTTTAATATCAATAAGATATTTTTGTCAAGCAAAATAAACTTTCACTTAAAATATAGACAATGGATATTGAAAGATTTCATATAAAATATTTTTTAACTCAAACAATCCTTAATTAATTAAGTGAGCACTGTTAAACTTTTCTTTTCTTTTCATTTTATAAGCTAAATGACCATTGTTAGTGTGCGTTTGGATACCGCTTATTTTGCTGAAAGCTGAAAACTGAAAACGATAAAATGATTTTTTTGGTTACTGTTCATTAAAGAGAATACTGTGCATTTGCCTTGATGCACTGTTCATGTGCACCAGGTGCTGGACTTTAAAAAAAAAAGCCAAAAACGTAGGAACAGAAAACGCAGACGCCAAATCCAAACAAAGCTTTAAACTATATATAAGAAAACAGCTAACCAAAGTAGAAGGATAATGTATCTTACAGAAGGCTCCAAGAATGCTGTTAAGCCTGTCTCCCCATTAATCAGAGCCAAAATGAATGAAACAATCGCAGCAGCAATCAGTACCTTAACAAGCAAGTCATCAAACTGTTTCAAAACCAACTTCCAGAAGGGAGTCCCTGCATGTGCGAAACACATAATATTCTAGCTCAGTACAAGAATTTCCATGTTCAAATAATAACAGTTAAAATGGAAGGGGAGACACATCCCCTCTCTTAGTAAAATTGGCTTTCAATGTTTGGTAATGCAAGGGGTATCTCTTACTTGGTTCTGTTTGACCATTGACGAAATCAAGTTAGGTTATCAATGATCTTACTTTTGCTCATTGCTCCCTCTTCAACCCACTTACAATATTTTAAATTTTCAGAGTTTCAATTGTTTTTAAAAACAAACAGATCGATAATGATAACTTTGACAAGAATAAAGGAGGATAACAAGAGTTAGGGAAGTAGGATGCATATCAAATGTTTTGTATCTATAGCAACTGACAATTCAAGAAATTCTATGCATTAAAGAAATAGTACAGCAATAGAGAAACAATAGACTTCCTTTTTTTTCTTTCTTTGTTTGCTACACTACAACACCCGGGATTCAAACCCACATTCTCCCCATGAGGAGAGACAAAGGTACCACTCAAAGCCAAGAGGCTCGGCGGTAAAAACAACAATAACAACAAACAGACTTGCTTCGCGTAAATCTAAAAATAAGTGGGAACTGGGAGTGTGTAAGAAGGGCATGCATAGTGCACTTACTTTTCTCTTCAGGCAGCTCTGCAGACCATATGCGAATCATGCAACCAAAGAAAAAATTATATACATTAGAAAGAAAAAAAATTTACACTCAACCTGGTTGATAAAACAACTACAAGCAGAATTAGTACACATTAAATCAGAAGAAACTATTACACTGAATTATAAAAATAAATTAACCCTTTTCTATTTTATAACAACTTGAGAACCAATAAATTTGTGAATATTATACATAACACATAGAACCTAATACATTGAATATTAATCCAATTCTATAACACATCACACTAATGTCAGAATGTATGTTAGGAACAGAACACGTACCGTTTTTACCAAAAATTCTAGCATGCCGCACAATCTACAAACAACAGAAATAGTTTTAGTCAAATTCAAACTAGAGCCCAAGCTACAATCACTGATCTTAAATTTCAAATTGAAATAAACGAACATTAAGTAATTGTCAAAAAGAATCAAATATAAGCATACCTGATCATCACTGAGACCTCTACGTGGGTCCACCCTGAAGAAATCCAATACCTGACTCAACAAAACAAAAAACAGAAGCATTAGAACAACAGTCTCTGAGAACTACTGGACTGGAGTTGCGGCAAGCAAGCTATCAAATGTTAAGTCACAATTCAACATTCAAACAATTGAGTAATAGAATTTCAAATCCAACTTAAGGACTCCATTGAATTACCTCAGTGACAGATCTGGCGTAGGCGTCTTCCATTGAGAAATGGAGAGCCTTTGGATCGGAAAAGAAGAGCTTTTGTTCAAACTTCAAAGCCACAGAAACCTGTGCCTTGTGGCTTCCTCAGGTTATTCTATCAGTTTGTACTTTGTTGTGCCCAGTTTTCAGTGCATTGTTGATGTGTCAAAGATCTAGAAAAAGGAAAAAGGATCAGTTTCGCAAGCCTGGGTTTGAGAGAGCTCGGACGTTACATTCAAGCAAAGTGACGCTGGGCCTGGGGTTTGGAGAGGCCCAATTTAGTACTTGCGCCTCGTGGGAAGCGTGATAATGAAGCTGAGACTGAGAGAGACTTGCGAACTTGGGCTGGGTTGTTTTTAGAAGTTAAATTAATTAATAATTAATTAAAATAAAGGAGACAGCAATAAATAAAGCCATTAAATAAATCGGAAAATTAAAAAAAAAAAAAAGGAATTGTAGTTATGTTCTTGAAAGAAAAAACTAAGGGTCTATTTAAATACCGCTTATTGCTGAAAATTGAAAATTGAAAATACTGTAGCGAAATAATTTTTAAATGTGTGAATAGTGCCGTAGGACCCAGTTTTAAAAGTTTTTTTTGCTGAATTTCGTACTTGTGGGTCCAGTGAACAATGCATGAGACCCACCATTTTTCAACAAAACGCTGAAATGCACGTTTAACCTGCGTTCCAAATGCACACTAAAAGATTCAAAACAAATGGAATTGTTGAAAACTTCACAAAGACACATTTAATTTCTGCCAAAAAATACAATTTAATTGTATTCTATACATTTTTTAAATTGAAAAAAAAAATGCAATTAACTAACATAATGAAGATCTTCCATTTCAGTTGTTTCCATCTATTAACTATGCAATTAACTAAACATTTTAATTAAGAGCCTTGTGGACGATAGGGTACATTTGAAGTTCAAATCCCTCCACCAACAATTATCAACACGTGTGTGTATAATATATATATACTAGTACTATGCCCGTGCGATGCACGGTTTAATAAAAAAATCATATGTAAATCAAATGCCTTGATAAAAAATCATATATAAATTAAAAAATATATTTTGATGTTAAATATAGATTATAAAAAATAAAAATAAAAATTTTAATTAGAATTGAATGTAAAAAAGGGGTTTATTTATGAAATACTCTACTAATTAAGTAGTGAGAAAATTGAAACTCTAAATTAATTAAACTAATACATAATATATGTAGTGTGTTTGAATAAAATATATTGTACATCATTAGGTAACCACCACAACATGTGTGTATTTGTCTATATATATATATATATATATATGAGTATTATTTATCAAAAGAGGATAACTCATGAGTTAGAAAGCAAGCCAACATATGAATCTACCTTTCTTAAAAGAGTTTAAAAATTTGTCCTTCCAAATTCATAAAATGCAGGTTCTAGGCTTCTAGCTCATAATAAGAGTAAGACAACACAAAGTATAGAAAGCAAAAGGTCCTATAAACAATATAAGAGGCAATATATATGCATACACATACCAAAGACATACACTCGTAAAAAAATAACATTTATAGATTTACCTAAAGGCTCTATTTATTATTTTCATCAAATTTATTGCTTCTTACTCATGAATTAGAATGCAGCTTTGTAAAAAAAAAAAAAAAGGAAAAGAAAAGAAAAGAAATACATACCTGTGTTGCTAGAGGAAGAGACGTTTCCTTAGGGATTTGAGGATTCACAATTTGGTGTAAGTTTTATTCCACTGAGAATAAGATATATTATAGAAGAAGAGGATATATTATATAAGGAGAAGATAAGAATAAAGAAAAACCTATTACATATAAAACACTATTTATGTAATTACATTTTTTTCCCGATAAAATTATATTTGTGGTAGTAGTGTTACTTCATTATCTCTAAAAAAATTTCATATCCACAATTAAGCTTTTGTATATATCTAAAAAATTAATAAAACAATAGAGAAAAAGTTGATAAGAATAACTTCTTCTTCTTTTTTTGAGAAAGTTGATGAGAACAATTAGGTTGTGTCGTTTCTAGCTTAAAAAATGACTACAATTTTTTAGTTGATAGAGTTTAACTTAAACTCAAACTTATGCCTTCCCTCTCATATTGTACGTTTAATTTTGTAAAAAAATTTTGATGTAGTTTTTTTTAGGGGTTTCTTTTAATGTAGTTTAGGTCCTTTAGGATAGTTACGAAACTATCCCATAAAAAATAAACTATATATACACATGAAAAGAGGGAAAAAAAAATTAGGTTGTGATGTTTTTATCTAAAAAAATTACTGCAATTTTTTAGTTGATAAAATTTAACTTCAACTCAAACTTATGCCTTCCCTCTTATATTGTACATTTAATTTTAAATTTTTTTTTTTTAATGTAGTTATTTTAGGGGTTTCTTTTAATGTAGTTTAGGTCCTTTAGGATAGTTACAAAGCTATCCCATAAAAAATGAACTATATATATACACGTGAAAAGAGGGAAAAAAATTTGATATCTAGAATTTGGATTATGATTAAATTAAGATTTTTATCAACTTAGAAATTATAAGAGAAGAAAAATTATATATATATATATATTTTAAAATCTAAAAATCTAAAAAAAATTCTTCAATTTGGTGAAGACACTTGGTGCAACCACGGCTTCTAAGCCCAACTTTTATTATATAGTATATGATATATAAATATATATATATATATATATATATATTATAGTTTATAGATTATAAATTGTAGGGGGTGGTTCTCAAATTGCAATCAATGGACCATACACCCAAAGCCCATTGAAGAATAGACCCGATTGAGGAAAAGGACTCGAACCATACCTAGTGGAAGAGAAAGCCTGGGCCCAATAAATAAATTGAGGTCCATTTGCAAGAAACGGTCCACATCCTCGAATTAACTACATAATTATATATTGCTCCTTGGACAAACATGGCCAAGGAACCAATACCGACAAAGTAGATTCTCAAAAAAAAAAATACCGACAAAGTAGCCGATGATTACCACGATCCCGAGGGGAGCATTCGAGCAACCTGAGAAGATGGCTCTTGAATCAATAAATAGTCACATCCACATTAATCAGGTGCTCCCCTTTGTCTTTGGCTACATCTATTACTGTATGACCAGCTTAAACAGTGCTTCATACCCTAGAAGTCCATTTTCATTACAAAAATGAGGGAGAAGACACCTAATAGGACAAGTATCTTCTAACCCTCATCTAGACAGCTCATAACTAAGAAGAAGGCCTCAGCCTATATATAGAGCCCTCATGCCCACGCTAAGGTGGATCAAAAATTATAGAGAGAAGAAAGTTGAGAGTTTTTGAATTTGTCTATAGGTGTATGTATCCTCGACAAGAACATATTTACATAGTTTTTTTTTTTTTTCAATATAACCCCTGTATTATTTAGTTTATACTCTTGTTCAAGTCTCCCATTGTGGATTGTCCAATTCCCATTAATTACAAATTAAATGTGACGATAAACTATAAACTTAGTGTTTTAGTTTATACTCTTATTCAAAGACAGATTTTACTTTGTAATCTTGTAACTCTTCAGACAGAGTTTTATTTTTAAAGCTTGTATCAAAGACAGAAGTTTTTATTCAAGTAAGATTTTACTAGTTTTTGTTTTCATATTCCATACCCCGTTTTAACTTATTTTGAATATATCTATTTTGCTGTTTTCTTCTTTATCATCTATTTTATCATTGTTTATGCTACCATATTACTGATGTGCTCTATCCTGGGTAGTTAATGGTATCAAAGCCATGGATGGTAGACGTATGAGTTTTATTTCTTTGCAATTAAGAAGTTATTACGAACAAATATTACTACATAGCCACTACTTGCTCCTTGATAGCGTTGGTCAGCCTCAAGACTCGTTGGCAAACCATAGTTTTGCATTGGTCAGCCCGTTTTTTGTTAGCTAACGATAGGCGTTGTTTGGGTGGTCCTGCAATGGAGTTTCCAGAGGAGGTGGTCCCGATAGCAAGGATACCAGTGGTTAGTAATAGTTCCGCTAATAATTATTAATTGTTTGGAAATAGAATAAATACATTTACCAGCTCATCATCTGTTTGCTTGTTCACACTTAGGCTAGGCACACACTAATTAGAAACATGGATTATGATGATATAGATTATGATGAAGGTTAAAGCATAAGAGATATAGACAATAATTGGTTAAATAGTAATATGGATTATGATGAAACAAATTCTGATTCTGACAGTGATATTGATAATTATAACTATAATAATAACACAAATAATTGGAGTACATTAACAGGAGATAAAATCAACCGACAGACTGATAGACATAATAATAGTTTGTTAGACATGATTAATAAAAATTTAGAATCTTTAGAAAATGGTGAAAGATCCCTTACCTACACTAGAGAAGAAAGAAAGAGTGATAGTTTTTGGACCTCCTTGAAAGAATGAAAGTTTTAAATTTAGAAAGAGAATTTGAACCTCATCATAGATCACATTTACACTGGAAAACCTAGTACAAAGATAGTTTTCCGCATTTTCCAGTGTTTAGTAGCATAAAAAAATATGAGTCAAAGGAAAACTATCTTTGGTCAACATAAAAAGTATGGCTTATTTTTAGACATTATTTTCCATTCAATTTTTTTGGAAAACAACTCTATTTCACGGCAAGCTAAATAAGGGAAGTTAGGAGATTGTTTTCAACTAATTTAAAGTTGCTACCAAACATTGGAAAATGAAATAGTTTTATAGAAAATGATTTTTGAAAAATGACTCATTTTCTAGAAAATATCATTGTTGAAACAAACAGAGCGTTAGCAAAGACCATGACAGATAATTGGCATAATGAAAGAAATAGTATAATAGAAAACTGGTATATAAATAATAGTAGAAAAGATGATAGAAAACTAAAAGCAACCGAGAGACCTATAGCTATAACATATAAAGACAATAAGAATGAAGACTTGGAGACACTAAAAAAACCTTGACAGAAAGCAAAGAAGATAATTCTATGCACAAAGAAACAGACATAGTACAAAGGCAAACAAGAAGTAGTAAGGAAGAGAAAGATAACAAGAATCATGACTTGAAAGATTTAAAGACGACTTCCATGGAAAAGAAAGACAATAGTCATATTGAAATAGTGCAAGACAAACTAGACATAATCGATGAAGACAAAGAAAAAGGAATGTTAATGAAAGGAATAGTAAAAGAAATGGTAGAAAGAATGGAAAGAGAAGGCAATAGTACTCTTAAGCTAACCAACACAAAAGAAACTCTACGTAAGAAATTAGAAAAAGAAAGAGACACGATAAGGAAAGAGAAAGAAAATGATAGTTTAGTCAACAAGGGATGGAAAAATGATAGTTCTAAGAAAAATGATAATTTAAAGGAAAAAATTGACGAAAGACTAAAATCAATTGAAAGATCTATGATATATATCCAAAATGATAGTTTGGCAGAATTAACTAAAAAGATAGAAATTTTAAATTCACCTTTAGATATAGACAGAAAAAGAGACATAACAGTTTTAATTACTACTGAGTCAACAAATAATGGGAAAACTGACAGACATATTAGAAATACTATTTGTCATAAATGTAAACAATATGGACATATTAAGAAACAATGTGATAGACATAATAAAATTGTTAGACAAATTAGAAAATTAGAATTTGAGAAAGAGATAATAGATGAATTAATGGGAATATTTAATATTCATCAAAAAAAAAAAAATCAAGTTAAGAAAAAGACAGAACTAAAATCAACCAACCCACTTAAAGTCAATAACAGAAAAAGAAAACAGAAATACATAATAATGAAATTGATAGATAATCTACCTAATCACCTAAAAGACAAAAAAGTCTATTTACTAAAATTGAAAGATTCTATAGACATACCTATTGCTTGTATTAAGTGTAGGAAATATGGACACCATGTTGCGAAATGTAGAAAGAAAGAAAAAGCTAAGAAAGAAAAGACAAGAAAGAAACAAGATGGAGTAGATATAAAACCAGTAACTCTCCAAGACTTAATGACAGAAGTAAAAATGGTAAAACATGAAATTAAAGAAATTAAAGAGGACAATTCCAACATATATAAATGAACAAAATATTGCAGAAATAATAAATTTTAAAGAATTTTCTAAACCCATGATCGACCCCCCTTCTTTAGAAAGAGATATTTTGGATAATGACAACAATAAACAGAATTTCTTGAGTTTAATTGACAGAGTAATTTTTCAAAAAAGGCATACAAAAATCACTTTAATAATTAATAAAGAGTTTTCGTTGGCAGAAGTTGCTTTAATAGACTCAGGCGTTGATTTGAACTGTATACAAGAAGGATTAATACCTTTAAAGTATTATGAAAAATCATCCAAAAGATTAACTCAAGCTAATGGAGAAAAGCTGATAATTAATTACAAAATATCTAATGTCCACATATGTAATGACGGGATATGCTTTGAAATAGTTTTTGTTTTAATTAAAGACCTTTCTACTAAAATTAAACTAGGAAATCCCTTTATGGCTTTACTTTACCCCTTTCTAACGACAGACGAAGGAATTAAAACCAATGTGTTAGGAAAAGACATACTTTTTAAATTCATTCTACCGCCTATCCCGAAAGAAAACTATTCACTCAATAGCATTTGATATTGATAAAGAAAGAATTGACAGGAAAAATAGACATTTGGAATCTTTAAAGTTAGAAATATTATACAAAGGATTGCTGATCAATTAACAGACCCCATACTGAATCATAAAATAAAATTATTCAGACAACAGATTAAGGCAGAAATTTGTTCTAATCTCCCTATCGTTTTTTGGCACAGGCACTGACACATAGTACAGTTACCTTATGAAATTTTTTTTAATGAAAGACAGATACCTACTAAAGCTAGACCAATACAAATGAATAATAAACTATTAGATCACTGTAAGAAAGAGATCAAAGATCTTTTAAATAAAGGGCTGATCAGAAAAAGCAAGTCTCCTTGGAGCTATGCTGCTTTTTATGTTAATAAACAGGCAGAATTGGAACGAGGAGTTCCAAGATTAGTTATAAATTATAAACCTTTAAATACAACATTACAATGAATAAGATATCCCATCCCCAATAAGAAAGAATTACTTGACAGACTTCATGAAGCAACCATATTTTCCAAGTTTGATATGAAAACTGGATTTTGGTAGAAAACAGATACAAAACTGCTTTTACAGTTCCTTTTGGTCATTATGAATGAAATGTCATGGCTTTTGGCTTAAAAAATGCACCCAGTGAATTTCAAAATATAATGAATGACATATTTACGCCTTTCACAAATTTTTCAATTGTTTATATAGATGATGTCTTAATTTTTTCCAAATCCATCGATGATCATTGGAAACATTTAGATATATTTGTCAAAGTAATCAAACAAAATGGATTAGTTGTCTCAGCCACTAAAATAAATTTGTTTCAAGACAAAATCCGATTTTTAGGTCATAATATTTATAAGGGAACCTTAAGCCCCATTGACAGAGCCATTCAATTTGTAGATAAATTGCCAAATGAAATAAAAGATAAAAATCAGTTACAAAGATTTCTTGGCAGCTTAAACTATGTTTCAGATTACTTTCAAGGATTAAGAAAGATATGCAAACCCTTGTATAAAAGGCTAGAAAAGAATCCTCCTCCATGGATAAACAGACATACTATGATAATCAAACAGATTAAAAAATATGTTAAACAACTCCCCTGTATTGTTATTCCTTCCCCCCGATACTTTTAAAATTGTCAAGACAGATGCTTCTGACATAGGTTACGGTGGAATTCTAAAACAGATAGCAAAAAATGATGCCAAAGAACAGATTGTTAGATTCCATTCTGGTTCCTGGTCAACTACCCAGCATAATTACAGTACTATCAAGAAATAAATTTTATCTATTATATTATGTGTTTCAAAATTTCAAAATGATCTCTTTAATCAAAAGTTTTTAATCCGAGTTGATTGTAAAAGTACTAAAGAAGTTTTACAAAAGATGTTCAAAATCTTGTTTCCAAACAGAGTTTTACTGGATGGCAGGCTATTTTAAGTATTTTTGACTTTGATATTGAATATATTAAAGGAGAAACTAATTCGATTCTTGATTTCCTAACCCATGACTTTCTACAGGGAAGATGAGTTCCCCTGCAGATAAGAGTAAATTCCCAAAACCAAGAACCAGTCAATCTTATGTTGCTCCTCCGATTCCTCCCCCTAGCAGATTTCTCCCTTGTCCCTCTTTCACCTCACCTACTTTCTCTTCGAATAGACCCCAAGAAAAACCCTTCATTAACTTGTAGCCCAAACCCCTTTGAACCACTCTCCCTAAGCCCCACTCCAACAACCAAACAGACATATGTCTCGCCCTCAACTCCCTCAACTCCTCCTTTAAAAAAACCATTTAACATAGTTGCATCCTCTTTTCCCCCTTTAGCCAACCAAAGTATAGATCCCCCACCTCTCAGGAAGCCCAAGCCCCCAAAAAAGACCACAGTATTGAACTCCCAAAAGATTCCTGGAATTTTATTCTATGGATTGAACCAAAATTCCAGCACATAACAAATGCCCTCTCCCTAGTCAGATAACTCATGCCCCCAGGATGGGAACACCCTAAGACAGAAACTTTAAAGACCCAGAAATTTTATGAGTTTATTTTAGTTGATACAGACTCAATCCTAATAACACATATGCCATGCTCCCAAGATCCAAAGAGAGTTGGCTACTCTGAGGTAGTCATAAAACAAATCCTAACCCCCTCCCAATGGAACGCAGCACCCTAGATTACTAGGAACTTTTCTCAACCCTTTGACCCCCAGTTTTATAGTTATTATGACTATGTAGAAGCATGGGATAGATTCCTTCTATTCCAAAATAGCATTTACATACATACTTGGTTTTTCCGTTTTGATATGTATAGAAAGAAAGACATGATGGTCCCAAGATGGTTCATTGACTGGTGAATTCCTATGGTCTTGAAGCTATGATTCTCCCTCCTGATCTCTTAAAAGCATATGAAACTTTTAAGAAAGAACCAGATATACCGCATCTTAAGAATTTCCCACATCTTTTGCAGTTTTATTACAGGTTTCTAGATCTCCCATGGATTATTAAATGTGAATACAAGATAGAAAGACATCCCCAGTATCCTTTTCCCATGCTCACCAAAAAGTTTAAATTAAAATAATGGAATAAATTTAATTTTGATCATATTTGCCAAGAATTACAGAAAAAATCTTCTCCCTCCCAGACAGAGTGTTCTAATTTCCTTCTAGAAAATAGTCAAGTCCAGTGCCACCTTGCCTCCGTCTCAGGCAGAAGACAGCTTAAGAAGCAACTACTTGAAGCTGCATCACAAATTTCAGACGATAAAGATGACACGATAATGAAATCTTCCTCCCCAAATTACAGGACTCACTCAGAAGCATTCCAAGATTCTCAAGATCCCTATAACATGACAGATCACTATGATACTATTCAAACATGTGTGAATAGCCCCCAGACAGAATAGCTCCCAGACAGATCAGGCATGGATTAGTATTCAGACAGATCTAAATAAATCTAGACAGATCCACACAGTCCAGATAGAGACAGACAGATTAAAAGTAACTTTATGACAGATTACTGTTCACCAGCATGCGTACCCTAACAGATTCCAGACAAACTACTGTTCATGAATAGTAAAAGTTATTTCTACAAGGTTCCACAAGTTTCCACCGACAGATTAACTTGAGTTCACTTCACTTAACTCAGGTTACTTTTGAAGACTTACCATGGTTCACTTTATCTATAAAAAGACAGACTTTGAAGACAGAAGATAGGTCTAAATTCTAGGTTCAAAAATTAGGTTCAAGTTTTAGGTCCAAATTCTAGGTTCAAAAATTTAGGTTCAAGTTTTAGGTCTAAATTTCAGGTCCAGTTTAGAAAGAAGAAAGCCCTCTCTCCCTTAGAAAGACTCTTGTAATCCTTCGTCTCTTATAATCCTGTAACCCTTCCCTTCAGACAGATATAATCTTGTAACATTTCAGTTTCAAAGACAAATTTTACTTTGTAATCTTGTAACTCTTCAGACAGAGTTTTATTTTCAAAGCTTGTATCAAAGACAGAAGTTTTTATTCTAGTAATATTTTACTAGTTTCTGTTTTCATATTCCACTTCGGAGCCTGTCTTTTTATAGATGGAATGAACCATGGTAATTCTTCAAAAGTAACTTGAGTTAAGTGAACTCAAGTTAATCTGTCGGTGGAAACTTGTAGAATTCTGTGGAAGTGAACAATAAAAGTTTTACTATTCATGAACAGCAGTCTGTCTGGGAATCTACCAGAGTACGCATGCTAGTGAGCAGTAGTGACTTATGAAAATCTGTATGGACTGTCTAGATCTGATTGGAAGCTATTCACACGTGCTGGTGAATAGTGATCTATCACAGTTGTCTGTCTTGGCATGTTTGTTTGTCTATTAGTTTGTATCTACATAATCATCATAATGTAGCGGATCAGAATAGTGATCTGTCACAATTGTCTGTCTTGACATGTCTGTTTGTCTATTAGTTTATATCCGCATAATTATCATAATGTAGCGGATCAGAATTATCTTCATACTGCTCATGCTCATGGGGAACTCCGTAATTGCCACATAGAACGCAGTATGAGATTGGAAGATAGATAGGGACACGATCCTTTGTCATTGTTCCAAGATCCTTAGCAATCTTTCTTTTTCCAATAAGCTTCCCATAATATAGCTTTTTAGAGACTGTGATTCTGTCTTTGTGGAGCTTGAATCTTCATCCTCCTTGCCAGGGAGTTGACAACCAAGTGCTTCAATAAATGCACTGGTACTAGCAATATGTAATTCCAAATCCTTAAGAGTCTTTTGGAATAAAGGTTTCAGTCTGAGGGTGAAAGTTGCTTGAAGATTATCAAGAAGTAATTTAATATGAAAAGGAAGGTTTGTAAATTCTCCGTCCTGAAAAATGAGGTCAGTGCGGAGCACTTCTTGCAAAATTTCACTTTTCCCACCACAAGAATACATTGCCTCTGCCAGCAACGTATCTTGAAGGGATATTGTCTCAATTGAGACGCCTTCGTGCTTATCCGAAATCTTCGTTGAAGCCTTTCGGATTTCTTTGGGTTGCACCGCTAGTGCCTTGCCCTTTCCTTTCATGTCTGCCTGGGAGGGTCTTTTATTCATATTAGTCTGCAATTGGCTTTTGGTAAAAGGATTAGTTGGTATATCATTATGTTCTAATACAATATCTTGAAAATAAACATTTCTTTGCAAAGCTTCTTTAAAATTTATTTTAAAAACTTCTCTGTCAAAGTCTTTCTGTAAAATCCTTTTTAAAATTTTTAGAAGAAAATCATTTTTAAAATTTAAAACATATATAATAGAACAAACTTTTTTCTCTACACCTTTGTGCTCTCGCTGAGTAGTGGTATAAGAGTAGTCATGATGAAGTCTGTCAATGTCAGAGTGACTGAAATTCAAAAACTTTACAAAATCTGCCATAATTCTATCTGTTTTGTATGTCTTACTATATATCTCATTCTGCGAGAATATGTGAAATAGAGTTTCTCCAAAAAGTCTTTCATCTACCACTATAATAGGAAAATTTGTCAGGGACTTATAATCAACTCTTCCTGTGAGGAAATTAAATCTGTCTTTGTTCAAGAAATTACCACAATTAATGTTTTCTTTAATGATTAGTAAAGGGGAATCTGTCTATTGTCATCATTGTCCGAAATATCTTTTTCTAATGAAGGGGGGTCCATCATGGGTTTAGAGGGTTCTTTTAAATTTATTATTTCTGCAATATTTTGTTCATTTATATCTGTGGAATTATCCTCTTTAATGTCTTTTATTTTTTGTTATACCATTTTTACTTCTGTCATTAAGTCTTGTAGAGTTACTGGTTTTATATCTACTCTATCTTGTTTCTTTCTTATCTTTTCTTTCTTAGCTTTTTCTTTCTTTCCACATTTCGTAACATGGTGTCCATATCTCCTGCACTTAATACAAGCAACAGGTATGTCTATAGAATCTTTCAAAATTAGTAAATAGCATTTTTTATCTTTTAGGTGATTGGGTAGATCATCTATCAATTTCATTATATTGTCTTTTTGTTTCCTTTTTCTTTTATGGACTTTAAGTGGGTTGGTTGATTTTAGTTCTGTCTTTTTTGCTGAACATTAAATATTCCCTTTAATTCATCTACTATATCTTTCACAAATTCTAATTTACTGATTTGTCTAACAATTTTATTATGTCCATCACATTGTTTTTTAGTATGTCTATATTCTTTACATTCATGACAAATAGTATTTCTAATATGTCTGTCATTTTTCCCATTATCTGATGTCTCAGTAATATCTAAAATTGTTATGTCTCTTTTTCTGTCTATATCTAAAGGTGAATTTAAAATTTCTATATTTTTAGTTAATTCTGCCAAACTATCATTTTGAGTATATAACATAGATCTTTCAATTGATTTTAGTCTTTCATCAATTTTTCCCTTTAAACTATCATTTTTCTTAGAATTATCATTTTTTCATCCTTTGTTGACTAAACTATCATCTTCTTTCTCTATCCTTATCGTGTCTCTTTCTTTTTCTATGTCTTTTTCTAACTTCTTACGTAGAGTTTTTTTTGAGTTGGTTAGCTTAAGAGTACTATTGCCTTCTCTTTCCATTCTTTCTACCATTTCTTTTACTATTCCTTTCTTTAACATTCCTTTTTCTTTGTCTTCATCAATTATGTCTAGTTTGTCTTGCACTATTTCAATATTACTATTTTCTTTCTTTTCCGTGAAAGTTGTCTTTAATTCTTTCAAGTCATGATTCTTGTTATCTTTCTCTTCCTTACTACTTCTTGTTTGCCTTTGTACTATGTTTGTTTCTTTGTGCATAGAATTATCTTCTTTGCTTTCTGTCAAGTTTGTTTTTAGTGTCTCCAAGTCTTCATTCTTATTGTCTTTATATGTTATAGCTATAGGTCTCTCGGTTGCTTTTAGTTTTCTATCATCTTTTCTACTATTATTTATATACCAGTTTTCTATTGCACTATTTATTTCATTATGCCAATTATCTGTCATGATCTTTGCAAAATGTGATCTATGATGAGGTTCAAATTCTCTTTCTAAATTTAAAGCTTTCATTCTTTCAATGAGGTCCAAAAAAATATCACTCTTTCTTTCTTCTCTAGTGTAGGTAAGGGATCTTTCACCATTTTCTAAAGATTCTAATTTTTTATTAATCATGTCTAACAAACTATTATTATGTCTATCAGTCTATCGATTGATTTTATCTCCTGTTAATGTACTCTAATTATTTGTGTTATTATTATAGTTATAATTATCAATATCATTGTCAGAATCAGAATCTGTTTCATCATAATCCATATTACTATTTAACCAATTATTGTCTATATCTCTTATACTTTAACCTTCATCATAATCTATATTATCATGATCCATGTTTCTAATTAGTGTGTACCTAGCCTAAGTGTGAACAAGCAAACAGATGATGAGTTAATAAATGTATTTATTCTATTTCCAAACAATTAATAATTATTGGCGGAACTATTACTAACCACTGGTATCCTTGCTATCGGGACTACCTTCTCGGGAAACTCATTGTGGGACCACCCAAACAACGCCTGTCCATCGGCAAACAAAAAACGGGCTGACTAACGCGAAACTATGGTTTGCCAACGAGTGTGAGGCTGACCAACGCTATCAAAGAGCAAGTAGTGGCTATGTAGTAATATCAGTTCCTAGTAACTCATACATCTACCATCCAAAGCTCCTAGATAGAATAGCTTCCATACAGATCAAGCACGGATTAGTATTTAGATAGATCTAAACAAATCATTACTGATGATGCCGTGAATATCACCAGTGAGTTTGCACGATCCTCGCTCACCAATGCAACCTGCAAGAAGAAGAAAGTAATCTCGCCGTGGGCACCGGTGTGGTGTCGACCAAATACCCTCCAACGGTCAAGTTAGAATTGTTCTCAACCCTAGAGTGCTAGAGAGGGTAAATTATGCGTACCTCCTTTTGTGAGAGTATTGGGGTTTTTATAGTAGTAGAAAGTCGGCTTCCCTTCCTTGGACTAGAAGTCTTTTCCTTTTAGGATTCTACTATGAGTAATCCGAAACGTGATGGACAAGCACTTCTTCGTAGGGTGGGCTTTCCATCAAGGCGGATCTTCAAGAATTATCCTTATGCGGACATTCTGATCTTTCTAGGATTCCAAACGTATACACCAAGCATTTTAAGTAATGCTAAGCTCCAGGCCCATCATTAATGCCGGCCCATGAGTCCGAATCCGTCAGGCCCATTGTTGCGCAATTTCTGACCCCTTCAGTTGCCCCCTTCACCCTATGATCCGTCATGATTTTTAAGTGGTCGGATCATTAGGGTGACGGTTAAATATAATTGAGATGGCAATCAGGTACCGTTTATGATGACGGTTGAAAATTTGACAAGGCTGACGGTCCCCTAAAGGGTACTATCTGCGGATGCGTGTTGACAGGTTGTCAACATTTATGAGGTATGCCACGTGTCGTCTTTCGATTGGACGGTGTATCGGATCAAAGCGTCGCTTCGTCTTCCGTGCACCACTTATATATATAACACACCTCTCTCCCTTCATTTCCATCATTTTCGGCCAAATACCGTGTCAGAGCAGAACCGTCAATCTTGTCAGAACACTCCGTCGAGAATCCATATCCGTCATTTACTCGACCGTCAACTAAAGTTCACCAAGTGTGGTGAGTACTTATTCTCATTTCACTTTTTGAAGTTGTATTTCCAGCTTATATTTTTATTCAGACCCACACACCCGTCATTACTTTTAGACCCGTCAGTCTTAGGCTTCGTCGTTAATTGTAGGCAATGTCTAGTGCGTCAAGTAACCAGTCAGTGGTTCGTGACGGGACGGAATACGAGGAGGTATACCCGTCCGGTCAAAAAGACCAGGAGAGTCCCGGTGAAGATAGGAGTCCGTCTTCTTCTTCTTCATCCTCAGCAAATGAGGATATGGAGATGGTTGACAGTCCTTCCAATGATGACGGGGATCAAGCATTGGGATCCGTCGTTGGTGCTGATGGACTTAGGGAGTTCATCATGCTACCAGAGTGGACGATGCATAATTTCAGATCGATCATCAAGGATAGACACTTCAGCACTTTTAGAGCAAACTTCCAAATTCTAGATTACATCCCCATCCGTCTACCTTACGTGTCGGAGAAGTGTTACTATGAAGGTGTAGAGGGTGTCGGAGTGTATGAGCAGATGCTGAAGGCCGGACTTCGGTTTCCGCTAAGTACACTTCATAGAGAACTTTTACATTATTTGGGACTGTCCGTCACCCAAATATCTCCGAACGCCTGGAGGGTCTTCATAGCGATGGAGATTCTCTATGGTGCGATGTCGGACGGTGAAAGGAGGTTGACGGTGCGTGAATTCCTTCATTGCTACCGTCCGGATGAGATAGATAGATCAAAGGGGATGTATAGTTTTGCCTGTAGAAGCCCTTTGTTGAAGGTTATCTTTGAGACCCCCGACTCAAATAGAGACTGGAAGAGCCGTTATTTCTTCCTTGAGGGTGACAAGTGGATGAACAATCCAGGGGAGACGGAGTACATGCCCGTCGACACAACTTGGGGAGTGATACAATCATCTCGTATGCGCCCGTCAAATTTTGTAATCCTTTTCATACCAGTCCATTAGTATTGACTTTCTAACCGTTTTCAGCCTCTGCAGGTAGACGGCGCCCACAAGTTAGTCTTGACGAGTACAGTTTTCTTGAGAGAATTTTCCAAAAGACTAAGCCGGAAGAAAGGACTTGGGCCAAATTGGTGAACCCAAAAACAATTCATTGGTACTGTGACGGTCCTGAGCCTACTCAAGAGGCCATTAAATACGACGAGAGGATTCATAGACGTAAGCCCGTCAACTTTTTTATTTTTTATATTTTTTTTATTGCTTGCAAATAATTCCATCCGTCAAATTTCGCAGAAATGGAGGACGCAAAGAGGAGGGCACTGATTAAGTCACAGGCCGTCAGGCAAAAAGTGACGGGTGAAGTTGTCGTGCCCAAGGGGGCGGTGTCATCGGCGAAAAGAAAACAGCCGTCCAAGTCTGACCGTCCATCTAAGCAATAAAAAATACCTTTAGAGCCCGTCGTTGGATTGATGGCTGAGGGTGCTAAGACCGTCACCCCAGCTAAGCATGGGGTTGGCAAGGGCCTAATGAAGGCTCCGTCCACCAGCCAGGAGAAGCCTCCTCCCCTTCTCCGTGACGACTCAAAATTTGCTTTGGAGAGGATTACGTCGATTATTTCCTCGGAGGACTACGAGGATCTGGGCAATCACTCGACGGAAGCTATGGGGGAGACGAGCCTTTTTGCCGTCGCACAGGTAACTTTACCCGTTGGTTTGAGTCCGTCAACTTCTCTTTGCATCACTTTGACAACCTTTTTTTTTGTTTGTTTCAGTCGTTGGTTATGATGAAGGGCCTAATGGACCGGTGTTTAAACCGAGAGGCGACTCTGGAACGTGTACGGGCAAAGGCAGAGCAGACGGAGGACGAACTCAGTCAACTTCATAAGTGGAAGTATACAATGGAAAAGAAGTTTGACTTGTGTGAGCAGGAGAGAAAAGAGCTTGAACAGAGGACGGAGGAAGCTGGGAAGGCCTTGGAAGCCAAAGACCAGGAAATAGAGGTCTTGAAGGAAAAGCTCAGTCAGGCCAAGGTGGATGCGGTTCGTGAGTACCGAGACTGCGACGATTTGTTAAGAGAGCTGGGGGGTTCATTCCTTCAAGGCTTTGATGACGCACTCCGTCAGCTCAAAAAAACCTATCCTGATCTGGACGTATCAATGGTAAATGTCAATGATCAGGATCAGACGTCTGTTATGCCTGCCGCTTCAGAAAATACGGACGACCTTTTTGGTGATGATGTGCATCAGGGTGACGGGGAGTCGGCCTCGTCAAAGGATGTTCAAGATGCCGGCCTGGACAAAGTAGACTGATTTATCTTGTAATCTGTTTTTGTACACAATCTGTCCCTTCTTTTTTGTATTAAACAGTTGCCCATCTGGGCTTTTTATCCGTTGTATTAATGTTTTTATTTTATTTTTACGCTTACTTTTTCTGTTTGGCATTTTCTCACATACCCGTCCTCATAAGAGTATTTCTAGCCAACAGTTTAATTCGTCCACATTGTGGAGTCTAATGATATTTTACTATTATTGATCTTGTCCCCTTTGATGATCCGTCCTCTTGAGGACACATCATTCTTTGGGTGGTTCGTCCAAAGTTATTTTTGTCATGCGGCTTCGTCCACTTTTGGACTTTGTGCTACTTTTCGCGATCCGTCCACTTTGTGGACTGATCCGTTCATTTAAGTGACAGCGATCCGTCAATTTTTTGGACTTTTCACTTAAGAAGTGATCCGTCCATTTTCGGACTGTAGGATAGTTCACCATTTTGGTGATCCGTCCACTTTGTGGATAATGATCCGTCCGTTTTTGGACTGTATTCACTCATTAGTGATCCGTCCATTTTCGGACTTCATAGGGTAGTTCAACCTTTTGGTGTCCGTCCACTTTGTGGATAATGATCCGTCCTTTTTTGGACTGTTTTCACTCATTGAGTGATCCGTCCATTTTTGGACTTCATAGGGTAGTTCACCCTTTTGGTGATCCGTCCACTTTGTGGATAATGATCCGTCCTTTTTTGGACTGTTTTCACTCATTGAGTGATCCGTCCATTTTTGGACTTCATAGGGTAGTTCACCCTTTTGGTGATCCGTCCACTTTGTGGATAATGATCCGTCCTTTTTTGGACTGTTTTCACTCATTGAGTGATCCGTCCATTTTTGGACTTCATAGGGTAGTCACCCTTTTGGTGATCCGTCCACTTTGTGGATAATGATCCGTCCTTTTTTGGACTGTTTTCACTCATTGAGTGATCCGTCCATTTTTGGACTTCATAGGGTAGTTTACCCTTTTGGTGATCCGTCCACTTTGTGGATAATGATCCGTCCGTTTTTGGACTCCGTTGTCTGTATTAAATTCGTAATAAACACATTCATGTCGAAGATCGAAGTTGTGTCTAAATATTCTCCTTTAATGAAAATTTATTCTAGCAAAAGTACCTGCCCCCTTGGGCTTAAAAAGGCACAAAAAGATTGTAGCAAAGGTGAAAGAAAAGCTTGTAAATTGTAGTTTAAAAAATAAAATAAACTTGGAGATCGCCGGTTCCTCATGTTTTTCCTACTGGTAGTATTTCCGAAGGTGCTCCGTGTTCCAAGGGTGCTGCAGCTTTTGCCCGTCAATCGTCTCAAGGTTGTAGGTGACCTTTCTTTGCCATGACGTGATCCTGTAGGGTCCTTCCCAGTTGGGGCCGAGCTTTCCTTGTGAAGGATCTCTGGCGGCGCCCATTACTTTTCGTAATACAAGATCCCCGACCTGGAAGTCTCTGTGCCTTACTTTGTTGTTGTAGTGTTTCGCCATGAGGTTTTGATAACGCGCCAACCTCTGCTCCGCTGCCGCTCTGACTTCGTCCACTAGATCAAGCTGGAGGCGCATAGCCTCTTCGTTCTTATCTTTGTCGTAGCTCTCTACCCTGTAGCTCGTGAGACCCACTTCAGCGGGAATGACCGCTTCGGCTCCATATGCAAGTCGGAACGGTGTTTCTCCAGTGGGAGTTCTTGCTGTGGTTCTGTATGCCCACAGGACGCTTGGTAGTTCGTCCGGCCAGATTCCCTTTGCCCCCTCCAGACGGGTCTTGATTATTTTGAGCAGGGACCGGTTTGTGACCTCGACTTGCCCATTCGCCTGTGGATGTGCGGGTGATGAGTAGTGATTCTTGATCCCTAGCTCCGAGCAGAAATCTCTGAACGCGCTGTTGTCGAATTGCCTACCGTTGTCAGAGACCAGCACTCTGGGTATCCCGTACCTGCATATAATGTTTCTCCAGACGAAGCTCCGGATGTTTTTCTCTGTTATTGTGGCTAAGGCTTCCGCCTCGACCCACTTGGTGAAGTAGTCTATGCCGACTACCAAGAACTTCAGCTGCCGGATAGCCGTTGGGAACGGGCCCATGATATCAAGTCCCCATTGCGCGAATGGCCAGGGAGCCGTCATAGGTGTCAGTTCCTCGGATGGCTGCCTGATGAGATTGCTGAACCTTTGGCATCTGTCGCAAGATTGGACATAGGATTGCGCATCCTTCATCATTGTAGGCCAGTAGTATCCTGCTCGGATCATTTTGTGTACTAGTGATCGTGCGCCCGAGTGGTTCCCGCAGATACCCTCGTGTATTTCTCTCATCACGTAGTCTGCTTCCTCTCGGCATAAACACCTCAAGTACGGTCGAGAAAAACCCCTTTTATATAGGACGTCTTTTATCAGCACGAAACGCGAGGCCTGGACCTTCAGCTTTCTTGCAGAGCCCTTTTCTTCTGGTAACACCCCAGCCTTTAAGTAGGAGATCAATGGCGTGGTCCAATTATACTCAGTGTTTTCCACCTGCATATTCGCTCCGTCAACGATAAGTGGTGATGTTTGGACGAATGATAATACCTGTTCAGGAACCAGCATGAATTCGGCAGATGCAGCTTTTGCTAGGTGGTCAGCCCATTCGTTTTCTTCTCTTGGGATCTGAAAGAATTCGACTTCGAGGCTGTTGGTCCGGTACTTCACTTCTTCCAAATACCTCCTCATTCTATCGTTTTTGCATTCGTAGTCGCCTTTGATCTGATTTGTTACCACTTGTGAGTCGCAGTGGGCAATTATGCTTTTTGCTCCTGCGGCCTCTGCGAGGTCTAGCCCTGCTACCAAGGCTTCATACTCCGCCTCGTTGTTGGTCGTTGGGAAATCCAACCGGATCATGCATTGTATCGCGTCCCCCTGCGGAGTTTTAATCACTACTCCGGCTCCTCCGGCTCTTCTATTTGAGGATCTGTCGGTATAGATACTCCATTTTTCCTTGTTTTCTATCAGCTGATCCTCCCCGAGTGTGAATTCGGCGATGAAATCAGCCACTGCTTGCCCTTTGATGGCCGTCCGTGGACGGTACTGGATATCGAACTCGCTAAGTTCTATTGCCCATAAGGCCATTCTCCCCGCGGCTTCTGGGCTATCCATGGCTTTCCTCAGTGGCTTGTCTGTTAAGACAATGATCGTATGCGCCTGGAAGTATGGCTTAAGTCTCCGCGCGGCGATTACTAACGCGAAAGCCAATTTTTCCATCTGAGGGTACCTCTCTTCTGCTCCTCGGAGTGCGCGGCTTGTAAAGTAGACGGGTTTCTGAATGCCGTCATCCTCCCTCACCAATGCCGCGCTTACCGCGGCACCCGATACTGCCAAATAAAGGTAGAGTTTCTCACCTTGTACGGACGGACTGAGCAGTGGTGGAGACGAGAGATAGGTTTTTAGCTCGTTGAAAGCCGTTTGGCATTCATCCGTCCACTCAAATGACTTCCTTAGTGTGCGGAAAAATGGCAAGCACCTGTCCGTTGCCCTTGAGACGAACCTGTTTAAGGCCGCGATCTTTCCATTTAGGCTTTGGACCTCCTTTATCGTCCTTGGTGGTTCCAACTCCATTATTGCCCGTACCTTCTCCGGGTTAACCTCTATCCCTCTTTGGGATACCATGTAACCCAAGAACTTCCCCGCTGTTACCCCGAATGCACACTTGTTCGGATTCAGCTTCATGTTGAATGATCGTAGTGTATCGAATGTTTCTCTGAGGTTGTCTAGGTGATTTTCTTCGTGCATGCTTTTAACCAACATGTCGTCAACATAAACCTGAACATTCCTGCCGATCTGTTGTGCAAACATCTTGTTCATTAGCCTTTGGTATGTTGCTCCAGCATTTTTAAGTCCAAAAGGCATCACCTTGTAGCAGAATAGTCCCTGACTCGTGACAAAAGAGGTCTTCTCCTGGTCAGATTCGTCCATCATGATCTGGTTGTAGCCAGAGAAAGCGTCCATGAAGCTTAGAAGCTGGTGTCTTGCAGTTGAATCCACAAGGGTATCTATCCGTGGGAGTGGGTAGCTGTTTTTGGGGCAAGCCTTGTTGAGATCTGTGAAATCTACGCACATCCTCCAGCTTCCGTTGGCCTTTTTAACCATCACGACGTTTGCCAGCCAGTCGGGATAGTATACTTCCCGGATGAAACCTGCCTTCAGTAACTTCCCAACCTCCTCGGCTATGGCCTTATCTCGTTCCTGGGCGAAGACTCGCTTCTTTTGTCGGACCGGAGGGAAGGAGGGCGACACATTCAATTTGTGGACCATGACTGATGGGTCGATTCCTGGCATGTCTTCATGATTCCAGGCGAAGACATCTTGGTTATTTCTTAGGAAAGTCGTGATCATCTGTCGTATCGGCCAACTGGCTAGTGTGCCGATTTTTGTTATTCGTTCAGGCCGTGTGTCATCAAGTCTTACTTCTTCCAGCTCTTCGACTGGTTCTGCTAATGCTCGCTGCTTCCCGATACACATCGTCTGCTGCTGATCCTCCATTTCTAACATGGCAACATAGCATTCTCGTGCTGCTACTTGATTTCCCCGCAGTTCTCCTACCCCATACTCCGTCGGGAATTTGATCATGAGGTGGTAGGTTGAAGTTACCGCTTTCCAGGAATTGAGAGTGGGTCGTCCGAGGATGGCATTATAGGCGGACGAGCAGTCGACCACGAGAAACGTTATCTCCTTTGTGATCTGCTGAGGATAGTCACCTGCCGTCACAACTAGTGTTATTGCGCCCAGTGGGAATACCTTTGTACCCCCAAATCCTACAAGTGGGGCGTTCGTTGGGGACAATTGTTCCCTGCCAATTCTCATCTGCTGGAATGCCGGATAGTAAAGGATGTCGGCTGAGCTGCCGTTGTCGACTAGGACCCGGTGCATATTATAGTCCCCAACCTGAAGGCTGACTACTAGCGCGTCGTCATGAGGATGGTGAAGTCTCCGCGCGTCATCTTCTGAAAAGTTTATGACGGGATTACTTATTCGCGGCATCTTTGGTACAGATCCTGTAAGTTGGACGCTATGGACCATCCTGAGGTAGGTTTTGCGGGCTTTTTTGGAAGATCCGGCTACAGTCGTGCCCCCTACAATCATTCGGATATCTCCTATGGGTGGTTTAGGGCGCTCATTTTCTCGTCGGGGGGCCTGTTCTTCCGGTGCATCAGTTCTTTCCCCGCTAACGAACCTCTATAGCTTCCCCTGCCTGATTAGGGCTTCAATCTGTTGCTTCAGGTCATAGCAGTTAGATGTGTCGTGCCCGTGGTCTCGGTGAAAGCGACAATACTTGTCTCTTGGTCTTTTGTTGGGGTCTCCCTTCAACTTTCCAGGGAAGGTCAAAGCTCCTTCATCTTTGATTTGCATCAAGACTTTGTCGATCGGGGTGGTTAACGGAGTGAAATTGGTGAATCTCCCGGTGGGGGGTCTGGAGCGTTTTTCTTCGCGTTGATCCCCGGTTCTAGCAACCTTTCGTCCCCTATCTTGTCTCGTGTCCTCCTGCCTTTCCCTCTTCTTTGGCCTTTCCTCTCGGGCCAGCAGTGCATCTTCTGCATTCATGTACTTAGTTGCCCTGTAGAGAACGTCCGTCATGGTTTTTGGGTCATTCTTGTACAAGGAAAACAAGAACTTACCCTTTCGTAGTCCGCTAGTGAACGCGGCCACGAGTATTTTATCGTCAGCTTCATCAATCGAAAGGGCTTCTTTGTTGAAACGTGTTATGTAGGCTCGCAGTGTTTCGTCTTCTCGCTGCTTGATGTTCATTAAGCACACGGTGGACTTTTTGTATCGATGTCCGCCTATGAAGTGTGAGGTGAACAGGGCGCTCAACTCCTTGAAAGTATTGACGGAGTTCGGTGTTAACCTACTGAACCAAATTCTCGCAGGCCCCTTCAGCGTGGTCGGGAACGCCCTACACATAATCTCGTCAGGTACACCCTGAAGGTGCATCAGTGTTTTAAAGGTCTCTAGATGATCGAGTGGATCTTTGACCCCGTCGTAACTTTCGATCTGGGGCATCCGGAACTTCTGTGGCAGGGGGAATGAGTTGACGGGCGTGGTGAACGGTGAGTCTGTCCTGTTCACCAAGTCATCAAGATCAGAAGATACTCGCCCCTTGAGGGCGTTCATCATGACCTCCATTTGCTCCTTCATCGCCTGCATCTCCGCGACGATTGGCGGAGGGACAAAATCCATGAGAGACGGAAGGCTCACGTTTTGCCGCTCCGGTCGGCTTGGGGCGTTGCTGCCCTCTGGCTTCTCCTGCTCCCTTCGTTCGGTGCTGTTTCCTTCCTGGTTTTGCCCCTGAGGGTTAGGTCCTGCCTCCTTTTGGCGTAGCTGCTCCTCCAGATCATGGTTTTGCTTTGTGAGTCGTTCTACTGCCGTCATAAGAGTCTGGACCTGTCTTTCTAGTGCAGTAGATCTCGGTGGATCCTCCTCTTGCGCGTTGTTGGTGGTAGCCATCGAGCGAGTGAGTACCATGCAACTCTTATGTCCGGGATGGCTTAACTTCTTTGCATTCCCACAGACAGCGCCAACTGATGATGCCGTGAATATCACCAGTGAGTTTGCACGATCCTCGCTCACCAATGCAACCTGCAAGAAGAAGAAAATAATCTCGCCGTGGGCACCGGTGTAGTGTCGACCAAATACCCTCCGACGGTCAAGTTAGAATTGTTCTCAACCCTAGAGTGCTAGAGAGGGTAAATTATGCGTACCTCCTTTTGTGAGAGTATTGGGGTTTTTATAGTAGTAGAAAGTCGGCTTCCCTTCCTTGGACTAGAAGTCTTTTCCTTTTAGGATTCTACTATGAGTAATCCGAAACGTGATGGACAAGCACTTCTTCGTAGGGTGGGCTTTCCATCAAGGCGGATCTTCAAGAATTATCCTTATGCGGACATTCTGATCTTTCTAGGATTCCAAACGTATACACCAAGCATTTTAAGTAATGCTAAGCTCCAGGCCCATCATTAATGCCGGCCCATGAGTCCGAATCCGTCAGGCCCATTGTTGCGCAATTTCTGACCCCTTCAATTACCATACCATTAACTACCCAGGAGAAAGTACAGTAGTAATATGGAAGCATAAACAATGATAAAATAGATAATAAAGAAGAAAACAGCAAAATAGATATATTCAAAATAAGTTAAAACGGAGTATGGAATATGAAAACAGAAACTAGTAAAATCTTACTTGAATAAAACTCTTGTCTTTGTTACAAGCTTGAAAATAAAACACTGTCTAAAGAGTGACAAGATTACAAAGTAAAATTTGTCTTTGAAACTGAAAGGTTACAAGATTATATCTGTCTGAAGGGAAGGGTTACAGGATTACAAGAGAGGAAGGATTACAAGAGTCTTTCTAAAGGAGAGAGGGCTTTCTTCTTTCTAAACTAGACCTGAAATTTGGACCTAAAACTTGAACCTAAATTTTTAAACCTATCTTTTGTCTTCGGAGTCTGTCTTTTTATAGATAAAGTGAACCATGGTAAGTCTTCAAAAGTAACTTGAGTTAAGTGAAATGAACTCAAGTTAATCTGTCGGTGGAAACTTGTGGAACCTTGTAGAAATAACTTTTATTATTCATGAACAGCAATCTGTCTGGGAATCTGTCAAGGTACGCATGCTAGTGAACAGTAATCTGTCATAAAGTGACATTTAATCTGTCTGTCTCTATCTGGACTGTGTAGATCTATCTGGATTTGTTTAGATCTATCTGAATACTAATCCGTGCCTGATCTGTCTGGGAGCTATTCACACATGTTTGAATAGTATCATAGTGATCTGTCATATGTCATACGGATCTTGAGAATCTTGGAATGCTTCTGGGTGAGTCATGTAATTTGGGGAGGAAGATTTCATTATTGTGTCATCTTCATCTTCTGAAATTTGTGACGTAGCTTAAAGTAGTTGCTTCTTAAGCTGTCTTCTGTTTGAGACGAAGGCAAGGTGGCATTGGACTTGACTCTTTTCTAGAAGGAAATTAGAACTCTCTGTCTGGGAGGGAGAAGATTTTTTCTGTAAATCCTGACAAATATGATCAAAATTAAATTTATTCCACCATTTTAATTTAAACTTTCTGGTGAGCATGGGAAAAGGATACTAGAGATGTCTTTCTATCTTGTATTCCCATCTAATAATCCATGGGAGATCTGGAAACCTGTAATAAAATTGCAAAAGATGTGGGAAATTCTTAAGATGCAGTATATCTGGTTCTTTCTTGAAAGTCTCATATGCTTTTAAGAGATCAGGAGGGAGAATCATAGCTTCAAGACCATGGGAATTCCTCCAGTCAATGAACCATCTTGGGACTATCATGTCTTTCTTTCTATACATATCAAAACGGAAAAACCAAGTATGTCTGTAAATGCTATTTTGGAATAGAAGGAATCTATCCTAGACTTCTACATAGTCATAATAATTATAAAACTAAGGGTCAAAGGGTTGAGAAAAGCTCCTAGTAATCCAGGGTGCTGCGTTCCATTGGGAGGGGTAAGGATCTGTTTTATGACTACCTTAGAGTAGCCAACTCTCTTTGGGTCTTGGGAGCATGGCATATGCGTTACTAGAATTGAGTCTGTATCAACTAAAATAAATTCATAAAATTTTTGGGTCTTTAAAATTTCTATCTTAGGGTGTTCTCCCATCCTTGGAGGGTATCTGTTATGTGCTGGAATTCTAGTTCAATCCATAGAATAAAATTCCAGGAATCTTTTGGGGGTTCAATACTGTGGTCTTCTTTTGGGGCTTAGGCTTCCTGAGAGGTGGAGGATCTATACTTTGGTTGGTTAGAGGGAGAGGCTAAAGGGGGAAAAGAAGATGCAACTATGTTAAATGGTTTTTATTTAAATAAGGAGTTGAGGGAGTTGAGGGCGAGGCATATGTCTCTTTGGTTGTTGGAGTGGGGCTTGGGGAGAGTGGTTCAAAAGGGTTTGGGCTACAAGTTAATGGGGGTCTTTCTTGGGGTCTATTCGAAGAGAAAGTAGGTGAAGTGAAAGAGGGACAAGGGGGAAATCTGCTAGGGAGAGGAATAGGTGGAGCAGCATAAGACTGTCTGGTTTTGGGTTTTGGGAATTTGCTTTTATCTGCAGGGGAACTCATCTTCCCTGTAGAAATTCACGGGTTAGGAAATCAGGAATCGAATTAGTTTCTCCTTTAATATATTCAATATCAAAGTCAAAAATACTTAAAATAGCCCGCCATCCAGCAAAACTCTGTTTGGAAATAAGATTTTGAACATCTTTTGTAAAACTTCTTTAGCACTTTTACAATCAACTCGGATTAAAAACTTTTGATTAAAGAGATCATTTTGAAATTTTGAAACACATAATATAATAGATAAAATTTATTTCTTGATAGTACTGTAATTCAGTTGGGTAGTTGACCAGGAACCAGAATGGAATCTAACAATCTGTTCTTTGGCATCATTTTTTGCTATCTGTTTTAGAATTCCACCGTAACCTATGTCAGAAGCATCTGTCTCAACAATTTTAAAAGTATCGGGGGAAGGAATAATAATACAGGGGAGTTGCTTAACATATTTTTTAATCTATTTGATTATCATAGTATGTCTGTCTGTCCATGGAGGAGGATTCTTTTCTAGCCTTTTATACAGGGGTCTGCACATCTTTCTTAATCCTTGAAAGCAATCTGAAACATAGTTTAGGCTACCAAGAAATCTTTGTAACTGATTTTATCTTTTATTTCGTCTCGAAATTTATCTGCAAATTGAATGGCTCTGTCAATGGGGCTTAAGGTTCCCTTATAAATATTATGACCTAAAAATCGGATTTTGTCTTGAAACAAATTTATTTTAGTGGCTGAGACAACTAATCCATTTTGTTTGATTACTTTGACAAATATATCTAAATGTTTCCAATGGTCATCGATGGATTTGGAAAAAATAAAGACATCATCTATATAAACAATTGAAAAATTTGTGATAGGTGTAAATATGTCATTCATTATATTTTGAAATTCACTGGGTGCATTTTTTAAACCAAAAGGCATGAAATTCCATTCATAATGACCAAAAGGAACTGTAAAAGCAGTTTTGTATCTGTCTTTCTCATCTATCTGTATCTGCCAAAATCCACTTTTCAACTTGGAAAATATGGTTGCTTCATGAAGTCTGTCAAGTAAGTCTTTCTTATTGGGGATGGGATATCTTATCCATTGTAATGTTGTATTTAAAGGTTTATAATTTATAACTAATCTTGGAACTCCTCATTTCAATTCTGCCTGTTTATTAACATAAAAAGCAGCACAGCTCCAAGGAGACTTGCTTTTTCTGATCAACCCTTTATTTAAAAGATCTTCGATCTCTTTCTTACAATGATCTAATAATTCATTATTCATTTGTATTTGTCTAGCTTTAGTAGGTATCTGTCTTTCATTAAAATCTTTTTCATAAGGTAACTGTACTATGTGTCGGTGCCTGTGCCAAAAAGCGGTAGGGAGATTAGAACAAATTTCTGCCTTAATCTGTTGTCTGAATAATTTTATTTTATGATTCAGTATGGGGTTTGTTAATTGATTAGCAATCCTTTGTATATTATTTCTGACTTTAAAGATTCCAAATGTCTATTTTTCCTGTCAATTCTTTCTTTATCAATATCCCTTATTATGGAAATGGTATTGAGTGAATAGATTTCTTTCAAGATAGGTGGTAGAATTAATTTAAAAAGTATGTCTTTTCCTAACACATTGGTTTTAATTCCTTCGTCTGTCGTTAGAAAGGGGTAAAGTAAAGCCATAAAGGAATTTCCTAGAATAATTTTAGTAGAAAGGTCTTTAATTAAAACAAAAACTGTTTCAAATCATATCCCGTCATTACATATGTGGACATTAGGTATTTTGTAATTAATTATCAGCTTTTCTCCATTAGCTTGAGTTAATTTTTCGGATGATTTTTCATAATACTTTAAAGGTATTAATCCTTCTTGTATATAGTTCATATCAACGCCTGAGTCTATTAAAGCAACTTCTGTCAACGAAAACTCTTTATTAATTACTAAAGTGATTTTTGTATGCCTTTTTTTGAAAAATTACTCTGTCAATTAAACTCAAGAAATTTTGTTTATTATTGTCATTATCCAAAATATCTTTTTCTAATGCAGGGAGGGTCTATCATGGGTGTAGAAAATTCTTTGAAATTTATTATTTCTGCAATATTTTGTTCATTTGTATCTATGGAATTGTCCTCTTTAATTTCTTATTTTACCATTTTTACTTCTGTCATTAATTCTTGTAGAGTTACTGGTTTTATATCTACTCCATCTTGTTTCTTTCTTTATTAGCTTTTTCTTTCTTTCTACTTTCCGTAACATGGTGTCCATATTTCTTACACTTAATACAAGCAATAGGTATGTCCATAGAATCTTTCAATTTTAGTAAATAGTCTTTTTTGTCTTTTAGGTGATTAGGTAGATTATCTATCAATTTCATTATTATGTCTTTTTGTTTTCTTCTTCTGTTATTGACTTTAAGTGGGTTGTTTGATTTTAGTTCTATCTTTTTCTTAACTTAATTTATTTATTTTTGATGAACATTAAATATTCCCATTAATTCAAATATTATCTCTTTCTCAAATTCTAATTTATTGATTTGTCTAACAATTTTATTATGTCTATCACATTGTTTCTTAGTATGTCCATATTGTTTACATTTATGACAAATAGTATTTCTAATATGTCTGTCAGTTTTCTCATTATCTATTGATTCAATAGTAATTAAAACTGTTATGTCTCTTTTTCTGTCTATATCTAAAGTTGAATTTAAAATTTCTATATTTTTAGTTAATTCTGCCAAACTATCATTTTGTGTATATATCATAGATCTTTCAATTGATTTTAGTCTTTCATCAATTTTTTCCTTTAAACTATCATTTTTCTTAGAACTATCATTTTTCCATCCTTTGTTGACTAAACTATCATCTTCTTTCTCTTTCTTTATCATGTCTCTTTCTTTTCCTATGTCTTTTTCTAACTTCTTACATAGAGTTTCTTTTGAGTTGGTTAGCTTAAGAATACTATTACCTTCTCTTTCCATTCTTTCTACCATTTCTTTTACTATTCCTTTCTTTAACATTCCTTTTTCTTTGTCTTCATCAATTATATCTAGTTTCTCTTGCACTATTTCAATATGACTATTGCTTTTTTTTTTTTTTCCGTCAAAGTTGTCTTTAATTCTTTCAAGTCATGATTCGTGTTATCTTTCTCTTCCTTACTACTTCTTGTTTGCCTTTGTACTATGTCTGTTTCTTTGTGCATAGAATTATCTTCTTTGCTTTCTGTCAAGTTTTTTTTAGTGTCTTCAAGTCTTCATTCTTATTGTCTTTATATGTTATAGCTATAGGTCTCTCGGTTGCTTTTAGTTTTCTATCATCTTTTCTACTATTATTTATATACCAGTTTTCTATTACACTACTTCTTTCATTATGCCAACTATCTGTCATGGTCTTTGCAAAATGTGATCTATGATGAGGTTCAAATTCTCTTTCTAAATTTAAAGCTTTCTTTCTTTCAAGGAGGTCCAAAAAACTATTACTCTTTCTTTCTTCTCTAGTTTAGGTAAGGGATCTTTCACCATTTTCTAAAGATTCTAATTTTTTATTAATCTTGTCTAACAAACTATTATTATGTCTATCAGTTTGTTAGTTGATTTTATCTTCTGTTAATGTACTCCAATTATTTGTGTTATTATTATAGTTATAATTATCAATATCAATATCACTGTCAGAATCAGAATCTATATCATCATAATCCATATTACTATTTAACCAATTATTGTCTATATCTCTTATGCTTTAACCTTCATCATAATCTATATCATCATAATCCACGTTTCTAATTAGTGTGTGCCTAGCCTAAGTGTGAACAAGCAAACAGATGATGAGCTGATAAATGTATTTATTCTATTTCTAAACAATTAATAATTACTGGCGGAACTATTACTAACCACTGGTATCCTTGCTATCGGGACCACCTCCTCGGGAAACTCCATTGTGGGACCACCCAAACAACGCTTGACGGTCGGCTAACAAAAAACGGGCTAACTAACGCAAAACTATGGTTTGCCAACGAGTCTTGAGGCTGACCAACGCTATCAAGGAGCAAGTAGTGGCTATGTAGTAATATTTGTTCCTGGTAACTTCTTAATTGCAAAGAAATAAAACTCATACATCTACCATCCATGGCTTTGATACCGTTAACTACCGAGGATAGAGCACAACAGTAATATGGAAACATAAACAATGATAAAATAGAGGATAAAGAAGAAAATAGCAAAATAGATATATTCAAAATAAGTTAAAATAGAGTATAGAATATGAAGACAGAAACTAGTAAAATATTACTTGAATAAAAACTTCTGTCTTTGATACAAGCTTTGAAAATAAAACTCTGTCTGAAGAGTTACAAGATTATAAAGTAAAATCTGTTTTTGAACAAGAGTATAAACTAAAACACTAAGTTTATAGTTTATCGTCACATTTAATTTGTAATTAATGGGAATTGAACAATCCACAATGGGAGACTTGAACAAGAGTATAAACTAAATAATACCAGGGTTATATTGAAAAAAAAAAAAAAAAATCTATGTAAATATGTTCTTTCCGAGGATACATACACCTATAGACAAATTAAAAAACTCTCAACTTTCTTCTCTCTATAATTTTTGATCCACCTTAGCGTGGGCATGAGGGCTCCATATATAGGTTGAGGCCTTCTTCTCAGTTATGAGTTGTCTAGATGAGGGTTAGAAGATACTTGTCCTATTGGGTGTCTCCTCCCTCATTTTTATAATGAAAATGGACTTCTAGGATATGAAGCACTGTTTAGGCTGGTCATACAGCAATAGATGCAGCCAAAGACAAAGGGGAGTGCCTAATTAATGTGGATGTGACTATTTATCGATTCAAGAGCCTTTTCTCAAGTTGCTCGGATGCTCCCCTCCGAATCGTGGTAATCATCAGCTACTTTGTCGGTATTTTTTTTTGAGAATCTACTTTGTTGGTATTGGTTTCTTGGCCATGTTTGTCCAAGGAGCAATAAATAATTATGTAGTTAATTCGAGGATGTGGACCGTTTCTTACAAATGGACCTCAATTTATTTATTGGGCCCAGGCTTTCTCTTCCACTAGGTATGGTTCGAGTCCCTTTCCTCAATTGGGTCTATTCTTCAATGGGCTTTGGGTGTATGGCCCGTTGACTGCAATTTGAGACAAGTCCAAACCCCGCCTGTGAACATCCAAGTCATATAACACGTGCAACTTAAACCTTTAGCTCAAAAACCTAAATTCGCCTTCTCTTCCAACCTCTTCAAAGTTCTTTGTCATGCTCTCTTTCCTTTGTACTATTCAGTTTATACTCTTGTAGTCTCCCATTGTGAATTTTCAAATTTTCATTCATTACAAATTAAATGTGACAATCAACTATTAACTTAGGACTTTTTCAAAAAAAAAAAAGCTATTAACTTAAAGTTTAGTCTTTAGTTAGAGTATAATTTTGTGCCACATATCCTATCTAAATTTTTAAATTTTTGTGCCAAATGAATTAATTCAGTATAAAAAATGAGAAGTTCAATATAAACAAACCATCAAAAACTTAATCATATATCTAACCCTATATATGAAATTAAAATAAGATAGAGTTTGAATGATTTTATTTTTATAAGCCATTTTTTTTTTGTAATTACAAATAATTCAAATTTATAAGTCATTTATGTAATACAATGAATATGTAGAGTCCATTACTAACTATGTATAAACAAATTTTATATATATAGAGAATGTTAAGATATATAAGTGTAAATATAGGGAAAATATAGGATTTGAAATGTGAAAATTCGCTTTAAAATAGAGATATTATTTCTTTTAATGAAAATACGAGAATGAGTCACTTAAAATTGTTTTATCATGATGAATTAGTATGAAAATATATATGGAAAAAATTAACGAATGTCATAAGGGCATTGATTTAGGAAATGTTTTCAAAATTTTTTTATGGGAAAATAAAAAAAAAGGACTAATTTTTTGACAACTTTTTAAATTTATTTCTTATAAAAATTGAATCAAAACTTTCATAAAATGACTAATTAACAAATACTGTAAGACCACCTTTAACTGAATAAAATGGATTATCCCAAATTGCTACTGTTAAAGGCAAGTCCAAACTCGGCCTGTGAACATTCGGGTCATATAACACGTACACCTTAAACCCTTAGCTCAAAAACCTAATAATAGTGACAAGATACTTGAAGTATAGTTTTTGCAGATTATATAATTATAGTGAATGAAGTTATAAATGGAGTTAATGACAAGTTAGAAAGTTGGCGAGCTGCTCTAAAATCTAAAACTTTTGATTAAGTAGGACTAAAACATAGTACGCAGAATATAAATTTAATAAAAATAGATATAAAGACCAAGGGGCGGTAAGACTTGATAGTTACGAGACACTATGAAGTGAAAGTTTTCTATATATTTGATCAATAATTCATAAAAATTAAGAGATTTAAGATGATGTGAATCATGGGATAGAAGCATAGTGGATGAAGTGAAAAAGTGTATTAGGAGTGTTGTGCGATGGTATAATACATATTAAGAGAGAGAAAAAATTTGATAAGACTATTATACAACCAGGTATGTTCGATGGTTGTGGGTTTCAATTAGCTCAATTAATAAAGTTTATTATCGTCGAATAAGAGATTTATGGTCTGTTTGGATTTATGGTCTACTATTCTTTACTTCCTTTCCCTTCCCTTAATCTAAACAGGCTTTTAGAGTTTTATCATCATCTACCCTAAAAAGTAAAAACCAATTATAGGCCTAGAACCACCATTAACCGGACTAAATATATATATATATATATATATATATTCAAAATTAAAAGTTCGGCCCACATGAATAAAATGGATCGTTCGGACTTCATATTTATTCAAAATTCAAAGTTAGGCCCACATGAATAAAATGGATCTTCCAAACCCGGCCCACAAACATCCGGGTCATATAATACATACGAGTATGACCTTAAACCCTCAAGCTCAAAACCTAAATTCTCTGTCATGTTCTCTTTCGTTTGTCTCTCTTTCCCCTCACTTCACTCACAGACGCATAAACAACAACAACAGCCTATATAGCGTCGATTTCTTCGAAGTGTTTGGGTTTGAAAAAAATCCACAAAAACGAAAAAATGCTCGAAGCTTACAAGAACAGCTCAATCGATTGGAAGCCATCTCCTGTAGTAGCCCTAGCCACCAGCGCCGACGACTCCCAAGTCGCCGCAGCTCGCGAAGACGGCTCCCTCGAGATTTGGCTCGTCTCTCCCGGCTCCGTCGGTTGGCACTGTCAGCTGGTACCTTCAAATCTCTCGCCTCTCTTTGATTTTCCTCTCTGGTTCATATCATATTCATAAAATTGTGGTTTTTTTTTTGATGTGATTTATTGCTCAGACGATTCATGGAGACCCTAACTCGAGGATTTCTTCGCTTGTGTGGTGTCGAGCTGGCTCTAAAGGCTTGCCTTGTGGTCGGTTGTTCTCGTCTAGTATCGATGGTTCGGTTTCCGAGTGGGATCTTTTCGACTTAAAGCAGAAGGTATGCATTGGCTTAATTTGTAAATTACATTTTTGAACTATAGCTTTGATCCATGGAAATGTAGTGACATACTCTATAGTGGTTGTGTAATATAGATAGTCATTGCACGCGGTTTTGTCATCATTATAAACTCACATTTGCTTAGTTTTGCAATATTTGGCACATTGAATATGCGGTTTTTTTGGTTTGGAAAGAAATTCTGTGGTTCATTTATGTTTAGAAAGTTTTTCTAAACTCGAGTTTGTTTGCAGACTGTATTAGGTTCAATTGGGGTCTCGATTTGGCAGATGGCCGTGGCGCCCTATATTGAGGGTGTAGTTGATACAAAGCCCAAGCCTGAGCATTTGGTAAATGGGTTTTTAAATGACAAGGGTGATGATGATGATGAAACCAGTGATAGTGAAGATGATTCTGACTTGGATGAGCTTCAAGAGCAACCTGTCATCGAGCTTCCTCGTCTAGCAATTGCTTGTGATGATGGTTCTGTGCGAATATACAGTATCTCTGATTCGGATGAATTGGTATACACTAAATCATTGCCCAGGGTCAGTGGTGAGATACCTTCTCCTCACTGTATATGCTTGCTATCTCATAGATTCCTTTAGTTTTGAGTTCTAATAGTAGAGATCATAATGTTGTATTATTATTCTCCAGGACGTGTTTTAAGCGTGACGTGGAGTCCTGATGCAAAAATGATATATTCAGGGAGTAGTGATGGGTATGTATGTGAGCTTTTGTATGTCTGACTACTAAAGTTCCGGCACATGCTTCACCTATCATGCTTGCAATTTTACTGAACTTCGATAAATCTTTGATTACTGATTAAAATAATAAATCATGCGACAAAGTCTCTTCCTCCCTTTCTCAGGTTTATAAGATGCTGGGATGCCAAGTATGGTCATGAGATCTACAGGATTACAGTTGGACTTGGAGGTTCAGGTAGTGGACCAGAACTGTGTGTATGGTCATTACTATCTTTGAGGTATAGCGCAGATGCATCTTTTTTATTTCATTAGTTTATGGTTGTATGTGGTTTATGGGGGTTTGCTTCATTTTGTTTGTTGCTAAGGCACTGCCATGCATTGCTGATATTGAGCGATTGTTCGATTTAGGTGTGGGACCCTTGTTAGTGCAGATAGTACTGGTAGCGTCCAGTTTTGGGACAGTCAGCATGGGACACTTTTGCAGGCACATTCTCTTCACAAAGGTGATGTGAATGCTCTGGCAGCGGCTCCCAGCCATAACAGGGTGTTCTCTGCTGGTTCCGATGGTCAGGTATACAACAGGATGCTGGTCCGATTTAAAGATGTCAATTATAAATTTTCTGGTCTATTCATCTGCAATCAACTTGACATGTGGTATTAGCACTTACTTTCTAAATCATCATCTTCTATTTGAAGGTATTAGTGAATAAAATCGTTTTTCAGGTAGCAAACAGTATTCAGCATTGTATTGTTATGTGATATTTCTCTACAAATTGTTGTGGCTAGTTTCACATAAATGTCAATTTTTGAAAATTCAGACCAAATATTTTAGTTTTTTTGATGTTAATAGGGACTGGATTGTGTGACTGCAAGAAAATAAAAATGTAAGCATTTTAGTGACCGAATTTGCATGATGAGAGAGGCCTGTTGGCAAGGTTGCTGACAGTGATGTTGCGCCGAATATTCATGCGAGTTATATAATTGTTGCTAGAATATGAAAAAGTGAAGATGGTTAGGAAAAAGCTAGACAGGGAAACATTTAAAGAAAATTTTACGAGACAGTTAGGAGCTTTCAAATTTTACTTTTTGTGCAACATTATTTCTATTTGGCTATATTGAGCTTGGCTTACATTTATCTGGTTTGTTAGAAAGGCTCAAGCTTTGCTAAGCCTTGTTGACCCAACAATGTTGGTACTCTAGTCTGGTAGTCTAAAACTTTAGTTCTATTACCTATTGTTAGATTATATAGATGAAAAGGTAATAATAGGGGCTCGGTTTCTGGTCAGCCTAAGCTCTATGGTGATTTTAGGTTATGGTGGGAAGTTGAATGTGCTGGGATGTTCATGATCCAGAACTTCTTGCTAGCTCTCTAGGAGTACTTTAACCTAGAACTTGAATAACGGATTGGTAAACTAGCTCAGTTAGCTCCATTCCATGTATTGTTTCTTCAGTGGGAAATAAGAAAGCTGTTAACCTTCTTCCCAATTATGAACAAATAAAGAAATATTTTCCCAGCTTATTAATGGTAATAATGCCAAGAGCCTTGTTGTTCAATTGGTTAATATCTCCTAGTGTTTCCAATGGAGACATCTAGGGTTCAAATCCCCCCACCCCCAATTTTAGATGTATTAAAAAAATGCTGATTTGGTTTTTTTAAATCCACTATCTTCCTTGCTCCCACATTGCTTCTCTTCCTTGATTATGTTGCAAGCTTTTGGGCATCAAGATATCCATAGAAATTAATCAAATTGGAGGTCTCCCCTTTGACAATCTTCTGTTTATGTAATCCATTATATTTTAAAAAAAAAATTGTGTTCTCATCAAGTGCCTTTTAGTGCAACTAGTTGGCACCTCCTAGTGTGTTTATGACATCTAGGGTTCAGTTCCCCCTCTCCCCGTTGGAACTATTGAATTATATATATATATATATATTGTTTGTGTTCTCTTATTATCCCTATTTTTATTTATGAGTATGTGACAGATTCTGTGCTGGTTTCTGAACCAGTTTTGTCATCTTATTATTCCATAGAAAATTTGTATTAATGATTTTTATTTTCTTTTTATGAGCTGCCTTCTTAGTGGCATTGCTTCTTCTCTTTTATATGGAGAACCAAGGTTCAAATCCCCCCTCCCCACTTGTTGTAACAGTTGAATTATAAAATAAAAAAAAGCTGCCCTTTACTAATGTTGTTTGTTTGTAGGTTATTCTGTATAAGCTCTCCAGCCAGAAAGTTGGACCTAGTGATGACAAGGCTTCCTCTATAGTGATGAAGAAATGGAACTACATTGGTTATGTAAGAGCTCATACACATGATGTCAGGGCTTTGACTGTAGCTGTTCCAATCAGCAGGGAAGGTCTGTCTATGAGGGATTTAACGTTGATATTGTTTTTATTGTTATATATTTACTTTTCTCATGCATACATACACATTCTAGGTGCATGTATGTGCGTGGATGAATATAGTCTTTAGTTATTTATAGTTCTTGTCATACTTTTTGGGCTGTTTCTCATTTTTTAATAACATTATTTTAATTGGCAGATCCATTGCCGGATGAAAAGATAAAAAGAATTCGTCATAGTGAGAAGCCAATTGAATTTAGTTACCATAAGTGGGCCCACTTGGGAGTTCCTATGCTTATCTCAGCTGGTGATGATACAAAGCTTTTTGCATACTCTGTAAATGAGTTCACCAACTTCTCTCCTCATGATATCTGCCCTGCACCTCAGAGGGTACCCATTCAGCTGGTGCATAATACAGTTTTCAATAAAAAACCGCTGCTTCTGGTCCAGAATTCCCATTGGTTAGATATTTCCTGTGTACGCACAAAATGTGTTGCCTTTCCTGACATGGCTTGTGGACCTTCTGGGGGCCTTGCAATGACAGATCTGCTTGCTCGAGTTAAAACAAAGGCATCTCGGAAGATCATTTGCAGTTCTATTTCTAATTCAGGGGCTTTTTTTGCATATTCCGATCATGTGAGACCCAGCCTATTTGAATTGAAGATGCATGAAGTTGGAAAAAGTACATGGACTGTTAAAAAAAAGCAACTTCCTCCAGGAATACCGTTTGGCCATTCAATGGTTTTTAGTTTTGATTCCTCTCGTTTGATGATAGCTGGTCATGATAGAAGGATATATGTAAGCTGTCCATCTATATTGTTTTGATTTTAATATTTTCACTTTTTATTTTTGTGTAGTATTTTCCTAGTTTGTATTTCAGAAGGAATGCTCCTTGTGGTTGGACTCCTTAGGGTTTAAGTTTAAACTAGGCTGAAATATTTTCAGTGACTTGTGTGAGGTTCACCGAGAGTGTACCTCATGGCTTGTGGCTTGTCTTACACCTATGTCAAGCACTTGTACTGAATTTAGGTTTTAAGCTTTCAATATGGACGTTTATGGTAAAATTATCATTCATAATTTCTGAGGGTTTATGTGTCAACAGTCTTTTATAATGTTTTACTAACTTTTGAACAGAACTTTCCATTGTTAATTTAGGGGTTTTTACAAATATTCCCCCTGGACTGTGATGTGAAAGTCAAATTGGTACTGGGACTTTCAATTTGAACGATTAAGTCTCTAGACATTGGGTATGTGACACGCAAACCTTCTGTCAGTATTTTCTGTTAAGGCTAACAGATTTAATCATGTGATGTATACATGGCTTTTGTCACACTATCACTATTTTTTTAATGGTTTTATGAGATATACCTTAAGACCCATTTCTTTATCTAATGAGAAAAAAAGTTACACCCTAAGACTACTTAAGAGTAAGCTCTTACATGTAGTCTGACACAAATCCCCTAGGATTAACTTTTCAATGCATTTGATCACCATGTGAATAAACTGGTGGGAAGTTTTAAACCTCATAAGAATGAGCAAGATGCATTTGGCTTTGAGACATGCTTGCAATGAAGTGCACTAATTGGATTTTGGGAACATCTGGCCAAACCTTAGCATGTGCATGTAGTTTCTGTTAAGTCTTTATTAGCCAAGCATTAGTGCAGATGAATGGAAAATTTAGTTTGATTTATCTACCACTATTTAGTTTATGTTTCTTGACCTTTTTCCTTCTGGATACTACAGGTTGTGGATGTTGGCAGCTCACAATTAGTCCATACCTTCACACCATGCCGTGAATTGCGTGATGAGCAATTACCACCTAGTGAGCCTCCTATCACAAGAATGTTTACAAGTTCTGACGGACAGTGGCTAGCTGCTGTTAACTGCTTTGGAGATGTGTATATATTTAATCTGGAGATTTTAAGGTTTGGAACCACACAATGTCAAGCATTTACTTATGTTACTTTTTCTTGTTACCTATTCATAAGATTCAGACATCATTATTCATGCTTTAGCACAATAGGCACCTAGGGAGATCCTCAGATCCATCGATAAATTGTCTGAGAATGTACTGATTATGATTTTGTTTGCTGAGTGCAAGTAAAGATTACTTTTGCCTCATATGTTAATGGTGGGACTCTAATTGGTATTATGAATTGGTCATTATCTTGATGGTTATGGCCATGGCTGAATGCTTGTGGGGAGGATCCTGTTTAATTGGGCCCAAGGCAGTGTAGTATTGAAGTTCTGATTTAGCTGAATCACAAATTAATCATTATTTAATCAGACTATGGTCCTCTAGGTCACCTTTATGCCTTGACCTTTCTTTGTTATGAACTCCTTTTGGTTCTGTGGAACAGGCAGCACTGGTTCATTTCAAGATTGGATGGTGCCGCTGTTACAGCTGGTGGTTTTCCTCCAAGGAGCAACAATGTGCTTATACTTACAACCTCTTCAAATCAGGTCTATGCCTTTGACGTAGAGGCCAGGCAATTAGGAGAATGGTCGATACAACATACATTTGTTCTGCCAAAGAGATATCAAGAATTTCCTGGGGAAGTCATAGGGCTTTCTTTCTTGCCCTCATCGAATTCGACATCTGTTATCGTTTACAGTGCCAGGTGCTCCTCTCTTCTTGTATATTTTCCTGAGATGTGGTTTTATTAGGGGCTTAAAACATGCGAAAATGCTAAAATGACGAAAGAAGATAACGAGAACTCAACTTGGCAAAAATTAAAGTAACTAAACATTTTAATATATATCGGTCAATATAAATATTGACTTATGTCCTGATTTAAAAAAAAATTATGGTGCTCCTGGGCATGAGTGTAAACTGCTTAGCTCTTTGGAAAGGTTCCCAATGTTGTCAAAAAAAAAAAAAAAAACTTTATGCTATATTTATTTCCTATAATAGTATACAAACTAGCACTTCTTTTGCATTTCCAAAATTAATACCCAGAAATATAATTATGGTTGATTCTCCTAAGAAGCTGCAATACTATCTGATTTTTCCGGGAGACTCCAGAATCTAGTAAGATACTGCTTTAAGGTCAGATGTTTGCTGTGTGCATTGAGAATGACACCTCATTTGGTTCAATATTCCCAGATTGTCCTAAAATATGCAATAGAATTTGTGTATTGACAATTGTGCATTTGCTTATCTAATCTTCCTTGAGAATGAATGTTTTGACTGCACATTTATAGCGTGTGTCAATACATTAGAAACCATTTTTTGATAAGTTTTACACATACTGTGCTTTTCACAAATTGGCAAAGCCTATATTTACCATATGTTTTCCCACCCTTGTACTAAAAGTGCAATCTCCCTCCTGTACTTTTAATTTAGGGAATTACTGGATGAAAATATGGTGTCACTTTTAATGTCTCCCTATCATAAGAGTTATTCTAATTACCATTATATAATTCATGTGCTTCTCACATTATTACTTGATCATGCTCGTAAATTATTATTTTTATTATTACTTATAAAAAATCATACTTATATTATTATTGTTATTTGTATTCATGTGATTAGCATTTAAAATTTTTGTTTAAATGTAATGGAAATTAGGGAAATTTTATCATTGGGGTCTTTGTTTTTCTTTTCTTTTTTTGGATAATAACATTGGGGTAATTGCAACTGGTTACATAGTTTAGGGGTTGATCACTCAAATTTAAAGTTGATAAGGGACACCCTATACTTAGGAGTGAGAAAATGTAAGTTACCCTTCGTTGTGTGGCAAATAATTTAAAATAATTTATTCTATGAGGTTTTTATTGATATTGCAATTATATGTTTACGGAATTGCTTGAAAAAACATGCAATTTGTTGGTTGCATCTGTAAACTGGTTACCTGATAAGATCATGCAATGATGGATGTCTTGATTTTCTACTTGGTTGGAATACTACGCCTCAAAATCATTAGAACATGCTAGCATTTATTTAACAAGCAGACTTGATAATCATAGGTCTTTTACTGGTAGTTTCAATTTTCACTTTATAGGAGATTGTGCTAGGCAGGGACAGCATAATTATTCTGATGGAAGCTATTGTATTGTTTTATTTAAGATATATAGAAGGCTTTTGTTAAGATACTTAGGAGATTGTGCAAACTAGCTTCAGCACATTGATGCTGAAATTTGGTGGTTAGGCAAGGAAATTTTCCTTCCTAATGTTACATTTGAGAATTGGCCGCACCTTTTTTTAGTTCTTTCTGGTAAAAACAGTATGTTTTGGATTTTGAGATCATCATCATACCTTGAAAAAGACCCGTTTTTCCTAGTAACTGGCATTGTGTAGGACACTTTATTCAACAGTCCATAATTTTGATGCTCTAATTTTTAGTGATATGCCTTACATTGTAGTTTTGTTTATGCTTTAGGGCTATGTGCTTGATTGACTTTGGGAAACCAGTAGAGCGAGAAGATGAAATTGAGTTGGTAAATGGTCAGGATACAGCATTGAGGAATTTACAGAATACTCCTATCAAAGGGAGACTGAAACGTATATTCAGAGATGGTCAGACAGAGACCAAACTCAACAGTAGAAAAAATTTTGAGTTTTTTTCTTTCAGAAATCCTGTTTTATTTATTGGACACCTTTCGAAAAACTCCCTGTTGATCCTAGACAAACCATGGATGGAAGTGGTTAAAACATTGGATGCTGCGCCTGTTCACAGACATGTATTTGGGACATAATTTGCTTTCCAAAAGAGTTTTGTTTACGTCCTTTGAGGGGGGATTCAAATGTGGCAACCGCTGCTTTTCTCCTTGGTGTTGGGGGTCTAAAGCAGGTTTTGTATTGTATGCCTTGAATAATTCTTATCAACCTGTTAAAGTAGTAATTTTTAGTCTCAGTAATTCATTTTCATTTACAAGATCCTTCTTGTCATTGATTTGTTGATTTGTATGTTTATTTTCAGCATTGAAGTCTGTTATTCTCACTTACATTGATACCAAAAAAAATTTTTTTTTTCTCTTTTGTGGTTCATAGTTGATTGTAAGTTAACCCTTGTAAAGATCTTTGAATGTTCATTTCACTACGATGCAATGTTTATTTCCACCTGAGCTTGTTATGGATAAGAATTATGCACTATAGTACCTGTGAGCTGCGTGTTTTGCCAACGAGGCCCTGTTTTTGCAGCCCCCACTATCTCCGGATTTTTCTGGGGGTGTTCTCTGCTGGTGGAAAAACTCATGGGATCCACCCTCATGTGAGGGGGAAGAAACATACAACCGAAGCACCATATAACTTCTCCTGCTGGTGATCCCTGCTTGGGAAACTGTGTTTTTTTTGGCATCCAAACCTGCAGTTGTGGACCTGTAGGGCCCCGCTTGACGATATAATTTACAAAGAGAACAATCAAGGGTCCGTTTGGTACATGTGTTTAAAAACAAGTTGTTGTTTAAAAACTTTTGTGAATATACGTGTGGGTGAAAAAGTGTAGAAATACGTGAAATATTGTTTAAAAGCTGAAAATTGTTGTTTGGAAACACTCACCAAACACCCTCCAAATTTCTGGTTGCGCATTGTTTTCTTACATTGCTTGCGAGTTTTCACTGGAAAACTTTTCATATATCCAATGATGGAGTCTTGGGGTTTTCCATTTTCAACATTTCATCTTTTTCCTCAATTTAGGCACTGCAAATGCTGTAGTTGTTTGTCGTCTATGGAAGAGATTGCCATGCCAATATCTCATAATGGTGGAATGAGGTATTGAGTTCATGGCAGAGCACCAAACAAGCAGGAATGAAGTATATCATGAGCTAAATGGAAAAACACAAATCAGTGTAAATTGCTAGTTGTGGTCTTGATTTTAAACCTTTTGGTTTTTTGGACATGATATGGTACCAATTAGATCAGGTTGATTATCTAGAATTATTGGTATAGAAAGGGTAAACTGGTGCAAAGTTGCATGGAACATGGTCCTAAATATCGTTCTCATATCTTCTTCCTCTGTACTATGTGCCATGCGTACAATCATCATCGTTATGCGTCTACCCAATTCATATAAATATCATATTCACTTCGAATTCTACTATAGGAATCGCTGTTATTTAATTTTCAAAAGTTAAAAAAGTACCCAAAAGGAAGTTGACAGGACACGGAGGTAGAGGTCTTGTCCGTTTCTTGAAATCCAAAGTCCTTTTCCAAGATATGGGTGCTAATTCTGAGGGTGGCAACCTCCTCTATATAGAATTATAGATTTTCAAAGGAAAAACCGCCAAAAGAAATTCAATTATTGCACCAGTGTTTTTTACATGTATGGATCAAATTCTTAGTGGGTAGCTATCAAGGGTGGTGGGCACTGCTTTCGGTCCCTTTAGGTGGAAAATGAAACTCAGCTTTTGGTTTCTTCCATCACACAAATTGTCTGTTTTCGAGTCTATAATGAGCTTTACATAGTTTCATTTTTGCAAATTTTACCCACCCAAAGTTTGTTGTTAGCTAAAAGCTGGCAATAGCTGAAGTAGGAAAAAGTGAGGCATTGGCTGGCCTTGGGCCTTAGTATCTTCAATGATCATTATTCATGGCCTATCTGTCTCTCTCTCTCTCTTCTATTTGTGTGAATGTGTGTATGTGAAATGGGTGTCCATCGTATCAGTTGGAATTGAGGACTCTCTTCTTCAACGGACCACATCTCTTTAATGATGAGCTTTTTTTTGTTTGCCCTCGTTAGTAAGATCTCTAGGTGAATTGAGTACTTCCCAACATGGTTAACTTTAAAACAGATGTGTATTCAATTTCTACCAATTATGAAGTGTTTCACTTTGGTTGGTGGATTAAAGGCTTATTGATAACCACTATGAAACATATTCATATTTCTTTTGTTTCTTACCATAATTTCGTTCTAGCCAATTTATAGAGATCAAATCCTTTTTTTGTATTAGAAGAAAGAGCCATTTAAGGGAGACATTGTGCATGGCAGGACTGCAAAGAATAGAAGACTGTTTTAGGTGTGACAACCATTGATGTCAAAAGAAATAAAACTAAGGAAATTTGTTTAATTTTTGTGTTTTCAGGTTGTTTATCACTGCATTGACAATAACAGACAAGAAGTGGTAGAGTTGAAACACCCCCCCCCCCCCCCCCCCCCCAACACAAAAAAAAAAAAAAAAAAAAAAAAAAAATGAAAGAAAGAAAAAAGAAAATAAAAAAGGAGGAACAATATCCTATTGAGATCTAATGCTATCTCTAACAGCCCTCTGATCTCATTCTCTCTCTATCTAAAGCAACTGCAGCAGCAGAGACAAAAGATGTGTCATTTTCTATTTCTTCCATGAAAACCACCTGCCAAGAGTAAAAACAACGTTCCTACAAAAGTCAGCAGTACATTCTTGAAGCTTCTACATTTCTATATAGAGAGAAACTCAAAAAATCCAAAACACATATTGAGCCACCTGGTTTTTCTGAAGCTGGTTTTTCACCAGAGGAGGATTTAAAGAAACCAAAATGCTTCTTGAATGCAGATTTTCCCTGCAAAAATGCACAAGTGGAAGATAGTACCACATAATTAGAATGGAGAAAACCAATCAGGAAGTGAAGATACCTCAAACTGTGTTGCAGAGAAACCCTGAGAGAACTTCGTTAAATTGTCCATTGAATCTTCATTCCTAAAGCGAGCTGTATCATCCTGCAGAATTATCAAGAAGTCACTCCCTGAAGCTTGTTGCAAGTGAAATGCAATACACACATATTAATATATAACACTAGCATAGTATATACTATATATTACAATCTACTTGCCTTGGGATAGCTCAATGCAGGGGAGCTAGCAGTGTCATCAAGATTCGATTGTCGTCCCCGTTCATGTCTGCTATGCTCTTTGGCCTTCTTTTTGTTCTTGCTTTTACCAGCCAACTTAGAAGCTGAAGAAGAATAAGAACACCCATTGTCATCTTCATCATCTTCATGGTAATATGAAGGCCCAGAAGAAGCATCAGAGACCAAGGACAAGTCCTCCTCTTCCTGCTCATGAATTCTTGCTCCTTTTCCTCCATAATCATCAATACCACCAACTCTGTTTAACTGATATTCTGAATGAGATGAATGGTCTAAGTACTGAGTCCAACCAGACTCACACCCACTACTACTCCATTGTGAAGCTGAGATATCCATTATTCTCAGTTTTGAAAATTGAACTCACAAGTTTCAATTGAACCTCTCAGACTCTCTCTATATATGTGTGTGTGTGACTATGTGAGTGGGTGGTGGTGTTGTCTATATAAGCAGAAGAAGAGAGAAGAAAGGAGCGGCATAAAAAACCAAACGAATCACACTCAATTCCTAGACTTCGTTTGTCCTTTGCTCTATCCTTTCGCCTTCTTATTTTATCTGTATGTGCATGTATCAAATATGCCAGTTGGCTAGGTGGGTGGGTGTGCCGTGTGTGCGTGTGTGAGAGAGAAAGACTAACAGTGGTGATGATAAGGGAAGAAACAATAGCAATTGGTGTAACAGTCGTGGTAACTGGTAATGGAACTTAAATAATGCCTAACTTATCTCTGTGCTACGATTTTGCTATTCCACCTATAAAAGGTGAACTACATTAGTATCCCTCTAAATTTTATACATTCGTAAAGTGCTGATTATTGTTGTACACACTCTATGAAGCTATGTGTTCCGTATACACAAGTGTGTAACTATTACCATTCTTTATAAAGTTTCTTGTAGCTGAATACGAGATGTGTGGTTTAAACTCCGCCTATACAAAAAACCAATCGATGTACTAGTCTAATAATAAAGAGTAACTATATATATAGGGAAATGCTAATGGATGCCTTTAGGGTAATGATTTACAATCCATTTAAAAAAAGTTTTTATAAAAAAAGAAGAAAAAATAATTAATATTTTGACAGCTTTTTCTATTTTACATAAAATTGATGTTACAATTTTTCTAAAATGGATTATTAACCATTACTCTAAGGACACCCATTAGCATGACCCATGTGTGTGTGTGTTTGCGTGTGACTGTGTGTAAAAAAAGTAATACTTTGTGCTTATTTTTTTCTAAGGTCAGTTTCAACATGGGTCAAGAATCAAGATACAGTTCTGGTCCCTAAACCATGTGTTAGATTTCATTTTCATCAAGAAAGTTCATGAAACTTTAGAAACGTCTCAAGGTCTCAATGTAATTCTTACCTTGTCTTACGGATACTATGCAAACAACAGTTACTTATGTGGAAAACGTTTATTTTCTTTGTTTAAGATATCAAATTTACTGTATTTCCATGTATTTTGATTTTGAGATCAGAATTACTGTGTTTCAATGTACCACTTCAACATTATAAGGGCATGTAAGAAAAAAAAAAAAATCTCAATTACCGTTGGACATCCTTATGGTGTTCATGCCTATGGTTCAAACCTCATCCACCCTCCTCCACTATTTATATATCAAAAACTTTTACCGATAATAATGATAAGTTAGGATAAGAATAATATCGAGATAATTTTAAAACTTCAACGATTAAATTGAAGGACAAAGTTTAGCTACAAAATTAGTTGTAGCCTTAGACTACAAACTTACTTAATATCTTTTTATTGGATGTGAATTTTGACAAATCCACCCTTGGATTACATCTTCTTCTTATATCCTCCATGCTTGCAAAATTTCAAGAAAATTAAAGATCAATAGATATGTCATCAATAAATTTTTTAAATTGCAAGTTTTTGTAATTTAAAATTATGCACAAAATATAAACTTATAGATCATATAGTAAATGATATCCGATTGACACAAAATTTAACATGTGTATTAAGGGCATAAAGAATATGCAATTCAACGTTTAGATTTTCAAAATATGTTGTTGTATTTATTTTATTGAGTGAGTTTGTATCCTTAAGCTACAACCAATTTTGTAACTAAACTTTGTGTTAAATTGAATCAATGAATTTGCTAAAAAAAAAAAAAATGAAACAATGGATGTAAAGACGAAACTAGAATCCCACATGTAGTTCAAAGAATAAAATTGTATTTTCAATTTCCCCAAATATAATACATCTTTCTACTTATTTTCCCTAACGTCCTTGTCAGAAATTTCAATGGACATCACAATTACACAACAAGGATTGCCGTGGCCATAGGCGGCCCATAGCCTCAAATTATTTTTTGCCTAATGGAAATTGAATACATTATTTTGTATCTTTTGGCATTGCATGTCAGTTGTCAAAACTCGTTGAAGATGAAGATTACCAAATTAAAATATAGCCTCTTTTAATTCCTTTTCTCTCTCCCCTTTTACTAATCAGTAAAAAAAAAATATATATTTGCCCATTTGTTGGATTTCTAAGGATGTAATGCAAGTGCAATTTTTAGATATTACGCTTTGGAACATTCATAGGTTCTAGATGAGATCTCTTCTATCTCACTTTAAATTTGAGCTTATCTCTAAATAGGGATGGAGTTAGGATTTGAAGTTAGTGGGCCAATTTTTTTTTTTTTTTTTTTTTTTAAATATATTTTAAAAGTCATCATGAAACTACAAAGAAGCATCTATTTAGGCATTTAGTATTAACAAAACATCAATAAAGACAAAAACACAAAATCATTATTTCTTAAATACATTACAATGCAATCATTGATGAAAAGGGTAATGTTTTTATTTTTATTTTTATTTATTTTTATAATTTTTAAATATTGGAAATCATTTGTGATTGAATCATACATTCATACTAAATGTCATAACAATGTCACTTTCAATGAATAACATCAAAGAATCCATCAAAAATTCATCTTTCATTTTGTTGTGAAGGCTAGTTTTGATAAAATTCATAGCTAGAATTTGATAGAATAACTGAATAGTTTAGTTCATAAATTAGTTTTGATTCAAATTTCTTTTACGGACTTTTTTTATTTTTGTTGGTAAAATTGGTTGATTGGACTAAATTTTCTTTAGTTTTTCTACTAGTGATTTTGTTGTTGGGCTAATTTTTTTTGACTTGCTAATTTCATTTTTGGATTTTAGACCATAATTTTTCTTATGGTATTTAAGAGGGACAATGATATTGTTAGGGGGGGAGGGGGGCAAGTGTAATTTTATTGAACTAAATTGCTAAAATTAGTGTAAGGTGGTGGGCTGTGCTAGCGGTATTGGACTGCTTCCTGCGGCACTAGGCCCAAGTTTTTTGGATAAGGGAGTTGGGACCGGTCTAGCTGCAACTCAAGTTGGTCCGACTTGTGCGCAAACTAGGCCAGGTTTGCCAGGAACGTGCTTGCGGTAGGCAGAGCTGTTTCAGACAAGTTGTGGCAGACAGACATAATAATAATAAAATAAACAAAATATCTGGCCACTAAATGGGAAATGACCGAACAACCCCAAAGCATAACTACAACAATGATAATCACTTTTACAGAAGGAAAAGGACAGAACAAAAATGAACAAGTATTAACATGTATGGGTTAATAAAAAATGTTAGGAAATCAACTAAAGTCTGGTTCGCAAGAGCAAAGCCAGAGAGGAAAGAACGTTCCTCCTCAACGCAATTAATCTCTCAGGAAACGTCCTGCCGTGGAGATTAACTGCCCTGAGGAAAACGGACCTGAGTGGTTTATGCACAGAGGCTCCTTGTGGTTTTAACAGAGAGTAGGATTTTGTGAGGGAGAGAGGGAATCCATCTACCGGTGCATGCCTGCTGTTCTAATTCTCACTTTTATTTTCTTTCTGGTTGTTTTCACTCGTTTCTTTTCTATCTCTTTTTCAAATTCCTATTTCTTAGTCGTGGTTCTCGTTGTTACCCTGTTTTTTGTTCATGGCAAGATCCTCTTTATAGTGCCTGTTGTGACCGGATTTTACTGTTTTAGCCCTTAACCTCCTTTGTCTGGTCTGGGTGTACTAGTCGATTACCACTGGTTCGTATGTGTGCCACCCCCCCATCACTAGACAAAGAAGGGTCTTTTGTTTGTTCGTCTGCCGTGGCACCCATTCCTGCTACGGTTTGGGTTCTTTCTCTCTCCCTGTCCCTCATGGCATGCACCTAGTGGTTCCAACTCAGCTTGCTTCTTTTGAGTAGTAAGTCATCCCAGCAGGACACTTCCCCGAAAGAACCTGAGCCGGAACCTCAAAAATAGATTTTTCCCCTCTCCCCACCACCAAACCACGCCCTCTGAATCTCTGACCCCCCACCTCACCATGCTCTGTATTGGTTGGGTACAGGCTGGTGGTGCCTAGACCTTGCGCGTGCCTTCCTTCCATATGTGTCCAAAATCTGCCTGCTGCCCATTCGTCTGCCGTGGTTCGGAGGCTTGCCTGCCGTCCGTTTTCTTTGACATTTTATGTGGGCTGCTTTTTGATTTCCCGCTCCTCTTAGGAGCTGGGCCTTATTTGATGATGGACCTTATATTTCCTTGGCCCACTTCATGATTTCCCTCATTTCCTGCCATATTGTTCTGTTATTCCTGCTGTAATGATTCAATCCTGCTGGGCCTCTTTTAGGCCAGCCGTTTACTCTTTCCCCCAGTGGCTTGGTATGGTCACTGGTTTTTTCCTACTCACGGGCTCCTGTGTCCCTTTTGTCTTTCTCTTGGGCTTCCTTGGCCCATTTACTTTCTTTGGGCTTCCTTGGCCCTTTTGCTAACTCTGTATTCCCATGGGCTTTTACTAACTTCACTGGGCTTCCCCGGCCCAATTACCTTATTCTCATCCTTGGGGTTCATGGGTCTGCCATAAACCCCTTACTTTCTTAGTTTGCATTACTTTGGGCCTACGACGGCCCTTTCTCACTTTTCTATATCATATACTGCTCATGGGATGCTATTTTTCTCTTTCCGGGCTTCTTTAAGCCCATTTGCCTCTTCGAGACCCATTTGTTTATTTCATGGGCCTGTGATCCATTATTCCTGCCGTTTGGGCCTAATGGTTTTTGCTATCTGTTTGCCAATTCTTTGCTGCCCTTGTTATTGGGCTTTTCTTCTTTCTACCTGGATTCTCACAAATGGCCCTCAACAATTAGTGTATATATATATATATATATATATATATATATTTTTTTTTTTTTTTTTTGGCTGAAAAATTTGGGGGGTGGGGCGCTTGGCCCTAAGGCCAACAAATGGCTCTATCCCTGTCTCCGAAATTGGAGCTTGATAGATGGTGAGGATTGCATAGTCTTTACGGGTTCTAAATCACTAGATGACCTAATTTTTTTTATTTTATATTTTTATAATTTGATAGATACAATAAGGGAGAGAGGAATTTGAACTTTGAAAGTTTCCATTGGAATGCTTACTTGAACTTCAAAACTCTTGGCTGATGAGTCATGACCTAAAAACTATCCAAGATGAAAATGCTATTAGAGAAAATTTCTCTAGAAGTCATGCAAAATCTTCCCCTTTTTATTTATTTATTACTAATTAAGATACCAATATTGAATTTACTTTTTTTTTTAGAATCATATTGAATTTACTTAGGTGATTAAGAAGCTGCCTGTTGGCAAGCTGTGTCTTTATAAATGATTATATTTCTTTCTTTACTTTGAATATTCACTTAGAACTCAAAAGAAAAAATAGTGGGTTAATCCCATATTGGTAAATGAGTGTGAGTTTGACAAAGTTTAGCACCCAAAAGCAAGAAGAAGAACCAGCTACAAGCATCAGATAAGAAGAACTGAACATAGGCTATACGACAGAAAAGGATTTTGTACATATAACAAAGCTACAAGTCGTTTTTGTTCTTTTATTTATCTTCTTAGTGTTCACACGTGCCATAACCACCTGTAACTATCTCTTACATGTGTTCCTTATAATCTACTCAATTAGTTAGTGCTTAGCGAGTTAGTTAGCTTAGTTTCTTGTATAAATATAATCTTGATGTACATAATCATTTATGCTAATACAATCAGAAATTTCTCATCTTTCTTGCTCTCTTGCTCTTTGTTTTCTTCTTCTCTGAAAGTATTAGATTCTTATATGGTATCAGAGCTTAAAGCCACTGTTAAATGGCGTCAAACCCTAGCCCAAATTCCTATTCTTCTTCTTCTTCTTTTGCTCAGCATGAGCTCTCTCCAATGGAGGATCCTCGAAGCCTGTTCTTCCTTCATCACGGTGAATCACCTGGTGCGATTCTGGTTTCTCAATCTTTGACAAAGGACAATTACCCTACATGGGCCAGAGCTATGCAAATGGCTTTGGATGCCAAAAGCAAACTCGGATTCATGGATGGATCTATCACTGCTTCTATGGCAGTCACGCCTCTTGAGAAGCTGGCTTGGTCCAAGAACAATTCCATGATTTCATCTTGGATCTTGAATTCGGTCTCTCCTCATATCACAGCCAGTGTAATTTACAGAGATACGGCTCTTGAAGTCTAGAATGCTCTTAGAAATCGTTTCTCTCAGGCTAATGGACCTAGAATCTCTCAACTTCAAAAGCAGATATCCACGGTTATGTAAGGAGATTCAACAGTAACAAGCTTCTTTATTGGTCATGAAGCAGCTTGGGATTAGTTGTTGAATTTCAGGCCTCTACTATGTTATGCTTGTGGTAAATGTACCAGTGGAGTCAATGACAAAATTACATCTTTTCAACATTAAGATTCGTTGATGCAATTCCTCAATGGATTGAATGACACCTATTCATAAGTCAGAACTCAAATCTTGATGATGGAGCCTATTCCTTCCATTGATAAAGCTTTTCTTTGGTCATTCAAGAAGAGAGACAAAGAGATTTGGGATTCAATGTCAATCTTTCTGTTGAGTCTAATGCTTTAGTAGTCAAGAACCAAAGGTTCACTCAAAGCTCGAATTTTTCTGGCAATGCTGGCAAGAATGTCAAAGGTAATGGAGGAAAAGGAAGACTTATTTGCAGCCATTGTGGTAAAGTTGGTCATGTGATGGAAAAGTGCTACAAGCTTGTAGGGTTTCCACCAGGATACAAGTAGAAGGGCAAAGTTTCTATGGCTAATCAGGTCACAGTTGAAGGAGACCAAGCCCAATCAGATTTCACTCATCAGACTATTTCTTTTCCATTCACCTCAGAGCAATGCCAGTAGCTATTATCAATGTTAAGTGCTCATGCTTCTGCTTCAACTTCCAATACTACAATTCATTCAGCAAATTTTGCACTTTCAGGAAATTCTTGTGAACTGTTTCAAGAATCTATATGCCTGAGCATGGAGCAATCAATATTTACTGTTAATCCTACCAACAAAATTGCTTTTGGTAATGAAACTTGGGTTCTAGATATCGGGGCAACAAATCACAAAGTTCATTCTATTACCCTATTCACTAAAATTACCAGTTGTGTTTCTACTTTTGTTCAATTACCTAATGGTGAGAAGGTAACTGTCACTCACATAGGTACCATTCAAGTCACTTCTACTTTAATCCTTGAGAATGTGCTTTGTGTACCAACCTTTACTTTCAACCTCATATCAGTGAGTAAATTGACTAAGTCTCTATCTTGTTGTCTTGTTTTTCTCTCCAATTATTGTTTCATACAGGACCTTACTTGTTGGAAAACGATTGGAGTGGGTAAACTACATCACAATCTGTACTCGCTGTAATCTTCAAGCATTTGTAATTCTGTTTCAGAAGTTTTCTCCAATCTAAAGTCGGTTTTCAAGTCCTTTGTCAATTTTGTTTCTACTATTTCTTAGCCATATTTTTGGCATCTTAGGCTAGGACATGTGTCTGATGATAAGCTTCAAGCTTTACATCATTGTTTACCAGATGTACCATCTTTACATAGTAATATAGATTGCACTGTTTGTCCTATTGCTAAGTAGAAAAGACTTCCCTTCCCTTTCTTTAATCATATATCTTCTACTGCTTTTGATCTTATTCATTGTGATGTTTGGGGGCCATTTGTTAAAACTACTCATGATGGTTTTCAATATTTCCTTACTATTGTAGATGATGCCATTAGATCTACATGGTTATATCTCATAAAATCTAAATCTGAAACTAGGCCTCTACTGATTTCTTTCTATAACATGATATGTACACAGTTTAATATCAATATTAAAGCCATTAGGACTGACAATGCTCTAGAATTTTTCTTAAAAGATTTCTATGCTAGTCATGGTATAATTCACCTGCATTCTTGTGTTGCTACTCCACAACAAAATTCAGTTGTCTAGAGGAAACACCAACATATCCTTAATATAGCTAGAGCATTGAAATTTCAGTCCAATGTCCCTATTTCTTATTGGGGTGATTGTGTTTTAACTGTTGTGTACATAATAAATAGACTGCCTACTTCAGTTTTAGAGAATAAAACACCATTTGAGAAGTTTTATGGTCAACTCCCATCATTTGATCACTTAAAGGTCTTTGGTTATCTATGTTTTGCTTCCACTTTAGCCCACAATAGAAATAAATTTGAACCTAGATCCACACCTTGTGTTTTTCTTGGGTATCCTTTTGGTGTCGAGGGTTACAAACTTCTTAACTTACTCACCAAGAAAATTTTTATTTTTAGAGATGTACTCTTCCATGAAACTGTGTTTCCTTTTGTTTCTGCTACTTATTCTCCCCATTCCTCTCTTTCTTTGCCTCATATCTTCCTTTCAATTGCTACTGAACCTGACTTTACATCTTCCCTTGTTCCTAAGTCTCTTCCTTCTCCACACACAGACATTTCTGTTGATTCTAGTGCATCCAATCCAGTAGCTCCACCTATCCTTCCATCTTCCGAGACAGCCATACCTTTTCCTTCCATACCTTTACCTGATGCTCCCATTCTTGGTCTTTTTGCAGATTTCAATCATCTTCTTGTAGATTCTCCTTCTCCACCACTTAACTTTAATCCCCCTTTAAGAAAATCTGCTAGAGTTTCCAAACCTTACAAGATTATAAATGCAGCAATGTTACTTGTGATGATCATGCTCTTTCCAACCTTACCAACAAGTCTGGTTTTGCTCCCATCACTTCAGGTACAAAATATCCATTATCTCACTATCTTGACTCCTCTAAATTGTCTTCTTCTTATTCCCTTTATTTTTCCCTAATTGCTACTATCCCTGAACCTAAGTTCTATCATGAGGCTATTAAAGGCCCCAAATGGCAAGATGCCATGACAGCTAAGATCAATGCCTTAGAATCCAACAATACTTGGACCCTTACTCCTTTGCCGTCTTATAAAAGGGCTATAGGCTGTAAATGGGTATATAGAGTGAAGTACAAGGTTGATGGGTTTGTGGAAAGATACAAAGCAAGGCTGGTAGCAAAAAGGTTTACTTAACAGGAGGGGTTGGACTTTACTGAAACTTTCTCTCCTGTTGCTAAGATGACTACTATCAAAACTCTACTTGCTATTGCTGTGAAAGGCTGGCATTTGAGTCAATTGGATGTCAATAACGCATTCCTTCATGGTGATTTGCATGAAGAAGTGTATATGCAGCTTCCTCAAGGCTTTCACAGCAAGGGGGACAATATAGTGTGCAAGCTCAACAAGTCCTTTTATGGTCTTAAGCAGGCCTCAAGGTAGTGATATTCTAAGTTTTCAAATACCTTATTGAAGTATGGTTTCAAGTAGTCCAAGGCAGATTACTCTTTGTTCACTAAGAGGTTCAATAACTCATTCGTAGCGTTACTTGTATATGTAGATGACATATTAATTGCTAGCAATGACATTCAGGCTGTTGATAAATTGAAGGTTTCATTAGATCATGAATTCAAACTCAAAGATCTTGGAGTTCTAAAGTATTTCCTTGGACTTGAAGTGGCAAGATTAGATAAAGGCATTTCCATTTGCCAAAGGAAATATACTCTAGAAGTTTTGAAAGAAGCAGGTATGACAGCATGTAAACCTAGTAAGGTGCCAATGGAGCAAAACCTGAAGTTAAGTAAATTTCATGGCAAACTACTTTCTGATCCAGGGATTTATAGAAGACTGGTGGGAAGATTATTATATCTTACCATCACTAGACCAGATATAGGTTATGCAGTGAATAAACTCAGCCAATTTGTCTCTAAGCTTAGGAAACCACACTTAGATGCAGCTTATAAAAGTTCTTCAATACATCAAAGGGTGTCCTGGCCAAGGCATTTTGTTATCAACCAGGTTTGATATGCATTTGAAGGCTTACACAGATGCTAATTGGGCTTCTTGTGTAGATACAAGAAGGTCCACTACTGGATATTGTGTATTTTTGGAGATTCCTTGATATCATGGAAGTCTAAAAAGTAATCTATAGTGTCCAGATCCTCTGCAAAAATTGAATATAGAGCCATGACAGTGACAGTGTGTGAGATGACATGGTTACTTGTTTTGTTGAGGGATTTGGAAATTTATCACCCACAGCCTACTATACTTTTCTGTGATAATCAAGCAGCCATTCACATTGGAGAAAATCTTGTTTTTCATGAAAGAACCAAGCATATTGAAGTTGACTATCACTTGGTTAGAAATAAAGTGCAAGATAAAATTGTTAGATTGTTTTATACTCCCACACATTCACAATTGGCAGATTTGCTCACTAAAGCTTTAAGTGGTCAACAACACAAATAATTACTTACCAAGATGAACATAGTTAATATTCATAGTTCTGGTTCTCATCTTGAGGAGGACTGTCAAAGTTCAGCACCCAAAAGCAAGAAGAAGAACCAGCTACCAGCATCAGATAAGAAGAACTATCTCTTACACGTGTTCCTTAAAATGTGCTCAGTTAGTTAGTGTTTAGCGAGTTAGTTAGCTTAGTTTCTTGTATAAATATAATCTTGATGTACAGAATCATTTATACTAATACAATTAGAAATTTCTCATCTTTCTTGCTCTCTTGCTCTCTGTTTTCTTCTTCTCTAAAAGTATTAGATTTTTATATGAGTTAAAGAGGTTTAAAGTCTGTGTTGTGTATCTATGAGTTAGACCCTTTTGGATATAAGTTTCTTTAAGATTTTCTCTCCTCTCCCTGTGTGTGTTATGTTCAAAATATTTAGTATTCTCAAAAAAAAAAAAAAAAAAAAAAAAAAAAAAAAAAAAAAACTCAAAAGGCTAGATGCTAAAGGTCAAAATTCTTGATATTCAGTATAGCATTAAAATTCACAAGCCCGTTTGCTTCCTATTTAAAAAAAAATGTTATTGTTCTTAGATTCTCAAAAAAAAAAAAAAAACATAAAAGATTTAGTCAGAGGTTATCAATTCCTTTGATTCTATACTTTAAGCTTCACAATTAACATAAAATGTGTAATTTTCTTTACGATTAAGTTTTATTGAAAATTCAAGATACAAGTTATACAACAACACCTATGGAATTATACCCAAATTTTGTCTTAAAATTATTTTTTCAGATAATTATTCTTGAAAATAGCATGTTTTCAAAGAATATTGAATAATTTTTTTCTAAAACCATTTTTTCCCCAGTTTTGGAAAAATAAATCAATTGAAAACATCATGTTTAATAAGTTTTTATTTTTTGAAAATGGTTTTTAAAAGCTATATTTGAAATTACAGCCAAATTGGTTGGAAGATTCTGCTATTGCACGCTTGCAAGTGCACGAGCACACTCATCACAACACCTTAGCACATTTTGTTGTTGATTATATATGTGTGTGTGTGGGGTTTTTGTTATTGTTGTTGTTTGTTTGTTGTTGAACTGGTCCTAATCTATCCTAAAGTGCTCCTTTGGAGCCAGAATCCTAGACTCTCCTCAACCCATGACAAAATTTGACTCTATACATATTTGAAATAATTTTTTCTAAGCTATTATGTGATAAATTATAAAACTGTCTATATATATTATTTAAAAAAGTAATATGATTAAAACTATACATAGATGGATTAGAACTTAGTAAAGTAAGATAACCCAAATATGTTTAGAGCCGCCAAAAGGCAGGTGGTGAAGGCTTGAAGCACATTTTGTTGTTGAAATTTTTTATTTTTTTGGCTAAAATTTTTTTGTTGTTGTTTTTTTTTTTTTTTGGCTGAATGATTGACTAAATTTTTGTTGAAAAATGAAAACTGTTTTAGTTTATATGGGGAGACTTGGTCTTCCACGGCGTCTATGGGGTGAGACTAGGACATTGTCAATTAAGATTATTATTGACTTGAAATGGCAACTCTCAATCAAAAGATTTTTCAAAGTATTTCATCGAGTGACCATTTTGCTTTAAGATTTTTCAAATGAGAATTAAGAATTATATATTTTTTACTTTATACAAAAGGAAAAAACTTCCATATTCTTATTATGGCCTAATTTGAAGAGTGGCATTGTGATATGGAAAGATGTGTGGTGCGGTCCCGTCACTAATTTGGTTACAACTTGCAAAAGAAGCGTGGAAAATAATCAACGAAATATCTTGTCTAGTCTCCTAAGCACGTGTTAAACAAAAATATGGATTTCTTGAATTTTTGGTTGAGTCCTGATAGAACCAACTCAACTTACTCTTATTTTATTTAATGTTAATACTTTATTTTGTTAGAAATTTAAAAGTTGATTCAAGATTGTGTGCTATGCACTGTGCAGCATTATAAAAGAAGATTCAAAGACATAATTTGGAGGCCCTAAGTTTCAAATAATAAAATTCTCTATGTAGGTACGCACGTGTACGCATACACATATATTAAAAAAAAAAAAAAAAAAAAATCAACTTGGGGCCTCTTTAGATCACCTCTAGCAGTTAATTTAAAATTAAAAATTTCAAAAAATTGGTTATTAAAAATGTTATTTTAGCTAACCACCTCTTTAAATAAACCCATGACAAATTCTTTATTCTTTTTCTAATCCATTTAAATATTTATTATTAATTTTTTTTTATTAGGAAAAAGTTTACAGATGCCCTAAAACATTGGTTTGAAAAATATTTTTAGAAACTTTTTATGAAAAAAATTAAAAAAAACATTTTATATTTTTCCATAAAAGTGATATTATTATTTTTTAAATAATCAATTAATAAATGCTTTAAGAATATCCAGTACCGTTATTATTATTACACGGATTAGGATTCGGTGCAATACCCTAGGTATTAGGGTATCATCGGTGCAATTCACCCATCTTCTCACAATTTTTTTTTATTTTTACTTTTCATCTTTTTAACTTTCACTTTTTACTTCTTTTAACTATTTTCTTTAATTTTTTTGAATCAATGGTTGAAATTGAAAGTTGTTTTTTGTAATTATCAATTTCAATCATTCATAAGAACTGTATCTAGGTATTGCATCTTATCTCAATCCATTATTACACCATCAATCAAGTCAAACATCAAATCAACACCTAACACTTCCCGTCTACCACACAACTACTTTGAAGAACCTAGGCCACCACACATAAAGACCACCTATAAGGCTAGAACATTGGTCATAAAATCCAAATCACATATTGCAAAATTAAATATTTCCGGAAAAAAAAAAAAATTCCCTTGGTCACACCCCCAAGCAACCACCGATTCCAAAGCAACCATTGCTTGATTGCAATGACGACCGGTTCGGGGGCTAATCACTAATAGGTGGTCAACAATCCAAAGAAATTATGGCTTCATTCACCTCAAAATTAACCCAATTTGACACCAATAATGGTAGGTGTTTCTTGGTTCCAATGTATTACATTAAGATGATCTTTCAATGTTTGGATTACATAGACCATCGTTGTGAAATGTTCACGATGATGTTTGGAAGTGGGAGACTATGTTGTCATGAGGCTTCATAATGGGAATGGTGGTTGCTTTTGGCTATGAGTGTGGGGAATGAAGAGAGATAGTTAGAGAGAGGATTTGAATCCTGAATATTTTCGTTAAAAACACCCGCAGATGTTAACCAATTGAGCTTTAAGCCTACAAGGCTCGTGGCCATAGTATAGTGACAGTTTCAATGCATAGAGTAACTATAAATTACAAGAGTATATAATTGGCATAGCCAATAATGTATCTGTTGGAGCTTCAATTTCTGGTTTGTTCTAATAATTTTGGAGAGAAGAATATAGAAGAGTGGTTGGAGATGCTTTTATGGACTCTGGGATTGCCTGAGATTTATTTTGGAGTGCTGGAGATAATTGATCAGGTAACATAAATCACTGAACATAACTTCGTGCAAAAAGCCAATGCCTTACATGTGAGTCATTGATAATGATATGTAATGTGACTCATTAGCAGATAATGAGACCGACATTAGGTCTTCGCCTAAGGGTTTAGTCAAATTTGTCTCGAATATTAACCACATGTGCTAATTCATGATCCACAATTTGGGTATATGAGAATAGTCAGTCAAAAGGTTTTTAGATTAATTTTTTATTTTCTTTAAATTAACTCTAATTGTTTGTTTGTTTCTACATTCTCCTCAATAATTGAGAAAAGACATTTCTCCTGCAAAATCTCATTCATTGTGACTAGGAAAATCACTGATTGTCTTACATTTGAGTTATGAAATAAATACATTCTTCTCTTTTTCCATGTGTGTGTTAAAAATACTTAATATTCTTAAAAAAGAAAAGAAAAAAAAAAAGAGCTATGAATCTATGATATAAAGACCTTTTTATATACACAGTTTCGCCAAACTATAAAATAAACCTAATTTCAATTTGTAATAATAATAATAATAATAATAATAATAATGAATTAATGATTCTCTTATATTTATTATTTTACCTCCACTATTCATTTTTTAAATGTGAACACTACTTTCTTTGCTTTTTAAAATGTGTATATCAATGATTGCGATTGTGAATATTATGTAAAAGAATGGTTGTAAAATAAGTATAAGAGTATACTTAGTCTAATAATAATAATAATAATAATATCATTGATAGTAAGGGATTTGTTAGTTGTGAAGCCAAAAAAGGAAAAAGAAGAAGATGAAGAAGAAGAAGTAGTAGTAGTGCATAACAATATTTCTCAAATGGATTATGGATGTTGCTATTTGTACACCTTAGGTTAGTTTATGGGTAGCCTAAGGTTAGTTACATATTCTCTAATATATAAACTCTTCATTGAGTTCATTGTATTTGTAGTATAAGTGCTTAACATATATAATATATAGCTGTTAAGGACTTTCTCATTATGGACGTGAGCCGTTAAACAAAACCACGTATACTTTTGTATGTGCTCTCTTTTTTATGCTTCCACTCATTATTCAATCATTGCACAACAACTTTCACAATATTTATAACATCTCTTGTTCATTTTAAATTGAAATTATAGGCTGAATATTGATTTTTTTTTTTTAATTATAAAAAATTGAGATATCTCAAAATTCAAATAGAATCAAAATTCGCAGGGTCCCGTTCCTATCTCCGTTTTAAAGAGAGAAGTGCAGTATGGTCTTCGGCTGCACCATGAGTATGAGGTCCCCCTTACCTACAAATACAATGCTAGCAAGGTCAACCATTTTCTACTTGCTTGACAGTTGCCACTAAAGCATGCACCGTCCTTCAAAAGAATTCAAACCCTTGTGAAGATTCTCCTGTTACTCCTTCAGGAACATCTTCTTATATCAACTTTATTGCTCTTAAAGTTGATGCTAAGCCTCTAAAACAGACAACAAGAGTCAAAATCAAACCCAATAATCCTCCTGTTTTATCAAGAAAATCAAGAATGCTTACAAAACGGCCATTTTCAATTCTTCTTTTATTGGTACCTTTGTCCTCCGAATTTTATTGCATTAATAATTGAGACAGCTGAGAAAACATGCAAACCTATTATCAAAACATTAAAAATAAAAACAAAGAAAAAAATGCAAACCCATGTTGCATGCACTGCACATACAAAAGGCTTATTGTGAGGAGTTGAAAAATTTGTAAGCCTTACTGTTATTGGTTGGCTGATCCTGATTCATTAGAAGCCTGAAGTCTTCACACATGGATGCAGAATAGAAAGCCTACTAGACCATATCATTCTGGTTATATGCTTTTTAAAAACATATCCGACTGTAATTTAAATGATTTAATTAATTAAGAAAGCTTTCAAAATATAGTGATTGCTTCTGTTGTTGAATCATCATCCTCAATATAATGATTGCATTTTACTATATCAGGTTGCTAGCAAGCTCTAATACCAATTGAATTAGACCATAAAGTTTGAATATGTTAGATATCATTCTAGTTAAATGCAAATCTTTAAGCTCGTTAATGGTTTCTTGAATAAACAATCAAGTACATTGAAATTTGTGAGTTTCAGTTAGCTCAACTGGTAAACTCTCTGATAGTTAAATAAGATATTTGAGGTTCAATCTCCGACTACACTAAAAACTGATTAGTGTCTTGATTTTTTCATTTGCATGCTGTATGCTGATATTTTTTTTTTTTTGGCCAAGTGCTAACACTGTTTAATACTAATGAGTTCACGAGGGTTAAAAATTCTCATAAGCTTCAAACTATCTACAAAGGCATTCATCAAGTAGACTTAAGATATTTTAGAAAAAGTAGACTTAAGAATGACAAATTAAATGTCATTCTCATAAAGACACTTCAAAGAAGAAAGAGGCTCTCATAGCTTGGTCGGTTTCAAAATGACAATATTGGAAGTGAATTGATTCTTGTATGAAGAAGATACAGCTGGACATTGAAAAGTGAAATAGTAACTTTTTTTTTTTTAGGAAATAGTAATTGGCGTGCTGCTTTAATTTATTTTCATGACCTTTTATGACCATCCATCCTTGTGGTATTAAATTATTAACAGTAGAATTTTCATAGCCACATCCATCAATTGCGATAGTTGTTGACCCGACTATTGCCTTTTGAGAAAAAAAAAATTAAAAATCTTTATCTATTTATTTATTCTCGTTACATTCCAACTTTTTTTTTTTTGGTATATAATTTTCTATTCACTATTCAGGATAGATTTTCATGAATAGAAATTTTTGTTGATATAATTATTTAAAATTACAAAAAGAGTATTAATAATTTTTTGTATGAATCAAACAACAACAAAATAATTTAATTAAAAAAATCAAGACCACAATCAAATAATGGAAAAATGAGTCATTTTTATAAGGAATGTTAATAATCTAAGAGTACCCACTTTGGAGTGCTTCATTAAAGTTTTTTTTCTATATTTATTTATAAAATCAGCATTCAAATTTTAAGGGAAAGAGAAATCGAAACGAACCAATATAACTTCAAATGTCTAATCAGATAATGTACTATTAATTCGGTGCATGTATTAGATGTGACTCATGTGAGAGGAATGATTGAACTATGATATTTTTTTTCAAAAAAAAAAAAAAGAAAGAAAAGGAACTACTACAACCTCAACAGCATAGTAGGACTGTACGTAGCATTGAACTATGATACTGTTAATGGGAATTTACTAGTTTTAGGTCTAATTCACGTCAGTGGACGCTATTTTACAGATCAGCAGGACAAAAAAATTAAAACCATTAGATACATGCCTGTCAATCAAATGTTTTGATCTGCTGACGGCTTTGATTGTGAAGTGTGAACCCATGTCCGATGTTTACACAACACAGCTAGCAGTAAAAAGCTGTGGTGGATAATTCATCAAAAAAAGAAAAAGAAAAAAAGTCCGTAGTGGATTAATTAAAGTAGTCCAAAGGTCTCTCCAAATATAAATTTTATAAATTTCACGTATATTTTTACATTGGGAGTGAATTTTAAAATTTTAATTGTTAGATTGTATTTTTTTATTATATTCTTTATGCATGTAAAATTTCAAGAAGATAAAAAATTAATTGCTATCTCATCAAACAAATGTTAAAATTTCAAATTTTTGTGATATAAAATTGTGTATAAAAAATAAATTTATTAATCAAATAATAAATAATATCCAATTTAAAAGAAATTTGATATGCATGTTAAGAATATAAGGAATATGAAATTTAACTGTTATATTTTCAAAATTCGAAAAAAAAAAAATATATGGAAAGTTTGAAGTTTGGAGAGAAACTTTGTTCATTTGTTTGTGGTTCAAAAAAAAGTTCCTTTTGGGCTTTGGCTATATGATTTTTGTACAGATTTGACCATTCGCATTAGTGTTTGAATAATAATAAAAATATTATATTTTAATCAATTAAATTTAAAATTCATATAAAAATATATTGTTATTATAATAATCGTAAAAATTACATTGATATTATTCATTTTATGTTGAATTTTATTATTATTTCTTTAATTATTTCGAGAATAAAGGAAGATAGTGCATGGTGATTATTGTGTGTGAAAAATAAAAATAAAATCCAGAAAAATTGATAATTTAATAAAATATAGTGTAAAATAAATAATATAACATGTAATGTTTAAAAAAATAAGTATGTAAAATTTTTTTAAAAAAAAATTCTTATATTAAAATTGACAAAAATTTTTGCACTAACTGATGTTCATACTTAATACTCTAATATTTTATGTTAACACTTTTGGCTATAATCCAATTAATTTCGAATTATTATCAAGTGCCAAGCTGGTTGTTCAATAGTGGCCACATGTTCTAATTAAACCATTGTCACTTGAGGAGGATTACCAGGATCAAAACTTTTTACAATACTCAAGTCTTATCCTCCAATATCATATAGATTCATAGAATCCATTGCCAGTACTGATAAATGAACTGACATAATACGAGCTGAACTATGTACTACGTACTAAGCACATTGAACCAACTATGCGCGACAAATTTTAAACTGTATGCAGTCTTTTCCATAGAGAATATCATGATTAATTGAATGGGGATGGAGGTTAATTCAATTAGCAATAGTGTGTTGATTTGTGGGGAAACCCAATCGAAATTCTCATTCTGTAATTGCTATCTATCAGTTGTGGATGGAGAGTGCCCTTTAACCCAAGGGCAAGAGGGCACGCTAAATTGGACTCCACAGTGGACAAATTTAGACTAACCACATCCACCCTAATCAATCACAATATATATTCAACTACTTTAATACCCCAACTTAATTATAAGCTTATGATACTAAGCTCGGCAATTAGCAATAGTGTGATATTATAAGTTAGGGGTAAAACTTAGTACTTTAGGCACAATGAATAGCAAAATTAATTGAATGGGGATGGCGGTTAATTTTTTTTTTTTTGGAATAAATACGAGGTTAATTCAATTAGCCATAGTGTGGTATAATAACTTGAGGGTAAAACTTAGTACTTTAGGCATAATACATTAAGGCATAATACATTAAGTTGTTTGATCAAATTCAAAAACTTGATTGTATCGATCAATAAAAAACAAATAAATTTGTTTGAAGCACAATTAAGTTTAAAACAAGTAAATGTTTGAATTGAATTGGAATCTTAATGTAGTGCAAATCCTGCTAACTTGGTCAGTTTTTTTTTTTTTTTTTTTTTTTTTTTTCAACAACCGTGGTCTAAATGATTTGACATCCTATTATTGGTGATGGTGAGTGCCTGGTTTGGTTGTAGAAAGTAGAAACTAGAAAGTATTTAGTACACTGTGGACCCGCTGCTGTTGTGAGACACCCATTGCATGCAAGAATTTGAAGTTACTTAGCAGACTAGCACCACTGCCACGCAAATCAAGAATCAAAGATGTTGTTTATTTGTGATGTCAGACTGATCAATAATTTGTCTTGAAAAATTCTTGTGTCACACCAAAAGGCACGACATTGGCCACAATTCGCCCATGTGACGAGTTGTGGTTGGTGGAGGGGTATCCTTATATGGACCAATCTTCACCCCTCCACCAACCACAACTCGTCACATGGACGAGTTGTGGCCAATGTCGTGCCTTTGGTGTGGTACAAGAATTACTCATTTGTCTTAGATGATTTTAAATAGTTTCAAAAACCAATCAACCAAGCTTTCATAGCTCAGTTGGTTAGAGCACCCGTTTAGTAAGCGGGAGGTCTTGAGTTCGATTCTCAATGAAAGCAAAGGATTATGAAAACTGAAGTTTTGGGATAGAAAAGATGGTTTTCAACTTTTGGGGAAAACGACTTTTCAGAACTTTGCTCCAAATTGTTTTTAGACTTTTTATGTATAAGAGCTGCCACTTCTGACTTCACCACAAACAGCTTTATTATTATGCTTTGTATTTGGCACATCCTGAACCCCTACTGCAAATGAAAATCAATTTTAATTATGGCAGTTTTGTTGTCTGTGGTGTTTTTCATCTTTTTTTCTTTTCTTTTTTTTCTTCTTTGCAGATTTTCTGCTTGTTCTAGGACAATGTATTTGGTCAGGTTTTTCTATTAAAAAAAAAAAAAAAAAACCCCACTTCAAATGAAAATCAATTTTGAGGTGTCATGGTGACACCTCAAAATTGTGACAGTTTTGTTGCCTGTGGGTTTTTTTTTTTTTTTTTTTTTTTTTTTTGCGATGTGCTATTGTTTTAGACTTTTAGTTCTAGTTGCATTCTGTGACCTTGTTGTATTTGCAGATTTTTCTTCTTGTTCCAGGACAATGTATTTGGTCCAGTTTTTCTAATAAAAGTATGAAACCACTTCATTGCAAGCCAACACCGGTATGATGAAATTCTAAAAATAGTAAAATACTAAATACTACTAATGGTGCATAGATGAAGACTCTGGCAGCAACACCAATCTTGCCAGGCTGGTATGATATAATCAACGAAAAGAAAAGCAGTGAAGCAAAAGAAAATAAAATGAGCAAACTCAGTGATAATCTAACCCCATCAAAATGGAAAAGAATTAACAGTAGTAACAAAACATTTCAAAGCTTTAAAAATGACATATGTTAACTACACAAACGAAGTAAAAGTTTTTAAGTGCATTTTCGCTTCCCTCTTGCATAATGAGTGAAAGATAAGAACTCTACATTCTTTCATAGGTCTAAAGGGTTGGGAAAAGATTATTAAGTCTGCATGGTAATCCATAGAATTCATCATTTCTAAGATCTGAACTATATAAGCTGAACCTCTCCCACCATTGCAAGCTGGTGTCTTTTCTTGTGGCATCAGTTTCAGGAGAGAGTGAGCAATCCAAAATCAAAGCAACCAGTGCAGCCACTGTTGTGTGGGACATGAAAATGACAGTCACCATATCGTCAAACTGCAAGTTATAAGTCAAAATTAAGTAACATGCCAATAATGGGAGCATTAACATATATATTGACTAAATAATTTGATATGTAAGACCAATTCAGTTCAAGACTCGCACCCATCCAGAGCTGGTGTGAACATGTCCAGAGCGGAAATCTATATGATAATATTCTCTGAAGTACTGTGGTACTGAAATGCCCATGAAGAAAGAAAAGCCCAATATGAATTTTGTTCTGAAACTGTTCAAGTTACAGAATTGGAGAAAGCCAAGACCTGCAGAAGCTGCACACAACATTATAAACCAAGTTGCCATTCATTTTTCATTGACAGGAAAAAGCAAATCTCTAAAAACTGAGTATGATGCCCTTATCATAGGGAGGTTTAGGTGAAATAGAATACTTACAAACATAGCCAAAGAACACACAGTACAAAGCTGCTACGATTGGTAGAGGTATAGAAGCGAAAAGCGCTCCAAATTTTCCTGGTCAAGAACATGATTACCCACATTTAAATTGATTACATCTTAAATATGATGCAATAGGCATGATTTAAATCTTCTATATACTACTTTTGGATGCATTTCAGTTCTGAAGATTACAAAGAAAGCAGTTGATGGTGAATGTGAATGATAGGAGTTGTCCTCTCTTCTAGTTTCACATTCTAAGAATAGGATGGAATGTTACATTCAGCTGGGCATGGTTTAGAAACTGATTAAGTTTAATACCTAACACTGCCAGGTCCTCAACAGTGAATTTTGTTTTCGAACAACTATCTTTCTGAAAGAGCTCATATTTAATATAAACCACCAGTTACTGTAAGTGCCAACAAGCTATAAGCATTGACATGATAAGAGTTACTTGAGCTAGCATACCAAACACAGAGAAGAAAATCATAAACCCTGCTGATATTTGGATGACTCTTCGACTTCCAACTCTTGTCAATGCCAATAGACCAGCATTTTCCCTATACATGAAGCAAATCACATAAGGAAAAGTAATAAGGAAAAAATGTTCAAATGCTTGGGTTGTCTTCCTTTATATGTAAATCATGTTGCACCATATGTGTGTGAATCTTGTTATAACACTAAAATATGTTTTTGTGTTTTATGATCTAATAAAGAATCAAACCTCCTTTAATGTTTTTGCCATTCTATATGTCCTTGAAAGTGGGCTCAACCTATGAGAATTGTTCATAATATTTCAAAGAAGGCAATGTATAACCTTCCTCTTATGTTCTATTCATACCTATTTATTATTACTACCATAAAATGTCTCTTCTATAACAACAATAATTTATTTTTTATTTTGGTGACATAAATTCATATAAGACAGTTAGAAAATGTCAAATGAAGTAGTTGTAAGTTGTACTGTAAGCCTAACATTTTTATATTATTGCTAACAATAATAGTTGGTTTTTTGTTGAAAGTTTACCCCTCCCCCCCACTTTTATGTTGTGAACAAATAAAAAAATAAAGGATTTTAATTTTATTTATTTTTAACTTATTTTGATTGAGTATTAGATTGAACCATTTTCTGTTTTTCAACTGCATCAGATCAGATCACCATTAACAGATGATATCCAAAATAAACCTACTAGTCCATAAACTAGAGTTAGAGGTGGAGCCAGAAGACCTTTATCTGATTTGCTCTATAATAGTTTTTTTTTTTTGATAGGATGCTCTATAATAGTTTATATTGAATAAGAGGTTTGAACTTCTTACACTGAAGCACAAGCGCCAGTTACACATCCAAACATGCCATTGAGCAAAACTCCTACTCCCTGAGAATCAAACAAATGGCAGAAGTGAAGGAGCAGCAAAAATTTAGTCTACAATGAATAGAGAGAGAATCATGATATGTAAATGAGACATCACATAGACACATCTTACCAGCCAGCCAACTCCACGGCTAATAACAGAAGGTGGCACTGGTGTGGCACTGCCATATCTAGCTGTTGCAAAAAATGTACCAGTAGACTGCAAATAAAAGGGGAAAATTAAGAGAAATATTTTGCATGTCTTTCTTTTTTTCTGATTTTAGAATGATGAAAACATGTTTTTCATATTCATAAAGTAAAAACAAAAACTGAGAATTTACATGCATAATTTATTGCATACTAGGTTCTGCTTTTGGAAGTAAATTAGAGAAATTGATGGCAGGGTAGCTAGCTAATAAACAAAAAACACATGAAATAGCTGTTAAAAAGTAAACCTCAAAAGTTGAAACAAAAGAAGCAGCCATCATGGCAAAAGCTTCCCCAGCATGAAATGTGGGGCTTCCCCATTGAAACGGGTAAGGAATATATACCCTGCATGTGATAAAACAATGGCATAATGTCATATAATGTAATCACACTATTCAGTAAGAAGGTGAAAAACATTGGCTAAGTTGTCTGAATGATTATGGTCTTTCCATATAATTGGGTGAATTCATAAATTGAAAGAGTAAAGTCAACAAAGGACAATGGTCTATCAAAATGAAAGAATATAACACCATTTCTATGTTGAATTATATAAGTAATAAATGTGGCATTTATTTGCACTGATTCATACTTTTGTAACATCTTGGAAGCGTTAAAATGTAAAGAATAGAAATAACACCCTCCATAATACAAAGGATGATCATGATGTGGTAAAAGGAAATATCCTGTTTTTTTTTTTTTTTTAAATCTTCTTTCTCATTATTTTATATTTCAAAAGTATTAATGTAGAATCTCTTGCAGCTTTATGAACAATATGAATGGAACATTGAAAGGGAAGAAAGATAAAAATCTACTTAACAAAGAGGCCATTATGGGTTTAGAACATGATGTCTAGCTCCTGAATTAAAAGAGGGGGGGGGGGGGGGGGGGGCGCTTACTTTTAGGTGCATTTAGGTATTTACAATGTTAACTGTGATTATCAAATGTTAATCTCAATCTCAGATATGCCTCATGAAAGTAAGAGGGGAGATTTATGTGGTTTCAAGAGGGGGGGACGAAAACAGTTACATAATACTTATATGAGCTTGTTTGAAAAATCTCACCAAGGAGCTGCAGTAAAGAGTCCAGCACGATCTGTGCGGCAACTAATCTGAGTTTTTGCAGGTCTGTTGTTATACACACCACTTGAGGTGAGAAGTTGTGCATATATCCATACAATTGAAACTGAGAAGAGCACTGCAAATCGATCCCATATTGGCCTCTTTGGTATCAAAATTTGAGGAAGATACTGCAAAAGCATAAACCGACACCAGAAGTGAAAAATAAAGAAGAAAGAGAATCATCAATCATCAAACTTCATATGATACACACACATATATATAAAGCACATTTACCTCACTCCCCACTCCATCTTATGAGGGGAAGGAAGGAATTTGAGCTAGAGCTCGTTGGCAGTTTGAAAAATGATCATATTAAGCAACACATTATGCAGGTAGAGAGTTAGGCCTTTAATATCTATCTACTACTGTCCTACAAACAAAGTACGCCCAATTGAATGACAAATTTCCTTGATGCATCCTTTAATTTAAAAATAACAGTCAATTTCCACTCAACCCTACTCTATTTAACAAGTATTGTTATTGAAAACAAAGTCATAGACTCTTCATCTCTCTCTCTCTCTCTAGAAACAAGAGTCTTCCAGTGGTTTGTCCTAGAGAGAATTTTATCCCTAACCAATTCTCAAATAAATAATATGATATGGTGTGATCCTAAATGGGCGTCACCCAGGATAAATATAATTATGGTGGGGTGAAGAGAGTGACTGGATTGGAAGAGAACCTGGCTACTTGCCTGAGAGATGAAAACCATTACAATCAACCCGGGAAGCCCAATTTCAACACATTTTGCCAGCTGCAACATAAAAAGGAAGAAAAACATGGAAAATCTTGCAAGTCAAACAAAAAAAAGAATGCTTTGATAAAAAATTAGCAATTATTAATTAGGGTAAAGATAAAAGATTTAGAACTCTTTACCATGGGGAAACCAAGATGATAAAGCCCAAAACCCGTCAAAGTTACATATGGAACAACAGAAAGGGGGCTCAGAAACCTAATTCAGCAAGCAATTAAAGAAATTAACAATCATGAGATAGCTAACACATTATTTTCTTGTAAACTAATAAATAAGCCTAGGAATTTATGAAACTGGAAATTATGGATAACATACCTAACAGCATTTCTCCAAAAGCCTAAGAAACCCATCACAGTTTGGAAACATGCAGTGATAATTAAAGCACCTTGTATCCCTCTCATAGTCTCCATGAACCTCTGAAAATTCACCCACGAGGCGAAGGGATTAGTATAGCACAATGTCAAACCACTGAATTAAAATACAAAATTACCAAAAAAAAAAGAAAAAGCCAAAGCCAAAGAAATGTATAAAGATCAACCTCATGAGGATCTGTATATGCATTATATCTACGGGCTAATACAATTGAAGTTGTGGGTATAATATATGAATATGAACCCACAACCACAGAGGGAAGTCTGGTCCCAAATAAAGACTGCAATAGTGTGCTCAATCCTGAAACAAAAAGTAAGGTCTGTATCACTCTAGCCTTCTCAGCCTGCAATGACAAAAAAAACCTCAAGTAAATTAAATAAGTAGGCAAATTAATCAAGAAAGAAGAGAAACAACATTCAAGAAAATGTAGTCTAATCCTTACATCATTGCCTCCCATTTGAGGAACAATGATACTTGGGATCAAAACGGTAATGCCAAGCGTCAGTACATAATGCTGGAATCCCAACACAACAGCTTCAGCTGCATCATGACAAAAATGTAAGTCCTTCTCATCCAAATTTGGACTTAAATTACAATGAAAGATTATTATTATTATTTTTTTTTTAAAAGACACATAAATATTGAATTAAGAATTTACATTAATTTTTTGCATTGGTAAATCTAATTGGTAAATGGATTAGGACAATGATCCAATAAACTAAAATAAAGATCAAAGGTGAAACATAACATCAAGAAGCAAAATCAATGTAAAGACATTACGCCAAAAAAATCTTGTAGCTCAATATCATGTTCTCCTTTACACATGGAAAACAAAGATTCAAATTCCCCCTCTCATTCTTGCAACTATCGAATTATCAAAAAGTATAAAACGTGGCTATATATTTATGGAGAGAGAGAGAGAGAGAGAGAGAGAGTACGGACGCCATGGAGGAGGACTGTTAATGCAATACTGAATGCCAGGTAGCTGCTCCTTTACCGGTTGTGGTTGAACCTCCTCAGGCTTTTTGTTGTTGTTGTTGTTGCCACCACCTCCATTACCAGTATTGTCAGCATTGTTGCCACCACCACTGTTACCAGCATTGTTGCCGCCACCTTGTGCCATGTCTTTTTGAGAAACTGTTACAAGGGAGGGAAGGTCAAGAAAAGAAAAAAGGTTTATTATAGAAGGAGAGCTAAAAGTCTAAACAAGTGACTAGTGTTCTTGAAAAAAATTCGACCGTTACATGTATTTATAAGGAGATATCATTATAAAAGACTAAATCAATTTAATAATTATCAGAAAGAATGATAATCATACTTAATGCTGCAGTAATGCATTAGCCTTCAATCAAAAGTAATATGATTGATGGAATAAATAAGTTAGAAAGACTAAGATATTTGAAATAGTACAGTTTTGAAAGAAGAAAAATAAACAAATTAAGATGTTAATTATTTACTCTTTTTGTTCGCAGAGCCATGAGCAAGGCCTCCCCACTTCTACAGTGTACAGTACAGATCATTCGCTCTCGCTAGTCGGCGACTTCTTCAGCAATGGATTAACAAAAAATAAATGTTTAACTAAAATAAATGGGAAATCAAATATGCCATTTTACCAAATAGAGATATATAATATCACCGTTAATTCTTTTTTTCTTTTTCTTTTTTTTTTGAGATAAAAGATCGACCGTTAATTCATTTCTGATTAGTACTACCTATAGTTAGTATCTTTATTTATTTATTTATTTATTACCAAAATCTAGTTTTCTACTAGTTGTTAGAACGGTTACAAAAATGAAATCTTTGGACTTATTTCCTTAATGAATGGTACATGATTTGTCTTTCATTGCTGGGTTTAAATTGTCATTATTTACAAAGATTTCCATAATAATTCATTTTTAATTGGGAATGATTCACCACGTAATGGTGATTAATGGAATTGAAAGAATTATAATGGGAAGGAAAGTGGGGAGCATGAACGAGTTTTAAAATATATATATATATATATATATATTTATAACTTAGTTAATTATTAAAAAAAAAAATTATTTTCTTTTAGTTGGAGTAAAAATGAGTAATAAACGAGTAAGAAAGAAAGTAATATATCGGCTAAATTTTTTTGAATGATGCAGATCAATTCAGTTAAGCCCCCATTCTTATACTGATCAAGGACTCATGGTGATATCAAGTGATAGTTAGATTCATATCTTCTATTCCCATCTTGACCCCAATAGAAGCTGATGATCAATTACAAAATCAGAAAAAAGATTCATTCAACTGGCACAAATTTATATTTGAGTATCAAAATTAATCACTTAGAAGAAAAAAAAGAAAAAAAAAAAAAAAAAACCAGCGTCTTTTTAGCCATCATAGTCCAACAGAAATCTCTCACCGTGAAACTTGAGGACAAAGACAATAGTAAATAAATAATCAGGTCCATTGCAACAGAATAGCAACGGGCAATTATGAGTCATAATTGCCTTTTATGGATAAAAATCTCTTAGTTTTTGAGTTTTTTTTTTTAATTTCTTAAACTGAGGGTGTTTTTTACCTAAATTATTTCTTAAAAAAATGAATGTGAAGGAAAAAAAATTCTTAAATTTTAAGAATTCTCATTTTGAATTTAAAATGAAATTTATTATTTGACATTTATGATCCTATTTCTAAGAGAAGTTACATTTCATTAATAAGAGTATTTTTGAACCACATAAATGTCTAGTTTAAAGAGGAGAATCCTCTCTTATATATATATATATAGTAAAGAAGTATAATATATAGTAAAGAAGTATAGATAACATTATTTCAAAATACCACTAGTATTTTGGGAAAGGCGTTGGACACAAGCTTAGAGAATTCTTCAATGGCCCATCTAGAGATGATTTTGCAGATAAAAGCAAGAAACAAAGTACTGCAAAAGCTACTGTATACCAAAACCTGACAGGTATTTAACCACATTAACTACTTGATAGCAGAGAGCCAGAGAGTAATGTAAGGCAATATCTATACATAAGAATGGCTATATCAAAATTGTAAAGTAGTGACTTCCAGTTCTTTTTCTCTTTTCTTTTTGGGAAGGGGGGGTTATCTTATGCATCGCTTATATGCATCCTATCTCTCACATGATATAAATCCCACAAGTGTGTCAGCCCGTAGCATGTTAGAGGCGGGATGCATATAGCCGCTGCATGAGATACTTCATGGGGATGCGGGAAAGGTGCTAATTATTCTGATTCTTCTATGGTGATGCACAGATTTGTGGTCAAATCCATTAAAGAGAGTGACCAAACCAAGTAAATGAAATTTATTGTATCACTTGCCTATTTAGGAGGGCGGTTTAGAACCACTTTCTTAAAGTAAATCTAAAACCCTAAATTTTTTTCTAGGTACAGCTCTTTCAAACAATCCATTTTCAAAATACTGAAAAACAAACTGCACCAAACAGGCATGGATCAATATGATATCAATCAATTTAAACAGTATTAATTACTTCTTCCCTTTCTCCTTCTCCAGCAGCCACTTCTAGCAAACCTGCATTCAAGATATACTTTCTCAGGAAAAATAAAAATGTTAACTTAAAAGGTTTTCATTGATAATTAATCCGAATAACCTGAATTAGTCACGAGAGATTCTAAAGTTTCCTTTTTGCATTTTAAAAGCAACCAATTGAAGCATAATGTAACGTAAAAAAAAATAATTAAAAAAAAATAAAAATTGAAGCATAATGAGTGAACAATCAAATAAAACATCAGTAATGATTAAAGATATTGAGTCTAGGCAACACTAATTAAAATTGCCAAAGTGACGTTTTTTCACAAGCAGTAATGATTAAAGATGTGTGTGTGTGTGAGAGAGGGAAAGTTAAAAACTCAAATGCTTCAGAGTATCTTCTAGAATACTTATTCGGTTATGGCAGTAATCTTTACGCAAGTCAACTTTTGCGCATTATTAAAAACTCAGGGATTCCAGACTAACAGAAATGCTATTTCATTTTAAGATCATAAGAGTTCTGCGTGCATAAAATTTCTAACTGCAGATACATAATATGGCACAGTCATAAAAGGGTTCTTAAGTTTTAGTAGAAGGTAAAATTAGTCATTCTAGAGACCATTAATATTAACTGGTTAAGAAAGGGTTGGAATCTATATTAAGTTCATGCCCACATAAAAAGACCGGCCTTGATCAGTGAGCAAACCAGAAAGAACACACCCTTGGATTATCTATCTATTATGGAAAACATATAAAAAGAGAATAAATAACCTCCTTAAGAACTATGATGTCTTATAAGTTCTAATTATTTTTCCAAGATTTCATTGCCAAGCATAAAATTTTATTATCATCCAAAAATGACAAGTCAACATCACCTTTAACAAACAAATTCTTATTAAAAACTATATGTACTATAATCATCTGTCAAGTCTTTCAGTATAGTTACCATTAATAAGCCAATTTTGTATACTGCATTTGCATTTCTTAATTCTAAGCTCAACTTACGGAATTTAACGGCTAACATGTTTCATCTTTCAGAGCAGTGTCTCAAATTTTCCTCAGAAACTAGAAGTCCTACCTACACAACTAGTTGCTGACTTATGACCCAAATCCCTTTCTCCGTTTCAGTTTAACACCTCCTAAAGCTTCATGTAATAACTTTCCCCTACACATTGTACAAATATCATTGCTGAAACAATCGTTTATCAGAAACTGACATTAGCAAATTGCAACCCACAATGCCACATTTAAAATCGGTATCACCAACTGACATCCGATTTCCATCTCATCTGATGAAAATGATATAATCAAAAGATAAAATGGAACACCACACGAAGAAAAACTAAATATTCTAAAGATATACCTCAATGAACCTCAAGTTTCCATATAAAGTTTCTCAACTCCCAGTGGGCAAGCATCATTTTGTTGTGTAATTCCCCTTGTTGAAAATCATACACAGAATACCAAATACTATGATTTGCATTTTGCAAAGATTAATATCCTCCAACTCAAGTAATGCATCACATTCACGAACACATTATGTCTAAAACAATTACAATTACTTATTAATGAATGTGCTGCTTATCATTTAAGTCATGTTCAACATAACATGCTTTTTAAACTATTCTATTAAAGTAATGCATGCTTGGCCACTTGATAATATATAATAAGCTACCTTATTGAATTTACAGTAAGTATAGTTTATAACAAATTTCAGAATAAGGTGCTCTTAATATGCTCTCACAACAAATAAGGAAAGCATTATAATTCTTCAACAACCCCCCACCCCCTCTCTCTCTCTCTAGTCAGACAATGCTTATCTAATTCTCTAAACGTTATTGTGATTTATTAGCTAATTCTTTAAGACAACACCTTCAATTATGTGTAACATTTAAAGTTAAAGAACCAGAAGGATAGTACTTTTCTTTAAGCAGAATTATCATTTACTATCAACCAAAATAACCCGATCATTGCTTCCACCCCTCGACTTCTCGATTTGTTATTTTGTGTAACGGTTGCATACAACCTTCTTTTTGCGTGGGAGTGGGACCCACCTCCGACTGAGAACAGTTCCACACAATACCACCTCCGAGTTCTCAGACTGCTACATCAAAATTCACGAAACTCTATCAACACGCTAAACCTATGGTTTAAAGCTTAACCTATTCATTGCACTCTCCTTAACAACATATTAAAATTGTTTCAATCATTTCAGTTCATCATAAACACATATAAACGAAACACACAAAATTCTTAGAAAGCAAGCAAACAACATTGCATATGCTAACCAAATTCTAATCATTCATACTCAACAGCAACAAACAAAGGCATTATTGATTCCAAAATCTCCATTTACACACACACACACACACACAATGATAGCAAAGGGAACAAGGTTATCTCACCAAAATAAGCACCATTGCACCAAAAACCGCAGAGCAATTGAAACTAATTCGATTTCTTCGGCTCGGTGATCGATCTCTGATTGTGAACACCGCCAATCTCTCCCTTCTTAACCCAAACCATTCCGGCACCACTAGGTTTCTGTATCTCTTTGCGATCACCAGACTTGGAAGAGCCTTTGTAATCCCTGTAACTTCCTCCAAAGCCCCGATTGTCTCTGTGACCGTGATAAATACCGGTGTTCGGCCTCGTCACTCTAACATTCCCTTTTCCGATTGTGAAATCCCCAAATTTCCGTTCAATCTCCGCCGTCGGCCTGAATTCACTCTTTGTTCCCTCCGATTCGCCGTTCGTTCTCGCCGGAGAGTTCTCCTTCTCGCCAATCACTTTCGGCGCGTGTGACGCACCTCCCGTCACCTCCACCTCCTCCTTCTCCTTCTCTTTCTCTTCCTCTGACCTAGGTTTCATTTTCTTCTTCTTCTTCGGTTTCTTCTTGTTCTTCTTCTCATTGTTGTTCTCCTTGGCTTCCTCGCCAGTTTGCTCCTTCTGAGCACTCACATTCCCGATACCAACCTCCACGGCCACGAGCGCCGCCGGCTCCTCCGGCTTCTTCGCAGGGCTCACCTTCACCACCACTCGGCGATTTTCCCGCCAAATTTGCAGTCTCCGGTCGGGCTTGCGATCATTCGCGTTGAATTTGAGACGACCCTGGCTCTGAACCAGTTTTCGCTTCCGCTCTTCTTCCTCTTTTTCCCGAAGCTTCTGCAGCTGAAGCTTCCTTTGTCGTTCCTTTTCTTCTTGTGCTGCTGCTTCCTCTTGCTCCTCCTCCTTCTTCAGCTTGCTTTGTTTCTCTTGAAGCCATCGTTCCTCGAGTTGAACAATCGTGACGAAGTTGGAAGGCACAGAAGGACCGTTCTTCTTCTTGTTCTTGCTGTTGTTGTTGTGATTGTTGTTGCTGTTCTTGACTTCGTCCACCTCCATTGGAAGCACCACCACAAAAAGGAAAGAAAGCAAGGAAACAGTAACAAACTGTTTTTTGCTTTAGGAAAGAGAAACAAAAACTGTTTTACCAGTGGAGCCTCCTAAAATAGAGCCAGAACTCTGAAGACTATTTAATTATAGTAAATATGAAATTTGCAAGTCTGTTAATTAAAGGACAAAAAAAAAAAAAAAAATGATATGATTTAAGTACAAGTGTACAACCATAGCCCATGGATACTATAGTTTAGATTCCCAATTTGATATTGACCTGTTCAATAAAAACTTGAATAATTACTGCTTATCCATTTGTGGTATGCCTTAAATTTAATTTATCTATTTGTAATTTTATTTTTGACATTTTACCCTTCTGTGGTTCATTCTGTATATACTCTATAACCCACCTCTAATTATTCCGTTACCCTAACACATTTCATCAAAAAATCAAACAAAAAATTAGATCAAACACTCATCTCCCACACACTCTCTCATGCTTGCTCACCTATTCTAAACCCTTGATTCTACATTGCTACCCGCCTAATTTTAGACCGAGAAATCGATTGGGTTTTGTTTGTGCAAGGACACCGAGGAAGAAGACCCACCTGATTTCTCCTCCGGTACTTTTCTTATTTCACAGCTCTCTCTTTCTGACCCTCTATTTAGTTTCCGAGAAAACCGTCGGAAAATTAGTTTTTTTTTTTTTTTTTTTTTCTTCTTATTAGTATTTGGTTGCTGAGAAAACTGATCGGGAGAATAGAAATGTAGCTAGCTCAATGGAAACTGAAAATGAAGGAAATGAAAAATTTTTAGGCGTAGTTGGTGTTTGGTTGCTGAGAAAACTGTGGGAGAGAATGGAAATTGAAAAATCTAATCCTTTTTCGGAGGGTCAAATTTACTATTTGGTTGCAAAGAGAATGAAGGAAATGGAAAAAAGAATGAAACTTCTTTTTTTTTTTTGGAATTTCTGAATCTGTAATGAACTGTTATTTACTTGGCCCTAATTGTTGTATTAATCTCATTTGGGGGTTTGAATCCAAGTTTCTGTTTGAATGCTGTGAAAATGGAAAATAAAATTTGAAACTTCAATATTATTGTTGTTTTGGTTCTTGGGAAATTGAAGCTCTACTTAACAAAGTCAAAGAGAAAAAAGAAAAAGAATTCAACCCAAGTAGCCTTACAGGTTGTGTTAGGCTTAATTCTATATGAGTGCATTGCTTTATTATCAGGAAAGAAACTAATTAGAATACAAAAGTATCATAGAAAATCTTATTTTTCTTTGTTCACTTTTCATAGATGTAGTTGGAAGTGGGTCTCCTTCCTTCTTGTTCTTGCACAAACAAAACTCAGTTGATTTCTCACTCTAAAAATCAGGTGGGTAGCAATGTAAAATCAAGGGTTTAGAATGGGTGAGCAAGCGTGAGAGAGTGTGTGGGAGAGGAGTGTTTGATCTGATTTCTTGTTTGATTTTTTGATGAAACGTGTTAGAGTAACAGAATAATTAGAGGTTGGTTACGGAGCATAGACGGAATGAACCATGAGTGGGTAAAGTGTCAAAAATGAAATCACAGGTAGGTAAGTTAAATTTGAGGCAAATCACAGGTGGGTAAGATGTAATTACCCCTAAAAACTTAAAAAGATAATGTACTATTTCTATTTTTTTAAAAAAAAGTTTTTACCTTATCAGTTTCTATCTTTTAATCCATTTTTTATTTATTTATTAAATCTAGAGTTTTTTTTATTGTTTTTTTTTTTTTTTTATTGTTTTGTTGAGAATCATTAAATCTAGAGTTTTAGTTGTAGAGTTTAGTGGGGAAGGATCCCTTCCTATTTTGATTCTGCTATACTTTCTAATTTAAAAATCATATATACACCACAAAATCAAATAAATTTACAAATTCGATTAAGAATTGAAGGGGATTAGAGAATTCCAATGAAAGGGGAGGACTCAATAGGAGACTTGGAAGAGTATTCTATATTTAGACGTAGGACATGTAGTATTTAAAAAATCAAATGTCATATGTTGCACATTTGAGACTTAGTAAAGAAAAAATATATTGGAAAGTGTCAGTTGAGTTATAAGGATCTTATCTTTATCCCTATTTAGTAGGGTTGTAAGAAGTATAATTTTAGCTCGAGAACTTTAATTATAGAATTAAAAATTTAACTAAAAAAATGCTTTAATATAAGGCGCGTGGCAAATTATGGTACCAAAGTTCTTCAAAGTTATTAGAAAACAGTTTGGTAATAGATTTTAAATGTGAAAAATGGTGATAGATGAAAAAAAAAAAAAATACAACTAGCATATTATTGAGCTTTATCACTAAAACTGATAATTTCAACATTAGAGAAAAAAAATTGGTTAAAGTGAATTGGGGTAGAGTAAAAAGAGAAATACTAAAATGTGTCAATTGAGTTACAAGACTTATCCCTATTTCTATTTAGTACTGACGTAATAAGTAAATTGTTAGCTCTACAGCTTTAATGGCAATGATTTTACGATAAATAATTTTAAAATGTTTTATTATAAGGCGTTTGGCAAATTTTGGTAACCAATTACTAAAGAGATTTTTTTAAAAAAAATAGTAAAAAGATTTTAAATGTGAAAAATGGCCATAGATGATAGATGAAAAAAAAGCTACAATGGTATATTAACGAGCTTAATGCTAAAAATCATTCTTAAAAAAAAAAAAACTTAATGCTAAAACTCAATATCCCGCCAATTGTGTTCCTTCCAATTTAGGAGGAAAGAGAGAAAGAAGAAAGAAGTTAAAATGTTAAAGGTGAGAAGAAAAAAGAAAAAAAAAAGGGCTATTTGGGGTGTGTTTGGATAGAACTTATTTTGCTGAAACTGAAAACTGAAAACTGAAAACACTGTAGCAAAATAATTTTAAAATGTGTGAATAGTATTGTGGGACCCATTTTTAATGAAAAAATTGATAAAAAATGAAATTTGTGGGTCCATAAACAGTACACGGCCCACTGATTGACAGAAATGTCAAAAAAAAAAGGTCAAACAGTACTGAACAGTACTCCTGTCCCCTGAAACGCGTGTGGAAAAAAAAAAAAAAAAAAAAAAAAAGAAGCAAAACGCAAAACGCAAAAGCAAAACTCAGGAACCAAACACACACTTGGTAAGAGTATTTAAACATTTTTTGTTTTTTTTGTTTTTGTTTTGTAATCCATAAAATGGTTGGTTTCACACTTAAATTTATTGTTTGGCTAATATTTTGTAAATACAGTTTTCAAAAAACTGTATCTTATTTTCCTGATTAAAAATAAGATTTTGAAAACAGCTAAAGGAGTGTTTTCAAGATACCAAAAATGTTTATAATGACATAGTTGTAAATAAATTGAAATAAGTGGACTCCACATATTTGTCCAAATTCTTTCATCTCTTAAATTAAGGAGTTTATTTTTATCACAAAAAGAATTCCTACACTTCAAATTTGAAACTTATTATTAAAAAAAAGTATTCATTATCATTATCCACACAAAAAAGTAATGTACAGATTGTACGTGTTACTTTTTGTATTTTTTTTTATAAATTTTAAAAATAAAAATGGTTTCTCAAACAATTTTTTTTGTTTTTATTATTTTGAAAATTATTCTTAAAAGTGGAAGTCAAACACATATAATATAAAAATCATTATCTAAAAACTATTTTTAAGTCTAATTTTTTTTTAAAATTATTTTTCTACTGTTTTGAAAATAAAAACAAAAATCCCCTACCAATCAAGTTTATTTTTATTTATTCTTTTTTAGGATTTATTTTATCTCTTTCTTTGCTTAGCGAAGAAGTTGTACTTTACTTCTTTCAGAAGTCTGACGCATTACTTTTTTCATTTACCTTTGGGAAAAAAACATTATATAAATGCTCTCATTATGCATCGCTAACTGATAAAACTATCAACTGTTAATGTGGCCCTACGTTGCTTGATATTTTTTTCCCTGCTCCATATGTGAATCAAATACTGCCAGATCAGATTATTAAAAACAAAATAAAAAAATACTGCCAGATCATACAACACAAGGAAAGTTTTTTTTTTTTTTAATTATATTTTGGTTGACCAATTTTAACATTTTTTTAAAAATAACAATTTATAGCATTTTCAATCTTGAAATTTCTGAATGCTATTCATTTGATGTTTTCTATGTCATTTATAGTTATGATAAGATTTGAATTTATAAGACTTCCGCTCCATGAATTATTTTTTTTAATTATTAGATAAAGATACTAATTAATTTTGGGTTAGAGGATATCTAAATCTAGGTCACACTATTCAATAATAATTAAATAATTTTACTAGTTAAACTAATTAGAACATATTTGATGAAGTATAAGTATAACAAAAACATCTAGAATTTAAATCTTCCTATCTCATTGTTGTAACTATCAAATTATCCAAGGGGGAGAGAGGGACTACTTAGGATTGTTGAGACTTGAGCGACAACCCCAGTTGAGAGAGTACAATAAGGAGATAGGAAGTCTGAGTATAAAAAAGTTAATCAATTAGAAATTTTAGGGCTTTTATTTATATACATAAATATCATATCTTAGTATTGATGTGAATATCAATTTAGTCTTTTTATATATATTTCTAAAAAAAATTTCTTATATGTTTGATTTAATTAATTATTCCCATGGATAGTAGATTTGTGACAAATTAAACTGTCCGTTGGTCCTATAAAAAATAAAAATTATTTGTTGATATTGTGGGGAAGTGTACCTGAATCCGCCCTAAAGACTTTGGCCCAAAGAGGAAATCCGAGAAGTGGATTTGGCCTAGGGTCCAGCAAAAGATAAAAGGGACTTCTAACAAGAAGAGACCATTTGGGCCCTCAACCGAGGTAATCCGCTATACCCATCCTTCCTGAGGACCATTTGGGCTCACTACCGAGGTAATTAGCAAAACCTTTCTTTCCTGAGGACACGAAGACTAGCCGAGAAGTGACTTTCCTCTCAAGCCGGGGTCTCCCTTTATTCACCTTTCTCCTGAGAAACACATCGAAGAAAACACAAAGCCCAATATAATAGTCACCTCTGCATAAATGAGCTCCCCTCACCTAATTTCAGCCACATTAAATGCTAAATAACTAACCTGAATAGTAAAAACATCCCCCAAAGTCCTTCTTCATGATCAAGAAATAACAAGATAAGAGATTGATGGGACAAGTATCCCCTCAAATCCAGCTAAGAGCTGGATAGCTGGACAATGAAGGGATGTGGCTATAAAAAGGGGAGGGGAGCAATAAGAATGGAGAGGTAGAAAAAAGAGGACTTAAGCAAGAACAAGAGATAGGATGAGAGTTAGAACTTTTTACTTGTATTCAACCCTCAGAACCCCTCTTTGTACCACAGGAACACCCCTTTTTCATATATAAACACATGATTCAGTTTCCTTTTGTCTTTAACTATCCTTTTAATCTTCCCATTGTGAATTTCTATTTCCCACTTCTTAGAAATTAGTTGTGTTGATCAAGAACTTTTTTTAGTGTTTTTGACTCCCACATATATGTTTTATTAAAATCAAGGGATGTAATCATGTTACACACATAGTAACAATGTATCAAAATTATTGATCACATGGTAGAAAACTAGAAATTATGTGTAAATTGTGATTAATGAAATTAAGTTTTAACCATAAAGATTAAAGATGAAAAGAATGTTTGCCTTGTAGTAAAACTAATACATAGGGATCAATTGTTGGACAAAATGGGCTTTTGCCCTTTTCGGACAAATTAATTAGTCTTTTGCCCTTCTTCCCAAACTAATTAGGGAAATACCCCTCTTTTGAAACTCGACTTTCTCAAAATCGAGTTAAAAAAAATAAAAAATTTCTGGAGCCCTATAATGACGTTTTTAAGGACCTATAGTGACGTTTTAAGAACCTATAGTGACGTTTTATAATGACTAGACTCTGACAAGGATAGAATTTGAGTTAACATGGCTCATTTGTCAATCAAGAATTAAGATTTCCAACAAATTGCCAATTACTTATTTAACACAGAGCTAGTTTTGTATTTTATAGGATTTTAAAACCAATTCACCTGTAAAATCAAACTCCTACTTTAATTCCTTTTGGTGCTACAAAGAGCACAGGTGAAACTTTTTAGTGCGAGTGCTATTAATTTAGACCAAAATAGTAAATAGTGCGCATGAGTGGGTATAGCATATCATTAAACACGTATGAAATATTTTCCTTTAATTTCTTACCAATAAACTAAAAATTAATATTGTATTAACACGTATTGTCCCAAAAGGACAAATAAAACAAATCATCACTCTTGGGCAGACGACATATTAGTTTTGGGCCAAAATGGATAACTAGGCATAACTTTCCAACTATATAATTAGTCGTCAATGTTTAAGTTACGAGACTTTTGGTTTCAACTAGGCATAACTAGTTACCCATTTTGGCCTTAGTTCTAGTTGGAACCAAAAGTCTCGTAACTTAAACATTGACTATTAACTATATAGTTGGAAAGTTATGCCTAGTTACCCATTTTGGCCTTAGTTCTAGTTGAAACCAAAAGTCTCGTAACTAGTAGATATTTTTTAGTGTTTTTAAATAAGACCTTTAGTTGAACAGCCCATAAGAGAACCAGCTGTTGAGCAACCCCGTTGGTGTCCACCTCCATCTCCCCTGCTCAAAGTAAACTTCGATGGTGCTCTGTTCATGGACTTGTGTAAGGCGGGGATCGGTGTAGTGATAAGGGATTCAGCGGGGAAAGTTATTGGGGCCCTGTCAGGAAGGATCCCATTACCCAAAACTGTAGAGGACGTTGAAGCGTTGGCCTGCAGGAGAGCAATTGAGTTTGCACTAGAGAAAGGCTTGCAACAGGTTGTCTTAGAGGGAGACTCGGCTACTGTCCTAAACAGCATTCTGGGGGGCTTGCCGTGCTTGGCACCTTATCCTTATGGGAACATTATTGAGGATTCCATCATCTTGGCTTCGCAATTCAGTCACTACTCGTTCTCCCATGTTCGCCGCAAGGGCAATGCGGTGGCTGACAAGTTAGCAAAATTAGCCAAGCATCTTAATGTACCCAAAGTTTGGTTGGATAATATTCCTAGTGATGTCAACTCTCTTGTAGTTATTGACAGCAGTTCTGCTGAAGTTTGAATAAAATTACTGGACGGTTTCTCAAAGAAAAAAAGACATTCATTTGGTACGTGTGTTTAAATAATAATTTTCAGTATTTTTGAAAATACTGTAGGTAAAAAAGTGTGTAAAAATATGTATAATGTTGTTTAAAAACTAAAAACATGTGTTTAAACTTGCTTACCAAATAGAGCCTAATGTTCAAATCTCTTTTCTTCCATCTTTTTTTCCAACTATTAAATTATTAAAGAAAAAAAATGTTGATTGAAGAGATGACTTCACATGCAACCCAACTGCTACTGAGGAAGGAGAGTCACAGACACGCTTGACGTGCTACCAATAAAAACTATACTAATCATAATTAAATGTCTCAATTGATCATAACATGATTGTAATTCTTTTATTTATTTATTATTTATTTGTGGGCTTTGAACTAGCCTTTTGCGAATACTTGCTTATGTTTAGAGTTTCTCATTTTTAAGAAAAATACATTTTTTCCTAATTGTGATAATTGTCTTTAACTCCCAAATTAAACCGAATGAGCTTGCTCCCTCAGCAAAAATGGGATAAAGTTAAGCTAAAAGATCTCAATTCAAGAGGGAACGAGATCTCTTTAGAAATTGGTTAATCGATAAAGATACATGAACTTGATGCCCCGTCCATATTAAGAAGTTTCAAATTAAAAATTCATTACCAACATGCTATTATTATCCAACTACAAACCTTACCCAAGGCGCCATTACTTAATTGATAAGCAATTAATGGACATTCTTTCCAAAAAATTACAATTTACAGATGACGATGATAGTGAATTTCAAGGAATGAGTTGTTACTCTTTTACGAATTTCCAAAAAAAGAAGAAAAAGAAACGTTACTCCTAGCACACATTTATTGTCCCTTCCGTATGCATGAATCGTGCTTTAAACCCTCTAGTCACAACATCCTAGAAGCCACGTATAACGTATTGGTTATTATTAATATTATCTCAAAAAAAAAAAAAAAAAAAAAAAAACGTATTGGTTGTTCATTGTAAAAAAAAAGCTATTTTGATTTAGCTCCCTTGATGAATGGCTTAAGTATCAAATATAAGCAACTTAACATTGTTCATGCTAATTAGCGGCTGTGATGTGCCAAATGCTTTATAGTTCTTGAACATTTTTTGGTGTTTTCAATGGAAATATTTAAGACTCAATTTCTTCTTCCTCGTTATACTAAAAAAAAACTGTGACGAACGCACCGTATACATAGTCAATAGTTATTTATTCTTGATCCCCATTGCACCTCAGTGAAAGCTTCGTTTATATCACCATCCATTAACCTCTCCTCCATATCTATAAGAAATCCTATAGCTTTCTTTATCTAAGTTGATTTCCTATATTTCTCTTGCTTTGTAAAACTAGTAGAAGAAAATGAGTCACTACCCACAACAACCACCTGTGGGTACTTCCCCTCCTCAAGGTAAACATGATTGTTTTGATGTAAAATATTAGTTTTATACTTAAGGAGAGTTTGATCCGTGCACTGTTACAATGCATTGTAATGTTAGATTCTTTAAATCTTAAATTCATGTAATTTTTTTTCATAGGAGTATAACATTACGGTGTTTGGTTCATCATTATAATATTGTTCCAATTGCAATGAGCCGTTAATAGTGATCTTATTAGTGAGTTGCAACTTATGTCACGTAGCATTGTGATTGAATTTGGTTTTTGTTTTCTTATTTTGAGTTCTTACATTACATGTTGTATATGTGTGGTTTCATGTGAATCATATATCTAGGTTATCCGACACAAGGATACAATGCAAATGATGCTTATCCTCCACCTGGTTATCCTCAAAGCTATCCTCCTCAAATTCCTCCTCCAGTCCCACCTCAACCTCAAGTCATTTACAGTCAGTCTCCGCCGCCGCCGCCACCACCACAGAAAAATTCACAGCTTGGCTGCCTAAAGGGCTGGTTAGAGTTTTTTTTCTCTCTCTACCTCTTTGATACATTTTTTGGGTTATATATAAAGCATATAGAGTTAGTAATATGCGAGATAAAAAATTAATCGTTAACATTTATAGAACTACATTTATACAATTATACATATGGCACCAATTCATGTTTTGATATTCTTGTATGGGAAGAGTACTGACTAAAAGTTTGTCATCCTTTGTGCATCTCTGCAGTTTTGCTGGTTTGTTTTGTTGCTGCTGTCTGGAGTTCTGTTGTGGCTAAGCAAAGATTTGTAGTATTATTATTGAATCCCAAATTATATAGGCAGGATTAAAATTCATGTGATAATATAATGTTTGACCATTCTTTTAATTTCTTGGGACTTGAAACATGTTTTGAAATGCATTAGTTAATATATCTTGATATTGTTTTTGTAACGTGTTTAAATTGAAAGAATTGGTGGAATGTGAATCAAAATAGAATGACAATGGAATCAAGGATGTCTTGTCCTCGTTTCGAAATGAGGTGGGCAGGTTAAGCAAGAGGGCAAATTTTTTTCATTCCTAAACCAAAGGATTGGTGTATTGGTTGGGTTGATTTTGGGAAGGGGGTGGAGAGAATGAAGTTTTCTTCATTTTGAAAAGAAAAAAGAGAATAGAAAGTAAAGTTTGGGCTGGAGATGAGATCAACAAAACCTATCCTTTGCCCATTACCTCTTAAAGGTGTGAAAAACTTGCACAAGGTAGAACGGGTAAGGTAGATAAGCATGAGGGAGAGTTTTGTCATTCCAAAATCGAAAGATAGGTGTGTTTTTTGGGTTGATTTTGGGAAAGGGGAGTAGGGATGGGGAGTATAATAAAGTTTTCTTCATGTTTATTTGGAAAGAGCTTATTTAGCTGAAATTGAAAACATTTTGTTGAAAGTACTGTAAATAAAACTAAAAGGTAGTTGAAAAAGTACAGTGAGACCCATGAATAGTAGCAAAAATAAACTAAATAGTAAAAAAATTTGCTTTTTTCAGCCAATGACAAACGCAGCATTCGTTTAGTTGAAAGAAAAAAGAGAGCAGATAGGAGTATGGTGGTTGAGTGTTTTCCATCAAGAAGCACCAAATTTAAGGGAAAATTTGCGAAATTTCCTTCTTATTTCCTCTATCTTCTTTCCATCTTCATTATCTAACTCTTTATCTAATCCTAGAAATTGCCATTGAAGCCTCTTGAGAAGCTTCACTTTTTTTTTTCTTTTTTCTTTTTTCACCCATCACATAATAAATACAAGAGCAAATTTTAAAACAATAACAATAGAAAGGAAAATTGAGAAAACAAAAACTACTTGTCTCTATAACTACCAGACCAATTGACAATTTTTTTTTAAAAGTATTATTAGAGTAACTCAAATATTTAGGAATAAAATAGATGAGATTTGTATTGAATGACTTTTTCCTTTTTATGAACTTTGGTGCAAAGTGGACCAAAAGTAACCACGCCATAGTCTCTAGTTTCTTTCCTTAATTGGGTGGACTTCTTGAAGTTGCTGCCAATGAATGTTTCAGCTTGCGATGGGATTTAATTTTGGGATTACCGAATAGTAAAATATGACTATAGTCATGAATTATATAATCAGAGAAGAAAATTTCAGTCGTGTTTGATTCCCATGAGATCCTTTATGAGGGCAGTGCGACTGAATTAGGTTTGCTCTGCTTTATGATAGTCATGGGGACTGACAGGAATAAATTAAGCTAAAAATAGTTAGGGAGCCTTTCCCATTCTACTTTGTATTACTTTTTTGTAAATATATTTTTTTATTATTTAAAAACTATCACCCCATAGCTGAATGAATACATGGCTTTATATTGAGAAAGCCAACTACTAGTACGTTTGCAAGTCATGTTATTAATATTGATTTGAACATGTCAGCGACATATGGGTAGCTTAGAGCACATTTGCAGCAGTGATGGTATAATGCTATAATGCTAAATTTTATCTCCACAAACACAAAAAAACCCCTACAGCAGTGGAGCCATAGTTAAAAAATTTAGATGAATTGCTACAGTGCACATTTATCTATAGATGTGCACTGTAGCTTGGAGCAAAAAAAAAGAAGTAATTTTTTATTCCAGCCCCTTCTTTTTTTATTCATTCTCTCATTCCCTCTCTCTCATTCACAGAAGCTCATCGTCATACCTGGCAGAGAACATCCATGGTGTTCTGACCAAGACTCTCCGGCAGCAACTTGACCCGAAACTTCTGGACCCCACTCTTCATGTCTTGTTGAGTTTCGACCTTGGGGACAGCCCTTACGATCTTGCTCGAATTCGAAGTCACTGTCGAATCCTTTCCGGAACCGAAACTGATCGACCTCCCATAGTCATCGAATGTGGGCGCCCACATCGAAGACTTCAACGCGGTGCCCCGAGCCCCGTACAGCTCCACCTTGCCACCTTCATACGCATACGCACCGTCATCGCGAATCGAATCGTAGTGCGGAGACTCCTCCGATCGCTTCCCATACTGATCGGACCCCAAATCGGACCGGCTCCGACCAAACCCTCCGTACCTGTCGTCGAAATACCCATCGGCATGGTCGAATTTCACTAGAGATTTGGGTTTTTTTTTTTTTTTCTTCCTGCTGTGGACTGGTGGTGGTGGTGGTAGTGGTGGTGTTGGTGGTGGTTGTGGGTGTGGCTGTGGGTGTGGCTGATGGTAGAGTGGTTATGGACCTGTGGTTGGTGCTTTGGTTATTTTTTTTGGTTGTAGGATATATTATTTTATTGTAGTGGTTATATTATTTTATTGTGATGTGTATATTATTTTATTGTGTTGAAAGTTAAAATAGATCCACTGCTGCAGCATGTGTGTAGGTAAAATAGATAAAGTGACTTTTTGTGTAGCTAAATAGCTAAAATTTTGCCTTCATTGCTGTGAATGCTCTTAGGATAAAAGAAAGCTCCCTCTTTTAATTAATATAGTATAATATATTTATCTATATATTTTTTATTAAGGTTTTATGCTTTTTGCCTAGGAAAAAAAATTGAGGCCCTCTTATTGGCCAATAGAATGCATTGTGTATTAAAAAGACTCCATATATGAAAACAAAGAAGATTAAGAAAGTGAAGGGAAAAAGAATCAGTCAAAAAATTCTTATCAAAATTAAAATCTAAGTTAACAATAGGTAAATTCATTAATTCATCTCTTAAAATCTGTTAAAATTTAAATTAATAGTAGACAAATTCATTAATAAATCTAACGTTTATCTCTTGAAATATTTAAAAAGGAGAGATAATAAATCTCTAAGAACAAAAGACAAAACAAGAACATTCTCTTATCTCTCCCTATCTCTCCATCTTAATTCTTGAAAAATTGAATCCCAAATTTTTTTTTTTTTTTTTTTTCTCATTGTACACCTTGCTATTCTTAATCTTGATCTTTTTCCTTTTAACCTTTCTTTGCAAGTGGTGGACAGTGTGTGGGTTCACTAGGTTGCTTCAATCTTAGAGCATTTGCAGCAGTGGAGCTAAAAAGTTATAATGCTATTTTAGCTCCACCAATATTGCAAAACAAGCTCACAGCAGTGGAGCCAAAGCCAAAATATTTGGCTGATTTGCTACAGTGCACATTTATAGATAGATGTGCACTATAGCACTCATCTAAAAAAAATAATAATTTTTTAAGCAGCAGCCCGATTAAAATAATCACTCCTTCCCCTTTTTTTTCATTCTTTTATTTTCTATCTCCTTCACCGTCACTCTCAATCTCCTTCTCCCTCACTCTCATCTCCCAAATCACTCCTGCCTCACTCATCACCGTCGCCGCCATAGACCAGCCCAGCCCACGCCGTCCCTCGCCGTCCCAGCCCAGCCCAGCCCACACCTTCCCAGCCGCATCTCCCTCACTCCTCTCTCTCACCCATCGCACTCATCTCTCTCACCCATCGCCGTCCCAGACCAGCCCTCGCCAACACCGTTCGTCGCCGTCCAGCCCAAACCAGCCCTTGCCAACGCCGTCCATCGCCGTCCAGCCCAAACCAGCCCACGTCGTCACCGTCCCAGACCAGCCCAGCCCACGCCGTCCGTCGCCGCATCTCCCTCACTCATCTCCCTCACTCATCGCACTCCAGCTCATCTCCCTCACTCATCACCGTCGCCGTTCGTCGCCGTCGCAAGCTCTCATCTCACTTATCAAGCTCTCCACGCTGTCGCCGTCCAAGCCCAGCCCACGCCGTCGCCGTCGCCATTGCCGTCCCAGCCGATCCACTTCAGGTCAGTGCTCTCTCTTTTCTTTTGTAGTGAATTTTTTCATAGCTTAATTTTTCTAGGTTATTGTGATTTTGTGGTCTCTGTATTTGGGATTTTTTGTTTGGGAATTTTCTGTTATTTTGTTGCGTGGATTCTGTGCTCTCTGTATTGGGAATTTTCTGTTTGCAGGAATTGGTTGTGTGGATTATGTGGTCTCTGTATTGGAAATTTTGTGTTTTGGAAATTTTCTGTTATTTTGTTGTGTGGATTCTGTGCACTCTGTATTGGGAATTTTCTATTTGCAGGAATTGGTTGTGTGGATGATGTGGGCTCTGAATTGAGAATTTTCTATTTGCAGAAATTTCTTGTCTGGATTATGTGATTTCTGTAATTTGTGCGGGAAAGTTTTTATGTTTTGTTGTTAGTGTTTGTTGTGTTGCACAGAGCCAGAGTTACGCAGCGACGACGGCGGTGGAAAAAAAGTCGTCGGCGATGGTGGTGGCGGCGGCGACGGTGGTGGCAGCGGTGGCGGTGGCAGTTGAAGGTGGTTGTGGTTGTTGTTTATTGTATAAGATATATTATTTTATTGTAGTGGATATATTATTTTATTGTAATGGATATATTATTTTATTGTAATGTTTATATTATTTTATTGTGTTAAAAGCTAAAATAGATCCACTGCTGCAGCATGTATGTAGGTAAAATAGATAAAGTAACTTTTGGTGGAGTTAAAAAGCTAAATTTTTAGCTCCACTGCTGTGGATGCTCTTACAGGTTAAGGTAATCTCTCAGAGTCTCACTCTCTCTTTCATCTTTTTTTTTTTTTTTAAATCTCCACGGTCCACACATGTTTACTATCCCTTCATCTATTTTGAAATTTGAACAAAACACACTAACACATTTACAAATGGCTCAACAACTTTTAGGTCCTAAGGCGGAAATTTCAAGTGGAAATTTTTTATATTTAAATATTAATTAAATAATATGTATTGAATTTTTTATTTTTCTTTTAAAATCTATTTAAAAAATACTAATTATATAAACTATTAACATATATAGGAAAAAAATCAGTACAAATTAGTTATGTCAACCCAATCAAAAAAATAAATTACTCACTCCATAACAAAGTAGTAACAATTAAATGGGTTCCAGTTAGCTCAACTGGTAAAGTTTCTGATGGTTATATAAGAGATCTGGGGTTCAATCTCTGCCTACACCAAAAACTGATTGATGTCTTAATTTGATGATAAAGAACTATCATCAGAAGTGGACGTCATAGATTTAAACTCTCTAAAGTAGTAACAATTAACAATGATATAAAAAAAGAAGTAACAAATTGGTTATCGACCCACGTGATAGCTACAGACCTATTGACTTTATCAGTTTATTGACTATGGTAAACATGTGTCAGTGTGTCTTGTTCAAATATCAAAATAGATGAAGGGATAATTAAATGTGTGTAGACTGTGGATGTATTTTTTATTTTTTTTAAAGAGATAAATAATTAAAATTAAAATAAAGCCCGGAAACGTAGACAAAACTGTTGCATTTCTAAAAAAAGATGAAAGAGAGAGTGAAACTTTGAGAAGTTACCTTAACTTGTAAAATTGAAACAATCCAGTGAACCCACACACCACCCACCACAAGATGAAGAATACAAAGGGTTTGTTTATCAAAATAATTTTTAAATGTGTGAATAGTATCGTGGGACTCAATTTTTTTAAAAAAGTTGTTAAATATGGTACTTGTAGCTTCCGTGAACAGTGCATGAGACCTACAAGAAAAAATGTTTCTGCTGGGAAACGCGCAAAACGCGCTTCCCAAACGGAAGCTTAGGTGAGTAATGAGAAAAAAATTGGAATTTAATTCTTCAAGAATTAGGAGAGAGAGAGAGAGAGATTTTTTTTTTTTTTTTTTTTTTGGTTTTGCATATTTCAATATATAAACATGAGATTTCTTAATAAAAAATTTGCCTACTATTAATTTAGATTTTAATTTTGTTAGGGGTATTTTGACTCATTTTTTTCTCTTCACCTTCTAAATCTTTTGTGTTTTGGGATATGAGATTTTTTTGATACACAATGCATTCCATTGGCCAATTAAAGGGCCTTTAATTTTTTTTTTTAATTAGTAAAAGCTTAAAGCAACCTTAATTAAAATATATAGATAAATATATTAGTTAAAAGAGGTAACTTTTTTTTTTTTGGGGACCCTTAGGCGATTGCCTAAGTTGTCTATATGCTAGAGCCGACTCTGTTTACATCATTGTCTATAAGTCTGTAGATATCACGTAGATAGATAACCCATTTATTACTTCTTTTTTACATCATTGTTAATTGTTAGTACTTTGTTACGGAGCAAGTAATTTATTTTTTTGATTGGGTGGACTTATCTAATTTGTACTTGTAGGCTCCAAAGACTGACTTGCTGGGCCAAACCAATATTTGGGCTCACAATTTATTTATCTGGTGGGTCTAGGTATCCTACCTTGGGTTGTTCTATGCTAAGGGACCCAATGAGATCACTTTTCTCTCTTCTCTCTGTGTTTCTCCCTCTCAAGCTATCTTGCTCCTTTCTTTTCTCAGAATTGCATACTATCCATTCATTTCTCCTATTTATAGCCTTTGTTAATGGGGTGATCATCATTATTTTCTCCCTTAGTGCAAAGAAAGGTCCAATGTCAAGGGGCTTAAGTGGATTTTTAGGTACGAGTGGCTTTGGAAATGGTTCCCACTTCAGTTAATGTGTTCGGCAGCGGAGTTTCCTAAGGTTTCATCGGGCACTTACACGGCAATGTGTCTGGGTAATGTGACCGAGCATGTGCATAGTGCCCGGAAATGGTTCCCCGAGCATCCTGTGTGCAGGGTGTACGCAATCCGCCTTCTAAGTGTCCGAACAACACTCAGTTCACATTGGTAGCTATTCGTGGGTTTGGGCCGGGGCTCTTGTTGATGTGAAGGTTGGATCTTTAGCACATATCATTGATTCATGGTACAAGGCCCAATATGAACTTGGGCGTTAGGTGCCGTACAGTACCAATTTTTATATATATATATATATATATATATTTCAAAAAATTTATTTCATTGGTATTTTTTAAAACAAAAAATAAATAAATATTTAATTAATATTCAAATATAAAAAATAGCCCACTTAAAATTTTAACGCCAAAAGTTGTTGAGCTACCTTGGATTTGAACCCCCATTATTTGAATTGTATAGTGAGACTTCTAACTGTTTGTTAACATGAAAGTCTGCAATTTGCATGCACTGCTATACTCGTGTGAAATGTGAATTGCATGTTGCCCAAACACTGGGACTATCTATAAATAAAGCACTGGCTTGTACAATCAATAGAGCAAAGAAGTCAATTCTTTCTAGCTAGCTGATATACATGCTCTACTAGTTTCCTTGATCTCTTAGATTGAGTAAACACAGGGGTGGAGCCACATAGTGGCTTGGGGGGGGGGGGGGGGCCGTGGCCCCTGCAAAAAAAAAAAATTTCCCATTAGACTATGAAGAAAAAATAATTAGGCCCCCCCAACCTTAGGCAGCCGGCCCCCCCTCCCAATTTCTCACCCATTCTCCCAGGCCTCAATCAAAAATTAGTAACATCCTCAAATTAAAAAAAAAAAAAAAAAAAAATTATCCGTTCTACTTTCAAGCAAAAAAAAAAAAAAAAAAAGCCCAAAAAAAAAATTGAACTAAATTCTGAAAAAAAAAAAAAAAAAAAATTCACAGAGAAGCCCACGGCAAGCTAAGCCCACGGTGAGCCCAGTAGCTCGCTCACGGCAAGCCCACGCATTCTCAACCGAAAAAAAAAATATATATATTACAAAGAATCAGAAAATCCAACCATCACGTCGCTGGCAGAGAAATCAAATCGGTGGCAGATACCACAATGCTCGATACTGCCTATACAGAGCAAATCAAGCTCAAGAGCAAATCAAGCTCAACAGCAAACCAAACTCAACACTCAACAGCAAACCAAACACAGAGAGAAACACAGAGAACACAGAGAGACAGAGGTTTTTATCTAAAAAAAAAAAAAAAAATCCCCAATACACAAATAAAAACCAAACCCCAGCAAACCCACGGTCACGTCGCCGCGACGCCGCAGCTCGCTCGTCGTCGCCGTCGTCGCTCGCCCCTCATCGCAGATCGGAGATCGGCCTCTGCTCCGGTGCTCCCTCAAGGTATTTCTCTCTTTTTCTCTCTCTCTTTATCTCACTGTCACTAAAATGAAAAATGGAACGAAATCTTTGTAGATCGTCGACGCCAGACGGTAGATCGGTCATCACTCATCGCCATCGGAGATCTGCTGTTGACTAGTTGCTTCCTCCGCTCCGGCTCCGGCTCCGGCTCCGGCAGTCCGGCCCTCCCTCAAGGTTTTTCTCTCTGACTCTCTCTCTCTCTCTCTCTCTCTATCTCACCGAATGGTTTAGACTGTTTAGTGGAAATGAATTCTACCTGAGCCCTTTTATTCTTTTAACTTTAATATCATCTCACATTCTCACTCATTCTTTTTTTTTTTTTTTTTGCTAAACACATCTCAATCATTCATTGGTTGATTTTTACCCTTTTTTTTTTTTTGTCTTTATCTTATCCGGTTATTCCTCATTGTTGGTCAATGGTCAATGTGTTGGTTTTTAGTGTAAACCAACATTATTAAATAATAATTAATATTTATTCAAAAGTTAATAATTAAATTATTAGCTATTATTTATTGCAATTTTTTAAGAATTGTTTAATTATTTATTGCTATATTTTAGGAATTGTAACAAAGGATATGTTATGCTAAAATTAATGACAAATAAATTAAAACTATATTGCGTAATTACCAACTAGGATTAAAGCATTATAATTAATGACAAATAAATTAAAGCAATATAGTTTATTGTTATGCTAAACAACAATAATTAAAGTTATATAATTAAATTAACCAATACATTATAAAAGATAAATTAATTAAATTATTTGAGGGGTTATTATTAATTAAAGTTGTATTAAAAATGGGTTGACTGTTTAAATTATAGTGAAAATTTTGTTTTTTCCTTGAGTATGAATAATATTCATATAACTAAGCAAAAATTTCTAATTAAAATTTTATTTTTTAAAATTCTTTTTAGGTTAATTGAGTCATATTCTTAAAGCTAAAAGAATTATGAGCAAACGAAAAACAATTGATGCATTCTTTAAGAAAAAAGATGTTAGCAATTCAGAAATTAGGACACCTGTGGCTGTAGAAACAAATGTTAATACTTCGATGCCTGATGAACACACCTCCAAATGTCCAAAACTTCAATCTGAAGAGATAGATCGTGATCCAGGAACACGTAAACAAATATGTGAATTTTCTATAGAATGGAGGATGAGCTTTTGGAGGATGATATGATAGTTTATATAGAGAAGGAAATTGCAGGGAATTTCACTATAGAGATGATAATGGATGAATTTTATTCCATGAAAAATCGTCGTCAGGCATGATTTGATTCGATTGATGACCCGACCTGACCCGAATAATGGGAGATTTACTGAGGCTTAGTCCATGGAGCGGAGGCTTGGGCCGACAAAAAATTTTTGGCCCGTTTTGTAACCCATTGTGAATCCTGTGCGCAAGATATAAAAGCTGTTTTTTTTGGTGATTGGGGTTTTGTCTTGTTGTTGTTTTTGAGAAAGAAAAACACTATAGCCGCATATTGTAATTTTCTTTGATAATAGTGAAATCCCTGCAACTCTGTGGACGTAGGTAAATTGTCGAACCACGTAAATACTGTCTTGTGCGTGTGATTGTTTTACTTTTGACGTTTTGTTTTCTCTATTTTTTTGTTTCTCACAGGTTTGAAATTTCGGTTGAATTCCCAACATGTTCAAGTATATAATAATATATGAAAGTTGATAATTTTGTATCCAATAGACTTAAAAATTATATTTGGTATATCTCTGTTACAACCTGGCCCCCCCAAGTATGTATTCCTGGCTACGCCCCTGAGTAAACAATTGTTAGTGTAAGTGATTGGAGGCAACCAAATGGATTGGCATTGTTCTCTGCATTTCATTTGGTTTCCTCCAATATCTCATGTCCAACATTAAATTCGTATGCATCAATCTCCCAAGCCTAACTGAAGGAATGAAAATATATATTGATATTGTCAAAGTCGCATGTGAGGATTGGAGAAAACTAAATAGATTGGCATTATTTGAGACATTCTATTTAATTTCCTCCAATATCTTATGTCTGTCGTTACATACAAATATACATCTCTTCTAAAATCTAAAGGAATGAGCAAATCAAGATTAAATTTTGTGTGTTTGTGTATGTGTACGTGTATATATTTGATAATTTGACAATTATAAGAACAAGGAGAATGATTAAAATCTTGGTTCTCCTCATAAAGTATAAGGGGTAATGTTATTGTGCTATTGCTCTTGGCAATTACATTGCATATTTAATCTCAATCCTTGATTTTCATTTTAAAATCATCCTATACTTTAAAATGTTTCAAAAATGTCATATTTTTAATGTATAGAAAATGCTGACGTAATAAATGAAATTCATGAAACCGAGATTTCTTTAATGGCGTGATGCTTATGAAATGACATGAACATTTTGAAGTATAATTACGCTTTTAAAGCAAAGATTAAAACCAAATATGCAATTTAACCGCAAAAACAATAATATGAATTTCAATGTCCCATTTGAGAATTGAAGTATAAAAACATTCGCTTTCAAGGAAAAAAGCTATAAATTCTAGTTTGTAGTTCTGATTATATTGATTCGTTCCGTATGTTCATTTCACTTTAGTGAAAAAGGTTTTTTTTTTTTTTTTTTTTTAATAGGGAAAAAAAAAAAAAAAGCTTTCTCGTTAGTGAGAAAGTTAAAAGACCAAAAAATAAAAAAAGTAATTAAAAAAATAAAATATCTATTCAATTTAGCTTAATTCTTCTGCACACAGTTGAATAGATATTTTATATTAAAAGCCAAATCATTCTTTCAATTTTCAAAAATCATATCAATTTCATTCAAATCTCAATAAATAAAGAACTTGTTAAAAGGTTATTATGGAACTAAAAAAAAAATCATTATGAAAATGTAAAAAATTTCAAAATCAAGTCGATTTTTGAAAACTTAAGGGTACTCATTTGAAACTTGAGGGATCAATTGCACACACATGGTAAACTTCAAGAACTAATAATGTAGTTTCGCCAAAATGGAATCCTCCATGTGAATATCTAAATTAGAAAGAAAAAAAGTTGTATTTTTCTCTAAAATAGACTATTTAAAAAAATTGTACCTAAAAAGAAAGATTTTAAAAAATTGTGTTTTTTTTTTATTATAAATAAGTTAGATAGAATTCCAATTTATGGCATTTGCACAATTGTAGACTATCCACCATAATGACCACGGTTCACAAATCGGTCCCTTAGTTGCCTAGGTTCTCCCACACTTGTTAAAGACTTCAAAGTTTCTTTTTTACCATATAAGCACTCTCTCGTGGGATCCTAAATCCTTTAGCCACAATATACCTTTAAACAATCGGCCTCCTAAAATTTTTTAACTGCTTTTCACAAGGATTCAACAAATTTTATTTATTTGGGTACATTTGTGTTCAAGCTTATTTTTGGGTCATATTGCACTGTGTTTCATGACCCAGCCCCCAAAAAGACAGGAACGCAACCCTATGGGCTACAAAACACATGGACAAACAAAAGGTCCATAAACCTAAAGCATTTTTGGAAGATACAAGCCCATTAATTGGGCCACCAATGCTTAATAAAATTAGACGTCGAATGGCTTTGTTAAGGTCTAATCAATGGCCCAAGTCCATGGCAAAATTTAAATTCCAAACCAATGGAGTAACGTGCTGAGGGGATGGGGTGTAAATCAAATTGAACACCACTTCGATTTAATTAGGAGAGTGAAATATTTTAAAACAGATCAATATTAACATATCCTTTTGAGATTTTATTTTATTTTATATATATATATATATATATATTTGAGAATCATATACCCTTTAGAGATTATTATTATTATTATTATGAAATATTTTGGAACAGATGAATATTAATATATCCTTTCGATATTATTATTATTATTATTATTATAAGCTATATGAAGGGCACAAAACTAAAAAACAAAACAATTACCCAATCACCAGAACCGTATATTCAATCCAATTCAAGAGATCACTCCATTCCTCAAGAACCCAATCAAATCAATCATATTCTCACAATTTTTTTTTTTTTTTTTTTTGAACGAAGGGTAGAAAGTTTATTGAATCAAACCACAATAATACAAGTAAGGCCAACGCTGCGAATGGTTGGCATGGGGGGGGGGTACCGACCACAAGCACAATCGTATCCCTTATGGGAGTTCATAAAGGAAGGGAAGGAAATGGAATGGAAAGAAATGAAATGATTATAAGGGAATGGAAGGGAATGAAATGATTATAAGGGAATGGAATGGAATGTATTTAAGTAAGGGGAAAGGAATGGAATTAAGTAACTTTGATTGGATGTTTTAAAATAAATGAATGGAAAGGAATGAAAATTAATAAAATTGAAGTAATCTTGTTTGTGAGCAATATGGAGGAAATGGAATGTAATCATTTTATGACAATATTAGTATTAGACCCCTATCTTAAAATAAAGAGTTGAATATATAGGGGTATTTTGGGAGTTTTAGTAAAAAAATCATTAAATCTAATTCTATTCCCTCCCATTCTTCCTAATTTTGGGGGGAATGAAAATTTAAGATTTTAAGGGAATAGAGAAAAATGAGTATTCCCTTCTACCCATTCTATTCCCTCTCATTTAAACTCCTAAATAAGGGAATGAACTTTCCATTCCTTCTATTAAAACTCCCAAACAAGGGAAGGGAATAATCTTTTAAAATGATTCTTTTCATTCCTTTCCATTCCATTCCATTCCCTTCTCCCAAACGAAACCTTAAACTCTATATCAGTTCACAACCTGCTGTGCTGCCATACATGTTTGGTATTCTGTTAGCAAACTAGTTGCTCATTCCATGATAATCCTTGGCTGAAGCTGCACATGGTCAAAGTAAAATTTATTTCTTGCATTCCAAATGCTCCAACAAATAATCCACAAAATTTCTATCCATCAACAAATAATCCAATCAATGAATATAGGAAAAACATAAAAGTTGCACTAAAGTTCATAGTTCATACAGGCTCTCATTTAGCATACATAATTCTAACCAAATGCAAGAAATTTGGAATTGAACAGTTAACAAAATTATTGTTAAACTTATGGTGTTCACTAGTGGACTTAAATTAATAAAATTAAACACAAAATAAAAGGCACAAACTAAACTAAAAGGTATTTGGGGAAAATATGCACGGTGGATTTGGAGAAATGTTAAATGTCACAAACTAAATTGGCATATGGGGAAAATGTCACAAACTAAAAAGCACAACCATTCCATGAAAACAATTATGAATTCATATCAATTAGCATTGAAATTTCAAAATTCTCACCTGTGGTATGGATTTAGAGAATGATTGTGGGTTGTTCTTGCATGGAAATTAAATGAAGATTTGAAAAAACAAAAAAAATTGAAAATAAGGATTGGAGAGAGAGAGAGAGAGAGAGAGAGATGACAATGCGATTGAATTGGTTTTTAATTATTGACAAAGATTTTGATGGAGCATTGATTAGCAATGTTGAAGATTCTGATGGGGGCGTTGATTCGCAATAATGGTGTGAGAAGGAAAGATATTTCAAGGGGGAGGATAGCAACAACATGAGAGAGAGAGAGAGAGAGGAATTTGTGTGTATCAAAACATACGCTAAATCGTTTGGTATACTTAAAATATGAGATACTTTGTATTGGATCCCATACTGGTACAAGTATGGTATGGTACAAATAATTTGATTTTCGCCCTATAAAGATCCCATCTCTTTAGACCAAAGAAAAAAATGACTTAATCCAAAAACTTCCGTCCGCAATGACCAGTTAATTACTTTGCCAATCAGCCAAATCAACATTTTCAGCATATTCTAATATTTTCTAAAAGTTATTACGTTGTGATGAAAATATAATTGAATTCCATAAGTGACATTGTTTTATTGCTTGTCCTTTAATAAAAGATGGTAATGATGAGAATTTAATAAAAGATCCCTTTTATTAAAACAAGACTTGGGTTACATCTTTCTCCAAAAAAAAAAAGACTTGGGTTACGAGTTAGGACAAATCTCTTAGGGTGTGTTTGGATACCGCTTATTTTGTTAAAATTGAAAAATTATTACTGAAAGTACTATAGCTAAAGGTAAAAGTTAGTTAAAATAGTACAATAGGGCCCATGAATAGTGCCAAAAAGTGCAGTGGAGCCCATAAATAGTAACAAATAAACTAAATAGTGAAATAATTTTCATTTTTCATCCTAACCCAAATGCATACTAGCAGTAATTTTTCAGTTTCAGTAAAATAAGCGGTATCCAAACGCACCCTAAGTATATTGTAAAAAAAACTTTTCACCTTTATGAAACAATTCCATGACATAGCGAGGATTCACCCATATGTTTTGGGCTAATGCTTTTGATTTTTTATGCCCTTGCTCTGTTATTGTCCTGCTTTGTACTCAGTTTTGGCGGTTTAGCTGCTTTTTTTGAATGAAATATGCATGTTGCAATATATATATATATATATATATAAATCATTCCTATTATTTTGGTGGGATTATTTTTTTTTTTTTTGAGAGAGTTTCAACCTATAACGTTTGCTCTTGATGATGGCGTTTGCTCCTGATGATAGCTTTTTATCATCAGACTAAGACACTAATCGGAATTTGGTGTAAGCAGGGATTAAATTTAGATCTTTTATTTAATTATCAAAAACTTTACTAGTTGAACTAACTGAAACCCACTTGTGGGATTATTTTTAATTGCATATTTACAATGTAAATATAAACGTGGTGATCAATTGGACTTTTGGATTAATTAATGTTTTTTTCTTCTTTTCTTTTATTGATTCCTACTTGTTTTATTAATTTTAATACATAGGGATAAATGTATTGATACATAAGAATAGCACTTAAGTACTGTACCTAAATTTTACCCTAACAAAATAAAATTTGACCTCTATCCCTATGTATTAAAATTATGCCCTTGCAAGAAGAGCAGTTTCATTTGTTGACACTAATGTTTGGGTGGAAGAGCTACCCAATGATTTGGATGATGTATTCCAATTGAATTTGATTCATTAATAAAACTATGCTTACCTTTCTCTAAAAAAAAAAATCGATCTAAGAATATGAGAATGGGATCATTGACTCTTTTTTTGGGTAGTATTTTAGGACGTAACTTCAACCTAACTTTAATTTTATACCATGTACCACGAATTGGATGATTAATTAAGTAAAACATATGCAATTGACCTAACTTTGATATCTTATACTCTTTGCTTTATGAGGTGAACATCTTAATCTCACAACTTATTGATTTATTGAGAAGGTTTCTCCTACAAGTTACAACTACTTTATGGAGTGAGGCTTGTGTGGTATACGTGGTATTACTTATTACCGTTACGTGGTGTAGGGTCGATGAGCTCATACTAGAGACTCCCTTTTTTCATTCAGCCAAAAAAAAAAAAAAAAAAAAAAAAACAAACTCTATGGACCGGACTTATAAGATATTTACTACTAACTTACTTATAATAAAAAAATTGTTTATGATGGAACAATCATTTCACTCAAAAAGGGGCTTAATTATTATTGAAAAATGAAAGGGTCATGCTAATGAGTGCGGCACTCGTTAATAATCCATTTTAGGAAATGTTTGATACCACTTTTATGGGAAATGAAAAAAACTATCAAAATATTATTTACTCTTTTTTTCATTTCCTATAAAAACTTTCTTTATATTATGTACTTTTGTTAGGACAAGATTTATGTACAGTATTTAGCTATTTAGGTGCCATTTTTAAGGTTTTCTTCTTAAAATTTAGTCATATGGCTTCTTGATTAAAGATACACTTTCATCCAATGAAAAAAATAAAGTCATATGACTGAATTTTAAAAAGTGAACTTAAGGAATAGCACTAAAATACTATACTTAAGTTTTATCATTTTTGTTATCAAATAAATAGGCATCTTAAGGCATATAATGCTATATAGTTTATACCATTTTTTTTTTTTATTATTATTTTTTTTTAAATGTCAAATTATGCATACATATAGCTTTTCCGCACTATGTCTAATTATACAAAGAGTCATTACTTTTTTATTAGCACAATTGCTGTCCCTTTTGGCCTTCCATATTAGGGGTGTCAATTCGAGTTAGCGTGTCGGGTTCGTGTCGTGTCGAGATAGGGGTATTCGACTAAATGGCTCAACCCTAACCCGACCCATTTAGTAATCATGTCATGATCTTTCAACCCTAACCTAACCTGTTAATAAGGTGGGTTGACCTGACCCAACCCATTTGACACACTTAATAAACGAGACATGTTGGGTTGACACGAATATAACACAACCCATTTCAACCTGCATAATATTAAATATAACATCCATTTAGAAATAATTTTTTTTTTACATCTCAAAAAGGAGTGCATACACTTCAAGTCTTCAACCCAAATTCAAAATAATATAGTTCAACAAAAATATAGCATTCATCTAGAAATAAGTTCTTTACACTCCAAAAGAAGTGCATACACTTCAACCCAAATTCAAAATAACAAAGTTTAACAAAAATAAAATAACATAGTTCAACAAAAATATAATATTATTGGAACTTGCCAAATGCTAAGTATCAATATTGAAAGAATTTGAGCAAACAGTAGACTAATCCTAACTATGACCGTAATTATCATCCATAGATTCTTTGTTGATATCCAAATTCATAACATCTTCCACAAGCTCATCCAATTTCATTTGTGTAAGTTTTATGCCCAAAAAAAAAAAGTATTAGTAGTTTTAGGGTCTGTAAAGTTTCAATTTCAAATTATATCCCTTGTAAAATTTTGTAATTACTCAATTTTCTTTTTAAATTTAAAATATATGTTGGATATAAAAGGTATTTGACAAATTTAAAATAAAATAAATATTTATTTGTTATACGAGGTAAACGGGTTGTGTTAAGTGGGTTATTTCGGGTTAACACAAATAAATTGGCGTGTCAAACGTGTCTATTGCGGGATATACGGGTTGACTCGTTTATGACACGTTTCTTATCGTGTCGCTTTCGGATCGACCCGTTTATGACCCAAACCCATTAAGGCCTAACCCTAACTCGAAAAAACCCGTGTCGGGTTTGTGTCGTGTTCATAGGTTGGGTCGAACATTGACACCCCTATTCCATATCGGTGAATCACACCTTTTATCTTGATCTACTCCTACACACAAACAAATTTTAATGTCCTAGAAGCCATGCATTGATTGGTCGTGGTACAAAATGTATAATAAAGTTCAGCAATGGATGGTTTTAACTTTTAAATAAACATACGTAAATCAATTAAGGTTGGGTTCAAGTTACATCTAGTTTTCAGTAATGTTACACCACCGAATAATTTGTTATTGAATTAATATTTTGAAACCAACCATTGAATTACATGTTCTATATGTTTTTAATATGCATGCCAATTTTCATATCAATCGGATGTTATTTACCATTTAATCCATAAACTCATCTTTTATGTATTTTTTTAAACTACAAAAACTTGAATTTTAACAATTGATTGATGACTTGGCTATTAATTTTTGATCACTTTGAAATTTAGCAAGTATGGAGAATATATGAAGATAATGTAATCTAACGGTGGATTTGTCAATATTCGCATCCAATTAAAAAAATTATGTTATACCATCCAATAACTTGTTAATGAATTTATGTTTTGAAAATTCTACTGTTAGATTACATGTTTTATATATTCTAAACATGCATGCCAAATTTCATACCAATCGAATGTTATTTACCATTCGATCTATAAACTCATCTTTTATACATTATTTTAAACTTCAAAAACTTGAATTTATACAATTGATAGATCACATGACTATTGATCTTTGATCACCTTGAAATTTTGCAAGTATGGAGAATATACAAAGATAATGTAATCCAACGATCTATTTGTCAAAATTCACATTCAATTAAAAAATATTGATTGGTGTAACATTACTTAGAGTTACACCAGGTGTAACTTGAACCTAACCCACAAGTCTCTCTCTCATTGAGACTTGTGAGTCACTTATTAGAGTGTGCCAACATGCAAGCATTTTAATACCAATCCTTTCTTTGTACCTTTAATTTATGTTTGGTCTTGGAAAAATTGTTAACAATGATTTGAGCATCAAACATTAACATACGTGCTTTCTGATTAGGTACTTTACATTTTGACTTTCTGATCTATGTTTTGATATTCTTGTAAGAGCTAGTGACTAAAAGTTTGTCATCATTTTCATCTTTGCAGTGTGGCCGGTTTGCTTTGCTGGTGCTGTTGGTGTTTGCCGATATGGCCTTTCTTCTAAACGAAGAATGATTTATATGAACACTGAACAGATATAGAGGGTGGTATTTGTGGTATGCATCCAAAATTAAAGTAATGTGAACATCTTTCTTTTTTTTCTTTGTTGCTATTCATCATAAGAAAATGTTGGACCAAGCTTTTCTTGAGCATGGAACATATTTTTGAAAATGTTTTAGTGAATGCCTCTTGATAATGTTTTAAATTTCAATACTACATAGGAATATGATTGACTGAAAGAAGAAGTGGAAATTGAGAAGTAGGAAGTGAATCAAAGAAAAGTTACATCGATTAAATAAGAGATGTTTCACAACATTGCTTGCGTTGTTGGTAGGCTCTAAGTGACCCACAATGTCTCAATGAGAGAGGGAGCTCCAGTGTCTCCCTTGAGTTCATAAATCTCTTCTATGCAATTTGATTTGTAGCTTTAATGCTAAATTTTCCGAGGTGTTTTTTTTGAGAAACAAATTTTCCAAGGTTGAATGTCGATAAAGTGTTGGATTTTTTTCCAAATTATCCATTTATTTTTACCTTTAGTCAAATCAGTGAGTCGATTTAATAGAAAATTGAACATCTAAAACATTACTTAACAATATTTTAGAATTAGGAAGCGTTTTATACTAAATTAAACAATATTTAATTAGAAAAAAGAAGAAGAAGATATTTTTGCTTTTATTATGAAAATTCTAATTTTTGTGTAAGGAAATTAGAGAGAGAGAGAGAGAAATAATTTTAATAAGGGTGAGTTTGGTTCAGCTTTTTGTAAAAGTGCATAATGAAAAAGTGGAATTTTAAAAAACTGAGTGTTTAGTAAAAACTGTTAAAAAGTGCATAATAAAAAAGCTGAGTGTTTGGCTAGCACTTATAAAAGTGGCAGTTTGAGGGATAAATTACCAAAAAGGACAATGTATATATAAGAGAATTTATTTCATACTTTTATTTATTTATTATTATGTGAGTTTGTTTCATACTTAAATCAATTACTTCATCATACTTAAATCAATTTTTCTCTTTCTAAAAAAATTATTTTTTTCTCACCAATATTAGCTAATAATAACCTACCACTTAAGATTTATTATGAAAGTATTGTGAAAATATTGTGATAAAAATTGATACTAATTTTAATTTTAACATACTATTAAAATTATTTTTTTCTCTTTCTAAAAAAATTATTTTTTTCTCACCAATATTAGCTAATAATAACCTACCTTAAGATTTATTGTGAAAATATTGTGATATAATTTTTTTTTTCTCTCTTTTTTTCTCTCCACACACGTGGGCTCTCCTTCCTTTTTTTTTTTCCTTCTTTTTTTCTCCTCCACACACGTACCCACACTCTTTTCTTTTCTTTTTCCTTCTTTCCTCTTTTATTCCCTACCATACCAGCACTTCAGTCCAGAACATTCCACAGCTCTCCTTCTTCTTCTTCTTCTTTTTTCCTCTTTGCACTTCAGTCCGGAACATTCCACAGACAGCTCTCCTTCTTTTCTTTTCTTTTTTTTTCCTCTTAGCACTTCAAAACAAACGAAGGAATTTTTTTTCCTCAGTCCTTTTCTTTGCAGAATTTTTTTTTTCCTTCATTTGTTCCACAGTGAGCTGAACCAAACTCACCCAACTCATCCAACTCCAAAACGTATCCTTAAGTGCTTGGATCGGGAAGATTGGATGATCGGAACCAACTCCATAACGTATCCTTAGTCTTGTTTGATCATAGATCGGCAGGTGATCCGTCCTTTCTCCCCCCCCCCCTTTTTTTTTCGTCAGTCTTCTTTATCTGCCAGAGGGTCTTGATCTGCTGTTGTTCTAATTTTCTTGTTGTTGTTGTTGATCTGCTGTTGATCCGAAAGAGTTGTTGTTCTAATTTTTTTTTTTTTTTTTCTGTTCTTGATCTGCTGTTGTTGTTGTTTTGATTTTAGATTTGTTGTTTAATAGAGGGTAATTTGGTAATTTCCTGTGAGCCCAACGGATATATCAAAATGCCCAATACACGTTTTGATTTATGGACCTCAGGAGGTCCATAAATTTTGCGCGTTTTGGACGCTATTTTTGCCTGAGTCCAAAACGCAGCTTTTATCAAAAAGTTGCGTTTTGGGCTGAGCCAAACGCAATTTTTCTTCAGCTTTTTCTAATATGCGCGTTTTCAGCTCCTAAAAGTGCAAACAAACGCACACTAAATAATCAAAATGAATTCGAGTTCTTAAGGTAGAAATCTAAATCCTTTATCATTCACAAATTCTAATAGATTTAGAAATGTTTATCCAAATCTATCTCACACCCATATAAGTATATACTAGTAGACTCTTTACTTTTACAATATTAACCCACCATTAAAATTAGTACTTTTTTCTCACTAGTAACAACTTATCACTTAAAATTTGTTGTAAAAATATTATGAATATAATATTTCTCTAAAAAATTATCATCCCGATTTATTTCTTTTCTTAGGCTGATGGGAAATTCCATCACGTCATCCAATGTGTGAATGTGAAAATTTTCCATAAAATCTAGAAATCAGATTGTGTTGCATTACTTATAACTTTTTTTCTTAGTGGATAGTGGAACAATAGAAGATGAAGAAGTAAGGTTTGAAGTTAAACTACACAAAAAATGCCATTACTTTTTTTTTATTTTGAGAAACAAACTAACCCTTAAACACACACACTTAATTACACTCTCTTACCAAATTCAAGCACATTAAAAAATACCATTACTTAGTACTAAATATTCGAACAATCTACAAAACAAAGAAAGGATTTGGACCATTTGGTTTAGGTCTAGTGCACTGAACCTGATCAGATGATGATACGTGTCTAAAAATGAACACATATCATCATCTTAACAAATACAATACTACTTTATACTGGACCTGAAGAAAACCACCACCAAATATAATTAGAGGTTAGAGCCGTGTAGGTGGGTTTCCTCTATTTTGTTCTTTATTAATAAAGTACCACGTACGAATTGGACTATAAATAGTTGTGAGCACATCTAAATCACATCCAATTGGGTAGCAACTAACCATTAGTGCAACTCCTGTCATCCTAACTTTCACCAGAGGCGAGCTACACAAATAGTTGTAGAATACTACGTGATAGATGGATCAAATATTTATTTTTGAGTAGTTTTAGAACCATAAATTATCTTACAATTTTTTTCTCACAACTTTAACGTGACAAATTATAAATGGTTAATCATCACTTTATTATGGACCTACAATTTTTTCTTCACTAATCACACTCTGTCATGTCATAGTTGTGGTAAGAAGTTGTAAAAAATTTTGTGATCCTAAATTTTTCGTTTATTTTTTATTATTTATAACATTCACTTAAGTTCGTGCAAAAATTTATGTCTATTTTAGGAGTATAAGATCTTACTTTTTTTTATTATAAAGTTTAGACAACCACTTTTCAAAAACTTCCGTGATTATTTTTTTATTTAAATAATCATTTTTTATTATAAAGAATCTATATATATATACCGATTACTGTAGCAGTCACATATTTTTTACAATTTTGGACAACTTTGAGTTAAATTGGCTAAAATATAGTAATTCTTATTATATTATACCAGCATAGATGCGAGTGCTCATCTAAGATAAGTTTGACAAAATATGCGTAAAAGCGTATGATACGAATTAAAGGAGCTACACACTCATTCATTGTTGCTTCTTGAATCTGGACCTGACCCAAACCTGAATGATGAGGCGGCAATCAACCAAAGCACCGCTACGGCGCTAATAAGGAAAAAGAGGCACGCATTTCATGAAGTGTAAATAATTAAAAGACTATATACGTTGTATCCAATAAAAGACTATATACGTTTTAGAAACCTCCTTTAAGCACCAATAATAATCTTAGGCATATAAAGGCTACGTGTACCCATTCCCCTTTTTTATTTTTGTGTATGTGTTCAGTTTAACACTCCCCAAGGGCTCACCCTCCAATCAGATTCTTCCTCATCCGTTGCATGCAATAGGAATACAAGTAGCTGACACGTGGAGAACCACCAAATGTAACCGATCCATAGAGAGGAAGAGGTTTTTATTATTATTATGACTTTTTATATCGTAATTCACTCAGAAAAGTAAAACACGAAAAACACAAAAAACAACCAAAACAATTTTGATAGGTGTATCCACGCATGTCGGTCAATTCACACGCGTTCTAAACAGAGAGCATTAGGCATTTAAGTTTTATAGAGCGCCACCAAGGTTAGTAGCCAGGAGCTTGATTGGCGTGAGAGACTGAAGGCACGGTTGTCAAAACAAATCGTACATCTATTTTTACTTATGTGTAAGCATGCATGGTCATGGACCCACTCACCTTCCTCAGTTCCCACATGTCCTTTTCTGTAACTCTCTCAAACACGTACCCACAGTTCAACTCCAAGTGTCACTCTCTCCTCTCTCTTTGCTTCATGTTGCCCAGCTCTCATTGGTCAATTCTCACCCACCTTTTTCTTTTCAAATACCCATCTTCTTCTTTTCAAATACAAAATAGTGAAAATACAAAATACCAGCAGAAGTACTAGTACCCGCAAAGCCAAAGCACAAACAAACCACCTCTCACAATAGCTCTTAGCAATTCCATTACACAAAGCTCTCAGGATGATCAAGACTCTGAATCCCTACACCACCACAGCAAAAACTGCTGAGATTATGTCTAGGTACAGGCCTATAGCTCCAAAGCCTGAGTCACCCACAGATCCTAGCAATGAGTGTCCCTCCATGTCTCAGAAGATCAGGCAATCTCCTTACCTTAGGAACCTCTGGCCACAATTGCAAGCCAGGCCCACCAGAACGAGAAAGAGAGGTAGGTCTGCTATAACACCACCCTCCCTTAAAAGACCAAGAGCCCATGTCTTTGGGTTTTCTTCTCCTTGTCATTTGACATCATCCCCTGCCAAGAATCTATCTTTGCAGGGTTTTGCTCATGGTCATGGGCTCCCTCAGTTTCCTATTCCAAACCTACCAGCAATTAGCAACAGCTTGGAAGTACAGCCAACCACAACTCCTAGTTTAGTGACACTTCCTCTTCTTTCAAGTCCTAATTCTGTCCCCAACCAAGCAGGGGCACCAGAGCTTGAGTTAATGGAACCTTGTGGTGAGAAAAAGGTTATAGATTTAAACACTGTAGCTGAAATTCCAGAGGAAAAGGATCTCTTGCAGCAACTGCAAGGACCCATCAGCAGCAATGTAATTGCACCTCAGCCAATTCGACCAGTTGGCTCTAGCATAAGCGTTGGCAGCATTAGTGAAGACCCAAGTTTTATCTCAGCTGTTCAAGTTCCTAAGAAACCAGAAGAGGTAGAGGAAGAGGTCGAGTCCGAGGCCTTACCGGCAGTGATATCAGACTCAAACAACAGAGTGAGGATGGCAAATTCGGCCTACAAGGAGATGGTGGGCCAACCAGAATGTTCCTGGCTTGATTCTATGGTGACCAGTGATGGAAAATTGGGAGGCAGCTCAAGCAAGAGGATCAATGGGGAGGTGATGCTTCATCTTTCTGATTCAAGGTTGCCAATTTCGTCAAATGGTTTTTCATGTTGGGTGAGGATAGAGTGGGGAATTGGGGAGAAGAAAAGCTCAATCAATGCTTTCTGTGATGTGGTTAGATTATCCTGTGAATCCAAGGATTATCTATTCACATGGAGGTTCCACACCCGTAGCAGAGAGGCTTCTCAGTCCAGTTGTAATGTGTAAATATTGTACTACACAAGCATAATTACCACTAAATGCAACTTATCTACTACTGTACAAATTAAATATCCAAGAGGAATATAGTTTTGTAACAGCTTTTTTATCAACTCAGATTGAACTTTTTTTTTTTTTTTTTTGGGGTTGCCTTTTTAAGTAGGTGAGCTATGCATTGGAGCAACACATTGAGTATTATCTCATAGAACTAGTTCATTACAATTTTATTTCCAGAGAAGCAAGTCTAGGAGGGTATTATCTCATAGAACTTGTTAATTACAATTATTTGCAGTGAAGTGAAATAAACAACAAATAAAAAAAATCAGATAACAAGAAGCATAAGAAGCTTTGTTAAATGAGCTTACATTCTCACAAGCACCCAAACAGAATTTTGGGAAACTCCATATTAATCAGCTTCGGTCTTTGGTGGGCCCCTCCATTTGTAGTTGTCAGCGTATGACTTTGGCTGCACATGATTAAAGATCGGTTAAGTATTTTTTTTTTTTTTTTTTTTTTTTTTTTTTTTTGAGAATAAGGTTAATTTTTTTTTTTGTCAAATTGAGAATAAGGTTAATTTTTTTTGATGAACGAGAATAAGGTTAATGGGTTCATATAACAAATAAGGGAAATGTTAACAAATGTAGGGCATTAGTTAACGACATAGTTTTTATGAAAAAAAAAAATAATAATTGTAAGGACACAATTCCTTGGCGGCCCAACAATGATGTTGGGCTCGCATGTGAAAAAATCCCTCACAATATGATTTGTAGAGAATGGGCTTGAAAGGCAAGGCGTTGGTCACGGGGCGATGTTCCGGTCTTGGTTTTGGAGGAATTCATATAGGAAAGGGGAGATGGGTTTGAACATTTAAGTCTTATGGTGTCGCACCTTATGGGATGGGGCTCCTCGGAGTTGATCCGAGGACCATTGAGGTCTTACCCCGGTTACCCAGTGACGGACTTTTTTCATGAAGTCCGGTGTTCTTGGGAGGTTATGCCCCATGTAGTCTCTTTCCCCCGTGGGATGGAGAGAGACCCAGCCCCCCTCAGGTTTACTTCCTTTCCTCTTTTATGCTTGTCTGCGTTAGCTGTCCTTCGTCCACGTGTAGGGTCGATCTTTACAACACTGATATTTGTCCCATCAGTCCAATCCCAGAATTGTTGGGGATGGTTGGTAAGGCTGCAGAGTACGGCTATGTCAGGTGCAGGGTCTTATCCGGAAGGGTAGTAAGGATAACTTCCCCCCAAGATATTTTAGATCTCCTTACAAATTTGTTCCTGTGCCAGTTTTACCCCTTTATTCCAATGGGATTTTGGATCTGCCGAGGACTGAACTGTCCTCGGCTATATTCCAAGAACAGTTGTGCTCTGTTATCGGGCTTGGACCATAGCTCTCCTCGGCTTGGGCCTTCGGATTCTCCATGAGCGAATGGGCCTGGCCCATAAATTATTGGGCCCCACAATAGCCCCTCAAAACCTGGCTGTCCAACCTCCCGGTTGGAAAGGTGGGTTTTGGTAATACCGAGCTTTTATTATGGCTCATTTAATTCGGCCTTTCAATAATGCCGGCGGTTCCCCAACTGCCCAGGAAACGCACCGGTCTGCGAGACAGTTTTTTGACTTTATCCCTGATGCGTGCTTGGCGTTTGGTTATCCAAAGCACGTTTTTATTGACCTCTATCTACGAGGCTACTTTAATTCGACGGTTTCCTGATGAGGTGGAGAAGTGGAACCGGCACATCTGTGTTTGCAGGTTCCATTGGGGATCTGATCCTATTAAATGCCCCCCGCTCCACCCCTTGTATAAGAGGGAAGGCAGGAGGTTATTGTTCTTTTGTAGAGTCCCCTTTCATCCTTTTAAGATTTGAAATACTTGGCCTTCCTTAGAGTTTATTTTACCCACTAGTTTACACACTAAATCGTGATACGCTTTACCATACGAGTAATGAAGGAACCATACCCCTCCCGTAAACGCCACATTCTGATAAAACTCGTAATGGCTCGGTCAGGGCAAGGATGGCGAAGACTCAAAATCAACCTCACCTTTCTTTCAGCCAAAATCCGAAGCAGGGACTCGTCACATCAAGCTTCCGGTGTGACTGAGTCGAGGACACCCAATATCATAACCAACCGCTCTCTTATGAGCTCTCCTAATATGGCCCCAGCGTGTTAGGAGTCAGGACCGAGACAGGGACTAAGTGTCTCTGCTTCTTCCTCTCTTCGTTCACTGGTGGCCCTCTCCGCCTCCCTCTCTTAGTCTTCCCAGCACCAGATCCATTCTGGTGCTTTCTCTTCTCCCTCTTTTGTTCCTTTTCTTTCTTTTCATCTCTTCTCTCTTCTTCTCCTCCTTCTTTACTCATGTCCTCCATCTTCTTCATTCATCTCCTCCATCTTCTTCATTGATTTCTTCCTTACTATTTCCTTCTCCTTCATCTCTTTCCAAAGAAGGCTCTTATCGTAATATGAGAAGTATTGAGGCAGGGATTGGAGGGACTTTGAAGACGAGTTTAAAAGACGCCTGACTGTTTACATATCTGTATTGCGGATGTTATAGTTGCTTAGGCAGTTCACATTTTGTATAGGCTTGTTTAAGCCCTTCTTTGTACGTTGTAATAACTTTTCGTATTAATAAAAATTGCTGTTACCTTATTTCGCATGTTCTGTCTTTATGTTGTTTTTTTTTTTTTTTTTATTTGCAAACGCTGCTCGGCACATTAATACAGCATTTGAATCAATGATAACTAAAGCCAAAATACTTGCTAATAAAAAGATGTCACCATAACTTTAATAGAACTGCTTGACATAGCAACGCGTACCTGTAAATAGCGATGCCTGCCCGAAACAAGGCCGAGATTAGAACTGGATGTTCTCCGTGGTGTAGGAGGTAATTATTCGAAGGCGTATCATCCGCAAAAAAATGAGCAGCCCCCGTAGGCTGCCGAGTAGCGGAGCGTCCCGCCATCACCCTAACACTCTTATTGGCCTCAACATTTTACAGTATCTGGGCCGAGGACTTCCCTATCCGAGCAGTTGGTTCCCCATAGGATTGAGTCCGAGGACCATGCAAGGCCTTGGTTCTGTCCCAAACTTGTAATTTTTATTATTTTTTTTTGTACTTGGTTTCCCCATAGGCTTGAGTCCGAGGACCATGCAAGGCCTTGGTTCTGTCCTTGGGCCCCTATGCTGAACGGGCCTGGGCCGCGAATTCACTGGGCCCATAAATTAGGGGGTATTTCCGTAGTCCTGGGTCACGCGGTACTTTCTGGCGTCCCAGTGCTCGAGGTGCGTCTTCACGAGGCTCCTTTAATCTCAGGGTTGCAGACGGCATTGGAAGTCGAGCCGGAGACATTTTGTCTGTAGCGTTCCTTGGGACGCTGCGTGAATTAAATGCCACCTCCTTATCTTTTAAATAAATAGGAGAGAAAGTTGCTTTACCTTCACCCAAATCCTTCAGTCTCCTCTCCGAGTACATCATGTTTGAGGCGTGGGTTGGGGCAAGGGGACTCTCTCCGCCACAAAGGCACCGTGTCCTCCTGAGATTCCAGATAGTGAGGTATGGGAAAAGGCGGCATAAATTCAAGAGAATATTCCAGTTCGACAGAGGGGAAAGGGTATTTCTCCCTCTTTTAGTCAAAATCCGAAGCAGGTTCTGTCTACGCCAGGATCTTGGTGTGTCAGAAGAAAGATTCTCCGCCATCAGCGCCTCTGCCCTGTTGCAGACAAATTCTTGGTGAAGGTTCCTCAACTTCCGGCTCCCTGCACCTTTCCTTCCGCGGTGCAGGCCCCAAGCTGGGTTCTTTTGCTGCCCGAGTTATGGGCATGCAGAAGCATTGAGGAAGAACAAAGTTCTGAAGGAGTAGCCTCCCTCTCATCTGCGCTTCTTCTTCGGCTTCACCTTCATTCCCTTGTATTTTTCTTTTTACTCATGTAGTTAGCTTCAGCATAAGCTTCTCTCAGCTTTTCATTGTACACTGTACTATTTCTTTGTCTTGGTAAAATATGAGTTTGTTTCTTTCTAAATATTTTTCTTTTCTGCCACAACTACTTAGTGCATAGACATTAAATATACGCTCGTCTCTAATAATATTTGGAGCAGAACAATGCCTTAAAATCAATTCCTACTAGTTTAAACTTATCGATGTTATCAAGTATCACAATGGCAATTCTCAATAAACTAAAATCTTGAAACTAACCGGAGTAATGGTTGAGCACTGAGCGATGCATGAAAAATGGATGTCCGAGGACGATGATCTCTGAATAATCCGTCCGAGAGGGTAGCCCAGTGGAGGGATTTCGATTGTGTTTTTGGGTGATATATTGCACTACATTACATCAATCCCTTGGGTATCGGGGATCTGAGGGTAGACTGGGAAATCCGTGCAATTTAGGGATTGACCCAACCGTTAACGGGGAGTTCTCCTCGGATGGATTTTAGGCTTCATGCAATCAGTTTTCCTTTTAAGTAGTTGGTTTCCCCATAGGCTTGAGTCCGAGGACCATGCAAGGCCTTGGTTCTGTCCAAAACTTGTCAGTTTTCTTTTAAGTAGTTGGTTTCCCCAGAGGCTTGAGTCCGAGGACCATGCAAGGCCTTGGTTCTGTCCAAAACTTGTGAGATTTCTTTTAAGTAGTTGGTTTCCCCATAGGCTTGAGTCCGAGGACCATGCAAGGCCTTGGTTCTGTCCAAAACTTGTGAGATTTCTTTTAAGTAGTTGGTTTCCCCATAGGCTTGAGTCCGAGGACCATGCAAGGCCTTGGTTCTGTCCAAAACTTGTGAGATTTCTTTTAAGTAGTTGGTTTCCCCATAGGCTTGAGTCCGAGGACCATGCAAGGCCTTGGTTCTGTCCAAAACTTGTGAGATTTCTTTTAAGTAGTTGGTTTCCCCATAGGCTTGAGTCCGAGGACCATGCAAGGCCTTGGTTCTGTCCAAAACTTGTGAGACTTCTTTTAAGTAGTTGGTTTCCCCATAGGCTTGGGTCTGAGGACCATGCAAGGCCTTGGTTCTGTCCAAAACTTGTGAGATTTCTTTTAAGTAGTTGGTTTCCCCATAGGCTTGGGTCTGAGGACCATGCAAGGCCTTGGTTCTGTCCAAAACTTGTGAGATTTCTTTTAAGTAGTTGGTTTCCCCATAGGCTTGAGTCCGAGGACCATGCAAGGCCTTGGTTCTGTCCAAAACTTGTGAGATTTCTTTTAAGTAGTTGGTTTCCCCATAGGCTTGGGTCCGAGGACCATGCAAGGTCTTGGTTCTGTCCAAAACTTATCAGTTTTCTTTTAAGTAGTTGGTTTCCCCATAGGCTTGAGTCCGAGGACCATGCAAGGCCTTGGTTCTGTCCAAAACTTGTGAGATTTCTTTTATTTATTTTCGAACGTAAGCCCCTAGACCAGGGCGGGGAAAGCCGGCTTGAGGCCAGAAGCCCCCAAAGTTGTCCGCGCCGTCGTCACTGCGAGGCGCAGCCCCTAGCAGAAATTTATGCCAAAGCAACAACTGCATGTCGCCAGAGACGGAGGAAACTCCGCGAACCTCTGCTTGATAGAGAGTTGACTCCACCGCCACCTGCGCCAACGCGCAAGCCTTCCCACAGACGGCGCCAATTGTAAGGACACAATTCCTTGGCGGCCTAACAATGATGTTGGGCTCGCATGTGAAAAAATCCCTCACAATATGATTTGTAGAGAATGGGCTTGAAAGGCTAGGCGTTGGTCACGGGGCGATGTTCCGGTCTTGGTTTTGGAGGAATTCATATAGGAAAGGGGAGATGGGTTTGAACATTTAAGCCTTATGGTGTCGCACCTTATGGGATGGGGCTCCTCGGAGTTGATCCGAGGACCATTGAGGTCTTACCCCGGTTACCCAGTGACGGACTTTTTTCATGAAGTCCGGTGTTCTTGGGAGGTTATGCCCCATGTAGTCTCTTTCCCCCGTGGGATGGAGAGAGACCCAGCCCCCCTCAGGTTTACTTCCTTTCCTCTTTTATGCTTGTCTGCGTTAGCTGTCCTTCGTCCACGTGTAGGGTCGATCTTTACAACACTGATATTTGTCCCATCAGTCCAATCCCAGAATTGTTGGGGATGGTTGGTAAGGCTGCAGAGTACGGCTATGTCAGGTGCAGGGTCTTATCCGGAAGGGTAGTAAGGATAACTTCCCCCCAAGATATTTTAGATCTCCTTACAAATTTGTTCCTGTGCCAGTTTTACCCCTTTATTCCAATGGGATTTTGGATCTGCCGAGGACTGAACTGTCCTCGGCTATATTCCAAGAACAGTTGTGCTCTGTTATCGGGCTTGGACCATAGCTCTCCTCGGCTTGGGCCTTCGGATTCTCCATGAGCGAATGGGCCTGGCCCATAAATTATTGGGCCCCACAATAATAATAATATTTTAACAGTTTTTTTCATTTATCATAAAATCAAATCCATGATTTCATTCTAATTTCTACACACTATAGTCACTAGTATAATCTATGGGTTCAAATAAGTAATAAAACCAGATCCATCATCCATGACTTCATTCTACAAACTTTTGTCACTAATATAATCTAAGGTCAGTAATTGGAGCTGAGTTAATATTCAGAATTATTCATATTTAATTTAATTGAGAGCAATTTGATTAACTTAGGCTCATGTGTTTACAAACATATTATTACTTTTTACCTTAAAAAGTACAATATTGCTTCGTTCGTTTGAACAAATGACCATAAACAATTTTGAAATATGTTTTTAAAGATTTTGTAATTGGTAGTTGTTATTAATTTTGAAAACTTAAAATAAATATAAAATGATTCCATATATTAAAAAAAAAAAAAAAAAAAAACCTAAAGATATATATTAATTAATTAATTAATTGTCATATCACTACTGACCGTATCATATCCTAATTTTTAAAAAATTGTTGGCTCCGTGCTTGTGCTTCTTAGCACACAAGCACCCAAAACATAAACAATATATTTTCTTAGAACCGTGGGTATTTACTTGGATAGTTACAATTTACACAGAAGATTTGGAGGGGGAAAATTCAAGCAATTATTTTGGAAAACTATTGTGGATTGAAGTTCTCGTTATTATGTAAAAATAATAGCTACTTGTTTCATTTCCAGGAAAGTTGTCCAAACCTTTAAAATAGGCGTATGACGCTTCTTGACCTGCATTAAAGAAAAAAGTGTGTCAATGATGTTTATATGGAACAAACTGAAGGTGACAATACAAAGTCCGGACATTACAATGTCATTTGAGTTAAGTATTATATACTAAGGGTTGTGTTGACGGGCACCGCACGGTGCCCGTTAAGCACAAAATTTTTTACTTTTTACACAATTTTTGTCTTTTTTTTTCAATTTATGTCCATGTTTCAGTTTTGTAGTACTATTTGAAATTTTTTTTACTTTTTCTGACAATTTTTTTTTGTCTTTTCTGCACTTAAGTTAACCAGCACCAAGCGGTGCTGGTTAACATTCTCCATATACTAATTACAAGAAGGCATTTTACATATACTACCATTTTAAGTCTATATAACTTTCAAATATAAAATTAAGACTGTCTATTAGTGGCTTGATGCACTATACTTCCTAATCAAGTATTTGGGGGATATATTTTTCAACTCAAATAAACAAATGTCACCAGGAATAAGAGAGAAAGTAAAACCCAAATAGTCCATAAATTAACTCATGTATATGAATGGATAAAAGTCAATGTACTCTTAACTTCTCAATTGAGGTTCCATTGTTTTAGTTTTTGAACAATATTGTCCGATTATTCTCCCTATAACGTGTATGACTAAAGAAGAATGATAAATTTAATAGGAAGGCAGTAGAGAATACGATTTTAAATAGAACAGAATATTTGAAAAAAATAAACATATGGCCAACACCAATAAGTTGATGAGGATCCATAGCCGATTCCAATTTTATTGGGATTAAGTCTTAGTTGAGTTGTGCTCTCAATGATGTGTTTTCAGTTTAGTTGAGTTGTTCTCTGAATAATGTGTTTTGCCTAAATTTTACTTCTTTCTTGTCTAACGGAATCTAATTCATACATTTTCAAAGACAAGTTAACATCCTTGCTCAAACATAAGGGATGTGTCAGCTCCTGAAGATTAGGGAAAAAAAAAAACTGTCTAGTGAAGATGCAGTTCATCCAATCAATAAGCAAGCTTCAATAGAAAAACTTCTTAGACTCCATATGAATTTTTCTTACTGGAAGATTATACTAGAAATGGGAGAGGAAGCAACATAGAATTAATGAGATAAAAAACATGTGAAAAAAGGTCAATAAAGTCATACATACTTTCATAGAGTATCCACAAGATCAACATTTCAAAGACAATCTGATTCAGATATAATTTATCTGCATAGTGGAATTACTGACTAAAGAGGCACATACCACGTATTCCCAACCATATTTCTCAGCAAATGCTTTTGCAGCTTCTTCACTATCAAAACTTAATCCTCCCTCACCCACATTGGCATACGGGTCCCCTGTGGATGTCCAACCCATCAATGGATTTTCCCACCTGCACAATGTTAAGTAAAGAAATGGCATTAGCCATGTTATTAATGAATATAGGCTAGAGCTCATAAGGTCATAAAATACATTTTCTGGCAGTTTAAGCACAACTATCTTCAGCTTTAGGTACTTACTACAGCTAAATTCATTTTTATTTTGTTCTCTCTTCATTGGTACTTGAACCATGGAACTTTTAGCCTTATAATTCATGCCCAAAGCCAACAGGTCTCATGGAGATCAATTTTGTGTCTGAGCCATAAGAGGTTGAGAAGGTTCTTCCTTTACATTACACCCTACCCCTCTACCAAGACAAGATGGAGGTGCAATTGTCATATGGAAGTATGGAACTGCTTTCAGAAAATTTTGGCAGGATGAAAAAAAAGGTGAGTGTCCTAAAACATGATAGAAACATTGGATTACAGAGAATAAATGGTGATAATATGAAGGTGACCTGGCTATTGTTATAGACACACATTATCCATGCAAATGATTTGATTGATAAAATCCTAACCAGTATGTTAAACATAGATATTAGTTGATGCTTAGTGGAAGGTATTTCATTAGAGAATTAATTTTCCACATGAATGGACAGAACGTACTTCTGAGTAGACATAAAATTAATTTTCCAACGCCCAACTTTCCCAGAGCCTTGTTGTGTAGCAGTTCGGCCGGGTGAGTAAATTATGACCTGGCATTCATAAATTAAGCAATGTAACCTGGAAAATTTTCAATTTAAAAAATTCAAGAATCCCCTAGGAAAAACAGTAAAAAGTTGTAAACAATACCATGCATCTTGGATGGTGTCCTCAAGAATATATCATGATTCACTAGAATTTGACACCATTATACATATACTGACTGTATGGTCAATTATAAAACAACAAACCACAGCTCACAGAGCACCAAAAAAATTGATAAGACATTCATAATTTAAGAATGGATCTTATCAAAAAAATCAATACCAGAACAGCAGAACTAAAAATTGAATACCATATACTATATAATAAAAATTATCCTACAAACCACAGTTGCAACAAGTGGCTGCCCTCTGATTTTTCCTTTTATATTTTCCCCCTTTTTTTTCTTCTCTGTACCACATGGATGGTCCTTTTGCAGCTTTGCTCCTTTATTTACACATTTAACACTTTTATATATATATATATATATATATATAAAAGAGTCATTCACTGCACTATCTTATCAATTAAGATTCTATTACTAAAGTTCGAAAAAAAAATTAAAGAATTTTTAATATTTATTTTAAATTATTTTAATCATAGAACCTAATTTTTAGTCTTCACAAAAATTCTGGTCTTACATGAAAGCTTCCATCATATAATTAATTTTATATATATAAAAAAAGTAACTATTTTGTTGTACACATTTTTTATTGGTAAATTGACATGCACATCTAGTTAGTTTTGAATCCACGGGTAATTCTTACATGCTCCGGGAGCAACGCTCCCTCCTCTCACATGAGGGGTGGGCCCCATGGTGGGACCCACGCATGGGGCCCACCCCTCATGTGAGAGGAGGGAGCGTTGCTCCCGGAGCACCTAAGTTTTTTCCTAAATTCACAACCTTACTCTTGTCTTCACCTCTTATGGGAAGGAGGTTTCATTTGGGCTAGAGCTCATTTGTATTATTTTATTGTTCAATTTCAATAAAATATATGAAATCTTTTCTTTCTTTTACATATGAATTCTATTTAGTCCATGCATGGCAAGAGCATACTTAGGAAGCATAGAAACTTAGGAAGCACATATACAGACACTGGTAAGGGTACAAACATGGTACAATACAGTGACTTGAGCAATTTTTAAAAAATTATAACATAAAACGGTCGGTACGACACGGGTGTAAATGAAGTGTCCGTGCTTCCTACGTACTACTATTTTTTAGGTCAACAACATTACTCTTTGGCCTTTGCTATAGCATTTTTTTTTATATATAAAATTATACAATAAATCAAGAGCAATCTGATAACCGCTACATCCAAAATAAAAAATAAAAAATCCATCCCAAATCAGCATGATTTCAAGGATAGCTCCAATAAAGCACCTAAGCTAATTTTTCCTAACAGCCATTTCCACAAGAAAATAAAAAATTACAATTCCTCAGCCAAATAGCTGAGAATTCTAGTAAATTCGTTTGATTAGGCGTTTGAGAGCTTAAAATATCGTTTTTAAAATCCAAATTTCTGTTTTGCAATTACAACTGTTGTAACATTTTTCACAAGTACTCGTTTTAAACTCAAAACAGCATTTTTCAAATGTTTATACAAATGCACCCTTAACACAATTCTCAGCGTTAAATTGTTAATATAATAATCCCAAAAAATAATAAGAATAATTAAAAATTCCGATTCAATTCTCTCTTAATCCTACATTTTCTCAGCAATCAAACGGAAACTCAGCGAAATGATAAAAAAACAAGAAACTGAATGGTGAGAATAACGAGAGGTGAGATAAACAGAGAGGTGAGAGGAAAAGTGAAGAGCGTACCCTTCTTCGAAGGTGTTCTTCAGGTACTCCAGAAATTGTGCCGACCTCACCGGGCTTGACCTCCACCAAGGCGTCCGAAGCCGAAGAGAAATATCTCGTAGTTGATAAAAAAACCGATCGATGAGCACGAGCGAGATTGAGGCCTCGTTGCAGAGATTGAGAGCTCGCCATTTTTTTTTTTTTTTGCCTAACAAAGGTCGAAGGTACGCACTTGGCGGTAATGGTTGCAGCACGATACGTCTTGGAAATTACCGGAAAATTTGTACGTGGCTCATTTTATCATGCTCCATTTGGCTATTTTCAACCTGTGCTGCCATCTCACCACTTAAATATATTGAATTAGTATTGCGTTTCTTAGCATGATGGTCACTCTATAAATATAAGTGCTTGTAGGAGGTAAGGGCAGAGTTCAAGTTTTCAAGTTCAAGAAGGAAACTCACACATATACATTTAGATTACGTTAGAGTAAAATTTCTATTTTGTATAAATATATATTTATTTATTGTTTTTAGTTTTATTTTAAATATAGATATAGATTTTTAACTTATGACATGATTTTTTTATTTGTACATGTGGAGTTTGAAGTTCAGATCTCTTATTCTAAGATAAAAGACTTTACAAATTAAGTTATTGATCAGAGTAAGTTTAGAAACACAATATAATTCACAACAAAATTTACAAATTAACGTATCAATTCATTATATGTCAGAATAAATCTAAATAAATTAATAAAATATTATACCTAGATTCACGAAAATAAAATAAAAATTTCAAGATTTATGAATAAACAAAGTTTACTATTATTTCTTCTATAAAAAAAAAAATTAAAAGCATGATTAATGTTTAATTGTAAATACTCAATTTATAAATTATAAAAAAATTATTTTTTATTAACCTCATGCACGTTCTATGCGCATGCTTAAAGACATTTTTAAATTAAAAAAATTATTAATTGTTCAAAATTACTCACTGTATGCACACGTAGGATCCTTTTTTTTTTTTAATTAAAAAAAAATCGTACATACATACATGAACTTAGTTATAATTAATAGATGTTTCTCAATTAAAATTATTTTACCTATTATCCTTTTATTTTAATCTAAACTTATTTAATCATTTTATCCTTAATTTTTATTTTTAGGAAAATCAATTTGAACTAAACAATCATGGTTGTTTTGGAAATTAAATAATAAAAAGTAGACACAAAGAGTCCTCTTCCAATTAATCATGGTTGTTTTTGGAAATAATGAAAATTGAAAACTAGGCACAAAGAGTCCTATTCCAATTATATATATAATTTTAATGATTAAATTTACAATGAATTTCTTAATTAATGATAAGTTTGCAATATTGACCCCATCATTTAAATGAGGTTGTAATCTATATTCCATTCCATACAAGGGGCTTGTAGCATGTTAGCGCCCATAAACAAGTAAAGCTATTCTTCTGTGCTTTTAACTAGAAAACGAACAATAGAGCATCAGCATCAAAGAATGCTATGCTATCCTATTTTACCATCTTAAAAAGTTACTTTATCAATTATACCATACCATTTTACAATACACCCTACATCAAAAAACTCTATTATTTTACTTTTTCATTAAAATATTATTTTTTAATCTTTCTTTATTATTTCTTTCACATCATCACTTTTTTTTAGCTAAGCGTCTATTCCAACAGGTGGAGAGAGAGTGGAATAAAATATATATTTTTCTTTTACCATTGTGCTACAGTACAATTCTAAGTTTAGAATTGTATTGTAGCACTATTGCAAAATTTTTTGCAATAGTGTGGTTTAGCATTGTTTGATGCAAGTGTTTTTGTCCTCTAAAATGTTAAAAATGCCTTAAATATGACTTTAGCATTTCTCAATGCTAGTGCTCAGAGGATGCAACCATTTTCCTATAGGTTAATTTTTGGGAAATGAGATTTTAACATAATACGGGTGTGAGAGTTTGAATGAGTTTTTAATTTTTATAAGAGGCTACTTGCCAAGGCTTCGCAGGTATGAGCCCTTGGGAAAATATTCTTAAACCCAATCAAGTTCATTCTTAAGTTGAACACAATTTGTTCTCCAAAAAAAAAAAAAGTTGAACGCAATTTGTCATCGTAAAAAAATTAATTTATTTAACATTTACTCTTTTCAAATAAGTTATGAAATTGAATTATTATGAAATATTTTGAAAATGAATGAATAATTATTTAGAAAATGATAAAATTATTTATTCAAATTAACAATAAAGTTTGATAAGAATTAGTTTCAAATGGATTACAAGCAATTCAAATAAATTTTAAAATTTAAATAAAATATGAACAAAGTTAAGCTACAAAACTAGTTGTAGCCTAAAACTATAACTTTACTTAATAAAATAAACATAACTAGATATTTTTGAAAATCTAACCGTTAAATTGCATATTCTTTAGGCTTTTAATACACATGTCAAATTTTGTGTCAATCAGATATTATTTACTATATGGTCTATAAACTTATATTTTATGCATAATTTTAAACTACAAAAACTTGCAATTTAAACAATTTATTGATGATATAACTATTGATCTTTAGTTTTTTAGAAATTTCACAAACATGAAGGATATAAGAAGAAGATGTAATCCAATGGTAGATTTGTCAAAATTTACCTTCAATAAAAAAATATTGAGTACAACTAATTTTGTAACTAAACTTTGTCTATTAAATATGAGAATAAATTCGGTCCAGATGTGGTGTAAAAAGCCACTATTACGCCCTTCAATAATGATGTGACACGTCATATTTTTGCAAATAAAAGACTAAGCACTTTCACACTAAATCAAATCCTCTTCAATACAGAAAACCAAATCCACACTTCTTCCCTAAATAGAGATGTTGCCGAGAATCTCCAGTTACGGCCATCGGAGGTGAAGGAAAATTAGCGGTGAAGGAAGTGGACCACAAAGGAGCCTTCGGGAGTGTTGCTGACAACCCTCCAAACCTAAGGTGCACGCTGCTTGAGACAATATCGATCTCTCAATCGGTAAGAATAGAAGCCATCAATCTTTCTATGGTGGAATTTCACCACCAATTACATGAAAAAAAGTTGGAAAGAACGAAACCCACAAAACCAAATCTAAAAAAAGCTACTCTAGCAATAAGATTTTTAAAAAATCTTTGATTTTTGAGTAGGGTTTTAATTTGGGTTGGCAACTCAGGGAGTGGTTGTTGAAGTGAGCTTATATGGGTTGGTGTTATGGTGCCATTTGGTTGTTGAAGTGGGCTCATGTGAATCAAAGAGAAAGGGAGCTAGTGAGAGATAGAAGCGACTTTCTAAGATGCTAACAGTGGTTGCGGGTGGCAGGAGTCGTGGAGCTTGGCCGGCAATTGGAGGTGAGGGAGCTTGAGAAGACCGGCTATGGGCTGGTCTGATTAGAGAGAGAGCTGAAGCATATGGTTGTTGCCTTGTTAGTGTGCCTTGCAAAAATATGACGTGACACATTATTATTGGAGGGCGTAAAAGTGGCTTTTTACGCCACATTGGGACCGAATTTATTCTCATTAAATATTTTAAATGAAATGCTGATAACTTGTTTCTCAAAAAAAAAAAAAAAAATGCTGATAACTTCCATGCACAACGGGCCAGGCTTGCTGAGGCCCATAGTTGACTACTTCGGTTTATGGATGCCAGGGTAATTTTTCGGTGAGTGAATGCTTAGTTTTGGACTGGTTATTTGGGATTAAAGGACACCGGCTGTTCATGCTACATATTCCAAGTTTTTTCAATTGCTATTTGTTCGTTTCTGTGAAGCAAATGCCATTTGTTCTTAGTTTGTATCGAGATCGAGTCTCTAAAGGTGGTTCTTCATGTCCTGTTCTTCCTCCAAAAACATTGTGTCTGTCAATAATCATATATATAATACAAGCTCAACCATATATCCCAACCCCAATACCACGTACAAAGTAGACACCGACTCAGTGTGCGTGAAGATCAGAATTAATGGCGCTCAATGAAGAGGATAAAAAGCTTACCCAGCTAAAGTTTGCGTGTTCAGATCTGAAAACTCTGTTGCAAACCTCATCCAAAATGGAAGAAAGCCTTGGTAAGATGGACAAAAAGTTTGATCTTTTAGATGAAACTCTTTCGACAGCATCAAGAAGAGTATCTCCTTTACAGTCTTTAGCCATGGCTACCAAAGCCCTCGATACACGAATCAACCGAGCTGTTACTCTTGCTCTTGCTCTCCTTGAGAGCTTCAAAGTCACCGATTCTCTCCAGCTCAAGCTTCTCGAACTCTCATCAATCTTATCAGCAGAGACAACACCCAAAAAAAGGCTCAAGAAACTGCTCAACTATGTGGACTGTGTTAATCAGCTGAATACTGCGATTAATTCGATCAGTCAAGAGGGAGAGCCGGTGATTCAAAAGCTTCAAGAAGTGGTGGAGTTTTTGAGCAGGACCAAGGCCACGGAGCAGGATAGGACACATAGGCTCAGAGAAACTCTGTTCACTCTCACAGCTCTCTATGAAAATGAGGTTGATGCGATGAAATTTGATGGGCTGCTTGATGAGGCTTTATTAAATTTGCAGGACGAGTATGAGAGTATATTACAGCTTTTAAGGCATCAAAATATAAGGGATCAGGTGCAAGTTGATGATAAAGAAGCCGAGATTGTGGCATCTGATTTGGGTACAGAGCTGGAGGTTGAAGTTCTACAACGAATTTCAGAGACTCTAGCTGCGAATGATTGCCTGGATATATGTATTGACATATATCTCAAGGTGTGTGAAATGGTTCCTCTAGGAAGTATTTTAATTATTCTTTATTAGTTGCCTTTAAAACCTAACTTCAATCTATTTTTGTTTCATATTATTATTCAGATTTGAAACTGTAGTGATCATGAACCATTCTCTTCATGAAACCATTTTCTCAAAATCCATCCGTAGTATATGTTCATGTTTAGACTTTAATCATCATGAACATTCAGTTTACAAGTATTAAGAAATATGCTTTGATTCAAAAAATATTAATAATACTACTCCGATTATATCTAGAATAGGACATAAAGTACACAATTTCTTAATAGATATTGTAGCTCAGTTTTCAATTAAATTTAACTGTGGCCTTAAAAGCTGTAATTATACATAAGGAAGCTGCATTAGCCAATAAGTCAATACCCCAATAAATTATCAAAAGAAAAGTCAATACCCCAATAAATCATATGGTTGTGCTATACTGGCTAATAAACACATAGTTATATTATATTCATCCTTTTGAGTATAAAATACAGCCCTTGAAAAACCCTAAAAAAATTCTATCCTTTTGAATATAAATTCAAAGAGGAGACGGCATCATTTGATACTGCCTACAATGTAGCAAGCTAGCAACAGTTGGATAAGATATTGTCTAGAGCATTGCCATTGGGCAATGAATGTAAGATTCAATGCAAATTGCTTATTCAGTTATTCCTCAAATAAAATTATAATTATAATATTTTTTGTCCTTGAAGACATGAATCAAATATACCACTTAGTTTTCGTTAAAGCCAATATTGTGTAAATGCTAATGCTTATTGGTCTATGTGACAGGTGAGACACAGAAGGGCAGCCAAAGCACTGATGCGGCTAAACCCAGATTACCTAAGAACCTACAAACCCGAAGAAATCGATGCCATGGAATGGGAGACCTTAGAGACAGCAATAAGCCTTTGGATCCAACACTTAAAACTCGCAGTCAAAACAGTACTTGTATCAGAAAAGAAACTCTGCAACCAAGTTCTAGGAAACATCATGGATGGAGTGGTGTGGCCACAATGCTTCGTGAAGATCGCAGACAAAATCATGGCAGTCTTTTTTCGATTCGGGGAAGGCGTAGCTAGGAGCAGCAAAGAGCCGCACAAACTGTTCAAACTATTGGACATGTTCGATTCCTTGGAGAAACTTAAGCCCGAATTCTCAGACACTTTCGAAGGTGAAGCTGGAGCTGATATACGTACTCGGTTTAGAGAACTTACAAAGCTACTCGTTCACGGTTCGAGTAAAGTGTTTTGGGAATTTGGCCTCCAAATCGAAGGCAATTCAGATGCTTACCCTCCACCACAAGATGGCTCGGTACCGAAACTTTTTCGGTATGCTATTAACTACCTCAAATACTTGACCACAGACGCATACAAAGCACGTATGGCCATGGTTCTTTGGACAGAGCAAATGTGGAAAGTGGGAATTCTATCAAAACCTGTAACACACGAGAATTTACTCCAAGATGCCATTACCAACGTCATGGATGCACTTCATAGAAACATCGAGACCAAAAGGTTGAGCTACAGAGACAAAATCTTACCCCACGTATTTGCAATGAACACGTACTGGTACATTTACATGAGGACGAGAAACACTGAGCTAGGAAAGCTTTTGGGAGACCAGTACATGAAAAACAAGTACAAGGTTGTTGCTGAGGAATCAGCGTACATGTATCAGAAGCAATCGTGGGGACAACTTGTGAAGCTGTTGGATAAAGAAGACTTGAAGAGGCAGAGCAAAGAGGGTTTGGGAAGCTTAGCAAGAGCAAAAATGGAGGCATTTTTGAAGGGCTTCGATGAGATTTCACAGAGGCACAGAGGGTCTTATAGAATTCCTGACATGGATTTGAGGGAACAGATTAAGGAATCGACGATAAAGCTTGTGGTTCCAGTTTATACTGAGTTCTTGAACACGTTCTCGGCTGTGTTACGAGGTAAATTGTATGTGAATCCGGATCAATTACAAGGGTTGTTGGGTCAGATTTTCGACGGTTCCGATGCGAAGTTGATGAGGCGTGATTCCAAAGATCGGATGGTTGGAGGGAATTCGGTGTCTGTTGAGGGGGAGATCATGGATTTTTGACGGTCCAGATCAATTTCAAGCAATGTGTAAATCGTCTGATTGGTATATAGTATTCCAGTCATTGTGCCTTCCTTGAGGAATTAACGAATTAAGATGTGTGGAATTGAATGAACGGCTGATCATTGTTGATGCCTGCACCTGAAGGGGAATGTTCTTTTGGGGATATGGATTATAAATAATTTGTTTCTTTATTTTTTTTTTCCCGCTCTTGTTATATAAAGAGGGTCAATTGTGTGATTATTATAAATTAAAATAATACAGTTTTTTTTTTAAAAAAAAAATTTATTTTATGACACTATTGGGATGTGTAATGTGAACCTGTGGTAGGTAAGTTATCCAAATTTGACTTATTTGTGGTAGATTTAAGAATAGGAAATGGCCTAATGTAATTGTTGATATTACGCTGAATATAACATTAAAAGTTATATATAAAACTTAAAAAAAAAAAAAAAAAAAAAAAGGGAAACAAAATTGCTGTTTTTAGTCATTTTAGGATAATAATTAAGGTTGTTCATAAATTCTCCGAACTCGACCCACTTGAGGGATCCGATTAAACTTGAACTGGACTCGATCAAATCCTGTGATTACTTCTGTTGATGGTGAGTCTCTATTTTCAAAATTTGGTGATGGCAAGTTGAGTGGCAGGTTTACTCATTTGAAATCCAACCCACCTGAAGAAAGCCAAATCTGGGAAGATCTATTAGATTTAACAAGATCGATCTAGCGAGTTCTCACTTGAGCTCTACAAAATCCTCGTCGTTATGAGCATTTTATCGTCTCTCCCTGTAATTAGTCGTCCACTGCTAGTAGGGATGACAATTTTGCCCCATCCCACTTGACCCACCCCTCCTCGCTTTGCTCCATGTGGGTTTTCCCCGCCCCGCAAAGGTGGTGGGGCAAGAATGGGGTGAGATTTAAGCCTTGCACCACGGGGTGGGGCTGGGATGGGCTTAGACTTTTTAGACCCACCCCACCCCGCCTCCCTTGTTGATAAGGGTTAAATTGTAAATTTTTCATACCTTAAAACCCTACTATTTAAACAAACATGTTATCAACTTATTTTATTTTACTCAACGTGGCTCTCTACCTCTTTTTTCTCTCTAGCAAGGTTGGAAATGAGGTACCAATTTTAATGTTTTCTTTTATCTTTATTAGAAACAAATTTATATACTATTAAATCATTGATTTTGTATTATGAGATTTTTGTTTTTGTTGTGATATGGTCTTGTTAAACACTTGGATAATAATATTTAGTTTTTTGCTAAATATTAATTTGATTTGATGGGATAAATTTATTTGTAATTTTAAGTATATTTTTATTAATGAAACAGGTTTTATTAAAAAAAATTGTAATAGTTGTGGGCAAATTAACAAGAAGTAGAGTTTTATGGAGTGGGGCGGAGCTTCGTGGGGCCCTAAGGGGCAAGGATAGTGCAAGACAAAACCATGTGAGGTGGGGGCAAATACCCCATCCTTTGACCTCGCCCTACCCCACTGTCATCCCTAATTGCCGATGCCAACTGATTTGTCTGTCACCCGTGAAGAGCCCTATTAGCCATTCTTTATCAGTCAACAACGGGTTGAATTTTCATCCACTCAATTGAATTAGTTTGAGTACGAGTTAAGCACAAACTCTACTTGAGCTAACCCATGGACATTCCTAGTAATGATATTGTTGAATTCAATACAAATAAATAAAAATAAAAGCCAACAAGAACCTAAATGGATTTATTGGACCACTCCCAAGTTAACCTTTATTAAAACCTTTATTAAAATAAATACAAATAGGACGATCAAGAGATAACCGAATAGTTTGACATCTTTTATAAGGATTGAGATCTTCTAGAGTTCCTAGGGTACTCTACCATGTAGAGTTCTTTTAATCTTAACCTTTCATTTATAATAAGAGGTTTAGATTTTGCCATATCATTAATCCACTAACAAATCTACAAAAATAATGATTTTAAAAAATAACTACTCATAAATGATAGTTATTACCTTAAATGTGAATAGTGGCTATGACATTGCAGCATTAAATGCAAAAGAAAATTGCTTATTTAGAATATTGATTGTTATGCAACTTGAATTTGGAAGAAATATTTGAGAGATATATACAAAACATTAGACACTTCAACCCACCTAAACAACTGGCATTTTATAGTTTGCTTTCACCTAACTAATGAAAATCCATTATAAATCTCAAACCTTACAAAACTCAATGGAGAATATCTTTCTTTAAAAAAAAATCAGAAAGTTCCATTATCTTTAACATGGATTGAGATCCTCTAGATAATAATGGATTGCTCAATCCTGTGAAGAAAGCTTAGATGGATTAATGGCCAGCCAGTAGAAATAGCTTTTGCTGAACGCTGGTCCGCTTTTAGACATTGTGAACAATTAGAGGCTAAAAAAAATGTGATACGAGCAATGTATATATTACAGTTCTAGTGGCCCCGAATATGATGTGTGATCATTTTATAACCCATAAGAGCGCTACTGCATACTGGCTACATTTTTAAGAGATATGTCTAATCTGTGAACTAAGTACTCTAGTTTACCCATTTCATCACCGAAATTACTGGTCATGAAAAGCTTCAGCCATAGTCATACAAATGTTGAGGGCCATTTGTGAGAATCCAGGTAGAAAGAAGGAAAGCCTAGTAACAAGGGTAGCAAAGAATTGGCAAGCAGACAGCAAAACCATTAGGCCCAAGCGGTAGGAATAATGGATCACAGGCCCAAGAAATGAACAAATAAGCCTTGAAGAGGTAAGTGGGCTTAAAGAAGCCCGGAAAGAGAAAAATAACATCCCATGGGCAGTGTGTGATGTAGAAAAGTGAGAAAGGGCCGCCGCAGGCCCAAAGTAATGCAAACTAAGAAAGTAAGGGGTTTATGGCAGGCCCATGAACCCCAAGGATGAGAATAAGGTTATTGGGTCGGGGAAACCCAATGAAGTTAGTAAAAACCCATGGGAATGCAGAATTAAGCAAAAGGGCCAAGGAAGTCCAAAGAAAGCAAATGGGCCAAGGATGCCCAAAGAGAAAGACAAAAGGGACACAGGAGCCCATGAGTAAGAAAAACCAGTGACCATGCCAAGCCACTGGGAGAAAGAGTAAACGGCTGGCCTAAGGAGGCCCAATAAGATTAAATCATTATAGCAGGAATAATAGAACAATATGATAGGAAATGAGGGAAATCAAGAAGTGGGCCAAAGAAATATAAGGCCCATCATCAAATAAAGCCCAGCTCCTAAGAGGAGCGGGAAATCAAAAAGCAGCCCAACTCTTGAGAGGAGCGGGAAATAAAAAAGTAGCCCACATAAAAGGTCAGAGAAAACGGACGGTAGACTATGCAGACGAGCCTCCAAATCACGGCAGACGGATGAGCAGCAGGCAAATTTTGGACACATATGAAAGGAAGGCACGCGCAAGGCCCAGGCACCACCAACCTGTACCCAGCCAATACAGAGTATGGTGAGGTCGGAGGTCAGAGATTCAGAGGGCATGGTTTGGTGGTAGGGAGAGGGGAAAAATCTATTTTTGAGGTTCCGACTCAGGCTCTTTCAGGGAGGTGTCCTGCTGGGATGACTTACTACCCAAAAGAGGCAAGCTGAGTTGAAACCAATAGGTGCATGCCATGAGGGATAGGGAGAGAGAAAGAACCCAAACCGTAGCAGGAATGGGTGCCACGGCAGACAAACAAACAAAATACCCTTCTTTGTCTGGTGATGGGGGAGGAACACAGATGGAACAGTGATGGTCGGCCAGTACACCCAAACTAGACAAAGGAGGTTAAAGGCTAAAACAGTAAAATCTGGTCACGGTAGGCGCTATAAAAAGAGTGTCTTGCAGTGAACAGAGGGAGAGGATCACGGGAACTTTGACTGAGAAATAGGAATTTGAAAAGAGAAACTAAGAAATAGAGAAAGAAACAAGTGGAAAAGGAAGAAAGAAAACACCCAGAAAGAAAAACAAAGTGAGAATTAGAATGGCAGGCATGCATCGGTAGATTAATTCCCTCATGAAATCTTGCTCCCTGTGAAAACCTCAAGGAGCCTTGAGTATAAACCACTCAGGTCCGTTTCCCTCAGGGCAGTTAATCTCCACGGTAGGACCCTTTTCTTGAGAGATTAATTGCGTTGAGAATGGACGTTCTTTCCTCTCTGGCTTTGCTCCTGCGGACCGGACTTTAGTCGATTTTCCTAACATTCTGATTAATCCATACATATTAACACTCGTTAACTTCTGTTCTGTTGTTTCCTTTCCGTAAAAATATTATTATTGCTGCTATAATTGTGCGTGAGGGTTGTTTGGTCATTTCCCACTAAGTGGCCAGATATTTTAGTTATTTTATTATTATTATGTCTGCCTGACACAACTTGCCTGAAACAGTTCTGCCTGCTGTAAGCACGTTCCTGGCAAACCTAGCCTAGTTTGCGTACAAGCCGGATCAACTTGATTTGCAGCTGGACCGGTCCCGACTCCCTTATCCAGAAAACTTGGGCCTGGTGCTGCAGGAAGCAGCCCAATACTGCTAGCACAACCCACCACCTTACAACAAGCATAATAATCAATTTTGAGAAAAAAAAGTTAATTATCCATATATATATATATATATGCTTCTTGGCCTATGTGCATAATAATCAATTTTCTAAATAAGCAAATTTCTTTTGCATTTAATGCTGCAATGTCATAGCCACTATTCACATTTAAGGTAATAACTATCATTTATGAGTAGTAATTTTTAAAAATTATTATTTTTGTAGATTTGTTAGTGGATTAATGATATGACAAAATCTAGACCTTTTATTATAAATGAAAGGTTAAGATTAAAAGAACTCTACATGATAGAGTACCCTAGGAACTCTAGAGGATCTCAATCCCTTTTATAATGTCATCTATTTATGGTTAATTTATAAATATATTAACACTAAACACAATTCAAGAATGGCTAGAGTCAGTGCTCTAATTGTTGTTAATCTTCGACTACAAACAGCAATTGCTTTTTTTTTTTTTTTTTTAATATAGACAAACAACAATTTCTTTAAGTGGGTGTTTAATTGAATTATTATTATTATTATTTAAAATTCAACCATTAGAGCAGCAAGCACTATTAAATTCTTTACTATGAACAAATAAGCACATCCTCTCTTCAAAACCATTATTAGTGATTACAAGTTTCTCCTCCAAGGGATCCACCCCAAGGAAATCAAGCATGCATATAGAGAAGCCAATAAAAATGATGGATTTTTTTTTCCCCTGAGAATCAATTGATGATGATGCTTTAGCACGAATGGTATTGAGTCAATCGGAAGCCTTTGTCATGTTATTCTTTCCTCACCCCAGGCCAACATTATAGATTGTCTTAATTTTTTTCTGATGGCCTTAACCTTAGACCTATATTTGAATTAAACTTTTGTTTCTTAACGCATCCTTACTACCAAGAGAGAGAGAGAGAGTTCCCTTAATTGGTGGTTTCTGAGTCAAAGGAGGCCATTTATGCTAAGGAAGAGAGAACTTCTTCATATTTTGATTTTATATTAAATAAAGGTAACATGGCATTCACATGGCATATTGGTTGTCACATTGGACTTTTTCATCTATTATTTAATAGTAATAACTATTTTGACACAAAAATAAAATGTTAAAAAGAATAATAGCACATCTAAAATGTTAGACTTTATAGACTATTTTAAAACACGAGATAGAGGTTAAGGACCAAAATAGTAACTACAACTCAAAAAATTATAATATAATAACAAACTAAAAGTAAATATTATTTTTCTGCCTAAAAAAAATATTATTTCATTAGTAATTAAATATAGCAAACGAAAATATTTTTATGCAACTTGGGTTACAGAAATTTTTATGAAACAGAGTTGCATTTAAAAATTCATGTAATTCAGGTTGCATAATAAAAATGTGACATTATCTATAGCCTAAATTTATCAAATTATATTGAATTGACCATGTTATTACTATACCTTAGTTTTTTTTTTTTTTTTTTTTTTTAAGTAATAAGTGAAAACAAAAAGAAGTAAATAAATGAGACTTTGTCTTGTCATTTCTTTTTTTTCTTTTTTTATTTTCTTTTCCCGCTTACATCAAAAACTGATTGGTATATGATAATTCTTTATCGTCACAAGTAAATGTCATAAGTTGAAGCTATCTCAAAAACAGCTGTCAAAGGTAAAAAAAAAAAAAAAAAAAAAAAAACAGAAATAGTAATAGCCGTGATATAATATACGAATACGAAAACATTATACACACTCCATGGCACTCAAAATGACAAAACTATACCCCACACACCCTGCACGTCTGTTGCACTACAGTTTTCACGACTCCGAATTCCCCCACTCTACCTTCCTACGGTTGTAAAAGAAAGATTCAACGAATAATTCCCCCCCCCCGCCCAGAATCATTCTATTATACCAAAATCCTTATAAACTGCCTTCTTTATGTGACACCCGAGAAAATCAATTCCCATCTCTATATTCTCTACTAAAATCTTAAACTTTCCCAAGAAAACTTTTTTCGAGTCCCAAACAAAAATGGCGAATCCCAAATCCGGCGAAATGGGCGGTTCCATTTCCTTCACCGATTTCCCAGAGGACGTTCAGCTCTGCATCCTCTCGTTCCTCACGCCCTCCGAAGTCTCCACCTTCGCTTGCACCTCGAAACGCTTCGTTTCGCTGTGCCGAAACGACGCCAAGCTCTGGTTCACCATGTGCCATAGAAGGTGGGGCTCCAAGACCCAGATTCGAAAATGGGGCAACGGCAAGATCGCCTTCAGGCTTCTCTACAAAACGCTTAGCGAGTGGGAAAATCTCGTCGGTTTTTGGCGCCGAAGCGGTCGTGGAAATATCGGAATCTCATCGCCGCCGTTGGTTTTCTTCGAGTGGGGCCCATCGTTTCTAACCGGTTCGAGAATTTCCCCTTCGAAAAACGGTACCTACAGTGTTTTGAAGTCACCGTTTTTGTGGATGACACTGTCGCAGGAGGGTCAGACCGTGAATTTCCTCGACCCGGACGGTCGGGCCGAGGTGTTGGATTGTGTCGGGGAATTGGATTTCTCGGATAACGATTTGGTTCCGGTGAATTTGAGTTTTATGGGGAAGACCCATTTCGTTGTTGAGGAAAACATGAACTTTTTCGCGTTTTCGAGTTCGAATTCGAGCTCGAACTTTCGGAGGAGTTCGAGCTCGTCGAATCTGAGATGTGATGATGAAACAGAGGATTCGATTGGAGGAGATAGTGGGTCCTTCTCGCCGAGTCACTCACCTGGGAGCTTACCGGACCGGTTAATGTCGGAGATGTATCAGCATTTTGCGAACCGGACTAGTCCGGGTAGTGGGGATAAGAGGAGGCAGAGGAGGAAAGAGAAGGAGAGACAAGGGAAGAGGAAATGGGAGGCTGAGCATTTCGTCAAGATCGTTAATTGCTCGCCCACGCTGACTCGCCCTTTGCAGGGCCTCTGGAAGGTATTCTTTAGCTCATTTGTATCAAATAATAATTCAATTTCTTTGTTTCAATTGGATTCAATTTTGTTCATGATTGCTAAGTTAAGTTTGCTAGCTATAAATAATACCTCATGATCAAGACAATTGGCTGAATCGCGCAAAACAATTTCATAGAAGTTCATTGATAACTAAAAGGATGATATTTTGTAATTAGTACACACATCTTAAACTATGAGCTCCCCCTGCTCTTACAAGAGGAGGTACATTTGAGCTAGAGCTCATCGTTAGTTCGTACTTCGTAGTATGCAGCCCCAACCAAAGAAATATACATATATATATATATAAATAATTAAGTTGAATTTGAAATCTGGAAGTTGAAAATGTTGCAATTCCTTTTGTGTGTTCCCTGAAGTTTCTTGCCTTCAGTTGAGCATGTGCAATGTTGTCTATTAATGAATTTTGAACTATAGTGCAGAGTGAGTGTTGGAGAGACGTTCTTAAAATATCTTGGGGTGTACAGGTAGGGGAGAGATGTTTTTACTATTTAGTTTATGTACTTTTTGGTACTATTCATTGGTTTCACTGTATTATTTCAACTACCTTTTAGCTTTATTTATAGTACTTTCAGTAAAAAGTTTACAGCTTTCGTTAAATAAGCTGATCCCAGACGGACTCTTAATTGATAGAACTACTAGAAATATAAAATTCTGATGCTAATGACTCAAAGGTTTGTCTTAGTTTTGTATTATTGAGTATTGGAATATGAAGGAATATTAGAGGGTGCTTGGAAACCACACTTCAAACCTTATATGATCGAGGATCAAATAAAATTGAGCTCTAGCTACTGATATGAAACATGAAAGCAGGAGGGAATGTATGATCCAGTCACCAAGGTTTTTCTTTGGATGAAGAAACCATGCACCTTTATTTTATGAAGCCCTTATTCATCGTTGACTAATCGAACACTTCGTCATTGCCAATAGACTCTTGATCTGAGTTCTACATTTGGCTTATGATCAAAAAACAGCCATTGTGAATTGGTTTATATGTTTATTTTGCATGCCACGTACAAAAGTTATGCACCCAAAAAGTACAAATGTCTGACGCTTCTTTTGAAAATGAGTGGACTATGAAACTTGGTCCTATCAGTCTAAGAACAATAAGTCCATAGAAGTTTTCACAGCTTTTTTTTCTTTCAAAAATTGTTAACATGGTATGCTGTGATTGGTGTGTATTAAAAGTGATGTCAGGCCCATTTAAAACTGATGTTGCTCTAATCACAACTTGCTACCATAACAAGTTGTGATAAAGGTTAATAAAAAATTGTGTCCTTAGTATTGCAAGTCTAAGAAACATGGTAAGTTGAAGCTATCATGTGCATGGACAGCTGTGATGTCAGCAAACTTATTTTCTTTTCCCGATTTTGCCATTTTCATTCTTGCTTGGTATATTTATGTAGTATCATGGTTGGAAGACGATAATGCATGTAAGATCTTCATTATGGCTCATCTAGCCCCTCCCTGCTGCATCTCTGTTGCAGGGAATTTATGATGACATGAGCTTGAATTTCTATCTTGTGGTATATGAAGACAATGGGGGCATCATTTGCCGGAGGGTTGGAGACTCTTCTGAACGTTTCTCTAGTTATGGTCTAGTATTTTGGACATCAAATGCTACATTCATAGAGTCTCCACTTTCCCCGGAGGAAAAATATTTGTATGATTCTCGCATGCATGTTCGACCACTTGCAGCAGAAAATTACATTCATGAGGAACTCCTTTCAGAAGAAACTGAGATGGTCTCTCGCATTCTTAACATAAACTCAAGTTATGATTTAGTTATTCCAGACTTGGCTGGAAGTACTACGAATCCCTGGAACGTGGAGGGAAGGATTTGGCAGTACATTAGTGGTACCTTCGGGTTTGGGTTTCTTCGGGACAATTTTATAATAGACCTGAAGCATGTTTCCCAGAATGGTTGTGTTCTTGATACAAAGGAGCTCTGTAGTGATTAATTTCCTGTTTGGAATCATTCTTGTACATAAGTTGCGTAGCTTATGCACTTTGTATCATGTCCTGTTCTGATTTTATTGGATGTCCCTGAAGGGACAGTGTACTATATCTGTTTGTAGAATTAAATTAAATAATAATATCAATTCTCTTGGAAAATAACTTTCTTTGATTTTTCCGAATGCCACTTTTCTAGTTTTTTTTCAGTGGTGTTTACGCTATTTTAATAACCACGTTTGGCGTAGATGGTAATTGGTAGGTGATGAGTTTTAACTTGTAAGGTCTACATTCAATTTAATGGTATAATTATTTTCCTTTTACCTTTTTTTTTTTCTTCTCTTTCTATAAAAAAGTTAACCATATTAATGAAATGATTAGAACTGAATATGGCTATATACGTACGATGTGATGTTATTCCTAGCTAATTTCTATACCAGCTATCAAGGTTACTTCCTAATTTTATACATTGTCAGCCTATGTCTTAATTTAGATCTAGAATTTCAGTTGTAGGCATACTTTTCTGTACATTACAGTGATTAATTGTACCGTTTTTGGCTCTCAAGGTTCTAATCTTCTGGACAGAGGTTCCCAAAAGTGTTTTTTTTTTTTTGGGTGTGTTTTTAATTATTAAGTATATAATTCAATCAAGACACAGATACAATAGTATCAATTACCTCAGATCACCAAGCAGCATTTGAGCTGCAACCAATAACAAAATTAACTACACAAAAGCTACAAGCAGCAATTATACCGTAAACAACTATGCCATTAATAATCAAAACCAACTGACTTTCAAAAACTGAACATGGAATTCTCCAAAAGCTACATAAATACCTATTTTCGATTGTATTCTTAATCCTTCATTTGGTAGCCAATCAGCATCTCACATCATTTTCCACAGCCTTCAGCAGCTCCTATTTCATTTCTCACACTACAATGGTGACCTCTTGCATTTCCATCCATCCTTGTGTGGTACTAAGTCAATTTTCTCACATTAGAGGTTCACAGGTCAGTTACTCCTGCTCTCTCAATTCATTTCACCTGGTTAACTCTAAAATCCTTTTTTCATTCCATCTTTTTTTTTTTTTTTACCATTATATTAACTATTTAATTTCCATTTTCCATTATAGTGTCATGGGATGCTTTTTGCTTTTTTTTTTTTTTTACCTCTCCTGTTTAAGTAAAACTATTCCATCCCTCACAAGAAGAGGAGATGCCATTGACATTATGGGGTGCTTTTTGTTTCAATCAGTCTAGAGTCCCATTTCACCAAAAAATTCATACCCCCTCACTTTTTTTGTGTTGTGATCATGTGAGTAAATCTGTGAATTTTTAGGTGAAAATTCAGTGTTGTAGCAGAACTGTTTTTGTTTTGCTATGGTAAATGTCACCTCAGAAAAGAAAGTGTGTTGGATGGTGGAATCAAATTAATGTGTCCTTGCGAATTGCAATATTGATTCTCATATTTGCAAACAGCTGGATTGTGCCCCACCATTTGAAATTGAAGGTAGTTGAGACTTGAGACCTCCAGATGTTCAATCAAGCCTGGGGACAGTATGGCGTCACAATCTTCATATGGACTGAAATCAAATAATAGCACAAGAAGGAAAAATAGGAAAAAAGTGGGGATCGTCAAGATTTATTGAAAATCAAAGGAACACAACAAAAATTCACAAACAGAACACTAATACTTGTTACTGCATCACATACTGAGAATCAAATAGGTCTTGGCATCCATTTGAACATCCACAATCTCACAACAAACCCCAAAAAACAGCAAAAATGAAGGCGCACACACCTCAACAGGAAATACTAAGAATTCCATCAGCACTTTAATCATAAGGCCTAAAATTGTTACACCAATAGGGATAGTGAGAGCAGAGAGGGTAGGGAGAAACCATGATGGGAAGGGAAAAAACAGAACAATTTATTAAGCAGTTTATGTCTCAGCAGCAACTTCTCTGCCATTGACATTCTCATCCATTGCATCCTTCTCTTGTTCACCCTCAAGCTGGCTTAAGTTGCCTTTCTCCTTGATGAGTTGGATGTGGTGATGTTTGCAGTAGAGTCGGCCCTCGTGTGCAATGTAGTTGGATGGGCTGATCACACATCCTCCATGAGTGCATTTGAAACAGCTCTTGTGATAAGGAGTTCCATTTACCGTTACCTTAAACATAGAAGATATTATTACTATTAGTGACATTTTCCAATATTATGTGTAATGTTCATGAATAATGTATTGTGTGTAATGTTTACCTTCTCAGTTGGATAGACAGTTTTTTTACAGCCAAAGCATTTGTCTCTGGTTCCACCAAACATACTTGAAACTTTATTCGCAGAAGGTTTCTGTCAAGGCAGCTCATAATCAATGTTAGCAGTAGGTACAATGAGCTCTTAATGATGCATAAATGAGAACCTAGATTTGGAGACATTACCTCACTATCAATAGGTTTCTCAGGTTTTACAATTTTTGGGGTCCCTGAAATCATCAATTAAGATGGAAAGAAGTCAGCTTGAGCAACTGAAAAAGGTTTGAGATACTGGAAATAAGACTCTAGCTGAACTTATATTTGTTACCTTCAAAGCTTTTGTCAAGACTGCCAGTTCTTTTGAAGAGCTGATCAAAGTGTGGCCTGCAATATAGTACTCCCTCAAAGGAATTGTAATTACCAAGCTGCAAATGGTTCCATATGTCAATAGCTTGTATATCAAAGCTCTAATCAAGTAAGTGGGCAATAATATATCTTTTTATATGAATTGGGCATTTGGTCTAATTTAGAGTTCCAGCAAGAGCAAGTTCATTATATGAGCCACAAATAAATCTAATCTAGTCGGTACGAGCCATAGAATGTTGAACAACTGGAATTAAAGATTAATTAGTTCTCATCACAGATCTTGGATCCTTAAATGAGGCAAATCAGATGAAGAACAGCTGGAAGGCTTCCTTTTGTCTTAAAAAAGTGAAATTGAGTAAGCATTAGTAATTGGGTTACTAAATCCCTCACAAGTAAGAACTTGTTGCTGATCTAAAATGAAAGACTTTCACTTATAGCATCTGAATGACTTTCTTGCAAGCTGAAACAGCTACCAAATTGTTGTTGTCAAACAAAGGCCTTATTGTACCAAAGATCAGAACATGTATGAATCTAATATAAAAACCATCTAACAAGACAAACCTTGAGACAAGAACCACATTAAAACGGGTGAGAAACAATACTAAACTTATAAATGGTTTTCATGCTAGCATCCTATACAAGCTCTTGCCTTGTCAATAGATCAATGACATGGAAGTTGAAAGAAGCAATCTAGAATATAGAAATCATTTGTTTAGTTTACCTTGAGAGTTCCTTTGCAGTGATGGCATCGAAAACAGGCTTTGTGGTAGATACGATTATCAGCTGTTAACTTATCAACAAGATAAACAGTCTTGTCACAAGCCATGCACTTCTGGGTTGTTCCAGCAAATGATGCCATGTTTCTCAACAATTCACTGTCCTGACCAAGTGAAGTAGAATTTCACTCTTTTTTCTTTGCTCTCTTTTAGAGTTAGAGAGAGTTTTGGATTTGGAGTTGGGAGAAAACAAGCGGTGAGGTTGGGATAAGGGGGTGCAGGTTCTTGAGGACAACAAAAGCAGACTCTTAGATGATTGAAGTTAGTGGCATTTGGCAATGATTTTGTCCAAATTTGAAGCACCTAACCAACATTTTCTCTCACTTATTGTTTTTACTATCCTGTCCTCTTAACGTTGCAATTCAATTAATATAAGATATCAACATATTAAGTTTTTAATTGTATAATCTGGTTGGATTTGTTGACTATTCTTAAAATCTGTTGCATAGTGTTTTATTTTTTAATAAATACATCTACATTTAAACCTGTAATTGTAACACCCGTTTTATGATAATTACTCTTTATGACTAGATCAAAACAGTTTTTGTTTTTTTTTTGCTTGCCCGCGAATTGATCTGGCATAAAAAAATTTCACTAATTGAACCAACCGGAACCCATTGTTATGTAGATTTAAAAGCTACAAAAGATTTATTTGAAAGACGGATAAATACAAAATTCACATGACAAATTGGAAATATGAAACATTTTGTATCTATCTTTTTTTGCTAAACACATTTTGTATCTATCTTCCTCACATGTACACAGTATTATTTCATTATTTATGGCGTTCAAATTATACATTTGGAGTTATTGGCCATGGAGTTTGTTCTGTAGTTAAATGTTAGAAAACAATACATTAATGCGATCTTTGAATACCAAGAGTACCATTACGAGGTTCATTGCAATAATTTGGGTTTTTTTTTCCCTTTCTGTTTTTCTTTAAAACCAAGAGAGTAGTTGGTGTCATAAGGGGAGTATGATCTAGTGGTGGTCATAACAAGGAAAACTATTTAATAGTTTGGATCAATATTCTCAGCTTTTCATATAGATTCAAAAAAAAAAAAAAAAACTTTCATATAAATAGATCTTACCATGAATTTAAATAGCAAGATTCGTTATTATATTTGAGGAAAAAACATTACCAAATAATTACTCCTCATGACAGCATAAATCTAATGTGGAACTCCCACACAAAATCGTATGAGTTATTTCATATTAATCCAGATAATAATACTACTATATAAGAAAAAATCATGTCCAATGGAAAATCAAAATGATAGAGAAATTTTCTCAACAAAAAAAAAAATGATAGAGAAATAATGAGTAACACACTAACACGTTCTCTAAAATATCATTAAAAAAAAAAATGGACTTCAAAGATTCTTCTTCTCATTAACTAAAGCTTTTTTTTTTTTTTTGAGGCCCCATGGGCTTTCTCAACTGCCAGCATTTCATCACTCAACTCCTAGCTGGCCTACTTTCTTTCTAAAACAATTTCTTTCTCATTTTCTCTTCATTCATAAGCAAGAAGAGTCTAAAGCATGCCTATTGCCCACCTTCAAAAAAAGGTCTTTCAAAGTCATATAATGGTGAGCAATAATTGGACAAAAATAAGTCTCAACATCAAATAACACATATTGATCAAATGCATGGTTACAATCACTTTTCCACTCAATCCTTAATTTGATTTGTGATTATATGTTATGGGTTGTAATTAGCTCAACCAATAAAAAATTTTGCTTATAAGAGACCCAAGTTTAAATTCCTGTTTACACAAAAAAATTAATTAATGTTTTGACATTTTTGTTTTTTGAGAGAGTTAATATCAGACCAAGACACCAATTGGTTTTTGGTGTAAGCGATAATTGAATCCCAGATTTTTTATTCAATCATCAGAGACTTTACCAGTTGAATTAATTGGAACCCACTTATTAATGTTTTGCCCTAATGATAAAAAACAATCATAAAGAACGGAATTCACATCATAGTTATAAATCTATTGTTGTTTCTCTTAAAAAAAAATGACATTATAAGTTACATAATAATATGTTAAGGCAAAGCACCATTCATCACATCATAACAAGAATGACACATGAGTTTGAAATGATGGAGGTAGTCTATTTTTATCTTCGTCCACGCTTAATAATGATGGAGACAAATGAATAGCTGACAACTTTTTTTTTTCTCTGTGGATGGGAATTCAATCTTGCTTGATGAATTGGGTCGCAACGAGCAGCGATGTGGGTGTGCACAAGTCTAAAAATTATCATTGATTGGACCGAGAATACTGGAAAATGTCGTGGTACAATCTCACATTGTCTACATGCAAAATCTCTTACTAATTTCATATTTGAGGTTTAAGATTTAAAATATTTGGACAATTACTATAATTTTTAATATAAAATAAAAACAAATGCAAAATGACTTCTACCACAAGATATTCAAGCATAATGAATGTGTTGGTCATTTATAACGGTGTGCAGTATGTTGTCAATGTATGATCAAGTTGTTGGAGAGGAACCAAAGGAAAATGGGGGTCATCAAAAGAAGTATATTTCTAATAAAATAATAGAAGAACTCTTATAAAGAAATCAAATTATATTATTTGGATTTAAAAAAAATAGAATTCATGAATTATAAATGAAAAAATATTCAATAAATCACGATCAAATTATTCAAGAATTATCCATCCAAATTAGATGAATGAATAATTACTGTCGATACCTCCCCAAATTTGTCGAACGATGATGAGTACAGCTTCAACTACCTAAATGGGGATGCACTTACGTACGGAAACAAAAATGACACTACACTGCTAGTACTACGTGTCCCTAAAATGTGCACAGTGGGTGAGGATTATAAAAGTGATCAAATCTGATCATAGTTCAGGAGTCGCCACTAATCATTAAGTTTTTCTAGGTGTGATTGATCACTTATATTTAATTTGATTTTATTACCAAAATTAGGCTAGGAAAAATTCTTTTTTCCTAATCTATAAGGAATGATAAAAAAATAATAATAATAATAAAAAAATCTTGATTCATTAATTCAGAAGTTTGGTTACGCATGGAGAAGGCGTTAGGAACCCTACGGTGCCTATTGTAGAGAGAATTCTCTGGAATGTTGCTAGGATTTGGACAAATGGCATCCATATTATGCTACTGCATGGTAATGTATTTCCAGCCCTTTTTATTAATTTAAATTCATTCTTTTTAATTGGCAAGTAACAATGTGACATTTACCCAAGAATCAGTGGACCTTAAATTAAAATTGGACATCCTCAATAAAAATGTTAGGATTATTAGACGGATTTTCAAGAGATAAATATCATGGACTAGTTAAGAACTTAAGATAGATGGGGAACTTTCTGGCCCAATTAAATATAATGACAAGCATTTTTTTAAAAAATTCAACTAATTTCCAAAATTAAACTATGATTCAGAGAATGTTCCAAAGTTAATTTTTATCCCAATTTAGTGTGGGTTTGGATTCACGTCCACGGCCACGTTTTGCTTCTTTGCGTGTTTTTAGTTTTTTTTTTTTTTTTTCCCCCGGACGCATGTTTGGCACTGTTCATTGTTCATGAATAGTGATTTTAGGCTTATGAACAGTAAAAAACAAAGTGAACAGTAATTTTTCACACATTTAAAAATTATTTTGCTACAGTATTTTCAGTTTTTAGCAAAATAAGTTGTATTCAAACGAACCTTTAGGCTCATCAGAGTAAAAGGGAGATTATAGTAACACATTAGAAAATATCTGTAACGTACTCTAAGGGAAAACAAATATCCTTTTATGAAATAAAGCACATTTTTCATGGCAAGTTTCAATTGGGGCAATTTTCATAGTTTCACAATAATTCAGTCAATTCAAATCTTATTTTTGTCCTTAAATAAACAATCTGAATGGAATTGCACAATTCTTAATACAAGGCTAAAATAAATCCAATGAATCCATAAATTTAAAACTGGAATTCCCAAAAAATTTCAGGGCAGAACAAAATACGTCAAATATTAAATTTCTATTTATTTATTTATTATTATTTTTTTGATACAAGATAAAAATTCTACTATAGTCTAATCTAAGTATATATACATGTGAAACTCCCCACTAGAGACTTGAACCTCGTCTCTTACCCTCCATACCCACAAGCACTTATACTTGTAGAGTGATCATCGCACCAAGGATGTGCAGTGATTTATTATTTACTAGTTTCATTGAAAACCATTATTAAAATGAATAATGAAAAGTTGTCTCATGAATTTTTAATCGGCCCTTTTCCTTATTCTAATCAAAACCTTTATAAAGATTAGAAAATGGAAAAGCAAAAAGTGGACTTTACACGTTGAATTATGACTAAATCTATTATTCAAATATTAAATATTGAAAAAGATGAATCATTGGTTTTTTTTTTTTTCCTTTCAAGGTCCGACATAACTCCTAGTAAAAATGAAAGAGTATTAGTTCCATTAGTTCATTTCCACCTACATCAAAAGAAATTCTATTGATGTCTTTTGTAGATTGGACACCATAAAATTCATATTTCTTTTGAGAATCAGATTCAATAAAATTCAATTATACAGTTAGTAAGGTTCTTCAAACCCGTTTGTTGCAAGAGGAATGACTCATAGTAGATTCATAATATTTTAACAGAGAACCCCCAAAACCAAAATGATGAGCTCAACTACCAGGTGGATCACCACATTTGAAAAATGGAGCTGGCTGGCAGGGTGGTCCATGGGCTTGTGATAATCTGGCACCACACGAACACGACCCCCCATAAATATTTGAAAAGAAAAGGGAAGGGCTAGGTGTTTGTTGATCTGGCAACATTATACACCCCCACCACAAGGAATCTAGAGCCTGTAAAAAGAAACAAAGAAAAACATTGCAGTAAATAAATTACACGACAGTGTTGCTGAACGAAACCAAGTTAAATAATGAACAGCTTCAGTATTGTCAAGCTTATATATTTTAAAGTGCTCAGAAGCTTATATATTTTAAAAATCGATTTTTTTTAACCTTATGATTGAGTCAGAGCATCTCTAATGGCTTCTTTAAAGCCAATTTGAGAGAAAAAACACCTCCAAAACCCACTCGAACAACTTCTTCATCTCTATTTTTAGATTAAAATTGCTACCGTGCTTCTCTACAAATAGAGAACACTGTAGTTTTTACTGTTCACACTTCAAAATTTTTTTCTATTATAATAATCAGCTATTGAATAAAAAAATGTTGGAAGATGTATAGTTGTTAAAAAAAGAATAAATAATGAATGAAGAAATAATATTTAAATGAGATAGAGAAAATGATAGAGAATCTGTTGGAAAATGTATTTAAAAAAGTAGGTAGGTAAAAACTAAATATCACTGTTCACTGTTCAAACAGTACAAAAATTTAAATAAATTACTAGAGATGCTCTTATATAAGTTTATTATATAACTTATAAACAAGTGGGCATTTGGTCTAGTGGTATGATTCTCGCTTTGGGTGCGAGAGGTCCCGAGTTCGATTCTCGGAATGCCCCAATTTTTATCTATTTATATTTTTGTGACTTTTTTAGTGCCCAACCGTTAGAGCATCAGCAGTGGGCTTCTCAAATGCCAAATTGTAAATTTCATTTGGCATTTGGGCCCAAATTGCTCCAGCAACTGGATGGCTATACCTGGGACCGGCCAAATTTTTTTGGCATAGCGCTACAGTGCGATCTCATATGTGAGATTGCACTGTAGCGCTATGCCATCCAAAAAAAATTTATTTTAATGATAAAGTAGAATAGAAAAATATTATTTTAATGATAAAGTGTATTTTATTGTGTAGAAATATTATTTTAATGAGTAGAATAGGAAAATAAAAGTTACGATGCTAGGTGTATTGTAAAATGGTATGGTATAATTGATAAAGTAGTTTTTTAGGATGGTAAAATAAGATGAGATATGAAAACCGGTTGTGGATGCTCTTAGAGCAACATTGGGTATTGTATATGCCATATGTTGGTAATATTTAGCATCAGTGCCTCAAAACCCCTCACTACCCAGTCTTGCAATTGCAAAAAAAGTTTGCAATTGTACTACAATGTCATCCTATTTTTATGATGGTACTGTAACAACTTATATACATTTTTATATGTTTCTCAAAATATATATATATATATATATATATACACATTTTTATATTGTTTTTTTTCCCTAGTAATGGTGAGTGGGCATTTTTAATTATTTTTTTATGAAGAGGAAGAAAGAGAAAGAGTTGGTGAAATTAATATTTTAATAAATAAATGAGATAAATAAGAAATGTGAATGCTCTTACACATCAAAACACTATAATATTGTATTTGATTTTGTAATTTTGTGACTTTTTTAGTGCCCAACCGTTAGAGTAACATTGGGTATTGTATATGCCATATGTTGGTAATATTTAGCATCAGTGCCTCAAAACCCCTCATTACCCAGTCTTGCAATTGCAAAAAAATTTGCAATTGTGCTACAATCCCATCCTATTTTTATAATGGTACTGTAGCAACTTATATACATTTTTATATGTTTCTCAAAATATATATATATATATATATATATACACATTTTTATATTGTTTTTTTCCCTAGTAATGGTGAGTGGGCATTTTTAATTATTTTTTTATGAAGAGGAAGAAAGAGAAAGAGTTGGTGAAATTAATATTTTAATAAATAGATGAGATAAATAAGAAATGTGAATGCTCTTACACATCAAAACACTATAATGTTGTATTTGGTTTTGTAATTTTGTGACTTTTTTAGTGCCCAACCGTTAGAGCAACATTGGGTATTGTATATGTCATATGTTGATAATATTTAGCATCAGTGCCTCAAAACCCCCCATTACCTAGTCTTGCAATTGCAAAAAAATTTACAATTATGTTATAATGTCATCCTATTTGTATGATGGTACTGTAGTAACTTATATACATTTTTATATGTTTCTAAAAAAAAAAAAATATATATATATATATATATATACACATATTTTTATATTGTTTTTTTTCCTAGTAAATGTAGGTGGGTATTTTTAATTATTTTTTTATGAAGAGAAAGAAAGGGAAAGGGTTTATGAAATTAATATTTTAATAGATAGATGAGATAAATATGAAATGCGAATGCTCTTTCGCATCAAATCACTAGAATAGTAGAATGTTGTATTTGGTTTTGTAATTTATGGCTTTTGACCCATTATCCTAAAACCCTGAATCCCTCTCATATGAACCCTAAAACCTAAATTTTGAACATTTTCTTTCATCGATTCGAATAATTTTCTTTTTATTTAAGAAAGAGAGAGAGAGAGAGAGTAGAGATGGTGTTTGGGCAGGTGGTGATTGGTCCACCAGGATCAGGGAAAACCACTTACTGCAACGGCATGTCTCAGTTTCTCAAACTTATCGGAAGGTCTCTTTTCTTTTTATTTCGTTGGACCCGAATTTGTAAACTTATTCTTAGTTAGCTGGGAAATTAAAAATTGTATACTTAAGGGCTTGAGTTTATATGTTTCTTCTTCTATGTGGAAATAATAAGGTATGATATTAATGTGATGTTCTTTTGTTTTTGGTATGCACAGGAAGGTTGCTATTATCAATTTGGATCCTGCTAATGACTCTTTGCCGTATCCTTTTCCATTATATATTTGGGTTTATAGGATTATCAAAAAAAATATATGGGTTTATAGTGTTTTTATTATTTTGCTTGTAGTGTGTTGAGATAAAGTTTCCTTTACGAAATTATATAGGTATGAATGCGCTGTGAACATTGAGGATCTTATAAAACTAAGTGATGTAATGACAGAGCATTCTCTTGGTCCGAATGGAGGTGAGCTTGTGTGTGCGTCCTTGTTAATTTGCGTCCAATGAGTGTTCTTTAATGTATTTATGTGTTAAGGTTGTGTAATGCTTATCAACTAGGTGGGTTCAAAAACTTACCGGGTTTTTGTGTGTGTAACTTATCATTCTATTAAGAGAAGAAAATGGTTAGCTACTGCATTTGGCATTCGAAGCCACCTTTGAAAATGGAAATGTACATAATGTTTACCTTTCTTTTTTGATAAGTAATAAAACTTCATTGAAAAAAAAAGAAATTAATACAAGGAACCAAAGCGCACAGGCAGTGTACCAAGGATCCAGAAAAATGTTTACCCTTCTCATGTCCACATCTTCTCCAACATTACCCACCAAAAGAAAATTTAAAAATTCATTTTTGAATAGGTTATATGGTTTGTAGTCTCTTTAAGAGTTCTATAAGTGATGTAATGACAGAGCATTCTCTTGGTCTGAATGGAGGTGAGCATGTGTGCGTCCTTGTTAATTTGCATCCAATGAGTGTTCTTTAATGTAGTTATGTGTTAAGGTTGTGTAATGCTTATCAACTAGGTGGGTTCAAAGCTTACCAGGTTTTTGTGTGTGTAACTTATCATTCTATTAAGAGAAGAAGAATAGTTAGCTACTGCATTTGGCATTCAAAGCCACCTTTGAAAATGGAAATGTACATAATGTTTACCTTTCTTTTTTGATTAGTAATAAAACTTCATTTAAAAAAAAGAAATTAATACAAGGAACCAAAGCGCACAGGCAGTGTACTAAGGATCCAGAAAAATGTTTACCCTTCTCATGTCCACATCTTCTCCAACATTACCCACCGAAAGAAAATTTAAAAATTCATTTTTGAATAGGTTATATGGTTTGTAGTCTCTTTAAGTGTTCTATGAGTTTTGACTAACCAAGTGGTGGTACTTAGGTGGGTGCTCTTGGTGGACTCTGTTTGTGACTTTGTAAACAGGAATATCTGAATCAGAATCTGCTTTGAGTTCTGCTATGGACTTTCAGTTCAACATGCTTGTCACTTATCTGATGTATTAGTCATGCAGTTCCTGAAGTTTATTTTGTTATGCTCAAACAGGTCTTGTGTACTGTATGGATTATCTGGAGAAAAATATTGATTGGCTGCAATCAAAATTGGAACCCCTCCTCAAAGGTTTGTATACTGTGCCTTTACTTCAAAATTTTTAATTTTATAGGCTCTATAAATGATATCTTTGTACTTTCTTATATTTTTTGTATAATTTCAAGCTTTGTAGTCTCTAGAAATTGGAGTCTTTCTCTCTCCTTTTTTTTTGAACTTTCATTTACATGCTTTCAATTTTTTAAGTTGGTCTACTGAACTATAATAAAATGTTGTGATGCAATGTTGCTTAATGATGGTATTAACTTTGCAGATCACTATCTTCTCTTTGATTTTCCCGGCCAGGTTGAACTATTTTTTCTTCACTCCAATGCCAAGACAGTCATCATGAAACTCATAAAGAAATTGAATCTTAGGGTATGATTATGTCTTCTACGTTTATATGATATTTGGTATCTTTCAGGACCCTGAACAGCTGAATTGACCTCATCTTCTTGTGTGTCAATGTTCAATTATAAAAATCTTATTGGATTCTTCATTTTATGCAGCTGACTGCAGTTCATTTAGTTGATGCCCATCTTTGCAGTGACCCTGGGAAGTATGTTAGCGCATTGCTTCTCACTTTGTCAACCATGCTACATCTAGAACTCCCACACATTAATGTCTTATCCAAGATTGATTTAATTGAGAACTATGGAAAGCTAGGTATGGTTATAGCTTTTCTTATTTTGACATTAAGTGTGAAATATATGCTATGATCATAAAAGTGTTGGTTGTGCTTTATTAATTGTTACTTTTTGGCATGCTGCAGCTTTCAATCTTGATTTTTATACCGATGTGGAAGATTTATCTTATTTACAACACCATCTTGATCAGGATCCTCGCTCTGCCAAATACAGGTATGATTTAGGGTAGAATTCATTATGCAATTTGTATAAATTAGTCTTTGATTTTTAATCTATGCACACTATATTGAATCATACTTGGGTGTCATCATTAAAAATTTTCAATTTGTTTTCGTCATTAGTATGTTGCAATTGTTCCAATTGTTTATTGCTTGTATTTCCTTTCCATTTAATGCCATACTGTAGTGAATATAGCAGTCATTCCTGCTAACATATCTGGCATATTTATAGAATTATGACAGCGGCACAAATACTAAAACTTCGGACTTAGAATGTATCAGTTAACATCTAGTATGTAAGGTTCCTCTATTATCAAATGATATAATGCTACTGAGAAGGTGTTTCAATATTTTTTACGGGGCACCTAATATGTTTTCACATCTCTTGAATTAATGTAAGTGCTGCCTTCTCATGGCACTTTTGCTGTCACCTACCATCATTGCACTACCTATTGGCTTTAGACGGGGTTTAACTTTAGGATTAGATTATTCCATTTTCTTTGGGGTTGCTTTGACCAGCAATTCAACCCTATTACCAGTGGCATATCATAATGTAAAAACTTGTAACAAATAGAAAATGGAAACCATGATGACCAGTCATCCTAAGGCAATTAGTTAGGGTTTAATGACTGGCTTGGGCTAGGGGTCAATCTGACTGGTCAGCATTTATTCTATTTGCAACGGCCAAGGTCCAGCTATGGTTTGAATTGTTGCATTCATCAATCCCTTTTGATAATTAGAGTGAACTTTTGCAAATGTTGGTTACACTTGAAAAATTATGGAAATATTGCATTATTATTGAAGAAAGCCATTACATTAATATGAATTCTCTTCCGACAATTTTGGTATTAAGAGACCATTATTAAAAAATGATAATAAATAAATAAAAGAACAAAATGTATCAAAAGAATCATTTGGTACTGATAGGTGGATATTTTGGTTCTAGGTATGATAATGGCTCAAAATTTTCATTTTATTGTATTAGATAGCTATATTGATGGACAAGATTTTGCGTCCTAAAGAAGCTACATATCAAGGGAAATTCATCTGTTGAATAATTGTATTTTTTTTTTAGGAGAGAATACCTTGGGGAAACTCCAATTGAGAGGTTAATATAACATATAGAGACACTACTTAACCCAAAAGCTTAAGCCTATGAGTTTGGGCCTAGTTATGTGATATTAACTACTCAATTTTCTCATTAGTATCCAATGTTGGACTTCACTACTTAATAAACCACACCACTCACACTTGAATATCACAACATTTTCCACATTAACTTTTGGTGTCATTAAATTAATAAGTGGTTTAACTAGATGTCATGATAGAAATTTAAAATCTACTCTTTCTTGGACACAATACAGTGCATCGTAAAGAAAACCAAATAAATGCTTTCATGTTGCCTAAATGGCTAGTTAGATTGAAATCAGCTTAAAGATATGGACCTTTGGTTTTGATTCTCTTGGTGGTGTCAAAGTTTTATAGTTTTTATTATACCTCTTATACAACTTGAGTCAATATTTAGTCATATAATGACACAAGGTATTGTCAAGGTATTCAAGACACGATTAATAATTTCTGACTTTTCTGGTGTTTCCATTGAGGTGCTAATAAGAAATGGAAAGATAATTAAGTACAATCAGTAGCTTGTCTATGCCCTTTTGAAAGCTGATATTATATTTCTGAATGTGTGTTCAGAAATTAACATTTGTATAAGTAAGTTGTTTGTGAATCTTATTCCAGGAAACTCACTAAGGAGCTATGTGATGTGATAGAAGACTTCAGTCTTGTCAATTTTTCGACCTTAGATATTCAGGTCTGCCAGTCTCTCTGTTTTTCCTTCTTGAAATTGTTTTTTTATTTTTTATTTTTTGGTGTTCTTAGTTAGATGTTGCTTTTCAGGATAAAGAGAGTGTAGGGAATCTTGTGAAGCTGATAGACAAGACCAACGGATACATTTTTTCTGGCATAGAAGCAAGTGCTGTTGAATTTAGCAAGATTGCAGTGGGTCCTCTTGATTGGGATTACTACAGATATCCTTGTCTTCTTTTGATTCTTAATATCATATTTGCTCAGTTTTAGCCAAAAAATAATAATAATAATAATAATATCATATTTGCTCTTAAAAATTGGTTTTTATACAAAATGTGACTGGCCAAAATCTCATAACTTGTGTTATGACATATTTGTAAAGTATCTTTCAGCTGCATTCTTTCAAACTGTGTTATTTAATTATAAATCACTTTGCAGCTTGGTTGGCTTCAAGGTTTAACAGCTAAGGTGGTGGGTATCTTCAAGCTGTAGCAATACTATGAAAATAACTTTCACCCTTCTTTTGAGGAGTATTTTGAACTACATAACCAAAAAGAAGTGTGAGAGACTATTCATGCAATGTTTTCCAAGTAGGAGTTTGGTTGTCAAGTATTTGGTCTCAAATTGACTGATTATGAGTTAGAAATGACATATAGGAGAACATAGGTGTGTTCCTCATTTTTTGTGATTAGGGCTATTAGGCATGCCATATTTGAACTGGCTGTATGGGATGTGAGACTTGCATCATATACATGTGAGATGTAATACCCGTGCAACACTGCAAATCAAATGTGCAAGTGTTGTGTCCCAAGGCAACATGGCAGATAAGGTTTCTGCTGCTGAGTAATTCCAGCAGCATGGCCTCATCAATTAGTTTAGCTGTTCAGATTTGAATATACGTTTGAATTGTTATCAATAAATCCTTCCTATTGTGTCGGAGAGATTAGGTGATTAGGTTAGTTGTCAGTAGGATATTGTTGTTATCTTATTCAGCCAATTGTTACAACTGTTTGAATTATTTGAATTGGTTGTTATTGTTATCAGAAGAGTGTATTTAAATGCAGCAAGGAATGAATAAGAGGCAAGCAGAAATTTCAATCAAATTATCTCTCTCTCTCTCTCTCACATTTAGGAGACTAGTCATCTCAAATTCCAATATACAAACATTTAATTTTTCAAGTCTCAGGATTACATTAGTTATAGGTGGATCAGAGATTGTGTACCTATTATTTTCTGTGTCCACTAGTGTGCAGTACATAATTGTGAACTTTGCTGATCCGGTGATTATACTGCTTTGTTATTCTTTTCTTAGCCTTTTTTTTAATTAAAAATAATAATTCCTTTCGAGCACAGTATTGAATACTTAGCAGTTATATGAGATGGTTCCCTGTGCAAGTTGATTTTTGGTAAACAGGACCCCGAAGGAATTTCTTCAATTTTGCAAGATATGTATGGGCTTATCAAATGTCTTTATTTCATGGAGTATCTTTGATCTTTAGTTTCTTGAAATGAAATGCATGAGTTTTGCTTGACAAAGAAGTTTACAGTTGCTGCTGTGCAAGAAAAGTACATTAAAGACGATGAAAATTTTGACTAGAACAATTTCTGGAAAAGCTCTGTTTCTGGTGAGCAAGCGACTGACATGTTTGCGTTTTGTGTGAATGCATGTGACATGCCTGTGAATTTGTTACTGTTCTCTGCTTCAGAGAAGGTCTTGACTGTTTCTCACTGCAGGTGTTGCAAAGGTTCTTAGCAACTGATATTTCAATGTTGGATAAGTGGAAGATCCAGAGAACACAAGTCAAAGTAGCAAAAGCCAGCTTCATCTTCCTCCCTCATCATGATCTTTCTTAAAAGGTAGCGAAAGTAGGGATCTGACCAACTCTCCTGTGGCTGTTTTTGTGTAATATAATTTAAATTAAAGTCATACGCTCAGTTTGATGTGTGCAGAATTTGCAGATGTATGAATTTGGAGATGTTGAAGGAGATTGAATAGTGTTTGATATGGCTATAAAATCACTTTCTTCTTCTTTTACAGCATTTAGATTTAGTTTATGTGCTATTACATATAATTATTTTTATTAAACAATTTAAATGTTAATTATTAAAAAAATATTTTTATCAGTATTTTTGAATGTGTCAATGAACGGGTTTTGGTTTGTCTGCAGTGATCATTATTCTGTAGAGAACTACAGAAGTTAACTTGGCCTGGTACTGGGCAAGTTTTCTTGAGTAATTATCTTAAGTAATTATTAGATACTTATGGAGTAAGGTGATGTGGGAGTCCATCATGAAAGTAAGAGAAGAGAGCACCATGTTACCATATTTTGAGATAAAAATGTGTACTACTTACTCTTTTTTTTTTTTGGTTGATCTGAGATAGAATTATATTCTAGCATAATCTGAGTGTATGTATGTGTAAAGTTCTTTCCTAAAGACTTGAATCTCAATCCTTACTTCGCACACCATATAAGCACTTATAATTGTAAAGTGATTATTATGCCACGAAGGTATACAGTGGTCTACTTGCTCTTATCATGTAGTAAAGGTTAACATGTTTCATAATCCTTGGCCCACAGTTAGAAATTTGACAAAACATATATACCGTATACAGTGGTCCACTTGCTCTTAACATTTTTTTTTTTTTTTTTTTTTTTTTTTTGAGAATCACTTGCTCTTAACATGTGGTAAAGGTTAGTATGTTTCATAATTCTTTGGCCCACAGTTGGAAATCTGACAAAACATATATGTAGTGCCCAAGTTTTTTTCATATGTCCCATCAAAAAAAAAAAGAAGATTTTTTCATATGTAGTACTATTTCTGATGGCACGTGTCGTGTTTCAAGAATGACTTTTGGTTATCAAATTTATTAGGAGAAGAAAACCACGCGGTTACGTAAGAGATTGAAAGCGTTGTTCACGTGTAGCATATGAAGTTATGAACAGCTTAGAACTTGTACGGCGGTGCCTACGTCTCTCTGCTATCGAGGTTTCTCATTTCTGAGAGAGAGAGGATGCCTAATTGCCAAGTTCTGGGAACCACGGCTTTGCTTCTTTTTGTGAAATAGGGAAAATCTTTTCCTATCATCATTCATCAAATTATTTACTCTTTAACTCTTTTAATATCCCTTTCAATTCCACAACCCTCTTTTTTTTTGTCCTTTCCCCTTTTCTTTTTCCGGGAAAGAGTTTGGTGTTTATTGATAGGGGAAAAGAGAAAGAAAGAAAAATGTTATTTCTTATTTGCACTTTTTTTGTGTGTGCAATTCTCTTATATCCTTTATTTTAAATTAAAATTATACATTAATAATGTGCATAGATTATATAAAATCGAAAAGTACCACACACAAAAAAAAAAAAAAAAAAAAAAAAACACAGTTTTATCATTCGGAGACATTAAACTCTAGTAGACTTTTAAATGAGATAAGAGACATTTTAAATTGCAGACTTTCATAAATGTACTCATATATATATATATATATATATATAGTTTTTATAAAATCTAAACAGTATAGTGGACAAAATGGACACGATTTATTTTTAATTTTTAGAAACAAACGGAAGACTTGAAATAAAAAGGATCATTAGGACAAAGTTTAGATCTAAACAAGTCTAGTACTAATTTTTTTCATCTCATTACATGACGAATTATAAAACTATTCGTATATAGTATTATTTAAACAAGTCATGACCCATTAAAAAAAATTATATAACTAAAATTATAAATAAATGATCTTTTCAATTATCACGTAATAGATTGGAACAAGATAATTTCAATCCACCTAAAAGTCAATCATTTCGTGGATAATTATCCTACTAAGAACGTGGTCCCAAAGTGTTTTTATTTTTTCCCTATCTTTTTCTAAGTACTAAGTCGCGCGTGGACTGTGCTCTCTCTCAGTCTCAGATTCGTTTCCCTCGCAGATACCAGACGAATTGCCTTTCATTAATTTCCGGAGAATAGAAAAGACAAAAGGAAAAAGAAGAAAACCCAAATGAACAAAACAAATAAATACGTCTTCTAGAGGATGAAAGGGATGCATCCAAACAAGACCCTCGTGGGAAAGGAAGTGCCAGTCATACAGATATGGCTGTAATTTCATGACTTGGGTCTCACCACTCACAATTACCGAAAAGAAAAAAAAAAATGAAAAGAACATTCCATTGTGATCTTCATTAATGAATTAAATTGTGTTTGGTTGAGGTGAGAGGTTCGGCAAGTGGACTAAAATGGTGGCAAAGTGATAAGTGCTTCAAAATTAAAAAGTAGGAAATTTAATTTGAAAGAAAACACAAATTTGTTTCTAGAAGAATGTCCAGCTAAAAGTATTATTTCTATATAATATAAGCACCAAAGTTTTATCCTTTAAAAATAGAAAGTTAGAAGTAGACATTTATAAGCATATAATTATAGCTGCTAGAAGACTGACCTTTCAATGTAGATAAACTTTGGCAACATAGATAGATACTATTTATTTGTCTTTTTATTCTTGGCTTTTAGGCTTTTAGCCTAAACTGCTTCAATCTGTTTAACTATAAACCAAATTATATATATATACAGGTAAAACTCAAAGAAAGTTAAATTAGAATTTGAAATTAAAATCTAATTTTGTATTATGTGTCTAAATTTATGTGGGGACCACACTATAATTATTCACTTAAGTTTTTTAATTTTTGTGCCAAGTGAGTTAATGTGTGCAAAATACTAAAAATTCTAAATTGGATTTCAATTGGAGTTAATTTTCCGTCATGTGTCTAAGTTATTAATTTTTGTGACAAGTGAATTATTGAGTGCAAAAACCAAAGAGTCTAAAACCAATTAAATTATAAGTCATATATATATATATATATATATAATGAGAAACCATTACAAATTTTAGAAATGTATATGTGGAGACTTTTTGCCTCAGCTCGGCCAATAGCTTGCTTGTAACCGATTTTGGCTTTGAATCCCACATCGAAGGAAAACCCCCCCACTTGCTGCCTTATAAGCTGTGAAGTCAAGGGAGTAGTGTACCACCAAGCCTCTGATCGGTTACAAGCAAGCTATTGGCCGAGCTGAGGCAAAAAGTCTCCACACATATAATTGTAATTATTTTTAATTATACCTGTATATATACACAAGACTACATACTAATTTTATGATTATGTGCGAGACAGAAATTTCAATTTGCATAAAGATGATATGAGTTCGGTAACAAACTAACTCAATATGACTTTTTAGAGATAATTGACAAGTTAACAATGAGAATACAAAACACAAAAGATACTTTATTGATTATTGTAATCATATTTATTGCACTTATATGTAAATTAAATATTTGGCCCAACAAAGTCAGAGGCAATCTTAGATCAGGACAATCATTTTAAAGGGTTTCTTGGGAATTACAAAGCCAAGTACTGTTATCTATCTTAGATCAGGATAATTATAGGGGGTTTCTTTCTTCTTGTTCTTCTTCTTCTTCCTTTTTTTTTTTTTTTTTTTTTTAAGGAACTAACTGACACTGACACCTTTTGCTTTTTATAATTAGGTTCAAATCTATCGCTTTTGATTTAGAAAGGGAGAAAAATTAGGTTTGAATTACACTTGAATATGTAATATTTGTTAATATTTTAAATTACGTTTTATTGGATTTTTTTTTTTTTAAAAAAAAAATCTTTTGATTGCATGTCTTCTTATAATCAACATGTTTGTAAAAACATTCTCATCAGCTCTCTCATAAAAAATGTCATTTTAACACACCAAAAACCTACTTTACTATTTTACCACATCATTTTACAATATATCATTTATCAGATGTTCTATTCTTCAATCCCATACATTAAAATAATATATACATCACATTAAAATATCATTAAAAAAAACTTCAAACAGTAATATATACTGCACAGCCCCCCACCACCACTGCCCATAGTAGCCCATCGCCGACAACCATAACCAAAACCCAAAATCAACCAACCAGCCCACTACCACCGACCACCATAGCTAAAATCCAAAATCAACCAAAACCCAAAATCAGCCAACACCCACCGCCATAACCCACCAACATCAACCCATTACAACCCATGAAACTCAACCCACATCCACCAAAAAAAAAACCAAGGCAATCTGATCTGAGAGTGTGAGGTGGACGGTGCTGCGTGGTGGACGTTGATCTGCCCATCTGAACCCACCCATTGCCCAACCCACCCATCAAACCACAGCCAAAAAAAAAAAAAAAAAAAAAACAGAAAAACCACAGCTAGAGAGAGATCGGTGTGGAAGTGATGTGTCGGCGTTGGCGTCAGCGTGGAATTGATGCGTTGACGTCGGCGTGGAAGAGAACTGATGGTGAGGAAGAAAATATGAGGGGATGAGAGATAGGATTGGTGTTTGAGAAAAAAAGGAGGAAAAGACTGACAAAGAGATGAGAGAGAAAATAATAAAAAATTCATTAAAATTATAGCATATCTCTCCGTACGCTTTCATATTTGAGAGCGTACTGTTGATGTGTGTCAAATTTTTTGAGATTTAGAACATCTCATGAGAGATGTTTTTTGGTATTTGGTGTGCCAAATGCCAAATATTTGGCATTTGGCATACCTGATGAGAATGCTCTAAATATCTCATTTATCTTTTAAATGTTAAGCTTCAAGGGTTTTTTTTTTTTTTTTTTTTTTTTTTTTTTTTTTTTTTGTCTTTTAAAATTATTCATAAACATGAGTAAGGATGTGAAGAAAAAAAAAAGTGAATGTGCAATTCATCTATAAGATTTTCAAAATGTAATTTTAACCAAAAAAAAAAAAAATTAGTATAACAAACTAACAATAACAAAGAGTTATACTAGGTATAATTTAACCTTGATTATATATATATATATATATATATATATATAAAATGCAATATTCTAAATATTGATTAATTGCTGATTTAATTGATTTAATATTATACCTTTTAACTTCTTTATATAATCAAAATGACCAAATCTATCATTTGACAGCTTTTGTCCTTAGTGTCCAGTATGATATAGTCAGTATCCGTTTGGCAAAGATTATTTTTGCCAACTTATTTTTACTACTTGATGAACACAAGGAAATCAGTAGGCTGAATGTCTCGAACGTTGATGATCTCAATGTTACTTGGAATGTCCTAAAAAGATAAACACGAAATCAGAGAAGACCGGGGAAGACCGGTCAAGAATCCTCCGATGGTAAAGTCAGTATTTTTGGAATTCCAATTTGTGTGGAAAATGTCTGAATACCTTACCCTCTTGTAGAAGAGCCCTTATATAGTGTTTGTTTGAGGCAGTTACTTCTCATACCGTTGTGGAGTTCAGAGGATTCGAAGGTAACTTCCATAACCGCCATGGAAGTTACATTATTTGGGGTCTGTTTTCCACAAACGTTTATTGGGGGAACGGTTTGTAGCCTGACAGGAAAATAGAGGTCACTTCAAGGAACATGTTCAGGACGCAAGGTGCTCGTCCAACCGACTTTGCGGACGGACGGGCTTACCCTTGGACGAATATGCCCTATGCCAGCCAACTTTTCCTTAGGACGAGCCATATGGACGAGTTTAGAAGTTGGTCTATTTTATAACACCATATCACTACTATTTATGGGTCTCACTGTATTTTTTGGTACTATTTATGGGTTTCACTACACTATTTTAGTTAACTTTTACCTTTATCTACAATACTTTTAGCAAAAAAAATTTAATTTCAACAAAATAAGCGAATCCTCAACTAGCATAAAAATATTCATACAGTAATAGCCATACATTACTATAATTATTGTTAAACGTTTTGAGTACAAAAATGTCAGAAAGTTTAATTTAAATTAAACATGTGTGTGTACGGCCATAGGTGTGAGAAAATCAATTTTCTTATGGGCACTATTTTTATGTAAAAAAAAAAAAAAAACTCCCTACATATTTGCTGATTCAAAATTTTAATTTCATGAAAATAAGATATTCTTGTATATATTATATTTCTAGGTAAAAGAAAAGTACTATTGAGATCTTCATATTTTACAAGCAGTGTAGACTTGTAAAAAAGTGCATATAGGATTGATTCGGGTCCTAATTCTAGTCTTCCTTTCATTGCAAGCTGGATTTGGAAAGTTGACACTCTTCCTCGAATTAAAACATTTTTGTGGATGTGCACACACAATAGTATCACAGTAAAGACTTGTCTTGCAAGGAAAGGAGTTGTGTAGGAGAAGAGTTGTCCCATTTGCCAAGGGGAGCCAGAGTCCATTCTCAATGCTCTTCGGGATTGCCCGAGGATCGTTTGTGTGGACCCAACTGGGGATGAAAATGTCGAATCGGGCCTTTTGGGTGAGCAATCTGCGGGATTGGATTAACTTAAATGGAATGCTGAACTGTAGACTCAATCTTGTAAATCCTTCATGGAGGATCCTTTTCCCATTCGCAATGTGGCTTATCTAGAAAAGCAAAAACCAAACAGTGTTTAGAAGGAAAAACCAAAACCTGAAGTTGGCCGCTGAGATAGTGAATCAAGTGATGGAATATATGCACCGTGTATCTTCTCCATGAATGCCAATCTACAAGAAAGTTAAAAGAATCCGCAGGGAGCGTCCTCCTGAGGGTTGGATGAAACTAAACACAAATGGGTCGTCTATTGGCAATCCGAGTGTAGTTGGATGTGGGGTGTAGTAAGAGATAATCGTGGCAAATGGGTGGTAGGATTTACCAGGCGCATTGGGCTAACAAGCAGTTTTGTGGTGGAGCTATGGGGGCTTAGTAATGATGTGCTGCAATTTAAATATTTCATCTCTAGTAGTCAAGCTAGATGCCAAAGCTATTATGGATGTTTTAGGCAAATCTGATTATGTGAATAATGTCATTTTCCCTATTTTGGATGATTATAGGTTGCTGACTTCCCACTTTCACTGGATTTAGTTTAATCACTACTAGTGTGCTGATAGTTTTGCAAGGATGAGCTCCAGCCAGGATTTAGAATTTACTTCTTTTAAAGTCCGCCTGTAGATGTTATTAATGTTTTTGAGAATAACCTAAATGACATGTACTCTAACAGGCTTTATCCTGAACCTTTTGTACCTCCTTAGTTTGTTTAATAAATCGTCTTTTACCTCTATATATATATATATATACATGAACTTAAATAAACATGCTCATATCTAGTTTTTCACTTATTACATAAATTTTAGAGAATACACATGTTATGAAGTGTGTGCATCATTTCCTAGGAATAAATTCTTTATTAAAAATAGCTAAAAGACAAACTTGGCGGCTTTTCTAGTGTAATGCTATATCCCTGACATCATAGTGGTCCATCGTATGATTAATTATTATGCGATGAATCAATGTATATATAGTGAAAACAAAATTAAAATTCTTCAAAATTTTCTATTAAAATCTTATGTCCCAAGCAATCTTTTCTCGTAAAGTCAATGCAAAATTTGTGTAAGCATTGATGTCATAGATAGAATTATGCAAGAATAAATAACTAGATAAGTGATATTTCCTTCTTTAAAAAAAATGATATTTTGTTTGAGCTTGTTAACGAATGCCGTTAGAGCATTTTTCTTTTCGAGAAATACCATATCTAGTCCAATGACGGAGTCACACATAAGGGTGGGGGGCCATGGCCCCCCCAATTTTTTTATTTTTTTTAAAATCCTTAATAGTATGCAGGGGCAGCATTACGTGCTGGCCAGGGGGTTCAACTGAACCCCCTGGCCTAGCAATTTTAAATATATATATATATATAATTAAAAAAAAATTTGTCCCCTAAAAAAATATTTGAACACCCTCATTCTAAATTTTGTTTAAATCCAGCTAAAATAAACTTGAATATGATCACTACTTTCACAATATTTTCACAATAACTTCATAATAGAGGTTAAGTAACAATTTGTAACTAGTTTTTATTTTGCCCCACAACTAACATCACTTTTTTACCTTTTTGTTTTTTACTAATATATCACTTATTTTTACCTACCTTTAACAACTTGTCACCTATATTTTGTTGTGAAATTTTTGTGTAAGTGTTCTGTCAACAGAACTACTCTTAAAATATTTAATTTTATAATAAAGAAAAAATTGTTTCAAATTTTTGCTCATTCGTTAAAAAATAAATAAATAAATAAACCTTCTACTTAGGACTTTGGCTTACTTTTCCGTTGACAGCAAAATAAAGTTGTTTTTCCCTGCACTTTTCTTCTTCATCAACAAAAAATTACACTATTGTTCCAACCAACATTTCTATATTTATATCTGTGATTATTTCCTCATTCTCTCTATCTCTCTTTCTCCCTTCTAGAGAGTGATCACATGTATGGTTAAAAAGTCATACACTTCAAAAGCAAAAATTTATATCAGTTTTTTTTTTCTTAGTTTCACATTTACTCCTAGTCCTACTCCTAGGTTTGTTATTATTCTTCTTTATCATATACTATTTTTATTTAATTAATATTACATATAAATATAATAAGTTATTATGCATTTAATGGTTGTTGTTTTATTAATCTTTTAACTATTAATAAATTTTTTTAGACTATTATACAATATAGTTGTATTGTATACTAAATTGTATTTATTTTAGATTATTGTATATAATATGGAAGTTGTATGTAAAAAAAATTAATAATTTTATTTTTTAATCGCCCCCATGACAAATTCCTAACTTCACCACTACAGACCCCCCTAGAAAATTTTTTTGGAGCCACCACTGATAGTATGTATAATTTATATTTTATTATTTAATTCAATATTGAATTATTTTTTATTTTAATTTATAGTTCTCCACATTGTGCTCTTTTCTTAAAACATTGATATGTCCGAAAGTAACAAATTAAACTTCAACCTATTATGTTTGAGATTTAATATAAGTTGAGGGTTTAATTTGTTACGTACTTCTTGAAACCTAAGAATTTAATTTGTTACTTTTAAACTATGTGGTTTAATTTGTTACATGCTTTAAATAAATTTTTTTTTTTAATCCAGTTGGTCTAGTAGTTATAGAGACAAGATACATTTTTTTCTCACTTTCATTTTTTATTGTAAATTATGCTCTAGTATGTGTTAAATTTTTTAATTATTCTTGAACTTGAAGATTTCATTGGTTCCATTGAAATTTTGTTATTCACTTTGAAACAATTTAGTAATTTACATTAAAAATGAAAATCTTCAAAATTTCATAATGGAGATGCTAAAAGATGAATTTTATTATATGAAAGATCATCAACAAGCATATTTTTGATAGGAGATACAACGTTATTTTTTTTACTATATATTTTTGTACATGTCTAATATAAGAATACATGACTTCTAAATACTCATTAAATTTAGAAGATGATAAATTCTCTTAGTAAATTAATTTGTGTATATATGTGTGTGTGTGACTTAACTAATTTATTAGTATCACAACTTGACCCCTCAAACTAAAATTTCTAGCTTTACCCCTGATATCCACAATACTTTCACAACAAATCATATTATTAATCAGTTAACATTTCTTATAATATTTAACAATATCATCAGCGCCTATTGTTAGTCCTTCACTACAATTTAAAATGGCCAGGATCAATCGTGATGTTAGCATCTTTGAAAAATGTACTGGGTTGAATGATATCAATGAGATAAGGTTTAGAAAAATCCATTTATGAGGTCGATGTTTTTGTTCATTTACATTTTGATTTCACTTTCAAATAAATACTAAGTCCAAAACATTTTCACAATATTTTTATAATAAATCATAGGTAGTAAATTGTTATTAGTTATAATTTGAATAATCTAAAACTCAAATCATTCACAACTTAAATTACTTTTTAGCCCGCTCGTAACAGCCAATAACAATCTACCACTTAAGATTTGTTGTGAAAGTGCTGTAAAAATACGGTGGCGAATAATATTCCTCTTTTTATAGATTCCTGAAATTCCATAGGTTCACATAGCCAACTAACTCTTGCGGTTTCGTCAACAAACAATTGATTGAGAACTCCTTCTAGAAGGGAGTTCGGTTTTGTGATTTAATAATGATTTTCTTTTCTTTTTTGTCAAAGGAATAAATAATCATTGGTATTACATTATTACCGTCTAAAATTGAACTATTCAATGCCTCCTTGTCCAAGTCATATATATTTAACCTCTCATTTCTTTTCAAAAACACATCTTTCCCTGTATATACTAGTAGTTTTTGAAAAAGAAAAAAAAAATGGGGAACTTGCCTAAGCTTCCTCTCCAAGAAGTCAAACAATAGCTAGATCCATGAGGGGAAGTTTCTATGGAGTAGTTTTCAAACTTGACAATTTCACAATTTGACTAAAGATTGATTGGATCTGGTCCACAAGGCATGGCCTTCAATAAGTACCTGCGACCCCTCTGTTATTCTTTCTATCAATCACCCAAAATCAGCCCCAAATTCCTCAAAACTCCTCCTCCAGTTTCAGATATGTATAGTCTCTTTCTCTGTGGCAGCTGCTCTTTCCCTCACGAAGAAGAAGAAAAAGAAAATAACATTTCTGCTTCATTACCGACAAAGAAATCAAGAAAGGGTAACAAGAACCCCTATTCCACCCGTGGGCTTGATAAGTTCTCTGAACTTTTAACTGATCTTGATGAGAAAAGGCAGAAGATTTACACACAAATGGGTAGTGAAGGTATCTCTCTTGTGCGCTTTGTCTACTCCAACTCAAATGATTGTGTTCCAATTGTGGTGAAGTTGAAGAAGGTCCGTAAGGGAAACAAAGACAACAAACATGTAAGCGTCACACAGACCAATTCAAAAGCTGTGGATGAGATTGTTGAGGCCCCAGTTGCTTCGAAAGAAGTAGAGCAACCAAAATTGGAATTATCAAATGAAAAAACAGAGAACAAGAAGAAGAGGTTGTTATGGAACGTGAAGTTGGATAAATGGAAGCGACCATCTTATTATTTGCCAGTGATTATAATCTTGATCTTGTTGTCATTAGCTATGTATGGTCGACCTTTTGCTGTAATATGCACTTCAATCTTTTGGTATGTATTCCCTAGCTTAAAAGACAGCTCAAGTACCAAAAATCCAGCACTAACGAAGAAGAATTATGTAAGAAGATTCAGCGAGAATTACAAGAGGGAGAATGAGAATATGAAAGATTATAAGAAAACCTATTCTGGGTCTCTGGAAACTACTTCACAATTACATCGCATTCGACGCAAATCCTTGTGAAGAGTATATACTTTTTTGTGTACTAGTGATCATGTTCATAGATGTAAATTAGTTTTTTTTTTTTTGGGGGGAGTGAATCCAATCATTTTTTTACACGCTCACAAATGTACATTTTTATGATTTAAGTTTTAAGAGTTAGTTTTCTCATAAAAAAGGTTTTGAGTTAGTCTGGAAAATCAAATAAGTAATATGTGCTTGCTTTGTATCGCATGTTGTGAGTTTGTAAACATTCAATGAAAAGTTAGTGGTGATCCATCGATTGTGGATTGATTATATACGCAACAAATTTTAGTTTCAAAAATAGATTTCCTGCTACATGAGAGAGATTTGTATAATTTTTAATTTTTTTTTTTTTTTGGGTGTTTCACTTGTTGGGTAGGGATTCCAAACTTGGGGAATTCATTTTTGACATGTTCACAAATGTACAGGGGCGGAGCTAGGATTTTTTATTTGGGGGACCAAATTTTGTTACTAATATATTAGTCTCGAGTCAAGATAAATCATCACACTCAGGCATAAACGCACATATACAAATATAAATATTAATATTTTGATATTAGAGTGGGTCATAGTTTATAAATATATTGTATATAAAATTAATAACTTTCACACTTGTATATTCGCAAGATAATTTTTTAGAGGAATTTATCATCTTTTAAACTCCAATACTATAAAAAAAAATGAATTAAAGAAAACAAAAACTACCTTGTCTTTATAACTACTAGATCAATTGAAAATTTTTATTGATTTTTAAGAACATCATTGGACTAACTAAAACATTTGGGGGGGCCAACTTCTATTTTTGTAGCTAAATATTTAAATTTTTTAATACTTATACATATTATAAAATAATTTTTTAGTTAGTCTATAAAAGCAAATAAGCAATATGTGCTTGTTTTGTATGTAATATTGTGAGTTTGTAAACGTTCAATGGAAAGTGAGTGGTGATCCATCGATTGTGGATTGATTATCTACGCAACAAATTTTGGTTTCAAAAATAGTTTTGATGCTACATGAGATGAGAGAGAGTTAATATATTGTTGATAGAGGAATTAATGGGTGGGATTGGGAATGATGACAAAGCCTAAAGGAATAAAAAGATTGCATATTAAAGTCACGCTGTGATTTTTGAATCAAAGGATTCTGGTCAAGCCATTATTACGCTATACAATTAGGTGGCGTCGCGACTGGTCTGCCAAGCAATGTTGCAGAAATTCTGTTTCAACAACATCCCACTATTTGAGAACTAAAAAAATTTAAAAAAATTATTAAAAAAAAAAAAAAAAAAAAAAAAAAACAGAAAAAACAGAAACAAGAATGCTTGGAAAAACGAAAAATCTACTAGTACGACCGGTTGAATTGTTCATATACGTAGCGTGACCGGCTAAGGCTAAATGGGCATATTCGCAGGAATATGTAGTGAAGAGATTGAGAGAGTCGTGGGGGGCACAATGGATCTTTTATATTTGTGATTAGCAATTGGAAATGGATTGATAAATAGGATTTGTCATGATTATCACTATGGTGCAAGATATTTTAAGTTCAAATATTGTTCCTGTGGATCTTATAGCATTAAAACTTTTAATTTAAGAGTAAGTATATTTTAGTTAAGAGTATTGCCGCTCAACATTTACACATTTTGATATTCCCATTGAAGAGAAGGAATTCAGATTCAAAATCTCTCTCCCATTGTATCATTAAATTATCCTTAAAAAAAAAAGTTGTGTATTTTAGAGCATTCACTGTGATGATGCTAAAAGTTTTAGTTTTTTGCAATTTAAAAAGCTATTTTATTTATTTTAACATCGTCACTTTATAATACACCAAACATCAAAAGTTCTATTTTCTTTTACCACTTCTTTTAAATATTCTTTCTTTATTATTTATTCTCTCTCTCTCCACCAACAAACTCACACTCACACCTTTTCTTTCTCAACCCAGCAAACCTACATACACCACCACTGGAAAAAAAAAAAAAAAAAAAAAAAAAAAAAAAAAAAAAACACCAGCCACCACAACCCACTAGCCAAGAAACCCACTCAACCACCGCCATAGCCACAACAACCATTGCCATAGTTACCACCATCCACAACCGCAACCCCCAATCACCAAAATCACAACCAAATCATTAACCTAAAACCAAATCACAAAACCAAACCCACTACCGCATAACCACCACTAGCTACAAAAAGACCTACGAAGAACCAACAAAAATTCTATCGAACAACAGATCGGACCACCAAAGCTCTACCGTCAAATTACTAAATATACTTTTGGACAACGAAGCAAAACCGAAAATCGGACCACAAACCAAACCGGAACCACGAACTACAGTGAGAGAGAGAAGGACGAGCAAGAGAGGGCTTGGACGAGAGAAGGTTGGAGAGAGGAAGAAAGAGAGAGAGCCTATGTGAAGAAAAAGAAAACAAAGAGAGAGAGAGAGAGAGAGAGAGAGAGAGAGAGAGAGAGAGAGAAGTTATTTTAATTGAAAAAACAGAAGTAATGAATATAAAAATATTATTTTTTATAATTTTTGTGCTACAATAGACCATAAATGGCAAATCACTGTAGCTTAATTGCTTAAAAATTTAACAATAGCACCATCAATGTAACTCTATTTTTGTGGTGTATGTTGTTAAATATAGCAATATGGCAAATTTGAGAGCATGGAGAGAAAATAAGGAAAGCAATAGAAACAAATTGGGCATAACTTAGGTACTATTCTTTAAATACCCCCATTTAAAATTTAGGCACCTGTCTAACTTAAAAACTCAACTAATGGCGTTAACAACTTTTTTTTTTTTTTTTTCCCAAAGAGTAATTCATATTATCTCTTTGATTCTTAATCCCTAATAATTAAAAACAATTGGAGCCTTACACGCTGATCTTCTCATCCTTAGATTCCACGGCACCACTTCTACCGCCAACGATGGAGGAGCTATTTCCTCTCTGATTTCATTTTCTTATTCTCTTTTCAATTTCCTCTTCTTCTTTTATTTTATTTTATTTTCAGAAAATCACAACAAGCACAATAAAGGATTATGAAAGAGAAGGTGAAAAAAATGAATCTAAGACAAACTCTCTGCTCTTGAACAGGAGATCTTGATCTGTCATTTTTTACACTTCTCCGACGTCTTTGATTTGCCATTGTCAACACTTCTCCGGCACTATTCAAACTTGTCTTCTTTTTTTGATTGGCATCAGGTGTCTAGAGTATAGCCCTGACTAATCCTAGGGTACACAGGCCCTCGACAAGGAGTTTCCTACAAGTGCACCTCGGGTAATTCAAGGGGCAATTAATGCTATGTTTGGAAGTTTGGAGGGAGATGAGAGTAGAGGGGAGGAGGGTAGAAGGGAATGATTATCATCCACCTTGTTTGGATGTTTTTAAAATTAAGTAAGGGAGAGGGGAATAATTAGCCTTTTCATAATTTGTAATTTTGTTAATATGGTAAGGGTAAATTTGGTAATTCATTTGGTTAAGTATTTTTATGCTCTACTCTCCCTCCAAATCTCTCCAAATTTGGGAAATTAAAAATGAGGGGTTAGAAGTAATTAGAACCCCTCCAAATCCCTCCCCTCCTCCCTTAAAAAACATCCAAACAAGGTAATTTAACTTACTCTCATTCCCTCTACTCTACTCCCCTCTACTCTCCATCCATTCAAACAAGCTATAAATTCCCTTAGTCCGATTGCCCCAAGGGAGTGAATGCACGCATGGCTGCTCAAACCCAAGACGTTTGGGTTTCACGGCTCATCCCAGAATACGCTTGACTAATGCGCCACACCCCTTGGGGTTAAACTTGTCTTCATGCACCTCAAATTCCTTTGGTTCCCTTCACTTCAAACACAGCTGTGTGAAATTGTGCAAAGCCTTTGATTGTTCAAAGCTTTTTGCTTCTCTCACTTTTTTTCTTTTTAACGAAACTTTTCTCGCTTTTTCAAAAGAATGAATGAGAGATCTGAAAGAGAGGGTGAAAAAAAGAAAAGAAAAAGAAAAATTTTGCTCAAACAAATTTATTAATTTGAAGTTTGAACAGCTTGCAATATATCTATACACAAGTCTCCACTTTAAAGCATTTATCAATATTTATCTCTAAAAAAAAGTTTCAACATTATCGCCACAATTGGATAGGATAAACTTAAATAAATAAATAAAAAATTAATCTCCCAAGTCTCACCTAAAATTTAATCTGCCAAAACGTTTAAACCTATGCCTTTTCAATTACCCAATTAATTAATTATTTTTTTATTACAAAATATTAGAAAACCAAATTCAAAATTTTTAAGAAATAAACTGTGGGGCCTGAAATTTGGCATCCCGGCCCACTTTGTGTTGAGGGCCCAAAGCCCCAGGCCGAGGAGCCCTACTGCCGAGGACGTATGATGAAAGCCCCTTAGTGGCCCAAGAATGTGGCCGAGGACGATCTCACGCTCAATACCTCACAAAGCGCCTGAAGAAAAGGACAAACTCAGTACAAGAGCAGTACAAGCGAGAAAGCTGCCAACACCATAATGTGGAGCCCAGTACCAGACAAGCCCATACTCCATACCATGCTATCCAGCTTTTCCCAACCACTCTGACGTATGGATTGATAGGACAAGTAATTACCCCAAATAAGGAGAAACTGACACGTAGATGAAGAAGGGGAAGTGAATATTAGTATAAAAGGGAAAAAAGAGCGAAAAGAGAGGAGGCCCCCGGAAGGAGGAGGAAGAATGGTGGGAATGTAATGCTCCTCGGACTAATTCCGAAGAGCCAAATCTCTCAAACCATATCGATGTAAGGCTCATACTGCCCAAACCTGCCTTTGTATTAGCTCTCGTGAAACCAGGACCAAACCGTTGCCTAGCGTTCAAGGGCATGCCTTTCCAAACCCACTCTCTACAAATCGTATTGTTCGGGCCCTTTACACACGAGCCCAACGTCATCCTTGGGTCGTTAAAAATCGTGTCCCTACAATTGGCGCCGTCTGTGGGAAAGGCTTGCGCGTTGGCACAGGTGATGGCGGAGTCAAGCCTCTGTCAAACAAGGATCTGCGAAAGCTCCTCCGTTTCCAGCAACACGCCGTTGTCCCGACATAAATTTTCGCTAGGGGCTGCGCATCACAGTGTCAATGGCACGGGCAGCTCTAGGGGCTCCCAACATCAAGCTAATGCCCTCCACCTTGGACAAGGGGCTAATCTTCGAAAACAAAAGAAAACTACTTAAAACAAAGAAAAAACCACAAGTTTTGGACAGAACCAAGGCCTTGCATGGTCTTCGGACTCAAGCCTATGGGGAAACCAAGTACAAAAGAAAAGTTACAAGTTTTGGACAGAACCAAGGCCTTGTATGGTCCTCGGACTCAAGCCTATGGGGAAACCAAGTACGCAAAGGAAAAGTTACAAGTTTGGACAGAACCAAGGCCTTGCATGGTCCTCGGACTCAAGCCTATGGGAAAACCAAGTACTCAAAGAAAAAACCACAAGTTTTGGACAGAACCAAGGCCTTGCATGGTCCTCGGACTCAAGCCTATGGGGAAACCAAGTACAAAGAAAAATTACAAGTTTTGGACAGAACCAAGGCCTTGTATGGTCCTCGGACTCAAGCCTATGGGGAAACCAAGTATGCAAAGGAAAAGTTACAAGTTTTGGACAGAACCAAGGCCTTGTATGGTCCTCGAACTCAAGCCTATGGGGAAACCAAGTACAAAAGAAAAGTTACAAGTTTTGGACAGAACCAAAGCCTTGTATGGTCCTCGGACTCAAGCCTATGGGGAAACCAAGTACAAAAGAAAAGTTACAAGTTTTGGACAGAACCAAGGCCTTGTATGGTCCTCGGACTCAAGCCTATGGGGAAACCAAGTACGCAAAGGAAAAGTTACAAGTTTTGGACAGAACCAAGGCCTTGTATGGTCCTCGGACTCAAGCCTATGGGGAAACCAAGTACAAAAGAAAAGTTACAAGTTTTGGACAGAACCAAGGCCTTGTATGGTCCTCGGACTCAAGCCTATGGGGAAACCAAGTACAAAAGAAAAGTTACAAGTTTTGGACAGAACCAAAGCCTTGTATGGTCCTCGGACTCAAGCCTATGGGGAAACCAAGTACAAAAGAAAAGTTACAAGTTTTGGACAGAACCAAGGCCTTGTATGGTCCTCGGACTCAAGCCTATGGGGAAACCAAGTACGCAAAGGAAAAGTTACAAGTTTGGACAGAACCAAGGCCTTGTATGGTCCTCGGACTCAAGCCTATGGGGAAACCAAGTACAAAAGAAAAGTTACAAGTTTTGGACAGAACCAAGGCCTTGTATGGTCCTCGGACTCAAGCCTATGGGGAAACCAAGTACAAAAGAAAAGTTACAAGTTTTGGACAGAACCAAGGCCTTGTATGGTCCTCGGACTCAAGCCTATGGGGAAACCAAGTACAAAAGAAAAGTTACAAGTTTTGGACAGAACCAAGGCCTTGTATGGTCCTCGGACTCAAGCCTATGGGGAAACCAAGTACACAAAAGAAAAATTACAAGTTTTGGACAGAACCAAGGCCTTGTATGGTCCTCGGACTCAAGCCTATGGGGAAACCAAGTACACAAAAGAAAAATTACAAGTTTTGGACAGAACCAAGGCCTTGTATGGTCCTCGGACTCAAGCCTATGGGGAAACCAAGTACACAAAAGAAAAGTTCCAAGTTTTGGACAGAACCAAGGCCTTGTATGGTTCTCGGACTCAAGCCTGTGATGAAACCAACTACCTAGAAGAGCCAATATAGGGTTTGGGCACGACCTGGACGTTACCTAGACCTTAGAATCTATCCGAGGAGAATTCCCCGTTGATAATCGGGCTAATCCCTAAACTACATGGATTCCCCGATCTATCCTCGGGTCCTCAATACCTAGAGGATTGATGCAGTATAGGGTAATATGTTGCCAAAAACACACAGTCGAAGTCCCTCACTGCTCGGCTACCCTCTCGGACGAATTATTTAGAGTTTATCATTCTCGGACGATCGCCTTGCATGCATTACGAAGCACTCAGCCATTATCCCGGTTAGTTTTATGAGTTTTAATTCACCGGGAATTATCGTTATTACGCTTGTTAATGTCGGTAAACTAGAATTAGTAGGTTTCTGTTTCAAGATTTCCTACTCTTAAGTATCATCAAAGGAAAGCACACATGTAGCATCCCATGCACAAAATAATTGTTACAGAAAGGAAAAACATTTAAAAAGAAATAAATTCATCTTTTATTAAGACAAAGAAACAGTACAGCGTACATTGAAAGAGCTCAAATAAGCTTATACTGAAACTAACTACCCAAAACAAAAAGAGAAAATACAAGGGAATTAAGAACAAGCCGAAGAATAGGTGCAAGGGAGAGACGTGCTGCCACTTCAAAATTTCGTCTAGGGGAGCCATTCCTCAATACTTTTACATGCCTATAACTCAGGCAGCAAAAAAGCCCAACTTCGGGCTAGCACCGTTGAAGAAAAGGTGCAGGGAGCCGGAGGTTGATGAGCCTCCACATAACCACGCCTGCGATAGAGCAGAAGGCGCTGATGGCGGAAAACCTTACTTCTGACGCACCAAGAATTTGATGCGACCAGTACCTGCTTCGGATTTTGACTGAAAGAGGGAGGAATACCATTTCCCCCTTGCCAAAGCGGAAGATTATCTTGAATCTGTGCCTCCCCTGTCCAGGCCACACCACCTTGAGTCTCGGGAGGACCCGGTGCCTTTGTGGCAGGTGTAAATCCTTTACCCCTATCCGTGTCTCAAACATATTGCACAAAGGGTGGATAACACTGAATATGAAAACTGTGATTATAGCTGAAGGATTATGGTTTTGAAGAGAGCTGGAGGGTTTGTGTGTAAGTAGAATAACCTCCTATCCTACTTATATAAAAGGTAAGGTGGTGACATTCAATTCGTGCTACTTTCCAAGGAATGCTGCAGACAAGGCAGCTCTGGCACGATTTCCAACACTATCCACCACCACAAGATTTAAAAGTCCTCGTGAAGGCGCACCTCGAATATTGAAACGTCAAAGGACACTGCGTGGGTGAAGAATAAAGTAATGCCTCTTAATTCGGCACACCTCCCACGCAAATGGAAGAACACAAGCAGCAGTAAGGTACGGAACTTGAGTAAGTCACGAGGTGGGCTCAGCATCACCAAAACCCCCCCCTTCCCAACTAAAAAGTCGGGAAGCAGGATTTTGAGGGGCTATTGTGGGGCCTGAAATTTGGCATCCCGGCCCACTTTGTGTTGAGGGCCCAAAGCCCAGGCTGAGGAGCCCTACTGCCAAGGACGTATGATGAAAGCCCCTTAGTGGCCCATGAATGTGGCCGAGGACGATCTCACGCTCAATACCTCACAAAGCGCCTGAAGAACAGGACAAACTCAGTACAAGAGCAGTACAAGCGAGAAAGCTGCCAACACCATAATGTGGAGCCCAGTACCATACTCCATACCATGCTATCCAGCTTTTCCCAACCACTCTGACGTATGGATTGATAGGACAAGTAATTACCCCAAATAAGGAGAAACTGACACGTAGATGAAGAAGGGGAAGTGAATATTAGTATAAAAGGGAAAAGAGAGCGAAAAGAGAGGAGGCCCCCGGAAGGAGGAGGAAGAATGGTGGGAATGTAATGCTCCTCGGACTAATTCCGAGGAGCTAAATCTCTCAAACCATATCGATGTAAGGCTCATACTGCCCAAACCTGCCTTTGTATTAGCTCTCGTGAAACCAGGACCAAACCGTTGCCCAGCGTTCAAGGGCATGCCTTTCCAAACCCACTCTCTACAAATCGTATTGTTTGGGCCCTTTACACACGAGCCCAACGTCATCCTTGGGTCGTTAAAAATCGTGTCCCTACATAAACTTTTACAATTATCTTTTTTCTTTTCTTTTTAATTAGAAAACTTATACAATTATTATAGCAATTAGATAAGTTTATATATATATATATATATATATATATATAAGGTTTATTCCAAAAAGAAAAAAAAAAAATGTCCCCACCCATCGTTTTTTCCTATTTCAAATTCAAATTTTATAAAAAAATAGTACAATTTTGTGTGAACTCCATATTTAATAACCGTTATGGGCACAATTTGATTGAATCACTGTTCTAAATAAAACCTCCCACATCTGTTACTGTCATATGTTTTTTTAGGCTGCGTTTGAATCGGCGGAAAACCAATTTCAGAAATCAATTTCCGGAAAATGCATGCGTTTGGCTGTCACGGAAAACATTATTTTCCGGAAAATGATTTCCTGTTGACCGAAATTTTCACTTTGACCACGGAAATGAATTTCGGCCTTCATTTTCACTTCAAAGGATTTCCGGAAAAAGAGAGAGAGAGAGAGAGCGCGCGCGCGCGCGCGAGAGGAGAAGACCAGTCCGAGCTCCAGTCCGCGCGCGCGAGAGGAGAAGACCAGTCCGACGACTGCGATCGACGCTTCACGAGATCGCGCCGTCGATCGCGATCTCGATCCGGCGCGATCTTACGAAGGTGAGATCGCGATCGACGGCGCGATCTCGCGAAGCGTCGATCGCGATCTCGCCTTCACGAGGTCGCGCCGGCGAGATCGCGATCGTGTTTTCTGGATTTGTGTTTTCTGGGTTGTGGCTTGTGTTTTTCTGGAATTGTGTTTTCCTTCTTTTTTTCCAAACACCAGAAAATATTTTCCGGAAATTTTTTTGAAATGCAACCAAACACACAGACATATTTTCCTTTTCCGGAAATTAGCATTTCCGGAAAATATGTATTTTCCGGAAAACGTTTTACGGCAACCAAACACAGCCTTATTCTATGTATTCTAATCTCATATGACTTCACACCCAAAATTGAAGTGCATTCTCCAATTTCTATTCCAATTCATGAGTTTTTTTTTTTTTTCCTCTCTTTACAAATACTTAAGAATATTACTCGATTAGGCAAACAAAGTTTTGGCTGATAGTAGGTTCTAATTTTTTTTTTCCTCTTAAAAATGTTTTAAATATTATAGGTGTCAATTCTGGGGTGAAGTTTAGCAGTGTTTGTGGTGATGAAGGAGGAGCACAATGGACTTTTTTTTTTTAATAATTATAATAATTTGTAAAATTTTCTCTTTGGGTGCTATTTTATTATTCTCACACTCTAGCATTATTATTTTTTTTTTTTAGAGAGGTTTTCAACTTATGGTGTCCGCTTTTAATGATAGCTCTTTATCATCAGGCCAAGACACCAAACAGTTTTTAGTGTAGGTGGAAATTGAATTTCAGATCTCTTATTCAACCATCAGAACCTTTACTAGTTGAGTTAATTGAAACCCACAGCATTATTAAATTTTTAGATGTTCACGATGATGCATAAGCAACCACGCATGTTAATGACCTAGCAGCATTGATATATTTTAGTAATTTTTTTAATTTCTATTTTTTTGTTAATGACCTAGCAACATGCCAAAATGCTCAATTTTTTCATATTAGCTAAAGCTTCAAGTACATAGTTATTATTATATGTTCCATTGACTTCTGAAATACGTTGTTTTTAATGTGACACTTGTGTTTTGGGTTTTTTTTTTAGAGAGTTTCGACCTATGACGTCCACTCCTGATGATAGCTCTTTATCATCAGACCAAGACACCAATCAGTTTTTTGTGTAAATGGAGATTGAACCCCAAATCTCTTATACAACCATTAGAGACCTTACCAATTGAGCTAACTAGTAAAGTGATTTTGAATCTCCTTGTGTCATTGAACAAATGGGCTTCCTTACTATTGGATAAGTTGTCAAAAAATGAAGTTGTTAATTTGGCCTCATCTTTTTTTTTTTTAATAAACAATTTGGCAATCATCTTTACCTGTTTCTCCTACAGTCCTACTTAATTAGTTGCTTCTGTGAAGCACTTCTCAATTATGAAGTTATTAGTAGACATGAAATTTGGTTGCGGTTGAGAGTTATGTGAAATCATATTATGTCCAAATAAGTGTATGAGCTATTGAAATGTTGGCAAGGATCTTTTCCCTTGAAGCTGATACTGAAAGTTCAAATAGTTCATAAAACAATTACCAATTCAAGCCTAATATCAAACAATTAATGTGCGGAATATGAACATAAGCTTAATACAGAATTGATAAACAATCTCAACCAAATAAAATCACATCCACAGTAGAAATTAAATGCAAAAATTAAGGGAAGAGAGATGCAAACACAAGGACAACACACGATATGTTATCGAAGAGGAAACCAAAACCCTCGGCGTAAAACCTCTCCGCTGCCCTCCAAGCGGTAAACAATCCACTAAAGAATGTAGTTGGGATACATGAACAGCAGAAGACCCTCCAAGCCTAATCTACCCAATGTACCTAAGCCCTCCAAACTTCTACTCCAACGAAGTTACGCCGAACCTATTTCTTCTTTAGCTTACCAGATTCCGCTATTTGACCATAGCATTTACCAATATGAAATTGATCCCTTCTTAACTGCTTCCCAAACACCAAATGGCATTCTCACAGATATGGGTATGGTAAGAAAATGTTTTAGTAATGTACCTCTCAAGGATTTAACAATGGAGAAGAAGAGAGTAGAGGAATTTAAAGAATCTCTATGTGAAGATTGTGGATGAATCAATCTTGTTTTTCTCTAGGGTTTATCTCTCAAAATTCTCTCTAGAAGCTCTCTTAATATCGTGGGTATAAGGGTATATATATATAGTAGGGTGAGAAGGAATGTGAAAAGTCAAGTTTTTCCCAAACAGGGTGTTCTGGCGACTTGACCTTGCGACTGGGTTGAGTCGCGAGTTCAAACCGCGAGCTAACGGCCTGGCCAGCCTAGGACTTTTGTCTTGTAGTGCAACAGCTGGCACGACTCTTTAGCTTCTGGCATGCTTGGCACGTGTGCAACTTTCTGGCGGCTTGCAAGCCGCGAGCCACCCGCAAGATCCAGTTGCGAGTTCCTACTTCTTTGCACAATCTTGAGCATTTCTTCACACTCTCTCACTCACTACCCTTACATGATTTTCACCTAAATACAGGGTTACTAATTGCTAAAATACAAGCAAATTTGGCACGGAATAAAGCCAACAAGATGGTTGATAAAATTCAACTCTACAATCTCCCCCTTTGGCTATTCCGTGACAAAACCCTAAAACAAACTCTAGACTTAACATGTGAGTTGGGAGTAGTTGAACAAAACTCACTCACACCTAACTCTAGAATCTGATAAGCTCTTGAATCATATGTACAAGAATCTCCATAAACAAGTTCCCTTATCATATCACTCCCCCTATCACGAGTCATAAGAGCCGTGATGAACTTGGAACATAAATACCTGTGACCTGAAACACCCGCACAAAACACATTAGACCCTTAAGGTAAAGCAAGTAATAAAAGAACAAGTATAATGTAGCAAGTAAATTGTGATCAAGTAAACATGATGTGAAACATGTGAGCAACTTGATCATACACCAAAACAGTCATATAGAAATGACTACAATGATCACATAGCAAAGTAAATGATCATCCGAACATGCATTCAATGAAGCACAATAGCATAGGGATATATGTATGTCCAAAACACAAACACGATGCAATACAAGACAACAAACATAAAGAGAAACAAACAAAACAAAGTTTTTTTATTAACTCAATGTCTTCTCCTCCTTGGTATATGCATCTCCCCTATAGAATATCTCTCCTCCTACAAATATGCATGAGAAATAGAATTTCTCCTCCTAAGGATGTGCACAAGAGTTATATAGAAATGACAAAAACACTCCGGTATACTCTCTAGAGTATACTCTCCCCCTTTTTGTCAGGAATAGACAAAGGGTCAAAGAGAAAAGAGGACAAGAGATGAAGGAACGAACAATGATAATGATGCATGAGGGGTGCGAGATGAATAAGAAAATGAAGCTCAATCCTAAGACAAAACAAAGTGCTACAAAGCATAAGGTAAACATGACATGTTAGGATGAAGAAACAAGGTATAGACCAATGCATAACAAGGGTAGCAAAGGTGTGTGCAAGAGGTGGCTATGTGCAATACATGACCAATGCATGAAAAATGCACATGTGGGGCAAGGTGTGTTAAATACACAACCAATGAACCAAACATGATCCTAATGAGGAAACAGGAGAAACTCCAAAGTTTGGTACTCTTCGAAACCCAAACAAACGAGAAAATGTCTAAAAGGCATTTTATCAAACACCTAGCATGCACACTATGAACAATAATGTGAAACAATGCATGAACATCATGAAATCCACCCTTAATACATGTTCTTTCTGCCACAAGGGGCCAACATCCAATGCAAATCAACAAAAGAAACCAATCCCATGAAAAAAAAAATTTGACAAAAATTAAGTTTTCCTAATCCCTATGATAAAAATCTCAACCAAGAGCATAAAACTCACTAAAACATAATCCAAGGATCCAAATTAATGAAAAGAGTTTAAAATTACCTTAGAGATGTTAATGGAATGAAAAACAATTCAAATTGGTTGGGTTTTGATGTAAAAATATTGAAAGAGGGGTTTTAGAGAGGATGGGAGAGGTTTAAAACAAGTTTCTCTCGAAAAAGCTCTTTAAAAAGCTGATTCTGGGCGTTTCGCGACTGGGCGAGTCGCCAGGTTCAGTCGCGAAAATTTTCGCGAGTCGCGAGTGAGTCGCCAAAACTTCTAAATGAACTCACGACTGGGGTTTCGCGACTAGCGAGTCGCCAGCTGAGTAGCGAAAAACTCTGACACCTGTTTTTCAACACAAAACATGTTTAAACAAATAAAAACAAAATAAGCACTAAACATGAACACAAAGAGTGATAAAAATCACTTCCAAAAATATATAAAATGATCAAAAATCGATTGATCTATATATAGTTGAGCACACACACATCACATTTAAACAAGTACAATCGAACAAATGAATAATGCATTCATTGAATATTAGGCATGTGTGTTGTGTGTGTGTATCAAATGTGGAATAGTCCATAATCTAGAGTGAAACTTCAATGATTAATTCAATCAAGTCATACACAACTAGTACTAAATCAAGTGGTCTATCTCAATTATAGAAATGAACATATATGACCTCCTACAAGAAAATATTTACATATCTTTGAAGTTTTTTATTTGGCTTCTTTACAATTCATAACATTTGATCATTTTGAATCAATACATCTCATTTTGAGATTGATGCCTGAAATTTTTGATATTTCAATTTAATGAACAAGCCTTTGACTTTTGGGCATCATACATTTTCAATACAAGTCGCTTTCCCTTTTTCCTAGTCAAATACTAGTATGTGCGACGGCTTTTGCAGCTCATTATCTCTTTTCATTTTGAGATTTATATTTGTTGAGCTCTTTAAGCAAAAATTATAAAAAATGTGGGAAGATATATAGGCACAAGTCTATGCAAGTATCAAAACCATCAAGACTATTGACCAATCATTCATGACAAGCTTGAAGATCGATTTACAACAATCACACATAGATTTCAAGATTTTTCCCACAAAGAAATAAGTGCATAAAGAATAAGCTAAGCTCATAAATGCACAAAACCATAAGTACAAAGGTATAAGGCAAAACTCACATGTGATATGTGCTCAAACATATACGATCAAACTTTTTGAATTTTTCACTTTTTATGTGGTTTTGGATTTTTTACTCACACAAAACTGGAACATAAAAGTAAGATAAAAAACGAAACAATGCATACAAATAAATGCAAGATGTACCAATGCATGAAGATATGACATTTAATGCATGAAGGGTCCTACAAAGATTGAAAGAATTAGATCAAGGATCAAAAGAGCAAAAGTTCAACCATAGGAACCATTCCTCATCCAAACGGAACAATTGTTTGGAATGAGTGTCTTAAGAGAAGTGAGACGAGGGTTGGAAGAGAGAACCGGAGATGTACATAGTCAAAGAGTTAAGAGCATTAAACATTTTCTTTAACAACATGTTATTTTCATTCAAAACCGGTTTACTCTTTTTAGTACAACTTCCAAAAAACTCAAGTTTTTCTTTTCTTTTAATTCTTTTAAAAGTATGAAACTTAGAGCATTGAGGTCTTAGATGACCAAAGGCACCACAATGGTGACAAACAATGTGTTTAGGTCCACTAGGCTTTTTGGGAAGGGATCTAGCAACATGGTTTTGTTCCCTCTTCAACTTATGACATTGAAGTCTTATATGACCAATCACACCACAATGGTGGCAAGTTGGAACAAACTTAGATCCATCCAAAACCTTAGGTTGAGACCTAAACGGATGCTTTGACTTAACAACCTTTCTCTCCACCTTTTGATTTCTTTTATGTGGAGAAATGTACACCGATTTGTCCTTTGAGGTAAAACACACAATAGGCACAAAATCGGGTACCACAACATGATTGCAACAAATATTTTCATCATTTTTAACAATAGGTTCAGCAATCAAACACTTGACATGCATCTTAAGATATTCATTTTCACATTTTAACTCATCAACAAGTTTGTTAGACAAAACAAGTTCAGCATCCAAGTCCATATTCAAACATTCAAACTCTTTCAGTTTTTTAATAGAATTTTCAACAAGTTTCTTATATTTTTCAACCAATTTGTTGAATTCATTGAGTTTACCAATTAAATCATCATTTTCACAAAATAACTTGCTCAAATCCTTATTAAACTTCTTAACCTTTTTCTTCAAGAGTTTGTCATTCGGAATATCAACAACACTCAAAGATTCATGTAACATAGCATCACAATCATGAGGATTATCACTCATAGAGGCATTTTCACAAACACATGGCATGTTACACTCATCATTAACCAAATCATACAAAGAGGCATACAAAGCACTATCCATGGCAAATAAACACAAGGGGTCAAGGATCACACTTAGGTATTTAAACCACAACAAGTGTACCCGCTCTGATACCAATTGAAAGTTCAAATAGTGTATAAAACACCTTGAACGTTTAGACCCTCAATTTACAAATTACCAATTCAAGCCTAATATCAAACAATTAATGTGCGGAATATGAACATAAACTTAATACAGAATTGATAAACAATCTCAACCAAATAAAATCACATCTACAGGAGAAATTGAATGGCAAAAATTAAGGGAAGAGAGATGCAAACACAAGGACAACACACGATGTGTTATCGAAGAGGAAACCGAAGCCCTCAACGTAAAATCTCTCCGCCGCCCTCCAAGTGGTAAACAATCCATTAAAGAATGTAGTTGGGATACATGAACAGTAAAAGACCCTCCAAACTTAATCTACCCAATGTACTTGAGCCCTCCAAGCTTCTACTCCAACAAGGTTACGCCGAACCTATTTCTTCTTTAACTTACCGAATTCCGTTACTTGACCATAGCATCTATCAATATGAAATTAGTCCCTTCTTAACTGCTTCCTAAACACAAAATGACCTTCTCACAGATATAAGTATGGCGAGAAAAGGTTTTGGTAATGTACCTCTCAAAGATTTAACAATGGAGAGGAAGAGAGTAGAGGAATTTGAAAAGTCTCTATGTGAACATTGTGAATGAATCAATCTTGTTTTCTCTAGGGTTTCTCTTTCAAAATTCTCTCTAGAAGCTCTCTCAATATCGTTGGTATAAGGGTATATATATAGTAGGGTGAGAAGGAATGTGAAAAATCAAGTTTTTCTCAAACAAGGTGTTCTAGCGACTTGACCTCGCGACTGGTTTGAGTCGCGAGTTCAAGCCGCGAGCTAACGGCCTGGCCAGCCTGAGACTTTTGTCCTGTAGTGTAACAGCTAGCGCGACTTTTCAACTTCTGGCATGCTTGGTACGTGTGTAACTTTCTAACGGCTTGCAAGCCACGAGCCACCGACGAGATCCAGTCGCGAGTTCTTGCTTCTTTGCATAATCTTGAGCATTTCTTTACACTCTCTCACTCACTACCCTTACATGATTCCCACCTAAATACAGGGTTACTAATTGCTAAAATACAAGTAAATTTGACATGGAATAAAACCAATAAGATGGTTGATAAAATTCAACCTTAAAAATACCTTTCCAGATCTCTTGGCCACACAACCACATATATTAAAGTTAGTTTGCATATACCAACTAGCGTCAAATCTTGAAGACCAAAGTGAGCAAGCAATTATTGTAGGAAGTTTGTTATTCTAAACAAATAAAGAGAAATGAATATAATATAATCACAAAAATACTCATTGCACGCTTACTCGTTCGAGAGGCCGATAAAGCCAGTTGTAGAGGACAAAAATTGATGTTCAGAAATCAGAATGGTGTTACGGCAACAGTGCAAATGCCTGCGAATACATTGTATCCTATATTTCTAGTAGCAAATAATTGTCCAATTCTGACAACCAATTGCTACACATTTTTTTCTTTAGTAAGCAACCGATTGCATATACCTATAGCATTACAAGCTGCTAGTAGAAAATAAATCTCCCAACAACCCCAACAGTGTGTTGTTCCAACGGGGGCAACAGCATCAGTCCGGTAGAAGAAAAGGGAAAATTACAACCAGTGAACCATAGTAATGGGATGAATGGTGAGGTATTGGGTTCAAGATCCATAGTTATGGGATGAATTACTGGAGACAGTGCATGGAGATGGAACTGGCCCATTTTGTTTCACGCTGATTGGGCAGTTGTGAATTCATCATCTTAGTGCGACCACAACAGAAAACACAGCCACTGCGAATTTTACAGTGAATTTGATATGTTGACATTTTTTTTAAGTCATTAAATTGATCCCACAACAGTAAATTCAGCTGGTGGCTCCAATACCATTGGTACCACTGAGGCATTGCACAAGCAACAATAGAAACAACTACAAAAGCAGAGAGGAAAATAGGATACAAAAATTAGTCTTAACAACACTATCTAAAACAAGGATACATATTACTTTTGAGGAATTGGTGAGAATTGACATCATTCAAGTAATTCTACCCATCAAGAGGAACATGGTTTTCCTTCCACCACACAGAGCTTCAATTTTGGGATAAATGAAAAGTGATTCGATTCAAATTAAGGGAACAAAAAGAGCAAGAGGAAAGCCTAAATAAAATGGTAAAGTAATTAAAAGGTACGTTATTTACAGAGGTGATGGGATATAATTTTGGATAGGATAGAATGGCAGAAAAGCGTTCATATGTCTGTCCACAATTTGTTTGTTGAGATTTTTGAGAATTCATACCATCTTCAAAGTTTTGGAACAGAAGCCTTGTTATTGTTGTTATTTGTTCTAGATATACAACTATACAAGCTTGCTAACATAAATACTAATGGTTTAAGTTCCAAATTTGCAAAACCATACAAATCAATGCAATTAAGATGTTGGTAAAATTAGTCATACTCGATTTGGTTTATTTCAACATGCGTCAAAATATTGGGGGATGGTGTCAATGCACTAAGTTTGAAGAAACAACTAAATATATCTAAATTGTGTTTCCACATTTCAGTTGTATTTTAGAACAGTAAAATACACTGGAATGAAGAAACTCTAAAGTCTCTAATATCTAAAGTGGTTCCTTTTTTCTTAAAGAAATAATGTGATTTATTTGATTAAAATGTACAAAAAGGGGCATACTCCTAGGACACACAAGTATAGAAAAAGTAGATTAAGAAGCATAGCTTTCTTTCCAGGACAAGAAATTCTGATTTGGAACTATAACTAGTGTTTTTTTTTTTTCTTTTTTGATGGAGGAACAAGACCTACTTACCCCACGACTCTAATGCTAGTCTAAGAAGTATACCTAGGTAACAAAAAGATCAGTAACTAATTTCATACCTAAAAATCTCCATCAGACCATAATAGACGTGTTTTTTCCTTTATATCCTTCACCTGCCAGAAATGCTAGGGGTTCTACAGTTGAAATAAAATCAGAGATCAAATACAGCATTCTAAACTGATATCATCATGAAAATATTCCTACAATAAATAATCAGCAGAAGAGCAAATATATTACAGCAGGAAAATGTAATGACATCAATTCCCCCTTCAAGGAAGAAGGTCTTAACAATCAGGTCCCAAAAATCCTATTCCCATCAAATGATCTATTGCAGTTCCTTACCTGAATCACTAAGTTTCAGCTACTAAAAACTGTCATATGGCACAACTGACATGGAGACTTCGCCTAAAAGTGTCTTTCAAACTTCTCAATGGGCAAAAACAGTGTCATTGCGTCTTGGTGGTCTATCAGGAACTGAACCTGGCTTGAATTTGGAAGCCTCGTGTCTTGCAAGTTCATTAGGAACACTACTGTTACTCTGGATAAGCATCTGCTTGAGATCATAAAAGACATCAGAGTCTGAAAGAGTCAAGAATGTAGTGGCCACACCCGTCTTGCCTGCACGTCCTGTTCGTCCAATACGATGCGTGTACATGTCAATACTCCCAGGCATATCAAAATTAATGACATGGGCGACATCGGGTATGTCAATACCACGCCCCGCAACATCAGTGGCAACAAGGACATTGTATCTCTTCGTCCTAAAACCCTCAAGACTAATTTCCCTCTGCTCCTGCGACTTTCCACCATGTAAGGTTGTAACACGATAGCCTGCCTTATCCAAGTTCTTGGCAACATTATCTGCATTCTTCTTAGTGTTAACAAACACAATTGCAGTCCTATCACCAAGTTCGTCAAGCAATCTCTGTAACCTAGAAAACTTCTCCGATTCCTTAACCATCATCACATGTTGGGATATCAAGTCGGTGGTCTTTCCAGCAGTGCCTATAGTTACCACAACAGGATTCCTCAAATACTTTCTAGCAAGGCGCTCCACTGCAGGCGGCATGGTGGCACTAAACATATAAGTGGTTCTATAAATCTTCTTCTCATCAAGCTCTTCATCTTCATTTTCGGGTTTCAAATTGCTAGAAGGCATTGCATCCAACACACCCATAACCTGTGGCTCAAATCCCATATCTATCATACGATCAGCCTCATCAAGAACAACATAATTACACTGATTGAGAACCGCGTAACGCCTCTCCAAACAATCAATCAAACGCCCTGGCGTAGCAATGACAACCTCACACCCTTGCCTAATCCTAAACCCTTGTTCCTCAATGGACTGCCCACCAACAATGGAGACCACTTTGATCCCCAAATGCTTAGCAAACTTATTAGTTTCTTCCTCAATCTGTTGAGCAAGCTCACGAGTGGGTGCCATTACAACGGCATAAGGCCCCTCGGCCTCGTTCTCTTCACTCATTGGAGGTAGCCTAGTAATGTAAGTAAGCATAGGAAGAACAAAAGCAGCAGTCTTACCAGAACCAGTTTCAGCAATCCCAATCACGTCGCGCTGTTGCAGACCGAGTGGAATGGCCGCCATTTGAATAGGCGAAGGCTTCTTGTACCCGGCTGTATCGACTGCCTTCAACAGCTCTTGACTCAATTTGCTCTCTTCCCAAGCCCTCATAGGGCGAGGAATCTTCGAACCCTTATAGGAGATATTGAAATCCTCTCTGAAAATCCTCCAATCTCTCTCCGCCATTTCCTCGAGCTTCTTCTCACTCCAGTGTCGATCGACTCTCATGTCGTACGGGTCGTACTTTTCAGCAGCTTGTTCTTTGAGTTTCTGAGCCGCAGCCTCCTCTGGCCTCTCCTCCACCCCATCCTTCCGGCGAATCTCCTCGCGCATCTCCTTCTCGTTCTTGGCGGCGAGCTTTTTCTGCTCGCGGCGATCAACGCCGGCACGGAAGCCTCGTCCGAACAAGAGCTGAGCCTCGTGAGGGTTTTGGTACAGTGCATTCATGTCACGAGAAGTGTCCTCTGTGTTCTCCCAATCGAACGAGAATCTGAATTTCTCGCTAGGTTTGATAACTCGCTTCTTAGGCTTCTTCGACCCTAAGTACTGCTCTTTAATGGATTCGAGCTCTTTCTCACGCTCTCGCTCCGCCAATTTCTCCAACCGCGCACGCTCGCGAGACTTAACATCCTCTTCGCGCTCACGGTCTCTCTCGCGCCGATCTCGGTCTCGTTCCCGGTCTCTGTCACGGTCACGGTCGCGCCTGTCACGGTCACGGTCACGGTCACGATCACGATCGCGGTCACGGTCACGGTCGCGATCGCGATCGCGATCGCGGTGGCGATCGGAATCGGAGGGTTTGTTGAAATCGTTGCAGTTGTGGTGGCTGTGGTTGTGGCTGTGGCTGTGGTTGTTGGAAGCGGAGGAGAGGAGGCCTTGACGGCTTTTGTTGATTTCATCGGCTTCTTTTTGACGGCGTTTTAGGGCTAAGGCTTCGCGTTCCGCTCTGGTTAGGAAAACGGGTTTCACGGCGGAGCTTGTGACGTTGACGGCGGCAACGTCTTCTGTTAAACTACGTTTCATGGTTGAAATGAGAGAGAGACAGTGTGTGTGTTAGATAGAGAGATCGCTTGGTTAAGTGCAGGAGGGGAAAAGATTAGTGGATATAGAGAGTGGCGCAAGTCCTAGAGCCTTCCAGAAACACTGGTCGGTGAGACTCTGCGTTCCCGAATAGAGCTGTGTTATTTCTAGTGTGTGGCCCAATTTGGGGCCCAATTTAACCTTACTAAGGAAAATCTAAACTTCGGCCCATTTATGCTTGGGGGTATCTGTAAATTACCAAAGAATGTTCTGTAGTATTTTCAACCGATATGGGATTTTCTGAGCCGAAGGCATCTCATTATGTTTTGTTTTGCTCGTGAGCAGTGAGCATGTCACAATGTCATATCTTAAGGAAAATTATTAATATTATGGTATTATTAATGCGTGACTTAAGAGTTAGGGGAGGGTGGCGCTTGCATTCAGTAAATGCATATTTTGGAGTTTAGTAAGTTTTTAAAATCGCACTTAATAGTCTTATCATTGTGATTTTATGCATTTTTGTATTGCATCCTTTGAGTTGCAATTGCAAAACACACTTATAAAACCAAGTTTTCAAAATACCTAAAATCATAAAATTGAACCAAACTAACTTAATTGGGAACAACTTATCTAGTTGTTTGTTGGAAACTTAAGGTTGGTTTGGATTGGCGTCTGCGTTTCAGCCCCTTTATCTTTACTAACCCAGCGTCTCTTGCACTGTTCATGGGACATGAACAGTGCAAGAAGGCAAATGAACAATAATTTTCTTGTGAACAGTAATTTAAAAAATATTGTTTTTAATTTTCAGCAAAATAAATTGTATCCAAATGCACACTTAATTTGCTAAAAATACTGTAGATAAAAAATAAAAACTAAATAAAATAAGTAGAAAACTCACTTAGAACCCAAAAATAGTATATAAAAAAAAAAAGACAATAAGTTGGCTTATAATCAAGATTCAATGAACACTAAGGCATAATAATTAATCCAAAAATAAATAAAAAGAAGGTAAGGTAGAGTGTGATGAAGGAACCATTTGTATTGAAGTGGTATGAGAGAGGTGGTGTGAGTGAAGCTCATGAGAGTAAGAGAGATGAGAGAGGAATGATGTTTGGCTGCATTTATTTCAACTCTTGAATTTTTGGAACATGACTTGTCCTAATTGCTTAACTAATTATAAGGAACAAGTAAATTTAAGCATTATTTTAACGTTCCTTCTCATGTGCATAGTTAGACTCTCTTTTTTTCCTACTTCTAATTAGACTATCTTTTTTTCCTACATTGCAAATGATTATCTTTTTAAATAGAAGGTAGAGTGAAAATAATGTTTGAACTCATGATCAATTTCTTTGATATCATGATAAATAACAATTTGTCCTAAAAACTTAAACTCATAAGAAATGATTGATTTAATCATTTAATTATTATTCTAACATAACTATATATATATATATATATAATTGATCTGAATAATCCAAATATCACACAAGGAAAACAAGCTAGCTCCATCAGTTAGCTAATTGATTTGCGTAGTCTGTACTCTGTTGCGTCCCTGCCCCTTTTTTGGGTATATTTTTGGTCTCATAAAAAATTCACATGATAATTGCATATGCAAAAATGAAAGACGCCAATAAAAGTACTTTTTGAGTTTTTATTTTTTATTCTTTTGGTTTAAACCCAGTATAAGTTTGTTCAAGTTTGGTAATTTCCTTTGTTCATCGACACAAGTATCAAATACCTTCAGGGTAGCATCCAAATGGTTGGTGGCACCGGGTTAACTCACTTTGTTAGAATTCCTACTAGTGAGTGTGCTAGTTTAGATGCATTCATAAGGAAATCCTGTGAAGAAAGATGCAAACACGGCTTGGATAGGGATCTTTTTTCACCTACATTTTTTATCGACTCCATCCAACTAGCTCCAGCCTCTCTCTCTCTCTCTCTCTCTCTCTCTCTCTCTCTCAAGGATATATAAACTATTTCAGTTTGCTTTTTAACACCACTGCCAATCATGAGTTCACGACCAGCAGGCAAAAACTTTTTTACCGTCGCAGGAGATGAGGACCAGGGAGAAGAAAAACAACAATAAGAAGAAGAATGTACAATAGCAGCAAATTGGTCTTTATTTACTGAAACTTTGTTACAGTAGCTGAAAATATCAGACTATAAATTGTTATACATACTGGGCTAGATTTTATCATCAAATTAGCAAAAAGAATGAATTCGCTTCTCAAACTGTAAGCCATGTATGGAACAATCTTGGGCATCACATTCCCTAATCCTGCAATGCACAAAAGCTCAAATAAGTGTTAAAGAAAAACAGCAAAAGGAAGTACACAGATAAAAGTAACATATACTGGTAGTCATTTAGAGATTTGGCCAGTGAACCAAATATAAACTGATCCTAGAGGAGATGGTCTACAAAACACGAGAACATCCTTTTAACTAGTTATAGTATTGCCAATTCAAGTACTTAGTTCCTAACCTTAAATCTCTTACGGCGTGCATCATCAGGACTGAAGTGAGTATTTTGTTGTTGACGTCTAGGAGCTTCACTTCTGTAATTTCCTACTGCCATTTCTGGCATTCTACTAGTCCTGTCCTGTGCGTTACTTCTTGAATTTCGGAAAAAGATATCCTTGTCCCAGGTAACCTCATAATCGGCCTTCAAGCGAGCTCCTTGCTGTTCAACAGTAAGCAATATTTAGTAATCAATGAGAAAATAGATTTTACTAATGAGAAAATAGATTCAAGAATGAACTACTAAATGCAAACAGACAATTTAGTCTAGGTATCTCTTCCGGCTTCCTTTCTGTCTGCATCTTTATTTGAATGCATGCAACCTTTTTGAACTAGCTGATTAGGCACACACTTAAAATGTACATTCAAACTGACCAAGCTAATGAATGGCAAACTTGGACAAGTTCCTCCTTAAATTGTCTACAGATGAGGAAGATGATACATAGATATTAAGTGTGAATCTATCGAGGTTAGCTCAAAAATGGGTGGCGATGTGTAAGTCAAAACGAGTTAACAATTCAACATATGACACTTGAGTATCTAATGTCAATCAAACATCAATAAGCATCTTATCTTATGCTCATGTGGGTAAGAGATCCACATGGTTTAAACAGAGTATTCAACTAATCTAGGATTATCCAATTCCATGCTACTCCTTTTAATGAGAAGCACAGGAAAAAGACACACACATTGGTGTTCCAAGGACATCCAATGCCCTAATACCTGCCTTTCATGCTTAAAAACTCATCCATCAGGTTTAAGATTCAAATGCACGATGGCAAATAAGTAAAAGACTGGTATTTACTCTCAGTGATTCATTATTATAGATTGAATATGGTAGATAATTTTGACAAAATTTAAAGAGACACCAAGGTCCTACCTTCTGTAAGGAGCGGCCACATAACACCCTCAGAGCATTATAGAAGTCACTGTGCTTCTCGAACTGAACTACAATCTTACAATTAAGACCCGAAACTACGCTCATAGTTTCCTCTGCTTCCTTACCTAGATTATTGTCCTCTGAAACATTAAGATCCCTACATAAAGCAAGTTAAAGTATAAACAAGAAGGAAGATGCATAATCAGCTAATTCCATTACATTGCTGACAACAAAAGGTATGTTTTATTGGCAATGGGCAATGAAAACTTACCATACAGAATGAAGTTATATAAAAGCCACATACAAATATAAGAACATAGATATACAAAAACAACAAAGTCATATTTACAACTTTTGGAACGTAACCCCCAACACAGGCACTTTAATCTTCTATATTTTCTTTAATCCCTTTTTTTTCTTATAAGCAAGAGAAATATTATTAGGAGGGTCAAAGGTATTCAACATGAAATCCTTTTAGTTTTCAATGTCACCTTTTCCTTAATATGTCTAAGATTCCAACCTGAACTATATCATGTCCATTGTTCTTTTTCACTAACAAATCTTTTCCACCAAATTATGAAAATTTGAATTAAAGAAACTTGGAAGCATCACTCGGGTCTCAGCTAATACTTTGAAGTTCTAACCTTTCAGACTTTCAGTCATCTTAGCAACATCACCAACTAATTTTACACAAATTAGGAAAATTTGAATGAAAGAAACTTGAAAAGCACCACTCGGGTCTCGACTAATATTTTGAAGTTCTAACCTTTCAGTAATCTTAGCAACATCGCCAACTAATTTTTTACAAATTAGGAAAATTCAAATGAAAGAAACTTGGAAAGCAACACTCGGGTCTCGGCTAATACTTTGAAGTTCTAACATTTAAGTAATTTTAGCAATATCACAAACTAATTTTATACAACTTCAAGAGGACAATAACAACATAACAAAAGGTTTATGAACTAGTACAAATAAGCATATTTATAGGCCGCATAAATAATGATACCTTATATTTCCAAGTCTAGAAAAAATGGAATGTGTAACCAACATGGAAGGCTTAGACGAAACCAATGGCTCCGCAAACCACCGCGATGGAACACCTCTCATTATAATCGTATCTGGCTCTTGCTTCCCACCCCTTGAATACCCTGACAACCAAAAAAATACATATCAATATTTTTTGTATAAGTAAAGTAAGGGGTTTTTGCCAATTATGCTGTTTTTGCAAACATATATGTAGCCAAAAACTAAACATATTAGTTGCGTTGCCTCATTTGGAACTCGAGTCTCCAATGTGAAGAACTCAAAGTCTCTAAAACTCGAGTTCCATTGTTTTTTGTACATATTCCAATATGTTTTGTAAAAACAGCGTAATGGGCAAAAAAATCAAGTAAAGTAAATTCAAAAGACAAACCGCGATTTCGAAAAGCGTAAAAATCCTCCCAAGCTTTCTTCATAGCTTCGAAATCATCAGAAGCCGGAACGGCGACGTTTAGCTTGTACTTAACACCTTCAAGGTTCAAGTCCAACCCGTCCATTTTTTCCAGCAAGTATTTTCTCCAATCCAAGTACTTCTCCTCCAAAACTTTCACATCTTTTTCTTCTTCTTCTTCGCTGTTTATTCTGGTCTTGCTGAGAAACCCTAGGTCTCGAATTGCGAGAGAACCTTGAGCAACTGGATCATCGCGCTTCCGCTTCTTGAGGTCTCCGAGCCGTTGGATCTGGAGGTCATCTTCGGGAACGGTGATTGGGACAGTTAGAGAGGACTTGAAGAAGTCGAGTAGAGCTAGCTTTAGCTTCCACTCGTTGATTGGCTTGCTCATTGCCATGGCGGCTGTTGTTGGGTTTGGGTAGATTGTGAAGTTGAGCTTCACGCGCGGCACGAGAGTGAGCCCCTTCTCTAATTCTAGGGGTTTTGTTGGAGGAAGAGAATCTAAGGACTCCGTTTCGCTCATTGCTCAATTTTCTGTATCTCTCTGTCTTTGCTACTTGCACCCTCTTTTTCTTGTCTCTGTAAATTAGTGATGATATTGGGGTTTTGAAAAATGGAGCAGAAGGGAGAGAAGGAAAAGAGTAAAAAAAAAAGAAACACCTTGTCGTGGTTTTACTCTAGAGGTAAAACGCCACGTCGTTCTGCATGCTTAGCTCCCAAGTGCTATGTGGTTGAATTTTTTTTTTTTTTTTTTTTTTTTTTAGGTTGTTAAAAATATATACTCCATCTGTTCGATGTTAATGTTTTTTTAAAAAATAAGTCATTTAAAAAAAATGTATTTTAGAAAACTGTCACATTTTTTTAAAATATTTTTTAATAACCTCAAAATGAAATAGAGTTGTTTTTATTAGTTTCTAAATTGTCTTTTTAACTTCTTTTATTTAGTTTGATGTGAGATAAAATTGTTTTTTGAAAAAATTTTAACAAAAAACAATCTATAAAAAATAATTCATATTTTTAATAGTATTTTTAATTGGCCAAATATAATTTCTCTTTGACTTTTTTTTATGCTACCAAACACAAGAAACGTGAAAAACTCTCTTCACAAAATATTTTCTATATAAACAAACGAAGCATAATATGTTGCTGTAGCTGAAACCTCTCTCCCTAAACTAATACTTTACATATGGAGAGATAACATTCCACTTATAAGGGTGCGTGGTGGTTGATACTTGATACTATTTACACCACAAGAAGATACTTCATGCCTCCAACGTATGCAAACAAAGTTCTCCACAACTTTTGCCATAGCTCCTAAGGGGTGTTTGGTGTCGGTGTTTAAACACCAAAAACACTTCTGACACGTATTTCTATAACATTCAAACACATATTTCAACAATACTAAAAACTAAACAATAATACTTGAAAACCACTACCAAACGGTAAGTAGTAAAAAAAAAGTTATGGGTACATGTAAAAGTGAAAATTCAACAATGTCAATCGTCATCAAGTTGTGACAAATGATGTGGATCATGGCATCCTATACGAATTGCTTTTTGTTTTTTCTTTTTTCTTTTTCTCATAACATATGGATCCCATACGTGTAAAAAGGTTGATGCCTTGATGAGGAGATAGGAAGGGAAGAATGATGGCACCTGGAATGAAATGAACCATAAACATGAAGCGGAAAAAATAAAAATAAAAAATTTGTGAATATAAAGAACTGTGACAATAATTAACAATCACCAAGCAAATTAGGCCCAAACTCATTAATTCAGAGTGTGTTTGGATACCGCTTATTTTGCTGAAACTGAAAACTTATTGCTGAAAGTACTGTAGATAAATGTAAAAGTTAATTGAAATAGTACAGTAGAACTCATAAATAGTACCAAAAAGTGCAGTGAGACCCATGAATAGTAGCAAAAATAAACTAAATAGTAAAATAATTTTAATTTTTCATCCCAATCCAAACGCACACTCAACCCAACTTTAGTATCCGTTTGGCAAAGACTATTTTTGTCAACTTATTTTACTATTCAACTTATTTTTGCTACTATTCATGAGTTTCACTGCACTATTTGACACTATTCATAGGTTTCACTGTACTATTTCAGTTAACTTTTACTTTTATCTATAGTATTTTCACCAAAAAATTTTCAATTTCAGCAAAATAAGCGAATCCCAAGCTAATCCCAAACAAACCCTTAAAAGAAAAAAAATTGGTTCCATATGAGACTTTGGGTCCTGCATGAAAAAGGGGTCAACTTGTATCCAACCCACTAAAATGTCAAGTTAGACAACAACCCGACCTGACCTATTTTAAGGAACCCTTTTTATCTAAGGTAATAAGTTGTTGGTGTTGGCTCATTTTTGTTTACGGACCATTAAGTTGAGGTCCTTATGAGCGTAGGAGAGTAGAGTTGATTGATTTGGCCTAATTGGATGTCCCCGAAGGGACAAAGACAAAAAATATTGCATTTAATTTATGAAAAAAGTTACAAGTTTGTAAATCTAATTAAGGGTTTTAATAAATAACTAAATTCTTGATCATTTTGGCCCCATCAGAGATCCAAGATATCATTAAGAAATTTTGATGTAACCAATATATCAATATATTATAATTTTAACAAATTTTACGATATAATTTTAGATCTCAGCTAAGAAAACTAATCACAGCAGAGATATCACTTTTTAAAAAAATATATATAATAAAGCAAATATGTACAGGAAAATTGATACAATTCTTGATATTTTTCACTTGAAATTTAGATATCAAGAATTTGCTGATATGATATCCCTGCTATTTCAGGTGAGATAATTTTTACTGATATTAAAATAAATAAATAAATAAATAACTATTTTGAATTAATCTAATTAATATAAAAGATTGAGAGCACATGATAAAGAATTATTACTCTAAAAGATAAACCATACACCAGCTACAATTCATCAATCATCATAAGGAGGCAATGGCCCCGATGACCCTGTTTTTACATGCTTACAGAAACTATAATAAACCCCCTTCCTTCTCTATTTTCACTCCTAAAAGAGATAGAATCTATGTAGCAATGTTTTTAACGTTCTTTATAATCGAATCAAACTACCATTCTATCTCTATCAGCTCTTTCATATGCTACAACGTTTGGTTGGAATTAGCAAAGAGGCAGATGTGATGGATAATAATAATCTGTAGACTATATACACTTATTAAGACATGAAACCAAAGCTAGAAAAATCCAATACTAGAATAAGATACAGCTAAATCGACTTTTGTTAGGAAAAAATAACTAGCAAATCTTGAAGATCTATATAAGCACATCTCAAAATCTAATCTTCAAAGAGCAATGCACACATTAGATGAAACATTCTCCTTGAGATAAAGGATTAAAGCACAAAACAATTAGAAGGGTTTAACATAAAACGAGTTCCAATTCAAAATAGTAACCGAGAAAGCAAATCCACTAGAGGCTTGTAAAACCTAACAAAAAAAGTATTGAGTTATAACAAAAATCTAAATTGTATCTTTCCTTGCAAGAATGGAAGACAATCAAGAACCTATAACAAGGCAATAGGAGGCACCACATCCTTAGGAAGTAGTTTTTGATCTTTTTGGGGCACGGTATTGACCAATAAAACAAGCATGGTATCGCTCATAAGGTTCAAGAGTAATGCTCTCAAATGGCTTGAGCTGATTCTCCTTTAGTTTATCCTTTTCCATAGCAAAAACGGTCTCAGCAGGTACTGTGGAATCTATGCAATTGGCCTGAAATATACAAGATTTTTTAACATGAAAAATAGTAGCACATTAATATTGAGTATGCAAAGTATATGATTTTTGGCTATGAGAGTAGGGCTCCAGCTGATTAGGATACCACAAGATTTGCAAAGTTTAGTGTAAGTAGATAATCAATAACACCAAACACTAGAAAAATGGAAAACAACTTATCAAAAGATAGTTTTAGCTGAAACAAAGGGAGACTATATACAATAAATTAGAGGGGGGAAAACTGTTATTGTTCCTGCTAATCATTACACAAGTAAGAACTTCAATAAAATTTTCAGTTCTAATGTTAGAGGATAATGATATATATTTGGAAAGAAACATGCAATTAAACATATGTACTAACCTTGATAGAAATAACGAACCAACCTCCAGCTTTCAAGAAATAAGAAGCATTCAGTGCTAAAATCCTTGTCTGCAAAATCATGGACAAAGCAAACAAAATTCAGATAAATCAAAGAATATTAGCAGCCAAAAACCATTCCAACAAAGAAATTTCTTTGGCCCATTTAATCCCCCTTCCTGTCTCCTATAAGCGCCCCATTTACAAATGAGTAGTCAAGATGATTCTAATCACATTTGATTTCTGAGAGCAAGGGTATATTCTTGTGTTCTTGTCACACCAATTCCTCGCTTGCAAAACCTAAGATCTCATGAATGGCATTGAAAAATTCACAAAACTGACCAAACAAAATGCACACCAATGACCAGGAATTTCAATAACTTGCCCATATGGGGCAGGTAAGAGCTTATGAGTTGAGTTTATTCTCATGGGGAAAAAAGAAAGCAAGAAAAAGGAGGGGGGGGGGGGGGGGGGAGTTAAGAATCAGGTCAAGAAACACAACCAATCAAAAGGTTTTACATTGGAATATCATGTACAGGAAGAAGCAACAAGCTTAATAAATTCCATTCTCAATAGCTACAATTCTCCACAAATCAAGGACTGAATGTTCCAGCTGATGACTGTACATGAACATTTGAGTAATGGCAGTGAGATGATCATGAGTCACGATGAAACAAACTTTATACCTACAAAAATTGAAGATATACCTAGGGCAACCCAAAATTTCAAAATTTTAAAGAGTGAGAAAAGAACTACAGAAGTAATATGTTAACAAAAAAGGTAACAGAAACAGTAAATCCTAATAATTTGTCAAATGTCTACAGTTGCTTGATACAACATTGAAATTATATAATCTAACCAACTCAAAAAGCTACAATTAACCAGTAAAAACTGTGTAACACCAAAAAACAGTGGTCATCAATGAATATACTCATTATCCAGGTCTTAAAATGATTCACAAAATAAAAACAGCACTCACAAACAGAGAAAAGAGACAAACATATCACAACTAATTTCTAAACAATCCTCTCAGCTTTTCACCATGTCAAATGAGAAGTAAAGAATAAATTAACAATATTTTAAGATCCTGGAAATCGACACCAAGAATATGAAAAAAAAAATACTCACTTTTATTTTTTCATAATAATTACACAGGCAGTAGGTGGATTTTGAACTTATAATATGACCCTCCACCTAGCTCTTACTAGAGAAGAAGGTAAGATTTAAGCTAGGAGTTTGTAGGCAAAGCAAGTTTACTTTAGGTAAGATGACTTAGTGTAGTTCCTTAGGTGTAGTACATAAACCCCAATTAAATTCAAATATATAGATTGATTAAATATAATTGTTGCCGAAAAAGATAACATTGTTTGTATTTTATTGGTCAATGCAACCATATGTTTGAATTTAATTAGAAAATCTAACGTACTGCACCTAAGTAATTGTACCACGTGAAAAATGACTTTACAAGAGTAAGAACATTAAAGTGACAAATGACATTATTAGAGCATCAGAAACTTGGGCTCCCTCATTATGTCTTGAAGGGGAACCCGAGTATTCATCACATGCACCATGATCTAAACAAGATACAAATTTAGAAAAATTTAATGTACAGTCAGCTTAGATTTCTTGAATGCTTATTTAATTTGACTGGGAATGAAGATAATAAAGTATTACTAATATACCAGTTATGATTTGATCTTCAAAGCCTCATTCAAAAGTTAGTAGTATTGAGTAAAATCTTTCTTCAGAAAACAAACTAATACAATTTTACAAATGTTAAGGCATATTTTTCTCAAAAGACACCAAAAGGGCAGGATCACATCAAGAAACTAAAGTAGTAGTCAGTGATAGCAGTAAGGACCTGAGGCAGAAACAAGGAGAAAAACATTGACTAAAAGAAAGACTCTTGTGCCACCGTAAACCTCCCTTCTATAACACATTTAAGTTTGAAGTATGAAGAAGAGACCTGATCGGGCTGAGCAACATCAGAAAATATCACATCCACCATGCCAAGTACCAGCATTCGGTACTTAGAAGGATGTCTAGCATCTTCAATGATTGGGATAACATTCGTGCGCTTCTTTGCCATGTTAACCAAATCTCTGCCACTTCTATGAGAAAACTCGACTGCATAAACCACTCCAGTCTACAAGCAAAGAGCATCAATTTTTAAGTAACTCCATTTAAAACAAGCATGTAAAGGCTATGTTTTCATATAGACTACTTACAGGGCCAACAATGTCAGACACATGAGAGACACTGGTTCCAGAAGCAGCCCCAAGGTAGAGAACCTTAGCACCAGGTTTCTTCATTTTACATGTTAAAATACAAACATTGAAAAGAGTTTGATTATGGACAGATTTTAAAATCTTAAATTATAATGTAAAAAATATATATATGAAGACAAAAAATGAAATGAAATTAAGAAATTAAGGCTAAAACTCACCATCCCTATGTCATCAACACCACCAAGAATGGCAGCAGACAGCTTTGAACGGAATGGGTTCCAAACCCTGTATTCAACTTTTGTTCCATCTTCATTCTGGATATATTTATATTTAATAAACAATTACCATCTTTGTACACAAAAAAATAAATTAATGCTCGGCAAGAAATCATTGTGCTTCTCTATATACAGAAAACACTTTCAATTAGCAAACAAAACCTAGCAGTAACAACAGCTAAATAGATAATTAGCAAAATACTTTAGAAGAGTAAACAAAGAATAATAAAAAATAAACCTGCGAATTAACTCTTTTCTCGTTGTAGACAGATTGACCAGGAACCATGTTCTTAGTAAGAAGAACATCGTCTCCTTTAACCTTCATGTAAAAAACTCCTTCATGTCTATGAGCCAAAATCACAGCCTTATTTCCACCTTGAACTCCAGTTCTACCTCCTCCTCTTCCACCACCACCACCACCACCACGGCCTCTTCCTCTACCACCACCAAAGCCTCTTCCTCCACCACCACCACCTCGGCCACCTCTTCCTCCGCGACCTCCACCTCCACCTCTACCTCTTCCTCCTCTCCCTCCATCACTCCTGCCCCTAAAACCGCCACCACCACGACTAAGAGGAGGCCTCATCGCTAAGAAGCAGAGAGAGAAAGGGAAACACTTGCTCTGGCTGGCTAGGGTTTATCAGGACTTGTAGAGCAAGTTAGTGGGACACTGTTTATCAAGGGTTTAAGGGTTTTTATTTCGGCTTTTTTAATAAGCCCATTACCAATCCTATCGGGATCCACATCTGTTGGAAAGGCCCACTACAAACCCAACCCATATAATTCCCAAACTCTCCTTTCCCATTCAGGTTTTTTTTTTTTTTTTTTTGACAGTGAAGATAGAAATATATTGATTAAGAAAACCAAACAAAGAGTAAGGGGGTGTTTGGTACACAATTTCAAATAATAATTTTCAATTTTTAAATATTATACGTATTTTTACGCACTTTTTTATCCACATGTATTTACACACATTTTTTCAAATAATAAACACACATGTTTTTAAGTATATATACCAAACACCCCCTACATATAGGCAGATACACGGTCCAAACCACCCAGAAAAAAAAAAAAAAAAAAAAAAAAAAAAAAAAAAAAAAAAAAAAACAGAAAAAAGAACTTAAAAAACTTAAGTATAACTTCTGTAATGTATAAAACACGAAAACAAATACAAAACGAGCACACTCAGATGCTCAAACCCGTGGGGGAATTTTATGTATTTACTAGCATTATGCCCGTCCGATGCACGGCTTAATCAAAATTCATACGTGAATTTTTTTATTTATTAATTTACTTAAAATTAGATAATAGAATAGCTAATGAAAAAAATGAATATTTCACTTTTAAGTAATATAATGAATGCATATTATGTGAAACTAAGGTATTATAAAATGCATACATATTACTTTTAAGTATTATAAAGTTCGTACAATGTATCCAAGAGTTGGACCCTTTTAGATATACACTACTGATAGTTTCTTTAAAACCTTCTCCTCTCTTCCCTTGTCTGTGTTAAAATACTTAGTATTCTTAAAAAAAACATATATATATATATATATATATATATATATATATATAGATAGAGCTTTAAGGCTCAATTAATCACCAACGTATATTTAAATAGAAAAACCTTAAATTTAATAATTAAAAACTATTCAAAACAATAATTAAAATCAAATTCAAGTGGAGACCTCAATTCAATAATTAAGAATAATCTAAATTACTAAACATTTAAAATAATGAAAAATTTTGCAAAAAAATTAATGACAAATTCAAATCCACGAAAGCAAAGCTTACAAATTTTGTTTCATGATATTGGCAAAAAATAATATACGAAAAAAAAAATTCAATCATCTTATGCATTCTAAATACAAACATATTTATTGCACTTTTTTAATAAGTTATATATATATATATATATCGGTAAATATTTTTATATCATGAATAAGATATTTTTTTTCTTATATATAATTTTGAAATTGTTATTTTAAAATAGTAAATATATTTAATTATCTTAACCCAACGAAAAAGTTACTAATGTTACTTCTTCAAGGTGAGTTTCAAATAGTCAACCAGCTTGGTTCTTCAATTTTACTATTTCTTTTATTCTAACAAATTTCTCTTTAATTTATATTCATGGAAAAATATATGTTACCGATTAAAACTATTAAAATGGATATTGATAATCACAGTGAAATACCATATCAAAACCTCAAAAAAAAAAAAAAATCGTAAACTTTATCAAAAAACACATTCAATAAAATCAATGACTTACAATGAATAAGAAAATTAAATAAAAAAAAAAATGTTAATTCAAGAACCTAGTTTCAAATTATTAGGGAGACAGCATCTAGCCATATGTATACATTATGCACATATAAACTGTGGGGGCCTGTCAATCAGCAGGCCCATTAAGGTTAGGATCGTTGGGTTTGTGGCCCATCCGAGGATGTATATCCGTCCGAGGAGGCCATGTCAGGTCACAAGACAATTGCCAAAGGGGGGGGGGGTGGTCAATATCACGAAGGTAGAGTTCTGTATTCGTTCGAGGACGCTATATTCCTCGGCAGTACGTGTCCGAGGACGAACAGGACGCGACCTTGTTACAACCAGACCCCAGAATTACGTCACCACTGAAGATAAGGATAACAGACTAAGGGTCTAAGAGAAAAGGAAAACAAATATCTATAACTACAGCTGCCTCCGCATTAACTACCTCTCAACCAACTCTCTGGCCGCATTAATGTGGAGGTGATACCTGAACAGTAGGGAGGCAGCCTTACAGCTGCCCACAGGAAGTTCCAGGAGGTGTTAGATGGGACAGAAAGAAATCCTCTGAACCCAACCTACACGTGTGCGGTGAGGATGGAATACAAAGGGTGGTATATAAACTGAAAGAAGAACATGAAAAAGGGGATCGGAATAAAAAACAGAAGAAGAACGAAAAGGAAAAAAGGAACTGTATCAATCACCAAACAAAACGATCGTTGTGCCAGCTTTGAGCTTAAAACGAAAGGTTAACCTAGTTCTTTACACCCACGCTCTACAAATCATATTGTTTGGACCTATTTACATGCGAACCCAGTATCGTTTTGGGTCGTTCCAAATCGTGTCCTTACATAAACATAACACGATTTTTTTTTAGAAGAATATAACACAACTAAAAACCTATAAATAATAATTTAAATTTAATATTAGGAATATAATCAAAATTATTCATAATCTAAAATTAAGAAACTATACAAATTATAAATTAAGATATAAATGTAGAAAAAGAACAAAGAATATACCTGTTTGTTTCCTCTATCACTTTGAGAGATGAAAGTGTGAGTATGTAATGAAATCTTGAACCAATTATTATAGAAGAGAACAAATGAGCCGAATTCATGAATTTAAGTACGTGTGAGAGAAGTTTTTATTAATTTTTTTGAAGTTAAAAAAATAGCTTAAACAAAATGAAAAAATATTATTGAAGAAAGAACGCAATCCTGCATTGTCAATTATCATAGGATTTAGGCATTTACACAGGAGTAAACTTCATTCCAGATATATATAGGTAGAGTTCCACATGATATAGAATTTAAATCCTATTGAAATTAAGGTTGCTATCCCATAAAAAAGTGGAATAAAAAAAGTTCAAACTGAGTAGATATAAAGAAATGTTGATGACTTGATGTACCGTACGTACGCTACTTACAAATTTTTTTCGCTTTATCCAAAAAATAGTTTGGTAAATCACTATGAATAGATAATGGACTTGGGTTGTTACTCCTTTTTCTTTTTCTTTTTTTTTTCTTTTTCTTTTTCTAATGAACTGTATACTTGTGTAGTAATATAATTTAAGTAAAAATAAATAGTAAAGGATTTTGATTGTAATATTAAGATTTTTAGTAACTTAGAAATTACAGATAAATTTATAATAAAAGGATTAGATGAAGAATTTAAATTGTAATCAAATTAAAATTTTATCAACTTAAAAATTATAAAAGAAGAAGATAAGGACAAAAAATATATATTTATTTTTAAAAAAAAATCTAATAAAATTTCTGCAATTTAGTGAAGCCACTTGACACAACCACGGCTTCTAAGCTCAACTTTTATTATATAGTAAATGATTTCCTTCTTATTAATTTGGGGTCTAGAATTAATTTTTAAATGCTTATAATTATTGCTTTTTAATGCATTTTTCGTACATTTCAAACGATTCAATCTTCATTTAAAAATAATAATAATAAAAATTAGTCTTTGAATGCGCGTGTTTAAAAGCTCTTTTTTTATGATTAAAAAATTATTTGTATTTCTATATTGCATTGCACGTGTTCAAAGGCTTTTTCTTTTTCAATTAAAAATTATTTGTATTTCTATATTGGATCGATTGTTCTTTTTTTTTTTGTATTTCTATATACAAAATGACCATTTGAAATATACACGAATTCTTGTGTAGCAAAGTGTTTCAAGTTTGAACACCTAAAGAGAGTTAAGAAAAATATTTTCAAAACTATAAACTTGTGTAAAATAAAGACATACACATACAAATATGTGAGAAAAAAAAAAAAAAAAAGATTGAGTATTAAGAAAATTACCTCTCCTTATGCCTCGAAGAGAAATAGAAAACGAGGAAGAGAAGACATTTATTTATGTTTTGTTTTGAATCTGGGTTGTAGTTCAGGAAAAATAAAGATTTATGGTAGTACTTAAATTTATGGATGAGAAGTTAAAGTGATAGTTTTATAGTAGAAGTGTTTTTTTTTTTTTTTTAATTCAAAATAAAGAATAAGAGAATTGAAATAAATAAAAGCAAAAAACACGAGATTAGGAGTAAGAAAACCGCAGATTAAAAAAAAGGGTTAAGATTTGATAAAGGTTAAAAACAATTGAAAGCGTGGGCTTAGTGATTGAAGGAATCAGGGGAGTTGGAGTAGTTCAAATCTTTGAATAGATAATGGTCCTATTTTGTAAGTAATGTTTTAGTGGGAGATAGAGATGTATTTTTACAAGATTGTCTTTTAGTTTTGTCTCTACTTAAAGCTAGAGGTATAGGGATATTTTGAACCAACAAAATCTCCATCCCAAACAGAGGAAGCTCCTCTCGAAAAATTTTAAAAGGAAAAGGATAAATAAAATAAAAATAAATGAAGAAAAAAAATTGTTTTAACTTATGAGTGAATGCCCTCCTAATTTGGTAATATATTAGCATAGCGGACATTGTAGCTTATTTATTTATTTATTTATTTTTATTTAAACATATTATGGAATTATCTAAGTCTCATTGCATTAAATTTTGTTACTATATTTTCTTAGGGAATTATATTTTTTACTATTAAACATGCTTCTTGTGTATATTATTCTCTTTTATGCTTATGTAATATGTAAGGCTATGATCATATTCATGTATATTATTCTCTCTTATGCTTACGTTTTAAGTTTCTAAAAAACACTTTCTCAAATAAAAAATAAAAAAAACATTCTAACGTTTTAATTTTTTTTTTTTTACATTTTCTTTCAGTGCATTTTTTATTTATTTATTTCATATCTATATTTGTATTTTATTTAGTCAAGTGATGTGTCTTTGTATTAGAACTCCTTTCTTTCTCCCTTGTGTGTGTGTATGTTTGTTTCTAAAATAAAAAATAAAAAGTGGCATAACTTTAAAACATTAACTCCAAAACCTACGAACTTGAAATTTATTGTCACATTTGTAAATAGTGTGACATGATCAATATTAGATTTAGCTATAATTAGTTTAGACTTTTTAATATTTTCTATCATGTACAATAGTGGAATATTAGTTGTCAAGCTATAATCATGATCAACCTTCTTTTTTATTTGTAGTTTGTTTGGGTAAGAAAATTAAATAGAATCATTTGGATTTCAATCTTAATTTAATTGACTTGAATAGAGAATAAATAAAATAAAATAAATTTATTGATGAAAATATCAGAAATGGAAGAGATCTAAATTTATCTAGACATTTTTCAACCACTCATTAAAACCCTAAATTTTCCAAATTGGTTTTTAAGATTCAAATTTCCAAAATAGATGTCTAAGGAAAGAAACATGATATGTCAACTATATTCAAGAATGAAATAAAACATAATGAACCATTTGTCTTCATAGAACTGGATTTTGATAAAAAAGAAAAAAAAATTGTTTATTAAAAAAAAAAAGGGGGAGAGAGAGAGAGAGAGAGAGAGAGAGAAGGAGAGCTGGCCCAAGATCCAATTCACTAGCCAGAAACCCTACGTGACCCAAAATTTCAGGTTTGGGTAAAAGGAATTTCAGGTCATCTCCATCGGGTTGGGTTGTGGTCAAGTCTAAACTTGACTTGACCCGACCTGTACTCAATCCTACTCATAATATTGTATTACATAAATTATTAATTTCTCATAATTTTTTATTGTAAAAAAAAGTCTCATCATTTTACTTGACATCGTTTTTGTGTGTGTGTGTGTGTGGAGAGAGAGAGAGAGAGAGAGAGAGAGAGAGAGAGAGAGTTGAGTTCAAGTTACACCTGATGTAATTCTAAGTAATGTTACACCACTCAATATTTTTTAATTGAATGCGAATTTTGATAAATCCACCATTAGATTACATTATTTTTGTATATTCTCCATGCTTACAAAATTTTAAATTGATCAAATATTAATAGTTATGTCATTAATCAATTGTTTGAATTCAAGTTTTTGTAGTTTAAAATAATGCATAAAATTTGAGTTTATGGATCGAATGGTAAATAACATCCAATTGACATAAAAATTGACATGAATGTTAAGAGCATATAGAATATGTAATTCAAAGGTGGAATATTCAAAATATAAATTCTATAACAAATTATTAGTTGATATAACATTATTTAGAGTTACACCAAGTGTAACGTGAACCCAGCCCATTTATATATAACCCATTAGCGTATTATATTTCTTTAAAGGGTAAAATATATAATTCCAAATACAACATAGTCACAAGACAACTTACAAATAGAAGAACGAATTTTACACATTGGAGAAATCAATAGGATAGTGACTGAAAGGTTCTGTAAATACCAAAGGAGTAAAGGATAGACCAACGATGAGTACTAGTCATTGGCCAACATATGCAAAATGGAAGCCTTCAAGCCCGGACAGGCATAATGCTAATTTTGATGGTCCAATCTTTGATGAGCTTAAAAAATGGCAAGTTGGGTGTAGTAAGTTATACAAAATTTCTTTTGCTCAAAAAAAAAAAAAAAAAAGTTATACAAAATTTTGAGGGCCAATTTATAGCTTCGATGACAGAGCATGTCCCACTACCTCAATCGGTGATCCTTGTAGAGGCTCTGGATGGCCGCAGTGCCGCACACCAAGCTATTCAGTTTGCATTTGAGCTAGTCTTTAAGAAGGTTGTCTTTGAAGGAGACTCCTTGGAAATTATCAGTTATCACCGAGTTGAGCAAGAAAGAATAAAATCATATTATAATGGATATTCAGAGAAAAGCTTGCTTACTAGAAGTTTGCCAAATTTTTCATGCCTAGAGAACTAGTAATGTTGTGGTTAATGGATATTCAGAGAAAAGCTTGCTTACTAGAAGTTTGCCAATTTTTTCATGTCTAGAGATTGTTGTGGTTGATGCTCTCACTAAAAAAGCCATATGCTCTAGAGTCTAGAGAATTGTTAATCTGGATGGAGAATGATCCACGAGACATTTTCCATGAAAATATGTTGATTTATCACTTATGTGAAAATGGTTTTCCATGTTTTTTAGTGTTAGTTAGCATTAGGAAAAATGAGTTAATGGAAAACTATTTTTTGTCAACATAAAAAGTATGGCTTGTTTTTTTAGAATTTTTTTTCCTCTTTTGTTTTTTATTTTTGAAGACAACTATATCTCATAATCAGCTAAATAAGAGAAGTTAGGAGATTATTTTCTAACACATTAAGGTTGCTACCAAACATTGGAAAATGAAATAATGTTATAGAATTTTTTTTTTTAAATGACTCATTTTGTAGAAAAATTTTGTGTCAAAGCAAACATAATGTAAAAGTTCATTTATGATTCTTAAAAAAAAAAAAAAAAAAAAAAAAAAGAGAGAGAGAGAAAAAAGAAGCAAACATTATCATAATAAATGCATAATGTCAGAATATATAGTTTCATATATCATATATAAACACAATTATAATAAATTTCTATTAATAATTACCATCGTGGGGGCCAAAAACAGCTAACACATGATCAGTGATATGATAATTGATCTCCACAACTAATTTCTAAAAGATGGGAAGAAATCTACAATGGGAGGTTTAAACAGTGATTTAAAGACGAAAAAGAACTAAATCAAGCTTTCATATATGAGAGAACAACGTTCCCGAGGAATATGGGAGGGATTTAGAAGTTAAAATCTCAGAAAACAATCTCTCTAGTTTATCTTTCTCTCTCTTGTTCTTGCATAGACTTTCTCTCTCTAATTTTCTGAACCCCTTTCTTTGTTGCCTTCCCCCTCCTTTTATAGCCATTTCCCGCTTTCTTTTCCTCCAATAGCTGTCCAACCCCTAATTGGATTTGGGGGATACTTCTCCCATCATCTTTCTGTTGGAATTATACTTAAAAAGTAATAATTCAAGAGAAACAAATATAATACATCTATCAATTAACAATTATATCATGTGCATATGTAATAAAAATCAACAATAAGATGTGAGAAATTTACATACTAGATTATGTTATTCAAGGACCTCACAAGCAATCAGGATACTCTCCCCAGCTGGTCAGGATTAACAAGAGCTTTATTTTCTCTTTTACATCCCCTTGCAAGTGTGGCCTTGACAATATTTATAATATTAAGAAAGGACATGACCAGCCATAAAATCTTTCCTATCGTAATAACACTTCATGTAACAAAAATGTTACATTTGTTAATAAACGACTTTATTAATTAGATTCATTAATGAAGAAGTTCATTAATGTGTTATTACTTTTGTAACTCCATGCTAATACATGGATTCATCTATCGTTAATATCCAGAACTACTATAATGACAACACCTTTAATAGGAGTTCAAGTTACTGGTATTGACACGATAGATTTATTAAAGCCAACACTCAACGTGCATGAATCTCATTATGGAAGGACTTCCGAGATTATTATGCACTAACCATCGAAAGACTAGTCCTTATTGTCTTCCATAGTCTGAGCAATTTTAACTTGCACCTCCCTTCCATCATGGTCCAACAATGCACCTATCAGAATAAGCTACATCATGATGGATATGGTCAAGTCAAGGACTACAATGAATGCATTCATAATCTTAGTCTACTAAATCAAGTAGACCTATTTCAATATATCAATATCTTACATCATAAAAATATTGCATAATTTCACAAGAGACTGAATATTTATTTGTTAATAATAGAGGCATCATATATATTATGTTGGGCCATATTATTCTAACACTTTCTGCACTACCACTTCTTGATCATGAAAGAGGACTTTTGGGGGTGTTTCTACTATTCAAGTTAGTCACTCAACATGGTTGACATTAGGTGAGGGATCTCATTAATGTGGAGGTGATTGCTTCATTGGGTTCTGCGTTTTCTTTGTCATGTCCCTTGGGGTGAGCTTGGAAGGGGGAAGATCTCGGTTTAGGAAGAGAGGGGTCACTCGAGATTCCTTCATTGCCTCGAGGCGAAGTTTCTATTTGCTACCTTGGTCATGGGCCTCGAGGAAGGAGTTAGCCCAAATTTCCACTGTGGCAGGCCCAGATGGTTTCTCTTCACTTAACAGGCTATTTTATTCCTAACCATACATTGGGCCGGGCCCATCCTTTAGAGTAATTTCTTGGGCTTTGGTCCTCAGGCTTAGCTTACGTTTAAGCCACCCCCCCCCCCCCCCCACCACCACCCCATGATGATCAAAATTTATATTTTGACACAAAAATAAAAGAAAAAAAAATTATATACATTAAACTTTCACGTGCATTGCATAAGCTGTCTATTGGTAATAATACTAATAGTATATAAACCTACTTTAAAATCTTGAAGCCTCACAACTTTTCATGTTGGTATTATCTTATTAGGTAAAATATAGTCAACACCTTTGTGGTTGGGCTAGTGCAAGCCAAGTCCACAACATTTTAAAACTGACCAACTTGATCCATAAACTGTTACCCATTAGTTATTCTCCTTTCTCTCACAGTGATTAAGAACCAAGTTGGTAATTTCTGAAATGTCTTGAACCTAGCTGGTAATGGCATTAGCCCAAACCTCAAAAAGTGTTAATTGTATTTTACCTTATTTTATTATATATTTTCTAATTTAATTCAATTATATTCTAAAATTTTTATTAGAAACAGTGCTCTATATTTAAACCCTACATTGATATTTTGCCACATCATATCTTCTTTAAATATTACAATATTTTGTTTCATATAGAAATATACAAACACAATCATAACAAATGTCTATTATTGACAATTACCATTATTGACAATTTTATATTTAGACAAAAAAAAAAATCATATTACATTAAACTTTCTCTTGTATTTGCATGAGACACCAACTAGTGATATAAATTTGGCATTTGGTACACGAAAATCTACATTACACCCAACATCTAGATTCTTGAAAATATAGTACCTGACAATTTAAATACATGGAATGTTAAATATATATATTTTGTTTGACTTGGGTTTGACTTGGAATATAATCACTAAAAAGTAAAAAAAATCACTTTAAAGATTAATTATTATTAATATTTTATTCTCAAAAAAAAAAATCAATCATGAGTTTTTTTTTTTTTTTTTTGAAATTCACTTTACTTAAAAAAAAAAAAAAAAAATCACTTTAGAACCTTAGATATGGCTAAAGACATTTTAATGTAGATATTTCTTAGTTTTTATGTTATCTCTTGGTTTACCCCAAAAAAAAAATGTAGACTGTAGAGTTGACAAAAAAAAAAAATGTAGACTGTAGAAAGACGAGATTAGCCCTCAGTTATAACGTGGCTGGCAGTGATTTGCACTTCAATCAACAAACAAGCCCATAATATAAAGTTTTAATACGACCAAACCGTGTGTCATTTTTTTAAATTAAATTTTTTGATGAAACAAACAAACCGTGTGTCGTGAAATAGAAGAGAATTTTTACCCCCCAAAAAAAAAGAATTAGAAGAGAATTATCAAAAAAAAAATTTAGCAAAGTCTAGAGCCTCGAAAACAAATTGCATAACAAAACTGGTGAAATAGTGGTAATTGGGTTGTAGGAGAAAGAAAGAGAAAAGACATTAGAGACATGGGTTGCTTTGCTTGCTTCGACGGAGGCAATAAGAAGCAACCGAGAAGTGAACGCTTCGTCGGAGTCAACAACAATCAACCACAGAGAAAGGAAGGCTTCGCCGGAGGAGGCAACAACAAGCAACAACAGAGAAAGGAAGCAGAAAGATTGGCCTCTGAAGAAGCTCGAGCTAAAGCCGCCCAAGCTGCCCAGAAAAGGTAATCAATTTCATTTCTTCTTCATGCTTTTAATAAAACAAACCAAGCAAAAAAAATTGTACCCTTTTGGTTCTTTATTTGATTTGTTTAATTGATTTATCTCATCATGGTCATCACCATTCAATTACTATCTACGGTTTCAGAAATTAATTACACATGTTTTCTTCGGCAATAATTATAGGACACAAAGTTATTTATGATTAGACACGCGTTTCTGCATCCTAACGTGTCGAGAGCACTGATACACTGTACACAAGCTAAACCAGTAAACCTATAATAAAATGTGAGAGTGATGTCACGACTTGACACAAGTTGTGAAAAAGGTTGTGCAAGTTTCATTTTTGTTTGGTAGTTACACCATTGTATATAAAATAGTCACATAGGATGACAAAATGAAAACAATGAAATACAGAGTAATAGTTGTTTTCTTTTGGTTTTGGATTAGTAAGTTACAAATGTGCCGAATGAGTCTCAAAATCATTGATAACCCCAAAGATAAAATGTAAATTACAGTTTTATGGTGAGGCAAATTATACAATTTAATATCTGATTACTGTTATTTATATATTTATTATCATTCCCCAAAGATAGCCCCAACCAAATCTAGTTTATGAATTCGTAGCTATTTACTTATCAACATAATCAAATTGGAACTCTATATGACACATATCCTAAATGTATACTGTAGTAAATAATGAGAGGCTCTTAACTGTAATCACTGCAATAAAATTTATATTTTCTGTCAAAATTACATAAATTTGGATTCATATATGTTATTTCTTAAAGGACCCAAATATTTTGAATATCTTGGCATTGTTTGTCATACTACTCGCACCCACTAGTCTTGGTGATGGTAAAATGGTGTCGATGTATTCAATTTTACATCACCGTGAAGCACATTTGAAAGCCACAAAGTAGAGAAGTTTATTTGTTTACTAGGATAATCACAGCTTCATTGTATATCTAAACTCTAAATGGTGGTTATACTTCAATAGGTGTATGTTTTAGGAAATTAAATCTTGAAATTCTATAACTTATAATTTTCAAAGTTCACAAATTTGATGCAACTAGCAAGAGTCATGTGAAATCTCAAACCCGGTCAATGATCTGCTTCTGCTACATGGTTGATGTTCACCCTTGAAATATCAATATCTAGCCCCATAACCTTTGGCATCTTTACTGCCTTCTTCCTTTTGACTAACTAGGATTTGGAGAGTTCTACTGCCATTGGTTGATAAGTCTTTATGGTATCTAATTGAGACTTCATAAGTGAAAATATTATATCTTATTTAATACTTGAACATTTGGTATATGTCATATGTAATGTGGTGCACAACCTTCCACAACAGACCATGTTACAAGAATGTACATTCTACGTGTGAAAAGGCTATGATGATCAAAGTATTCCAATTCGACTAATCCATTCTCTTCACTTTTTTCAAAAAAATTTATTCAATTATAATTTTTGGTATAAGCAATTCTTTAGAATCACAGAATACATACCAGCAGGGTTCTGAGTACTTGGAACCAAGATTATAACATTATGCACCTTGTTATTATTGCAATTATAAATTTTAGTATTAATGAGTGCTAGAATTATTCTTAACATGTGGAAAGGACATGCGTACACATTGAACTAAATGCATGCATGTCTGTACAAGGTGAGGCATATTATATCAGGTGGCATTTGGTAGGGCTAGCACTTAGATAGGTAGCTTTTGGCTTATTTAGTCTTACTCAGAAAATAGCATGGCAAACAAATTCAGGTTCTCTTTTAAGTGAATTCAGATTGTTATTGAATGTTTTCTTTAATATATCAATCGAAATTTTATGTGGTGGTCGTATTTTCAGGCAAGAGCAATTTGAAAAGTCTGCAGCAGGAAGAGCTGCGCGTGCACAGATGCAGGGAATGGCAAAGCAATCTGCAAATTCTAACAAAGGCGAACCAGTTCTAAAGGTTTTACTTTTTAAGATGCTGATTTTTCCTGCTTGTTTGTTCTAACATATGTGGCTCATCTAATACCTTCTATATATCCTTTACCGTTATGGGGTTCCAGTCCATTTGATGAGAATATCCAGGCCTCTTTATATTGCTATTGTTCTGTGCTGAATCTTTGTTGATTCTTAGATCAGTGTGCAGTTTATTTGAAATCACAAATAATATACAAGTTTGACCTTCTGTTTGTTTGTTGTTGTTGGATGCAGTGGCAAATGACTTGAGGCGAAGCCTTTTGTCTTCAAGTAAACTGTCCATGTAAGTTGGTGAATATGCTGCCTAGTAAATCTAGTTAACCTTTCATTTCAAATTATTCCAAGATGACATGGACCTTTCTTGAAGTTCAATGAAGTTTTGTTTTCTTTACATGCATTGTTCCTGTTGAATAAAGTTGCATTTTGTGACATGTTATTATACTGGGCCAACGTTTTGTTTGTAGCACATCAGATACTATTTCTTTTTAGTATGCTGGTGCAAGCAAGTATTCTGAAATTTAATTGAGCTTTACAATTGCAAGGAAATTAATAATTTCAGTTAGTTACTTGTATGCACAGTGGGAAGAGATGAAATTTTGCTTTATAGTTCAAGACATTAGTTCCCTTCAATTACTGCATTTGTTTTCTCCTTTGCAGTGTTTATGATCAGATTCAACTGTATCCTCTCTATTGCCAGTTTCTTTCTTGGGGAGCTGACAGTGACACTCAATGACTCCAGGGCAAATGATTATGGGAAAGTTTACATTTGTTTTAATAATGATGTAAAAAGCACCAAAATAAGTTTGAATGCAATTTTATGTTTGTGTTTGTTCTGTAAGATTTCACCTAGGCTTTTAGTGTTTTTATCCCCGTTAATGTTATCTTTGTGCAGGAAGTTCTTAGCCAATTTAGTTTGTGTACTTCCCTCAGCTGTATGTTGTTGAAAATTGCTGAAGTAGAAGAGTTGTGCTGTGCTTGGTGACTTGGTCCGTTATATATATTGTTGAAGTAATTTTTTATTCCAAATAATTTTATGTTCAAGAAGAGTTTTGTACATAATTATGTCCATTTGCATTATGGTACACTATTTGCTTAACAAGGTTGTATTCAAACTACATTATATAGTCAGGCTCTGGAATGATTGAAAGGAGTTCGCTTTTTAATGTCCAAACAGTAGAGTCCATTTTACAATTAAGATTTTGGGTTTGTCTGGTAACGTTGTTTGAAAAATAGTTTTCGTTGTTGAAACAATACAACATGTATTTCCACAATATTTATTCACCCACACATATTTTCACTACACTTAAACAACGTTACTAGAATAACATTACTAAATGGACCCTTTATTTTTTGGATTTGACAAAATATAAAGAATCACATCAATTAATTGTTTGTAACATTTAATCTAAACCATGAAACTGATTCAAATACTTCGAGAAAGGGAGTTAGTGTTTATTCAGAAATGCTTCTTATCTTTACTCTTTTTAGGTGGCAATTCCAGTTTGATGGCTCCATCAAATCACCATACAGCTTTTATATTCTAAGATTTGCGAAATTCAACTTGTCAAATAAAATAATTTAAAAAAAAAATGATCTAATGGGCGGCTAATTTTGTTCCCCTGTTTTTAATGTGGAGAAAATAAGAGCGGAAATTGAAGAAAAATTTTGGCAAAAAATATAAAATCGTTCTATAATTAAAAAATATCGCATAAGATTTATAAATTAAGTTTTAGGAGCATAATGAATTAATGATAATATTACAAAAAAGTAATAGATTATTACTATTAAAAATTTATAAACTAAAGAACAATATTTTTACTTTAGTAGCATTTTTTATGCTAAATAGTTTTGAAATACAGTACACTTTTATCCCTCTGTCCCCCTTTTTTTTTCTTTCATTTGTCACATTTTAATACTCTGCTTTGAATACTTTTTACTGCTGCTTGGACTAGGAAGCAACACAAAGCTATCTATTTGGAATACCATAGTTCCAAAGTACTTAACCCATAGCCCCAACACTGAAGAGAAGCTCTCTTCTTCATGGATTAAAGAAAAAAAATTCAACATTTTTGATTGATCATTTCAACGGCTAAACACCTAAACCAATATTTTTACCCTTACTTTGGGAGAATAATAAGTTGCTACTTGATCTTTTGTAATTAAGTGTAATTAAGTAGAAGTGCCAGATGGAATGAGAGAGATAGGCAGGAATTCAGCTAAATATTCCACTGCTTAATTTACCAAGTGTGAAATGCTAGATTAGTAATACAGAGACAAATAGGTATTGGCCCTGAAGAATATTAGTCCCCCCTCCTTCCAAAAATAAACCATCGATCAATCCATGATTCCATAGGAAACCCTGCCCTAAATACATTTTGATTACAAGTAGCCTGAGTTTCTATGCATTTTAATCAAGGAAATCGATTACTAAACAATGCTGAGTGGAGCAAGCAATAACCATTGAGATGCACTCCATTTTTTGGCCAATCAAACCAGCTGAACTCACTGGCCATTGAATACTGGCAATGAGAGTGATTGGCAGTGCATATTTGTTAGCATATTTGTTTAATGGTAAGATAAAAATTGACTTTAAGCAAATAAGTTGGCTTCAATTGTTTAAAGTTAACTTATTTACTTAAAGTCACTTTTTATTTCACCTTTAATCAAATAAGCTAGCAATGAGTAAATTAGCCAAACAGTAACATAATGGATCCTATTCTATGTGTCTTCTGCCTAAAATATTGGAAAACCAATGTCATGCAAAGCTTTGAACGGGAGCTGAAAGCTGTAGCTCATAAGCAGCTTGAAAATAGTCAGCTGCTTGTTGTAAAGAGCCTTCCATTTTCGAGACCAATCCAAGGTTCAACCATGCTTGATGGTTGGTGGGTTCTAATCGTACAGCATTCATTAATAAGCTTCTTGCAATTGGGAGTTGTTGGCTTCCAAGTTTCATCAATACTTCCGCTATAGAAACAATACTCGGAACATGATCCGGTTCTATTGACAGTGAGACAGAGAAGGAAACTAATGCTTCCTTGTACAATGATTGAGCTTCACACAACATGCCTGCAAAATTTTGGAGAAGAGAAAATTATAAATTTATAAATATGCACTTCTGAAAATTCACTATAGAACTAGGACCCCACATTCTTACAACTATATACCTAAGAATATTCATCATATCAAAGAAGTATGCATTGTTTGTGTGTGTACATTTGGATGAATAGAAGCAAACATGTAACATAATCAGTTAATGCACAAAGCCACAAATTACTGCACAAAGAGACTTGATTCCTACCTGTTGTATGCCAACACCTGGGGGAATAAAATTCAATTGACTTGGCTTTGTCCACACAAATTTCTGCATCAGGCCATGAACCAAGTTTGGTATAAATGGAAGCCAAATCCTGCCAGGCTGTCATTTCCAATTTTCTTTCTGCTAATTCCTGCAAAGGGCAATAAATTCTTCAGGAAGAACAATTTTTTTTTTCAATCAAGACATGAGGGGTTGAATTAATTATAATTGGAACATGCATATATCTTTTAACATTTATGTAAATCACAAAGATATATGAGGTTCAGTTGCATGCCTTGAAGACAGGTTCGTAAAAGAGAGTTTGGAGCAGTTTCAGGGAATATGTCATCCAATGGCCCATTATATTCAAGTGTTTGTGTCTGTGTACATGCAATGGATCCATGAGCGTGTGTGTGTGTATTAAATCAACAAGTGGGATGGAAATTCAAGGACTTCAGATAGAGCTTTCTATTTGATCTAAAGAGCGGATGCTACCTGCCTACCCACAAGGAGAGGGGGGGGGGGGGGGGGTGGTGATTAAAATTGAAATTATTTGAGATCACAAGATTGAAAATAAATTATTATTAATAATAATAAAAAGAAAATTACATTGCTGTTTCACAAAACACAGCTCAGTATAAACATCCCTAGTTGTAATCATATATCATTGGAAGCCAATCTTCTTGAAGCTACTCCAAACACATCCCATATTTACTTGGATTTGATTAAATGTAGCAGTATAAGGTTTTAACACATACCTTGGAAACCAAGTACTTCGCTTGATCAAAGTTCTTAGCTTGATGCTCTCTCTGACCTTGAATCATAGCTAGCAAGATTCTGAAGGTTTCTATTGCTTGCTTGGGCTGTTCCTGAGCAATCTGAAGTACAGCTTTCAATCTAAGGAGTTCTAATTGATCCATCATCCCAGCCTCATCCAAAGCAAAATCAACCATGGTTTCAGCATCATTGAACCGCTGCTCTGCAGAAAGTACAAGAGCTAAAAGCTTCCAACCTTTTCCAGAGCTGCCAGCCACCATATCAGAGTACATCATTGTGTTGTCAAAAGCTCTATCCAGATTCCTCTGCAATGCATTTTCTAGCCCAAGGCTAAACATCGCTTCTGGATCCTCCTTCCCATTAAGAGCAGCATGGTTTAGAGAGTTCAGAGAATCTTTCTGATAGAGAATTCGATCAGAATCTAAGGCAGAAACTCTCGCAGCATTCCCATAGCAAGCACCAAGGAATTTATGGGCTTGACCTATGAAATGTTCATTCTGATCATCAGCCAAATCAATAACTTTACGAGCAAAGATTATGCCATGGTGAGAATGGTTCGGATCTTGGGAACACAATTTTGCTCCCAGCAGAAAAGAAGGAAAATGGGGTTTTTTATTTTCTTCAGAACAACCTGAAATCTTCCTTAAAAGGTTCAAAGCTGTTTCATTTTGTCCCACGGCACTATAACAAAGAGCAAGAAAGTACCACCTCTCAGCTCGGTTATAGATGCCTGGCAGGACCTGCTCCACATGATCAGCTAATAATTCCAACTGGCCAGTAATTGAGAGTGCATAGGTTAGATGGTCCATGATTTCTGGATCCCACTTTATTTCCAGAAATGCCACCTTTCTCATGAGTATTAACAACAAAAGGATTGCTTCTTCTGTGTTATTTTTAGGGGTTGTTGGACCCCATACTTGTAACGGAGGGGGAAGGCTTGCTTCAACACCACTGTAAAGTAACGTGGCAGCTAAGTTCTTTTGTACACTAGCCAACCTCTGGGGGTCCAAGTTCCATGGCTTAATTAGAGCCCGGCGATATGCATTGATAGCTTCATCAAGAAAGCCTGCCTTGGTCCACAGGTAGGGGAGCAACTCCAATGCTTTGTGAAACATGTCTTGCAACTTGCAGTCTTCAACAATGCCCTCGGACATTCCATTAGGTAGTGCTGATTCAACTGTATCTAGAATTATTTTGCACTCCTTTGCAGCCTCTGATGAATGAGATAGTATCAGAACCACAGGAACATTAATCATAAATACCCAAAAATAGAAAGAAAGAAAAAATCCATACTCAAGTCAGTGCAATTCCGTTTACTGGACAATTGATGCTCTAGTTAAAATTCGAATTTACATTAAAATCCAAACCATCTGATAAACCAATCACATTATCACCCAAGTCATGTTATTTAAACAACATACTCAACAGAAGTACCAATGCATTGTTAACAATATATGAAACCCAATATTCCTCAAAATTGAATAATACTTCATTAGAAAACTTCTGGGCAATTACCATATAAATAGATAAATTAAGCTGTTACAAGAAAGAAAAAGACGCATACCTACATATCGCCCTAGCTCCTCCATTGATTTTGCTTTAAGCAAGATTGCTTCAAGAAGTAAGCTCACGGAATGCATTGACATCATGCCCGGAGCTGCATTATCAGCTTTAGCGCGTGTTCTTCGTGGCCGAGTTCTCCAAACAATAGCCCTGGTCATCCTTGGGGTTAAACCTCTTATGTCAATACCTTGAAATACCTGAAGGGCAGCATCATAATTCCCTCTTTGGTACTCAAGCCTCCCTAACAAAGCTCTAGCTTCCTGATCAAACCCATTCATTCAATGAAAAATCTCAATATTACTACAGCTAAAAGAGCAATAAAACTCAATAAGCTAAGTTTAATTAGTATCAAAGAGAGAAAAAATTAAGCTAAGCCCACCTCATAGTTTAAGGATAGAGCTTCTTTTAGTGTGGATTCAACTTCATCCACTTGGGCATCGTCAAATTTCGATTCCCAGTCAACAGTCCTAGAAGAAAGGCCACTCGCCGAGAAATCCCTGGTGGCCAGTGACTCCGGCGACTGTGGTGGCTCTTCGAACTTGAATTGTTCACCTGAGCAAGCACACAACATCTTCTCCAGCAAAAAGAAACAAAATGTGGATCTTTCTTTGTGAAAAATGATCACTTCTCAGTGAATTCTTTCATCTGGGTACACCTAAAAAAAGTACATTACAAATGACTCTGTCAAAATCCAATTCAATATTATGTGCAAAAACGATGTCACAATCAACTACTACTACAAACCCAACAACCCAAAAAATAAATTAATAAAGGTTCTTTTTAACATACCATTTGAAAAAAAGAGTGATACAAGTTACAACTTCATTATCAAACAGTGGAGCAAAGTAGCATACAGCAATCCGAAAAACAAAAAGAGCCCAAAAATCAAAGCATTACAACAAAAACCATTAAACATCTGAAAGAACAAAAATAAAAAGAGAGAGTTTTTGGAAAAAAAACGAACGAGAAGAAGACAGAACAATGACATTGAACAAGGGCGAGAGAAACGAAAAGAAGCAAGACTTTTTGGTTTTGTTATTTACCCAAAGACAGTAATCCTCGTCCTTGAAGCCATGAAAGCTACTTCTCTGCACAATATTTTGTTTTCTCTCTGGTTTTTTGGGCTTTTATGTTAACATTTTACAGCATTTAATCTTTCTTTCTTTCTTTTTTTTGATTCAAAAACGAATCTAGTGGTGGGAAAGCAAAATCTCAAAGGGTCTCTCTCATTTTGAAATGGGGTTTCGTTGTTTTCTGATTCTCTCTCTCTCTTTTTTTTTTTCTGATGTGTTGTGACTTTATTTGTGCACAAAGTTAGGCTTTTGCAATGTGGGTATGGGCCTCTGAAAGTGGGGGCAAAGCGCAAAGGTGGTTGCAGAATCCAGAGTCAGTGACGCTGAGATACTCTGAGCCTCTTTGCGCTGTTTTGGTTCAAATTTTGTTGGGTATGTACTTCTTTTTGTTAAATAGCCTGGAAGTGATTTGGAAACACACTTTCATAACTTTTTTTTTTTTTTTGAGTAAACACACTTTCATAACTTTTTTTTTTGAGAAAACACACTTTCATAACTTGATTAGTCATAATTTGTTAATTACAGCAGCTTGTAGCTTAGTACTAAGTACTAAAAAAAAAAAAAGTAATAATTGCCAACAACCCTTTCATTGGGGATATTGAAAAGCCAAGCTGTTCACCATAAAAATTATTGGTGGGCTAAGCTGTTTATGTAGTACAAACAACTCATATGCATTTCTTTTAACAAACAAGGCAATCTAGTAAAATAATTAGTTAGCTACAATGGTAGAGGAGTGCACATTTCCTCTTTAAAAAGAAGTGGGATTTGAACTATGGTCCTTTTTTTTAGAAAATAAGAGCAGGTCATGTTATTGAATTAAAAGAATCTTGATGTTTAGGTTTAATTGATCAAACACAAATATAATATTTGTTTGTAATTTATAAACAATCTCATGAGTTATGAGTACGTCGAATACATTCAAGATTCAAATCTTCTCACTTTTTTTTTTTTTTTTTTTTGAGATTTATTGACTAAAGTAGTTTGTCATTGTTTTTTCCCCTTAATTAATCATAATTCCAAGAATATAGTGTCGTCTATTCTTGAAATAAGTGCTATTTCTAAATTCACCCTCAAAAAAAAAAAGTGCTATTTCTAAATTGACAGTCCTCAAAATGCTAATTATTGGTGGATAGTCAGGGACATAATAATATAAGTAATAGTTTGGCCTTTCGAATTCTATAATAGGGTTAGGAACATCTAATCAAACGAGCCAAAGGTCTCCATCTACTGAATCGGATCCTGTAATCATATTACACTCTAGTTTGAAATCAAAGTAGAAAGATTATCTTGGAATCTAGATTCGAGTGAAAACAATGAAGATGAAGCCAAATAATCCACATTATTCATTCTAATTTTCAAACTTGAGGCACTACCAGCTCAAACGAGACGATCCCACTAGACAAGAAAAAAGTATGTACAGAACTTTAGATAATGAGGCAGCACATGCTGGTCCAACAAAATGGAATTTAAAATCACGTTGGATTCCATGAATGTTTTACGCAGCCCGAAAGAACAACAAAGATACTGGTGGGAGGAACTTACGCAGCAAATTATGATAAAACAGTGCATCATGGTAACATCATTATTTTTCATTACGGATAAACCTTTTTTGACCCACGTCGTAGACTTTTTCCACATACTTTTTTGTCCACTCCTGCATCATGCACGCACGGCGCTCAAAAATTGACTAAATAGGAAAAAATGCAAATAGGAAGAAAATGACAACGAGATTAGCGGATTATTACTCTTAACTCGGAATCTTTCTTTTTTTTTTCTTCTTTTTTTTTTTTTACATTCGAAAATGGGGTTCATTCTTCTTATATTTAAGATAAAATTCACTTAATAAATTCATAATAGGTAGATGAGGTACTTTGTGAATTTGAAAGAAATGAGTATTATTTCTCCATACTCTAACTCTAAGAGTACTTATGAATTTTTCCCATATTTAGGGTCTATTTGAGATCTGTTTATTTTACTAAAAATGAAAACTTTTTACTGAAAGTACTATAGATAAAGGTAAAAGTTAGCTGAAATAGTACAGTAGGACTCATGAATAGTACCAAAAAGTGTAGTGAGGTCTATGAATAGTAGCAAAAATAAGCTGAATAGTAAAATAAATTGGCAAATTTCATCCATCCCAAATGCACACTAGGGTTTGTTTGGGATCCACTTATTTTGCTAAAACTGAAAACTTTTTGCTGAAAGTATTGTAGATAAATGTAAAAATTAGCTGAAATAGTACAGTGGGACCCATGAATAGTACCAAAAAGTGCAATGAGGTCCACGAATAGTAGCAAAAATAAGTTGAATAGTAAAATAAACTGGCAAATTTCATCCATCCCAAACGCACACTTAGGGTGTGTTTGGATTGAACTTATTGTTGCTGAAACTGAAAACTGAAAACTGAAAACTGAAAATACTGTAGCAAAATAATTTTTAAATGTGTAAATAGTACTGTGGGACCCATTTTTAATATTTTTTAATGAATAAAGTGACTGTGGGTCCCATAAACAATACTGCTACAGTACCGTTACAGTACTGCTACAGTGCCGTTTGTCCCCTGGTTCTGCAAAACGCGTGAGATGTAAAAAAAAAAAAAAAAGAGTGAAACGCAGCAACGAAAACGCAGCAAAGAAAACGCCCTATCCAAACGGGCACTTAGAGTCTGTTTGGGATCTACTTATTTTGCTGAAATTCTGAGAACACATAATGTGAGCTTAAAATATAAGGGTCAAGCTTCAAATAAATATCACTAAAGTAGGTAATTTGACTTTCATTTTAAACAATTAATGCTTTAGACTATATGTTAGTGCAAATTAAATTTTCTATTAATATATATTTTTTCCTTAGATTTTAGTAAATTTATTATGTGATGTGCACGTTCTTATAGAGACATTTCAAGAAAATATTTACGATATGGTCATTGGTGAGTGGAATGGGAAGGTCCCCTAACTTTTGAATATTAATATTCTAAATTTCATCCTGTTTCGATTAGAACAACTAGAATTTTCCTTTATGATAATTAAACCAGTGCAAAGAAAAGACTATTGTGATTTTTGTGCTTAAGAGGTAGAGCTCATTGTTGCATTTACCATCTACAAAAACAAAGTTTTCCTTTAATTTTATGGACAAAATTTGATTGCAAACTTAGTTGTAACCTAAGAATACAACTCTCACTAATTAAATTAACATGAGTCCATATTTTAAAAATTTAATCGTTGAAATGAATGTTCTTTACATTCTTAACACACATATCAAATTTCATACCAATGAGATATTATTTACTATTCGATCTAACTTATTTTTTATACATAATTTTAGATTATAAAAACTTGAAATTTTGATTGATGCACATAGCAATTGATCTTTGATTTTCTGGAAATTTTGCAAACCTGGAGGATATAAGAAAATGTAATCTAATGTTGACTTTTTCAAAATTTACATCCAATAAAAAAATATTGGGTGGAGTTGTAGCCTTATGCTATAACCAAGTTTGTTGCCCAACTTTGTCTTAATTTTATTACTTATATTGATTTTTATATTTTAAGCATGTAAAAAAAAGTTTATTATTTAAATTATCTTCGCTTAATTAGATTTTATATGTTTTATAATTTTTTTAAACTATCACTGTATTCTAATTGTGTAATCTCTAATTTATTTAACAAAAAGTCTTAATCCGAAATATTTGAAGGATCTCAATTATGTTTTAAAAATATTTTTCATAGTTTATAAAATTGACTTGATGAAAAAAAATAATGTTTTGAGCTATGTAAAGACAAACTTGATAATACTTTATTACTTTTAATACGTATGCTAAACAATTTTACAGATTATTTAACTTGGCCCCTAAGGAAAAAACAAACGACTTCATTAGAGGCGGCAGGATAATATGCACGTAACGTTATTAAATCCACTAACAAAAGGCTTGATTTGTCACAAACCAAAGTTTAATAAGCTAATCATTCAATTGAAACTGTCATAACCAAAATGACACTCATTTCATAATTCAAGGGTTGTATTTGTAAAGCCCCATCAAAACCCTTTTAGTGGATTTGTTTTTTTTTAATAATCTTCTTATAGTCCTTACACTAGTTATGTTACAGATTTCTTAGTGTGAATAGAAGATGTTCCTTTGCACCTTCAATCTGAACTTTCAGCCGATTACGGCAAAGTTTTTCTTTAATGAAATTTCATGATGTTCTTTCTTAAAAAAAAAAAAAAAAAAGATATGTTGGTAGTGCTTAATAGTCATGTCGGTGACGAAAATGGAGTTATTGGGGGGATCAGGCACAAAATATTGGAGGTGAAATGCTTCATTTTTAATTAAGAGATAATCCTTTTTAATTTTTTAAAGAAAAAAAAGCTTGAGAGGGGAATTCGTCTTGTTAGTTATGTTTGGGTGTGATCTTAATAACTCTTCAACTTGGTGAAACATCAATGCCTAACAGATCTTAGTCATATCATAGCCTTTGGGGGGAAAGGGGAGGAGAAAAAAAAAAAAAAATTTTCTATACACGTATGTGCTGGACATAAGTGTCTATTGCTGCAACTTAATCTATAAGTTAAGCTAAATTAATTTTCATAAATTTTTTTTTATAGAGTTTCAACTTATAGCATTCATTTCTGATGAATGTGCTCTGAGATTGAACTCTAAATCTCTTATTCAACCATTAAATATTTAAAGAAAAAAAAGCTTGAGAGGGGAATTCGTCTTGTTAGTTATGTTTGGGTGTGATCTTAATAACTCTTCAACTTGGTGAAACATCAATGACTAACAGATCTTAGTCATATCATAGCCTTTGGGGGAAAGGGGAGGAGAAAAAAAAAAAAAAAATTTTTATACACGTATGTGCTGGACATAAGTGTCTATTGCTGCAACTTAATCTATCAGTTAAGCTAAATTATTATCATAAAATTTTTTTTATAGAGTTTCAACTTATAGCATTCATTTCTGATGAATGTGCTCTGAGATTGAACTCTAGATCTCTTATTCAACCATTAAATATTTTACTAGTTAAGTTAACTAAAACCTACAAATTTTAAAAATATATATTTATCATAATTATTCTATTTAAAATCTTTTTTTTTCCTTGAATACAACTTTGTCAAATCCAATTTATTTTAATCTCACCAAAATTGACCAACTTGCATTAAGAAGTTGAACTGTTGCTATTGACTTGTATTTATTCCAGAGCAGGGATGGTGAAGCCTTTAAATTAAGGAGTCGGAGAGCTGCCCAGAACGACCATAACTAGAAATATTAATTTGTCTCACAATTTAATTTATTTTTATCCAATTTGTTTTCTTCTTCTTCTTCTTTTTCTTCACGTAGTGAATGATTCCTCTTTCTTTCTCTAGTATTTCGATAGGATCTATTCTAGTCTACTAGACTGAGAAGCAGCACGAGCTGTGAATTGCGATGGTTCATTGGTTTGCAGCTCCTCTGTTGTCCTTATATGCATACCATATTATTATTTTCTCGAATAACTCTGACACATTAGTTTTTCCCTGACTCATCTCTTTGCTTTACAGCTTTGAAGGAGTCCCACATTAACAAATATGGAATACCCTTTTTTTTTCTTTTTCTTTTTTTTAGGTTTTAACTTACTTACTTTTTTTTTTTTTTTTGGAAAGGTTAACTTACTTACTTACTTTTAATAATTGTATTTTTTATTATCAAACAAAGACGTGTAGAAATTGAATTAAACCTAAATTCTTTATTCAACCATTAAAAAAATTTACCCATTTACTTTTTGTTTTTTTAAGTAAGAAACTAATAGAAACCAAGAACCTACCCCACTTTTGTCACCTCGAATATTTATTATTCTCCATTAATGTATTAACCAGTACCTAGATATGTTTAATCACTTTAATGTTTACCTGTGCTGGTACAATATATAGTTGAGCTTAAACTCCTACTTCCACCTTGCTTTAAAAAGCCTCAGGGGTTACATTGAAGATTCTTCATTGCACTCAACCATCATCTGGAGAAATAAAAGCTGTTTTTGTTTGGCTATGTTTTCAACGCTGGCTATGTTTGTTTGGCTATGTTTTCAACGCTGTTATGGCCATCATCAAGTTGGCATTGACATTTTCTCCAAAGCAGTAAAGAGACTCAATTAAAAATCACAACCTTTTTTTTTTTTTTTTTAATAACAAAAAATCACACAACCTGGCCTGTCTCAATGTCAATCCAATAACACTTGTTTTTGTCAAATCTATGTGCCTCTGTGTCACGGGGCTTAGCGTGTGGGCTCGTACGGTTTCGCCTTTTTGAGGAGTCGAACTGTCGGATGAAGTTAAGTTAAAAACTTAAAACTCCTGGCTAAAGCTGAAATTTGGTGACATGTAAAAAAAATATTTATTAACATAGGTCTTAGTGCGTACATTAGTAAATCATTTAAAAATTTATTTATGAAAAAACAAAATAAAAAAGTAATTAACTGTTTTAACAATTTTTTCAATTTCCTATAAAAAATTTCCCAAAATAAATGGTTAATGTGTGCCCTTAAGTCTACAAAAGTTTAACCGGACCCATAAAAAAATGACAAAAGTTTGACTACAAACTTAGTTGTAACTTATATCTACAACTTCCACTTAAAAAATTTACATGACTACTTATTTTTAAAATCTAGCTATTGTATTGTATATTCTTTATATTTTTAATATATATGTAAAATTTTCATGCAAATTTGATTTTATTTATTATTTGATTTATAACTTATTTTTTATGTATTATTTACTACAAAAACTTGAAATTTAAACATTTAATTGATGATATAGTTATTGATCTTTGGTTTTATGAAAATTTTGCAAATATGGAGGATATAAGAAGAAAATGTAATCCAACAATAGATTTGTCGAAATTCACATCCAATAAAAAGATTAAGTGCAGTTTTAACCTTAGACTACAATTAAGTTTGTTGTCAAACCTTGTCCTAGAAAAACCTCTTTAATTTATTATTCATAGCATTTCTTTCCCCTAATACAACCTCTCCTGGCTCTACATAAGGTGTCGGAACCCAAAGGTCCACCAGGATTTGGAATGGGTCTGTGTAAGTCTATTTATAGGCTCAATGAGCCTTACATAATTGATTACCCAAATTTGGAATGAGTATGTGTGAGTCTATTTATAGGCTCAATAGGCCTCACATAATTGATTACCAAAATTAGTCTAATTGAATAGGTCTTGAAGCCCAAAGCTCCACCATAAAAAACACTCTTAATGCTTGTAATTGTTAGGTCTTGAAGCCCAAATCTCCACTAGAAAGAACACAAATTGTTGTAACTTGGAGTGAGTCTATGTATAGACTATAAGAATGCTTGTAATTTTTGTAACTTGGAATGGGTATGAGTAAGTGTATTTATAGGCTCAATGGGCCTCACATAATTGATTACCCAAATTAATCTAATATGATTGAATAGGTTCATTATACTGATGTAGTGGGAGTTTCAAAATTAATTGCTGGTTGACACCTCCTCCTTTATCTTCACCCTGGGCATGTATCTAGCACAATGTTTGTTTCAATACATTTCAACCCATTAATCACCACATTTCTAAATAACAAAAGAGTTTTTATCCTTTTCAACGTGGAATTAAACATTTAACTAACTCCTTGTTTTTCATATTAACTCACATATCTTTATATTTACATTGTCCTGTTTATTCATTTTAATTATATAATATTAAAATGCTACAACAAATACCAAAATAGGTACATGTATTAAACCAAAACAAGGCCTTATAGACTTATAGTTCAATTAACATAATTTGGTGTTTCTAACAGAGACATCTAGGATTCAAATTTCATCTCTTTTAATTATTGACTTATAAAAATAAATAAAAAACTAGCAAATATGTTTACCCTTCTTTTATGTTTGTAATGCTTAAATTCTCCACAGTTTGCACGAACCTTGCTTTTTCATTTTAATTATTTTTAATTTGGGATAAATGCCATGTCTGACTAATGAAAAAGGGAACAAAAGGAATATAATTAAAATTGTCTTAATGTATCTAAACTAAGTGATGTGATGCCATACTCAAGGAAAAAACACTTTACTATTTTATGTATTAGTTGCATGTAGCATCTCTCTCACATTATGTGAGTCCCATCACACAATATGAGAAAGATGCTGTATATAGCGGATACAAAAAATAACACATAGCTAACATAAGAAAAATAGTCACTCGAGCCTTTTAAGCTCAATCCTAGATTGAATTAAAAACCAAATTCATCTTTTTTCAGTTAAAACACATGGGAAAAGGAAAAAGGAAAAGCAAATTCAAGCTCAAAACTCTAAAGGGACCAAACCCTTTTTGATCACAACAAAAACAATTGTTTTTTTGTTTTTTTTTTTTGTTTTCCTAAAAGGCTAGAAGGGGTTAGTTTGTTCCGACCCAAGAACAAAAAAAAGGCCCATATTGTGCAACCCCTGATTGAGCCCAAAGAAGCAAAAATGAAACATATAGGGCCCCAGCGGCCTAGCCCAGTACATAGTCTTTAATCCTTATCCACTAGTCGCCAAGACAACCCAAAAAAAAAAAAAAAAAACTGAAAAAAAAAGTGAATTAATAATTATATAATTTTTTTTTTCTTTATTTATCCGATTCTTTTATTTTTGGTAGAATTATTTATCCGATTCGGGATAATAGAAAATAAGAATCAGATACTACAGGAAAGAAACGTTGAATTTTCAAAAGAAGAGAGAAAAGAGAATTAGAATAGAAAAAAAGAAAAAGAGAAAAATTGTATAGAAGAAAAAAAAGAGTGAAGAAGAAGAAGAAGGATGCTTGGAGAATGTGGAAGGAGATCGGAGACAGAGAAAGGGGCATACTTCGCCCAAAATCCTTCACTACTCGCATTAAGTCCAATCGAATTCGCACTCTCCAAATTTCTAATCACAAAGATATCGTCTCTCCTCACCGAGCCTCCATCAACTCTCTTCAGGTACCACCACCACTACTACTACAACTTTGCTTACTCCTTTTTATCAAATTCAGCTGAAAATTTTGTGTTTTTGGGAAGATATGTGGTTATTTTCTGTTGATTTGAGTTAGGATGATGATTTCATGTTTAGAGGAAATTGATTTCACGAATTATTTCGTCTGATAATATGTGATACGTTAGCCTTTTGAGGACGAGTATAGAATATGTAGTTCCGGTTGTGATTTTAATCAAACTAGTTCAACTCGGTTGTGTCAATTGTACATGGAATTGGAATTTGAATTTTATTACAAGGAATCAATTGAATGTTGATGTTATTAGAGTTGTGCTCGTCGTTGTTGTAGTGATTGGGGATGGAAAAATTAAGGAGGAGTAGAGAGTACTTGTGGAACCCTAGATTATGTGTTGGATTGGTTATCAGAAAAGATAGTCACACATGCTGAGTACACATGTACTAGTTTATAAAGGAAGCCTCTAAAGAATTACAATCAAATATGGTCAATAAAATCTATAGAACAAGGGAAGGAAGCATTGCCAAAAACATTGGAGCACTCATGCAAAGTTTATAGATATTAGAATTTTAGCTCAACAATAGATAACATATTTTTTGCAACAAAAAAAAAGCCTTTTTTTTTTTTTTTTTTTTTCCTGAAGGAGCTTTAGAGGCCCACGTGTTTAATGATGAATTCAGGTTGATTTGACAGAGGGACGATATTTGTTATCCGGAGCGGCAGATGCGTCAGCAGCTGTTTATGATGTTCAACGGGCCACGGATTACGAGGCTGGGGGTCTCATAGCAAAGCACAAGTGCCTATTTGTTGTTGACAAGCAACATGAACACGGGCATAAATATGCCATATCCTCGGCTATATGGTATCCTGTTGACACTGGCCTATTCATCACAGGTTCGCATGATCATCACATAAATGTCTGGGATACAAATACCACACAGGTAGGCATCCTCCTTGATCTTTCTTCTTATGCTCATTGGTCCTGCACGCATGTTTGATGCTTGGTTCATGAACTCTGTTTTGATTTATATAATTCCTTTATGTTATTTTGTAGGTGGTGATGAATTTTAAAATGCCTGGAAAGGTTTATAGGACTGCCATGTCCTCATTGGCAACAACTCACATGCTAATTGCTGCTGGAACTGAAGATGTTCAAGTTCGCCTTTGTGATATCGCTTCAGGGGCATTCTCTCATACACTATCTGGTCACCGTGGTATGTCAATGGTTCATATGTAAATCTGTAATGCTTTTTTATTCATGTGTATGTTCCAAGAGGTTCTCGTTTGCAAATACCTGTCACTTCAGGCATATTGCATTTTCTTTTTTGATAGGTATTAAGAAGTTTATTAAGAACAACCAAAGTTACAGGATGCTCCCCATGTACACAGGAAGTGTACTGAGGGAGACTAGGAATTTAACAAAAAGTACATAAATCTAAAAATTCCACATATGAGGAAACCGAAAGACCATTCATCCCAGCCATCCATTCATATAAGGAGAGCACTAAAAACTGTTTTAGATCCAGTAGAGAATGTTGTTCCTCCTCAAAACGTTTGAAAATTCCTCTCACTCCAAATAGTCCACAACTAGCACAGAGGAATGCCCTTCCGATCCCCCATTATAACCACTGCCTGGTGATGACCAAAACCCCTTTCCAACACGCCAACAGCTCTGCCACATGCTTGGGCAGCACCCAAGTGACACCAAACAAACAAAACACAAAGGTCCTTAAATTGTAAACATATGTGGAATGAATAAGCAAACGATCCACTGATTCCCGACAATATTCACATTGGACAAGTGCTGACCTCTTCCTAGAACAACATTGGGCTAGTAGGGTGGCAGAGATACAGATGGCATAGATAATTGACTCTTAAATGGGACATAGAATGCCACTTGTCAAGAGGTCCATATGCGCAAGAAGTATCTCTGTCCAATAAACTTAACTTTTAGGTTACATGCACTCCTGAAAATTAGAATGTGGAGGGTTACATTGTGCCCGCCCACCAAAAAAAGAGAGTAATCGCTATATCTTATGTACAATTTTTCTTATTCTGCTGCAGTGCAAATTTTGCTGCCATTTTATATGATATTTTCACTTAGGATTAGACTTCTGTCCTGTAGCTTGAGTTCACTGTTGTTAATATTCTATTTAGAAAATATATTTACTTTTATGGGAATACATTTGTTGTATAATCTGTTACAATTGTATTATTCTGTATTTGGCTTCCAGTTATAACATAGAAGAAAGCTGCCTTGCATTTAAGTATAATATAGCATTTTTTATGGTAGACGGTGTGATGACGGTGGAGTGGTCAACTTCTAGTGAGTGGGTTTTGGTTACTGGGGGATGTGATGGTGCAATACGGTTTTGGGACATCAGACGTGCTGGATGTTTTCTTGTTTTAGACCAGTCCCATTCTCAGCTTGGGAGACGCCCAACTATCCCTGAACACTCTGCCACTAATAAGGTTTTCTTGATGTCTTTTCTCTTCTAACAACAATCCTTGCTTTATTATTCTTTCTTTGCAAACTCTTGTCCACTTTAAAATTTACATTTTAGTTTCATCATATCTGTGTTTCCAATTATCACCCAAAGTTTATAATATATTCATTTTGTATTTTTTGTCCACTTTATTGAATCTTATGATGTGCTTTCTTCGAACCCTTTTAAGAAGATATAGGGAAATATTTTTTGAATAAATTATGTATTTATATATGTATAGTTGTAAATCACATGTGTGTGTGTGTGTGTCATAATGAAATAGTTGTGAATAACTTCATTATATCAAAGCCCGTCTCCCAAAGAGTGAACAAAATTTCTTACATGTTTATCATTTGGTTAACTTAGATGTGCCAAGGGCAGCATAACAACTCAATGCTGCTTGATAATTTTATAGCTTTCCATTTTTCTACCCCTTGCCTTTTTAATCAGTTCTGATATGTGGAACTAGTTACAAGAGCACACAGCTATATCACTGTTGGTGATGAAATTGATCTGAGGCTTCAAATAGGCTGATGTTCTAACTAAAATGTTATATGAACACAGAAGAAAAGTGGGATGGGGGGTAACTACAGAGTATAGAGAGAGCCAAAAAATGCGGATATCAGATTTTCTTTCTTGCATTGCTGGTATGCAGGCATAATGGTTTGTTTATTTTATTGGTTTACACATTTACAGTTATTCTTCATAACTGGAATTGGATCAATGGGTGTAGTATGTGAATAATCTTGCATGTTGTGGCCTTGAATTGCAATAATCTTATTAAATCAAAAGCTGCTTAATAAGCTATAACTCATATTATTTTATAATATCATTCAGGCTTTAACATCTAAGTCCCTATCATCTGGCCAAAATTTGAATGCAAAACTGCGGGCACAGCAAAGGAAGCTTGCTAATGGGAATGGTACAAAACAGTCACCTGTTGGTAGAATGCCAGCTAAAGGATCTTTGAGACAGAGATTGCATCCAGGGATGTTGTCTAGTCTGGATCGTGCCACTGCTCATTATGGTGCTGTTACAGGGTTAAAAGCAACCGAAGATGGCATGTATCTTCTAAGTGCAGGTAGGTTTTGTTTAAGCAACCTTTGTACCAAGTATTCATGCGTAAAATATGCTTAATATGAAGAGTCCTTATAAGTTGTCCAGGATAGTTTTTGTGGTAGTTGATTAAAGCTTGTGGAGATGCAACCATGCAGCATGGTCAAAACTGCATGCATATGTCAGTGTCAGTGTGTGTTTACAAACACACCTAACCTGCCCATCCACTCACGCACAAAGCATGCAGACAGTCTAAAAATTGACTCTAAAGCGTGCGCTGTATCTGGTGTTGCACCTAAGAGATCTATTTGGCTGTCAATTTTCAGATATTTTTATGGATGATATTCCCTGGGTCTAAATCAAGAAGCTTGTTTTCAGTTACAAGGTCATACGTAACCAAAGACAGCATGCATCTTCTAGATCCAGAAGCTGCAGGTTGATTTTTTTCCCCATCTATATACATACACACGCACACACACACATATATATATATATATATATAGAGAGAGAGAGAGGGAGAAGCAAAGCACGTTGAAGTTATAAAAATTGATTACGGAGTTAATTGCATGCATGCTCTGTGTGTAATGATCAACTAGGAGATCTTTTTTTATATTTTATAATTATAATAACTAGGATAAATCATTAGTATGCTGTTGTTGTTGCCTGTTAGTTTGTTGTCCCATACCAGTTTCTGCAAACCTCAGAATGATGGACACCTCAGCTCACCCCTTCCCCAGCTTTTTATCAATTAGCAATATATATGTATATAGGATTAGATTCAAGTTACACCTAATGTAACTTTAAACAATATTACGCCACTCAATATTTTTTCATTGGATACGAATTTTGACAAATCCACCGTAGAATTATATTTTCTTCTAATATAATTTTTGCTTGCAAAATTTCAAGATGATAAAAAATCAATAGCTATGTCATCAATCAAATGTTTAAATTTCAAGTTTTTGTAGTTTAAAATTATGCATAAAAGATGAGGTTACGGATTGAACTGTAAATAAATCTAATTGACACGAAATTTGATGTACATGTTAAAAACATATAGACATAATCTAACGGTGAGATTTTCAATATACGAATCGAGTAAAAAGTTATTAGACATATATATATGTGTGTGTGTGTGTGTGTGTTTCATTTTGAAAGGAATAAACTATATATTTTTTATGAATATTGATAGAAATATTATTTGCTTTTTGTTTATTGGGTAGATAAAAAATGTGCTTACTGTGAATCTGAAGCAAGAGTTGTATCCATTTTCTTGAAAAATCATCATTAACGGTAAAAAGATACTTGTATAATGGGTTTGTGATGAGAATCCAAAGCAGTTCTTATTGTTATTCACCTTCAGCAGTTTCTCTGATCCCTTTTTTTTTCTTTCTGGATAAGTAAGAATAGTTTCTTAATATGTATTTTATTGCCATACAAAATGGACCTGTCTGAGGCTCTGAGCTTAGTCTCTTTTTCTTCATTGTCAGTGTCATCATTGAAGAAACTAATCAAGGCTTCTTGTTTCCTCTGCTAAACATTTCTTTATCTTTATAACTGACCCCTTCTTATTTAGTATATATCTCAAACCAACCACACTGAAATGGAATTGTAATCTCTCTCTGTGCATTTGGATTTCAGGTTCTGACTCAAGATTAAGGTTGTGGGATGTTGAATCTGGTTGCAATACACTTGTGAACTTTGAAACTGTGCGCCTGCAAGCAGGCAAGCCAATACAGTTGGCGACATCTCAGGATTCTGCCCTTGTATTTGTTCCATGCATGACAGCTGTGAAAGTAATCATCCTCTATATAGGTTTTAATCTGTTTTACTTAATTTGAATGGAAGATATTAGTGCAGCTTTATGCAAACCTGAAGTTGACTAATTGATTTTACAGGCATTTGATGTATGGTCAGGCAATACATCCCAGACATTTCGTGGACACTATGAATATGTGAACTCATGCTGGTTTAGTTCACAGGAACAGGTACAATCATGATCCTCTTCTTAGGTTCTTGTTATTAGTGCCTTGCTAACCTGTGTTCATTGTGTTATCTGCCTTGAGTTATATATTGCTTCTCCCATAATTTAAGCTATAGTTATACTAAGGCATGTAAAAGTCAGGCCCTACCAAATTATTTTCAGAGTTTCTAGAAGTGGAAAAGGCAAAAAGGTGAAATTGGATAAAACTTTTGTTTCAGGTAATAATGCAATCTTGTAAAATTTTATTCAGAGAGAGAGAGAGTAAAACTTCCAGCTGGAGAATGGAGAAGCTACAAGGAAAAATATCAATTCTTATGTCATGGATCTTGTAGAAATAAAATTAACCGTCACACAACATTTTATATGGAAGGTTGATATTTTTCTGCCTAATATAATCTGCAATAAGTGTTTGACTGATTTGTCCAATTTTGCAGGAATTATACACAGGTGGAAATGATAAACAAATTCTTGTATGGTCACCATCCAGGTTGATTGCTGATGAAGGGGTATACCCTTAATTCATATATTCACTCCTATATTGAATTTATCTTGCATATGTGATGTAACCATAATAGGCATGTGCCTGGTATCTCATGTGGATTGAATGGACATGCAGGATGAAGGACCTGCTCAGGATCGGGATAACTGGAGTGATTGACATTTGCAGCTGATGCATTTCTGGCTTTTGATCTTGACTTTTTGAATCTCTCTGTCTAATATATAGCATGACCTATTAAGAGCCACTGTTGTCTGTTCCATGTGTATATACTCAAATTATTAATTTTCATATTATCTTTTGTTATCATATAAGTTTTTTGGTTTATCAGTATGATTTGCCACTGTTGTAACATAGATTTCTGTGCTGATTTTATAATGAATTTTTTATTTTTTTTTAATGAATTTTGTCTACTGTTGATCCTCTTGTCTAATTTTGCTGGGTGTCCGTCCTGGACCTGCATGTTATGTTTACAACAAACAGCCTTTTGGGGATAGGTTGCAGTAATGGGCTCTAGCTCTATTCTATCATACAATTCCAGGACTAGTCAACCAAGCACTGAAATCCAATATTACCTTGATGTTTTAATTGAAAAGATTGGGGTGTCACTTTGAAAAGAAAATACAATAGAAAAAAAAATAAAAAACTGCTGTTGAATGTTAATTTCAGGTGCCTGATCTCAAAAGATATCATTTTAGGTTGTCTTTAGAATTTGAGAAAAAGTTAACTTATTTTACTTTTTACCGTATTTTTACTCTTAAAGTAGTTCTCATTGTATTGTTAAGTGGGTCTTATTGCTCTAAAAATCAACTTTTAGCTTCTTTTTTTTTTTTTTTTTTTTTTTTTTTTTTTCTCTTTTTTTTTCTACATATTTTCAGCAAAAAAAATTTCAGTTTCAGCAAAGTAAGCGGTTCCCAAAATAGAACCTTAGTTTTACCTAAGTAATAGGTATGTACTTTCAAGTTCCATCTCATTTTTGGTTGTCTGTTTTATAGTAAACGGTAGACTTATCGTGGTTGTCTTCTTTTCTATTTTAGAATACAACTTTCTAGCTTAGCTTTACTAATATGCCATTTACTTTATTGAAAAAGTTAATGATTGTCCTTTTTCTTTGTATGAGTTTAAATTAAATAAAGTAATATTGAAAACTTATACTTTTTTATTTGATAGCCAAAAGTATTAAATGATGACTCCTTAAAAATTTATGATCTAACGTGGACAAACAAAACGTAAAAGGGAGTGATAAGTGGACATCAAATTCTCGAAATTATTATTATTATTATTATTTTTTCCTGATTTCTCTGAAGTCTTGCTCATTCATTGAGATAAACAAAATTTACATAGCTCATTAAAAAACAAAATTTACATAGCTCATTAAAATATATTCAAGATGCTAGAGCAATATTAAATTGCACAAGATATCTACTGAGTGCATCATTGAATGGAACTTGGGCCTCAAAGACTCAATTCTTTCTTCTCCTTTATCAATTGAATAACCACTTCTTTGGCTCTCACAGGCTGGTATCTTCCTCCTCTTATAGAACTTGGAATAATCTCTGCTGTTGCTACTGCTCGCCTTCTGAAAATTGGCTTCTTCAACCAAACACTCTGAATTGGATTTGCCATAGCTCGCAGCACTATCGACAAGTCCTTGGTCCACAATTTCTGCTCCTGGGTTCTTTATTAAGAATTTCTGACACATGATGGTATCTTGGAAATCCAGGAAAGTATAATCAAGTAACTGTGATCTCTCAAAATCTGTCATCTCTGAGAACCTAAATGAAGTTGTCCATGTCTTCAGCACACCCTGAGCAGCTGGCAAAATTAGCTTCTCCACTCCAAGTACCATTAGCTGCTTTTCAAGCTCATTCATCAGAGTTTGGCACATTCCACACCTGCGATATTGATACCTGGTGCCAACAAGAGGTACTTCTGCCACCTTCTCTCCATGAATCCTTACAGTAGCCACAGTTATTAGTTCTTCATTTCTCTCTAATAGCACTGTGTAGAATCCTCTGAAGTTCATTCGTTTAAGCTCTGACCCTCTACTGAAAATTAAATCTTCAACAAGGTCTCTGTTGGTAAGAGGGTCTTTGACGGGATCAAAACACTCACGCATCACACTTAGAGCAACACTGAGCTTGCTGTAGGTCTCTGTCGAGGCCTCAATATCAGGAGCATCACTTTCAGAATTAGACTTAAATAGTGTCCAAGTCAAATTATCAACACCCACTGGAATTGGTTTTCCTAAAAGCTTACTGAGGCCTAAAAATATGTCTTCACACTTTCTGCCACAAAACCAATGATCTTTATCATAACTTTCCAAGTTCACCACCCCTTTACTCCTTAGGCACCCAATGTGAAATTTATGCATGCATTGCTTGCAAGTCATGGAACAATTATCCATGGGATTTCCATTTTCTTCTTGAAATTTTCCGTGACTACAAATTCCACAACAACATGAAGGGCAAAACCAATCACCACTTGGAACATCCTGCAAACCAAGGCAATCCTTGTGGAATGAGGATGGACACTGATCACATAGTATCAAGTCACCCCCATAGTGGCAAACAGAGCATATATCATCATTCGCTTGTGAATTTGTTGTGAGGCATTTGTTCTCATTACTATTTTTGGCATGATTTTGGCAATCCATAAGAGACCTCCCATCTTCTAGTAGAATATTGGCAGCCGGTCTGTGATTTGTACTACCAGCATGAGCTTCAAAAGCAGTGAGTTGAAACAACTTAGAGCAACAATCACACTCAATCCCATCACGAGTAATGTACCCCTGTTTCAATGGAGGACCACCATTTTTACCACGGTAATATACTCTTGCTCTAGGCAACACCACATTGTTGTCTATAAACCAAGATAACACTGTTCGAGGATTGCGGTTTGAGGAATTGGGAATTACTGCATTCCTTACTATTCTGTTTGTTTTGGTCACACGGCTCAACTTAGCAACTCTTGAATGATCTCTTTTTCTCTCCAAATCTGCCAATACCTTTCCCCCTTTTCTTTTGTGGTTGCTGGCGGCTAAATCACCTTTAACTTCGTCACCCACACGAATAAATTTCATAGGTTTACAAAAAGAAGCAACCCTTTTTCTTTTGTGGTTGCCGGTCGCAAACTCACCCTGAACTTCACTAACCACATTAATAGATTGCACAGGTTTACAACTATCAGAAGCATCCTTTTCACAAACCGAATCACAAGCAACAGTGTCAGTTATTGAGAGAGGATCAGAAACAACCCTTTGGCAAGGAGAACTAGAAGCAAGAGTCTCAATTGTGGAAAGAGAATTAGAAGCAACAACCGTGTCACAAACAGAACCAGAAGTAAAAGTCTCAGTTTTTGATAGAGAATCAGAAACAACCATTTGGCAAGAAGTAGAAGCCAGACCATCAGTTGTGGCAAGAGAATTAGAAGAAACGCACTGATCCGTCTTCTTAGACCCAACTATAGTACTCTGAGAAACTCCTCCTTGTTGATCAATATAGCCTTTACATGCCATTCGAAGCGAGTAAAAACACTTACCATTGGGTGAAGTATACCGTAACTCACGCCTTGATCCTTTCTGACCATACCAAAACTTCCAACCCATTGCCAAAAGATGCTTCTTTGCCTTTTCTTTCACATCTGACTTCTTGTAAGTACTCCTGTAACAGTTGTTACCCTCTGCTTCACCAAACATATACCAATCCAAAACAGCCTGGGAGCCTAATTCGGGTTCATCAACAAGAACGTCCGATGGAGAATGGCAAATCCCAGAAACAGTTTTCTCCATTGTAAAAAGTCTTTCTTTGATTCCTTGAGCCGCAAGAAAGATCAAAAACTAAAAGAAAGATTTCAGTGGCAGGGATAAGAGTCTCACTCTCTCTAAAGGTTTCAGTGGCAGGGATGAGACTCTCACTCTCTCTAGGGCTCTCTACATTGTAAAAAGCCTGTAGAGTCTTTCAGCAAGAAGAAAGAACACCAAAAGGCAAAAAAGGGTTTTCCTTGGCAGCGTTGGACTTTCTCTCTCTCTCTCTACTCCCTAGGTTTTTATAGGTTTTAATGAGAGTCGGCGTTGTAACACAAAATCGCAGGGAAAAAAAGAAAAGAAAAAAAAAGGGCCTTTATATGCGTGATACGAATGGTTCGGCGTGGAAACATCAAGCAATTGACCCGTTAAAAGTTAGAACTTAAAAATTAAAATTCAAGAAGTTATTATTCTCGACCTAATTCTAATTTATTTTTCTCTCAAAAAAAACATAATTCTTATTTATTTCTTTCTTTCTATAAAAAATCATTTTATTTTGATTTGAATTTGTGGTTGGTCTTTCAGTTTATTGATATAATAAAAATGAAAAAAAAAAAAAAAACATTTGTACACCCCCTCCCTCACACTCCTCTCTTTTTTTTTAAGAATATGATTAGAAAATTCAGTTATAGCTATTTTAAAATAGTAATTATACTTTATTTTAAATTTGTAATTATTCTTTATTTGTTTAGGCCTACTCACTGTTTGCCATCAGCAAACAGTGAGGAGTAGAGTATCTTTAAAATAGTACCAGTAATGTTTATCACAATATCTATATCCTTATTATTAAAGTATATATCTCTTGAAAACAGAAAGCATATCCCTTAACTAATTTTTCTCTCCAAAAAAAAAAAAAATGATTCTTATTTACTTATTTCTTTCTAAAAAAAACTATTCTATTTTGATTTGAATTTGTGGTTGGTCTTTCAGTTTATTGATATAATAATAGAAATGAAAGAAAAAAAAAACATTTGTACAACCTCTCCCATCCCTCACCCTCTTTTCCCATTTTTTTTTTCTTTTTATAAAATATGATTAGAAAATTCAGTAATAGCTATTTTAAAATAGTAATTATATTTTATTTTAAAATTTTAATTATTCTTTATTTGTTTAGACCTACTCACTGTTTGCCATCAGCAAACAGTGAGGAGTAGAGTATCTTTAAAATAGTACTAGTAATGTTTATCACAATATCCTTATCCTTATAAAAGTATATATCTCTTGAAAACGAAAACATATCTTTTAACTAATTTTTCCTCATAGGCCATATATGTCTTAGTATTTTCACAACAAATTCTAGAGGAAAAGTTCTCATTAAAAAAAAAAAGGTGAAAAGTTGTTATTGACTAATATAAGTGGGAAAAAAGTAATTTTAATAGTGATTCAAATTAGAATAAAAACAATTTACCACCTAGAATTTATTATTTGATAGCTACATTTTTACTATTAAGTATTGTGTATAACATTTTTTCTCAAAAAAAAAGAAAAAGTTTTGTGTATAACATTACTACATTAGTAGAAGTAATTAAAAACAAAAAACAAAAAACATGATAATTAAGGACATAACATAGAGTATAATTTTAAATAGAATAGAATGGAGAAAAACAATACATGTGGGGACCTGAGGACTGAGGAAGGATACAACAAACTGTGACTATCATCATAAAAGCATTCTAAACCCGAGGAGGGGATCCACCCGAGGAGAGAAGGAGAGGGGACAAAATACTTCCTGGAAGGCCGAATGGAGAGGATGGTGTTTAGTGAGAGTCAAGGTGGGTGAAGGAAGTTTCTAGTGAAAGCTCACCTACTACCTCCACATTAAATGACTGGCAACAGTTTTATCAACTGCATTGATGAGGAAGTGATCTGAACAGTGGATTTCACAGCTAAGCATCTCATTCTACCACCTTTAACAGAAGTTTAAAGGGACAAGTGTCCTAAGGAGAGTCTGGAGAATTGTAGATGGAGGGCTAGGTTGCAATTAGCTGAGGAGTATATAAAGAAAGAGGACTTCCAGATGAAGGGAGCTCCCAGAAAAATCATGAAAGAGAGATAAGAACAAGAATAGTGATAGTGACAGAGAAAAAGAGTGTACATCCTAGTGCAAGAACATCGTCCTCGGGCGAGATTGTAAAGAACCATTTATATCCTTAATCTTTGGCTTTTGTTCATTCCTTCTCTGTCTGAATCCTCGGGCTAAGCCCAACTTGCTTTACCCCACTCTCTAAACAAATATTTATTAGTTTGGGCCTAACTGGATAGCACAAATTTCACGATTCTAAGTGAGTTTAGGCTGCCAGATTTTTGTGTCCTTACAATACATATGACTGATTATAATTAATTTGTTATTTATTTATTTTAGATACTCGTTAATGAGTATTTATAATAGTTAAATCTTAGATTAACAATACTTAAATTATATATAGAATTTATTTACTTGCACTTCAAGTGATGATAACCTTCTAAAAAAAAAAAAAAGTAAAGTGAGGATAAGATTAACAATACTTAGATTACTTACACTTTTTTTTTTTTTTTTTTTTTTTTTTTGTGGAGAATTACTTACATATATATATATTTTTTGAGAATTTTAACCTATGGTGTTTGCTCCTAATAATAACTCTTTATCGTTAGACCAAAACACCAATCGGTTTTTGGTGTAGGCATGGATTGAACCCCAAATCTCTTATTCAACCATTAGAAACTTTACCAGTTGAGCTAATTGGAATCTACACTTGCACAACAACAAACAAATGATATTTTAATTTTTAACACATTTATTTAGTACCCGTTTGGGTAAAACTGAAACAGACCCAGCGTTCGCGTTTTGGCGTTGTAAAGTGGTGGGTCTTGCTTATTGTGTTGGGCTGCTTCCTGCTACACTAGGCCCAAGTTTTCTGGATAAGGGAGTTGGGACCGGTCCAACTGCAACTCAATTTGGTTTGGCTTGTGCGCAAACTATGCATTGTTTGCCAGGAACATGCTTGCGGCAGGCAGAGCTATTTCAGATAAGTTATGGCAGACAGACATGGTAATAATAACAAAATAAAGTATCCTAGCTACTTAATAGAAAATGACCAAATGATCCCTATTCAAGAAACATAATCACAGTAATAATAATTATTTTTACAAAAAGAACAAAGGGAACAAATGGTAATATATATGTGGGTTAATCAGAAGAGAAAGAGGTTAGATTGAATCTGGTCCGCAGGAGCAAAACCAGAGAGGAAAGAACGTTTCTTCTCAACGCAATTAATCTCCTAGGGAAGTCCTGCTGTGGAAATTAACTACCTTGAGGGAAACGGATCTGAATGGTTGATGCACAAAAGCTCCTTTTGGTTTTGATAGAGAGCAGGATTTTGTGAGGGAGAGAGAGAATCAACTTATTAGTGCATGCCTGCCATTCTAACTCTCTCTATTTTCTTTTTTGGTTTTTCTCTTTTCTTTCTTTCCCTCACACTCGTTTCTTTCTGTTTCCTGGTATATCTTTTCGAATTCCTATTCCTCAGTTATGGCTCCCGTCGTTATTGTCCCTCCCCTTTGTTCACGGCAAGGGTCTCTTTTTATAGTGTCTACCGTGACCGAATTTTACTATTTTAGCCTTTAACCTCCCTTGTCTGGTCTGGGTGTACTTGCCGACCACCACTGGTCCGTCTGTGTGCCACCCCCCCATTACTAGACAAATAAGGGTATTTTGTTTGTTTGTCTGCCGTGGCACCCTTTCCTGCTACGGTCTGGATTCTTTCTCTCTCCCTATCCCTCATGGCATGCACCTAGTGGTTCCAACTCAACTTGCTTCTTTTGGGTAGTATGTCATCCCAGTAGGACATTTCCCCCAAAAGAGCCTGAGCAGGAATCTCAAAAATAGATTTTTCCCCCCTCCCCACCGCCAAACCATGCCCTCTTACCTCTGACCCACAACCTCACCATGCCCTGTATTGGCTGGGTACAGGCTGATGGTGTTTGGGCCTTACGCGTGCCTCCCTTCCATGTTTGTCCAAAATCTGTCTGCTGCTCATTCGTCTGCCGTGGTCTGGAGGCTTGCCTGCAGAGTCTGCCGTCCGTTTTCTTTGACCTTTTATGTGAGCTGCTTTTTGATTTCCCGCTCCCCTTAGGAGCTGGGCTTTATTTGATACTAGACCTTACATTTCTTTCGGCCAATTTCTTGATTGCCCTCATTTCTTGCCATATTACTCTGTCATTCCTGCTGTAATAACTCAATCCTGCTGGGCCTCTTTAGGCCAGCCATTTACTCTTTCCCCCAGTGGCTTGGCATGACCATTGGTTCTCCTACTTATGGGCTCCTGTGTCCCTTTTGTTTTTCTCTTGGGTATCCTTGACCCATTTGCTTTCTTTGGGCTTCCTTGACTCTTTTACTAACTCTACATTCCCATGAGTTTTTACTAATTTCATTGGGTTTCCCTGACCCAATTACCTTATTCTCATCCTTGGGGTTCATGGGCCTGCCATTAACCCCTTACTTTCTTTGTTTGCATTACTTTGGGCCTGCAGTGGCCCATTCTCACTTTTCTATATCATATGCTGCCCATGGGTATGCTATTTTTTTCTTTTCGGGCTTCTTTAAGCCTATTTGCCTCTTCAAGGCCCATTTGTTTATTTCATAGGCCTGTGATCCATTATTCCTGCCGCATGGGCCTAATGGTTTTGCCATCTGTTTGCCAACCCTTTACTGCCCTTGTTGCTGGGCTTTCTTCTTTCTACTTGGATTCTCAAAAATGACCCTCAACAGGCGTTTCCTTTTTTTTTTTTTTGAGAACGTGCATGGACTTTTTTTGCTTTTCTAATAGGTCCTGTGCACTGTTCACTAGAACCATAAACCTCTTTTTTTAACAAAACTTTAATTAAAAATGGGTTCTACGGTACTATTCACATATTTAAAAATTACTTTGTTACAGTATTTTTAGTTTTCAATTTTTAGTAAAATAAGTATTACCCAAACAAACTCTTAATGTGCCGTGCCATCAAGTAAAAGAGTTTCACTTATTAATGACCAAAAGTATGATGATAGTATTTTATGGGCGCTATTGTCGATGTTTTGTGGGCACGGTTTTTAATTAGTCCATTGAGATTTGATTAATTGGTGCGAATGCAATCCCACATGCCCACGTGAATATATGTCAATTGTCATTGCGGGGATTTAGTAAGCTTCTTTTTTTCTCTCCCTAGGGTTCTCTACTTTATTGTATTCCATAATATAATAATAATAAAAAAGGAACAACAACATGTTTTTAATAGTAAAATAATATGAATTCAGCGGCAGAAGTGGAGTTTTCTAATTAGATTAGAGTAAATATGAGTGTGACTTTTAGCCTAATGGATGAGATTAAAAAAAAAAAAAAAAAAGTAAGAAAAAGTTAGGGTATTGCTCTAGGTGCAATTACCTCTATTCATCTCACACAAATTTTTTACTAGTCTCACTTTTTAACTTTAACTTTATCCAAATTCTGTATGAGCATACAATGGGGTTCGGTTGTAATACAGTATCACTTAGACAATTAATGTAGCCGAAAAAAAAAGCACTTGACAAATAGGATTTGCTCTTGCCTTTAGAGCATTCACATCAAATTGTGGATAGTTTTGCAAAATAGAAAAAGTGACTCTTTTTACACATTTTGGCCTAAAAAAACACCACATCAACTTGTCTAAAATTGTGCATTTATGCACAATTACTACAGTAACTGTGCATATTGCTACAGTAATCGTGCATATATGCACAGTTACTGTAGCTTTTGCATTTATTATTTTATAGTTTTTCTCTCTCCTTCACCTCACTCTCTCATTTCAGCTTCTCACTCTCACCTCTCTCTCTTTTATCTCCGGTCCCTCAGTCTAGCCTCACTGACACAATCAGTCCAGCCTTACCAACGCTGATCAATCCAGCCTCGCCGATCAGCCTCACCGATCAGCTTCTCAGTCTCATATCTCTGTTTTCTATCTCTGGTCCCTTAGTCCAGTCTCATCGACATGGTCAGTCCAGCCTCACCGACTCCGATCAGTCCAGCCTCACCGATCAACCTCACTGATCAGCCTCGCCAATCAATCCAGCCTCACCAATAAACACCAGACTTTGATCCTTTTTAAATTTTTTGTTTGATCAGTTTTGTTTGATGGGTATTGATCCATGGGCTGATGGTGGCTGGGTTTTGATGATTTTGATGAGTATTGATCGGGTTGATGGGTATTGATCGGGTTGATGGAAGCTGGGGATTAATCATTGATGGTGGCTGGGTATTGATCGGGTTGATGGTGGCTGGGTTTAGAATATTTTATTTGAATAAACGTGTATAATAGACAAACTGATGTGGGTGTTTTGTAAAAATGAGAGTGTAAAATAGAAAAAGTAGGTTTTAGATGTGTAAAATGGAAAAATTTATGCACAAGCTGATGGGGATGCTCTTAGCTTTCAATCATTCTCACATTTTTGAAGTCATCTAAAAGGAGGTTGTGTAGTGTAGGACAATAGGTTGTAGGCAAGGAGAGTTGAGCTCTTTTTTTACTTCTTTATTATTTAATTATTCTTTTTTTTTTCTTCTTAAAAAAAAAGGTGAAGAAGTCCTTTTAAAAGGAGGAAGAAAGAGAGGGAAAATTTAATTGACTAATGTGTAAAGAGGGAAAAGTTTAGGCTTTTGGTAATGGTCCCAAAAAGAGTGCCACACACACACACACACACAAAAAAAAAAAAAAAAAAAAAAAAAAAAAAAAAAAAAAAAAAAAAAAACCTATCCTACTACTAAATTGAGGGTTTGAGACTTGAAAGTGACATTTTAATGTCAATTAAACAAAATGAAATCGTGAGATCCAACTTCAATGAGATCATGATCATCTCATGATTGGAACTATTAAATTAATGGGAATTTGTACTTTGCACTCACCCACTCGAGAGCTAATATGATCAACAAAGGTATGTCAAGCTCATACGTGTGAGTTGTGACACTTTAATAAGCTCACTGATGAATTGCTGAATCATGCTTTGTCCTAGCTTAATCTATAAAAATTCATGATCTTTGTGGGGGTAAGAAACTCAAACACACATTAACGAACTAAAATGTATAAGTAACTGACTTGCACAATTTATTTATCATAAACATAAGGTAGAAATTCCATAATGGGAAGCCTAAATAACTGATTAAGAAAGCAGGAGTGAAGATGAACTATTCTAAGATACATAAAATGCTTTCTTGAGGAATAGGGAGTAAGCAAGAAAGTAAAAATACAACGTGGCTCTACTTAGCTTATCCAGTTTTTTCTCTCTTGTTCTTCTCTAGGGTTTTCTCTTAATATCTCCCAACCCCCTCTCTGTTGCAACCTCTTCTCTTTTAATAGGCATTTTTCATTCCTTTATCTCTGCTGCTAGCATGCTTACAACTGGATTTTTGGGATACTTGTCACATCACCCCTTGGTTCTACCCCCCTTTCATCATGAAATAGGACTTTTGGAGGTGTTTGATTTGTTTAGGTTGTCCTATATGCATTTAATGTGGAAGAGATTAGGTAGAGAACCCTAATTAATGCGAAGGTGACTGCTTTTATGATCCTTATCCTTTCAAGGTGTTTCCCGAGGCAAATCTGGTGGGAGTGGCATCTTGGATTAAAAAGGGAATCGGTTTCCCGCGGTCCTTCCCTTGTCCGCCAAAGGACCACCCATGCTCATTACCTCGGATAAGAGTTTCGATATTGGTGGCTAACTTGGATCTCCACGGGAATAGTTTTGGGGAGTTACCCTTTACTCTTCAAACACTTTTGCTTCTATCCACGTTGATGGGCTTGGCCCATCTCTTCAAGTATGACCTTCTAGGCCTTTGGGCCTCGGCCTGGATCAAGTTCAAACCCCCCCCCCCCCCCCCCCCCCCAATCTTGGTTTATTACTTTGAGTTTGAAGAAACAAATTAATCATGTTTCTTTGCCTTGGGTGATAAATGTTCTTGAAGAATCAACTTTAATTATGTGTTTACGCTATGGTGCTCTATGCTTTGACCGCGCGAAGCTCTCTTTAGTTTTTTTAGAATCTCGTTAATGAGTATTTATAATAGTTAAATCTTAGATTAACAATACTCAAATTATATATAGAATTTCTTTACTTGCACTTTGTGAGAGTGCCTTTTTTGTGACACTCAGGCCCAAGGATCCCGGGCCAAAATGAAAAGGAGGGGATTTGGTGAACCGGGCCTTGACTCACCGCAGCTAACGAGCTGTTTAAGAATCAAGTAGGATACAGAGGATGCTCCTGACAATATAAAAAATGACAAGCAAGGATATCGAAGAGTGCCAAAGATTAACAAGGTAAATTCACAAGGAAAGAAACAGGATTAGCAAAGCGATAAAAATTAATGCTGAGGGGATCCTGGGAAATATGAAGCACATTTCATTAATACATTATCTGTTGGATTACAGAAAGCTCACTAGGACGTGATACAAGGTTCAATCAAGCTCAAAAATTACAGTCTTGAATGGCTATTTCAGCCTTCAAAACTTGCAAAGTTTGATTCTCGTTGAATCCGAGTATGTGCAATAGTGGCTTTTACAGGATACCGGGAAGCAATGTTTGTTTTTCCCTTAGTATTTTCTCTTCTCCATAGATTTTCTGATAGTTTTTCTAGAGAATTTCTTCTTTCTTGTGTTTCTCTCTTTTTTTGCTTGCCTTTTCTTCACAACCCATCCCCTCCTTTTATAATGGAGTTTTTGGTCTTCCCGGGGAACCGTTGGTTCCCCTGTTTTGCCCTTTTGCAAACAGAGCACGTCCTGTTCCCATCATCTCGGTAAGTCCTGTTTCCGTTTTTTCTCATTCTTTCCTTCTTTCGGCTCTGATTCTTTTGAAAGTTCCTGGTTGGCCATCTTCTTTGGGATGTGCTGAGGTATGCCCTTCTCGGCATCCCCATTTCTAGCGTCTTCCACTTTTCCCTTTTCTTTCCCATCTGGGCGGAATCCTGTTCTGCCATTTTTGAAAGTCGTTTGTTATCATTCTTCTTCCCTGTTCTGGTTCCCCGAGGCTTTTTTTCTGTTTGTGCCATGAGAGGTCGCTCTCGTTCTTTTTGCTTTTGTTTCTTGTTTTCTTCTTCTGTCTTTTTCTATCGAGCTGTCTTAGTCTTCCTTTGTCTTTGTGCCTGAAGGGATCTGTGCCTCTTGATGGTTCCTGAGGATCCTTGCTTCTTATCCCTTGCCGTGGTTCTTTTTTTTTTTTTTTGGATACTTCTTTGTCTGGGTTTCAGGATCCTCTGGGCCTTTCTTTTATTCCCTCATGGGTCCCCTGTATCTACTACTTTGGGCTTAGCTTGATTTTTCCTTTTGGGCTTGACTTATTCTTTTTGGGCTTATTTCACTATGATCCTTTTCAGACCTCAACATTTAGCCCCCCGAGCTCGTGGGTTGCCTGAAGCCCACACGTGAGTGATTTAGGTTTCCTAAGATTTTCATGGGATCCCCTTTTTCTCAACTTCTACTGGGTTCCCTTCCCTTTTTACTTGGGATCCCAGCCCTTTTCTGCTGCTTTTGGTCACCTCCTTTTTGCGTGTTGCGTTCTCTCATAATTATTATTTTTTACAGCTTCCTCTTTGCACGGGACGTGGCAGTTGAGTATTTGAGGTAAAACTCCTCTACCCACTTTTCTCGTTTCCCGTTACTTCTCATTAATAACCGCTGATTAATCCCTTCTTCAAATTAAATTTTTTTGCAACTGGCGCGTCTTTCCATACACTGTCTTCCCCAACTGCTATTTGCGCCTTTATTGTAGCCGTTTCATCTTATCACTTTGCCTCTCTAAGTCTTTCATTCTTTGGGTTTTTCTTTCTTTTTCTCTTCTTCTCTGTTACTCTGGTCTTTCCCCTTTTCGCACTTTCAATCTCTTCTCTTCTCATTGTACGTGTTGTTCCAATGGCTTCTTCTTCTTCCCGAAAGAGGAGAGAGCGTACCCCCAGTCCTTCTGAGGGCGAAGGTTCTTTTGGTTCTGCTCCAAGCGATTCTCGCGAGGTTACCGAACGTCCGGCCTTCCCTTTACGGGATCCTTGGTATTCTCTCAGTTCATTTTTCCCTCATGTATCTCATGGTGAGGCTCCTCCATCTCCTCATGCTTGGGTGTTTTCTGGCCAAGCGGGTTTCGCTGGTTCCGCCCAGGTTCCTGACCCTAGAGAGATTTTTTATCTTCAGATTAGACAAGGAATTCGAGAGGCGGTTCCTATCTTCTTTGATTTTGTCCCCGGAAAAATTTAGGGCTGGCCTATCTGGGTAGACAAGGAACTGTCTGATGCTGAGTTCGTGGGTCGCTTGGAGCACGCCGGTATCCTAAAGGCAGTGGCTATTTCCAGAAACCTTGAGGGCTTCAGAGACGCCAAAGGGCTCAGGCATCTGGTACGTCGTTGGTGCCCTTCCCTTCATACTTTTTTCTTTTCTGTTGGTGAATTAACAATTACCTTGGAAGATGTGGTTAATAACTTCCTCCTCCCGGTATTTGGTGACGAGAGCCCCTTTGATATTAACCTTTCTGGTGAGGATCTCGTGGTAGAAGATAAATTGTTTGGTCATTTTGGTGGTCGCGCTACCTCTTCTGGTGGTAAGCCGACAAGGATGGGGAGATGGGTGATGACCCTCTCTCGTGAGAAAGATAAAGAAGTAAGGTGGGCTGGTTTTCTGGCTTTTTGGCTTAGCAAATTCTTGTTTAGTGAGTTTCCTGGGTACGGAGTTAAGTCTTCCTTTTTTCCGTTGGCAATCAAGTTGGCTCGAGGTACCCAATATCCTTTGGCCCCTCTGTTTTTGGGTCATGTTTACTCTCAATTGGACCAGCTTCATGGAGATGAGACTGAGGGTGATTCTTGTTATGTGGTTACTTCATCTCTTCACTGTGCTATCCTTCAGATTTTCATGTGGGATCGTTCTGCAGCTACTTTGGCCATGTGCAGGAATTTGAAATTTGTGAAGGACAAATTCCAAGGATCCCCCGACATAGTGAAGGGTCTTTGTGGCAATTCTACTGATGCCTTTCCCATTATCTTTCGTTGGATTAGCTTGAAAGGTGGTGGCCTCAATCTTGTGGAATTATTTGACCAAGCAGGGAACTTACATTGGAGATCTCCTTGTGAGTTTGGCCCTGGCTTTGCGTGTGATTCTGTATTGTCTTCTTTTTTATCTTCTACAGGTAATACCTTTGACTTGCGCCGTGGTGATGAGGGTAGTCTGGCTTATCTTGCCTGCATTAGCCCCTCTTGGCTTACTGTGTCTTCTTCAAGTGGCCCAAAATATACTCATTATTCAGCACACCGGGTGCTCCGACAGTTTGGTTTTGACCAGGACATTCCTCCAGTCTTTAAGGACGTGGTGCCATCCCTTCCTTCTTTGGATCCTTTCCTGAGGCTGCAGGCCTTTTTTTATTGGTCACGGAGGAGCCCCCAATTTGCAGTCCCTAACTCCCAGAGAGGAGTCTTTGCTTCTAGTGGCTATACCAGTTATTGGAGAAGAGTACAGAAGTCTTTTGTTGACTATGTTGGCTCTGGTACAGTTCGGGAAGCCCCGAATCTTAGCATTGTTTCTGCTCCGACATCCAATAGGCGTTTATCCTTTCCTACTGCTGGGATTGTTTCTGCTGCTGCAAGCAGCAAGACTGGGTTTGCAGAGTGGCATGCCTCCAGGGGAGGTTGGGTGACTTATGGACAGGATTTTCCTGAGACTTGGCTGGGTTATAGTCTCATTATTGGCGCTTCCTCTGGAGTGCCCATCAAGAAAGGTGCAGTGGAGACGATAAGTGCTGCCACTGCTCCGAGTAAAGGTAAGGAGGTCAGGCCGAAGAAAGTGAAGGCTGTTGATGTTGATGAAAGTACAGGGGGTGTGGAGATAGGTTTTGAGACGAAAAGAAGAAAAACTGGGAAATCTCAAGCACACTTGGCATCTCAGGAAGGCAAGGATGTCAGGGAACCTTTGGCTTCAAGGACCCGGAAGAAGACCAAGGTAGAGTCTTCTTTTTCCCAGGTTCTTGTGACTGCTTCAGTCCATGGTTCTTTAGGATCCTCTGGTTTTGTATCCCAGCCTCCTTTAGGACCCTCTGGGCGTACTCGTAGTAAGCAAAAGACTTCCAGAGAATCTGTAGAGAGAGAGAGAAGGGCAAGACTTCTTTCCTTCTTCTCTCTTTCTCATTTGTTCACCTTGTTGCACTTATTTCTATTTTGCTGACGAGTGGTGGTTTCCTTTGCAGTCCAAGCGCAAGTCTGATTACAAGAAAGGCTTCTGGTGACGACGTGGTATGTGTGCCCCCCCCCTTTTTTTTTGTTCTCTCCCTTTTGTTCTGACATTGTGTTGTTAGCATTACCCCGCTGTTTTTTACTTGGCACTGCCTTTTTTTCTTCTTCTTCCTTTAGGTGGAGGTATCTCCTCCTATGACCGGCAAGGCTCTGGGAGAGGAAACTGTCACAGCTCTTTCTGTTGCTTTTCCTACTGTGGGGGAGGAGCCCCCTACTGGTGGTCTGGCTGAGGAAACCGGGCAACCGATGCAGGGTTCCCAGGACTCTCAGGATCCCAAAGCCTCTAGGATCCCTTCATCTCAAAGTCCCCATCTTGAACGCACTCCTAGTCCTATCAGGACTGTGTTTCCTCAAACCTTGTCAGATAAAGGCGCTTTGGGAGACACTCCTTTATCCAAACAAACAGGTAAGCCTTGTTTCCTTGAAATAACGTTACATCTCTATTTTCTTTTCCAGTTTTTTTTGAGTTCCTCCTTTTATTTCTCCTTTTAGGTCAAACCAGTGAGAAATTCGCTCCCAGTGTTGCCTCTTCTTTAGAATCAGAAAGCTCAGAAGGTGAGTGCGAGCTGCTCCCATTGTGTTTCCTTTTCTTTTCTTTCCTTCCCTTCGCCCTTCTCTTTTTTTATGGCGAAGCCCCCTGCATCTATTCCTTCCTTTAGCCACTTTGCCATTGGTTCTTCACCCTTTCTTCAACTTGTCTTATGTTCTTTCCCAGAATCCTCGGGGAAGTCAGGGGATCAGGAAGAAGAGGCTCTGCCCCAAGAAGCCGGTACTGGTTTGTCCTTCTTTCTCCCCTTTTTTTTTTTTTTTTAAGAATAAATCTGTTCTTCCTTTTTCTTTTTTTTTTTGAATATCGATACAGGCTTTGCAGATTCTGAGCCTGTTATCCCTGAAGGAATTGTGAGACCCGTTCAAATTGCTGACCTTCATCCAGAGCGAAAGGCTGCAAGTCCTCCTGTCTCCGCAAGTGGTGACACAGTGATGGGGGACGCCTCGAAAGTGGCTGCCTCAGATCTTGATTCAAGGCTTTCCTCCTTCCTGGCTCGCTTTGATCTCTTGGAATTTAACAGTCTTCCTGCCAGCCATTTCCATGTTTTTGGGTCTTCTTATGGCAGCTTCCTGCGCTTCTCTGTTCCTGTTGAAGGCCTGCCGCTATTAGAGAGTCTGCTCAAGAGTCACGGGGATTTCACCAGTGGCTTCAGGGGAGGCGTTTTTCTGGGCAATATTTTGATGGAGTTGCTATGTGCTGTGCTGGTTTCCCTGAGGAATTCTTCTGTAGATTCTTTGTCTGAAGAAAAGCTTCTGGAGTGGAGAGGGGTGGTCCAAGACCTTCTGGAGGCCAAGTTCAATTTGTCTTTTTTGTTGGATCACTTGCGTCTGTTGGCCCATATGCTATTTCAGAGGCAATCATCCAAGAGTATAGACATCGAGATAGCTGCTGCTGAGGAAGCTTTGGCTCATGCTCACAAGGTTTTACAAGACTTGAAGGTCAAGCAGCAGAGGATCCTTTCTACTTTGACTGTGCCTGTTATTTCTCCGGATGCCTCCCTGTTGGCTGGCCTCATTCCTTAGCTTATTTTAGATTTACATAAACAATTTAGGGTTGTATAAGTTTTTTTTTTTGAACATTGCTCTACTCTTTGTTTCTTTTTTTTTTTGTTTCAAAACTGCTTCTCATTTCTTAGTATGTGAATCTGTCTTTCTCTTTGATATATTGCCTTTTCTTTCCTATGACTTTTTTCTTTTCTTTCCTGAGTCCTGGACCATGGTTTCCACAGGCTTCACTGTAAGTTTTGGTCCAGGTACCTAGTAATCTATTATGCAAGTACTGAACTGGGTACACTGGTATCCTTTCCTATACATTTTTTTTGAGATACGGTCCCAGTTCATGAACTTTGACAGGTTCCCCTTTTGCCAAGTGCTAGGCTAGGTATCCTGGACTATCCTGTGAGGTGGATCCTGGGCCATATGTAAAAGGGTATTACATACCTTTTTTTTTTTACTCAGGTATCCTTCCTTAAATCTATCCAAACTTGGTCTTTGCAGTATTTAAAGAAAGACTTAAATGTTGAGGAAACAGGAACTTCATTAAAACATGGTCATTTTTAAGGAACAAAGAAAAATCATTTAGCGCAGTTTTGACCACAAAGTGTCAATCTATCATATGTTCCTGAACAAAATCATTTTAGACCAGAATTCATGATAAAGGCTGAAATAAAAAGATAAAAAAAAAAAAACTTAGCAGATAGTGAAGTTGGTAAAAGGACCCTGAGGTACCGGGATCCCCTCGTCCTTATGCATAGTATTGCTTCAGCCATTTCCCGTTTATGGGTTCTGTCAGGACTATCCCATCTTCTTTGGTAAGGTAATAATACCCACTCTCATGAGCTGCATTGATGATGTAGGGTCCTTCCCATTTTGGGGTGAACTTGGAAGGCCCTGGCAGGTTCCTCCTCACGTGCTCCGCCATCCTTAGTACTAATTGCCCTTCAGTGAACACTCTTGGGCATACTGCTTGTGCATATGCTCTAGTCATTCTTTGCTGGTACCTCTGGCTTCTTTTCTTGGCCAGCTCTCTTTCTTCTTCTACCCCTTCCAGATCTGCTAGCCTCCTTTCATTGTTTGTGTCCTCACTTTCCCCTTGATTTTCTTCCAGAACTACCCTTGGTGTAGGAATGACTAACTCCACAGGGCTGATGGCTTCTGTTCCATAGACCAGGGAGAATGGGGAGAATCCTGTGGCTGTCTTTACAGAGCTTCTACATGCCCAAAGTACATCTGCCAGATGGTCACTCCATTTCCCTCCATACTCATGCTTTATTTTCTTAAGGATCTTCAACATTACCCTATTAATAGCTTCAACTTGGCCGTTTCCTTGTGGGTAGTATGGGGTAGATCTTCCATGCTTGATGTGATATGCTTCAATTAATCCCTTCATATCTTTGTTTATGAATGGGGTTCCGTTGTCACTGATCAATCTTCTAGGGATCCCGAACCTTGTAATGATGTGGTTTCGAATGAAATTTGCTACAGCTGCTCCAATGGCTTTTTTCAAAGGGATGACCTCTACCCATTTTGTAAAGTACTCAGTGGCTGCCAGGATCCATATATAACCGTTGGATGGAGGGTTTATAGGCCCTATGAGATCAAGCCCCCAAGTGTGAAAAGGCCATGGTGTCGTCATATCCTGTAGGACATTTGGGTGAGTGTGAATTGCATCTCCCAGGACTTGGCAAGCATGACATGTTTTGACCAGCTCCTCAGAGTCTCTTTTCATCGTTGGCCAGTAATATCCCGACAACAGTAACTGCTTGTACAGCCTTCTCTTCCCCGGGTGACTTCCACAATCTCCAGAATGTACTTCTCTGACTACTTCTCTAGCTTCCTTTGGTCCTAGGCACCTTAGGGGATCCCCATGGTATCCCTTTTTGAATAAGATGTCGTTCTGCAGGAAATACCTACCTGCTAGCTTTTTGAGCTTGTGGGCCAGTTTCCTGTCGGTTGGCAGGATCCCCTGAGCCAGGTATCCTATGAAAGGAACCCGCCAATCTTCTGCAATAAACACCGCGTAGCTTTCTTCTTTATCAATTGCCAAACGACACTCCTGACATTTCTCCTGTATAATTGCTGCTTCCTTGTCCATATCTGGCCAGTAATACCCCATGCGTTGCATCCTTCTATATAGGCTGACCTTTTCTGCAACTCCACATGCTTGGGCGTGTAATTCTTCTAGTTTCGACCTTCCTTCCTTCTTGGTGATACATCTGGACAATATTCCTCCTGGTAGCCTTCTATACAATTCTCCTTCTATCTGAGTGTAATCCATTAGTTCTTTGATGTTCCCTCTAGGCCCTGCCTCTTTCATCTTTTCTTTGACTTCGTCCCTCCAGTCCCACTGTTTGGACTCTCCGGGGTACATCCCTTGGAGGATCCTTACAATAGAATGTTCCTGCCTTCCTATTTTTATCAGCGTATCTCTCCCATTAAATGGTATTTGGGATCCCAGGGTGGCGAGCGCATCAGCAAACCTGTTTTCACTTCTTTGAGTGTACTCTATGCTAAAGGTCTGAAATTCCATCTCCAGCCTTTGTGCCCAAGTCCTGTAGGCTGCTAAGCTTTGTTCCTATAATGCGAAGTCACCTTTCACTTGGGAGACTACAAGATTGGAATCTCCCAACACTTTCATATGTTTCACTCCTATGCTGAGTGCTATAGTCAACCCGGTTAAGTATGCCTCATATTCAGCCGCATTATTAGAGTATGAGAAACCAAGCTTGAAAGACAAGGGCATGATATCCCCATTTTCACAACTTAGTACAATTCCTACCCCATTTGAAGTTGCTGTAGCCGACCCGTCAAACCTCATGGTCCATTTCTTCCCTGGGATCTCCATCACTGCTACCTCACCAGGGATTTCTTCGCTCAGCAGGCCTTCCTCCTTTCCTGGGAATTGAGCTAGCAAATCTGCTATGGCCTGGCTCTTGACAGCCTTAGGAGTTCTTATGCCTATATCATATTGAGAGAGCAATACTAGCCATTGCGCTATTCTTCCTGTGAGAAGGGGCTGGTGCAGGAGTGCTTTTATGGGGTGGGACTTGGTTACTAAAAGGATTTGGTGAGCTGAGAAGTACCTCTTTAGCCTTTGGGACGCATAAATGATCACTAGGCAGGCTTTCTCTATTCTGGGGTACCTGGTCTCGGTATCCTTGAGTGTTCTGCTTACATAATATACAGGCTGCTCATTCCCTTGGTCGTCTTCTTGTGCCAGCAAAGCTCCTATTGCCTGGGAGTTTGATGCTAAGTATAGTAGCAGAGGTCGCCCACGTATTGGTGCCTGGAGGGTGGGCAAATGATTCATGATGCCCTGAATTCTTTGAAAAGCTTCCTGCTGCTCCGTTCCCCAGGTAAATTCATTCCCCTTTTTCAACAGTTTGGATAAACCTGCTGTAGCTGAGGCTAAACCAGGCACAAATCTCCTAATATAGGAGACCCTTCCCAGGAAGCTTTTGAGTTCCCTAATAGTAGTTGGTCTTCTCATTGTGGCGATAGCTGTGGCCTTGGTTGGATCCACACTTATGCCTTTGTGATGTACCAGGAATCCAAGGAACTTTCCAGCAGACACTCCAAAGGCACACTTCATGGGGTTCATGCGTAACTTGTACTTCCTGCATCTTTCAAAGACTTGCTCAAGTACTTGGAAATGCCCTGTTCTGGTTTTTGACTTGACCACAATATCATCTACATAACCTTCCATCTCCTCATGCATCATGTCATGGAAAATGGTTGTTATGGTCCGCTGATACGTAGCCCCCGCATTTTTGAGGCCAAAGGGCATTACAGTGTAGTAAAAGTTCCCAATCGAAGTTCTGAATGTCGTCTTCTCTGCATCTTTGGCAGCCATGCGGATTTGGTTGTACCCACTATACCCGTCCATAAATGAGAACATTGAGCTTTTTGCAGCTGAATCTACAAGGAGGTCGATATTGGGCAAGGGGAATTCATCTTTAGGACATGCCTTATTCAAGTTGCGAAAGTCTACACAGCAACGGATTTGACCGTTTTTCTTCTTCAAAGGTATAATGTTGGAAAGCCATTTTGGGTGTTGGATGGGTTTGATAAAACCAGCTGTTAGCAATTTTTTGACCTTTTGAACTATTTGAGCTTCTACCTCAGTGTGGAAGACCCTAGCCGGTTGAACTACTGGCCTCATCCCTGGGTCCACATTAAGAGAATGGACTACCAATCCTGGGTCTAAACCAGGCATCTCATCATAGGTCCATACGAACACATCTCTGTATTTTTGAAGCAAGGTTACCAGTTGTTCTCTTTCTTGTGCCACCAATTGACTGCTGATGAAGACAGGCTTTCGGGATCCCGGTTCTGTCCCAAAATCTATTTCCTTTAATTCTTCCTCAGGCTGAATCTGGGCCTCCTTAACTGGTTCCTCTGGAATTTCTTCTTGGGCCATCATGCAGCTTGGTGGTCCGGGACCTTCCTGCACAATGCATTCGGGTCTCGCGCACCTTCACAAACGATAGATTAGCCTCCCCCCAGGTTCCCGCACCACCACACATTCTCGGGATCCTGAAGAGTTGGGCTCCCTTTTTTGTCTTTTTCTTTCCAGAAGGTTCCTCAGGTCACGGGTGCTCCTCCCTCCTTCTTCTTCTTCTAGGATAGGTGTCCCTGGGGTCCCCGGGGTGGGGTTCTCAACATCTGGCTCCAATTCATCATAAAACATCATTTCTGCAAAGTTCACTTCTCCCTGGCTGAAAGGATTATGGTTGGCAGGGATCCTTATGGGCCTCCCATTCAGTCTCCCTTTAATGCATTGATGGAACGTGGATGGAATAAAGCGATAGTTATGAAGCCACGGGCGTCCCAGCAACACATGATAAGAAACTTCTGCATTAATCACGTGAAACCTTGTCAGGGCTACTATTGGCCCTACCCTTAAGGCTAGCTGCACGTATCCTTCGGTTGATTCCACCGATCCTCCAAATCCTGTAATTTCCATGGGAGCCCCCAGGATCCTTCTGTGAACTAGGCCCACAGCTTTCAGGGTACTCAAGGCTATGAGATTGAGTGATGCCCCCGTATCCACCAGTGCTCTTTTGACTTGAACGCCGTTTATGGTGGCCATTAGATAAAGGGATCTACGGTGGTCTGGGTGCTCAATCTCCATGTCTTCATCAGTGAAGGTTATTGCATTGGTTGTCTCCAGGAAAGCTCGACTAGCATGTGACTCTGCTGTAAAGCATTCCATCCCTGAATCTGCTGCTATGCTCATGAGAGACTCTGTGGCCACTCTTCTTGCTTCTGGTCCGAATCCTAATTGATTGAATAGTGACCTGAACTTAGGATTCTTCTGGAGGGTCCTGACTGTGCTCGGGTGGAAGGATCCTTCAGATTCTCCTGCTTCTGCCAGGTTCCCATGTATTACTACTACTACCACCCCTTTTCCTTTGTGGTTAGGCAAGGGGTTCCTCTGCACTTCTGGCTCCTTCTGAGTGAGCTCCAGGGTTCCTTCTCTCAACTTTTTGTGGAAGAGTCTGCGAAGGGTCTAGCAATCCTTGGTGGAGTGCTTGACATAATTATGGATTCTGCAAAATAAAGGATTCTTCCTTTCTTCTTCAATTGGTGGCCTGGACACAGTGAATGGCCTAACAACCCCATCTCCGATCCATTTGTCTAGGACATGGCTTAACTCCTCATCTGTACATGGGATTACTGGTGGTTCCTCGAACACCTTCCCATCTGATCTCTTCCTTTTCTCTCCTACTGATGCTGTCATAGCTTGGGACGCGGGCAGCCTTTTTGTCCTCATGGTTTGCACCGTCCTTCTGGTTCTCTGTAGCAGGTCAGCAAACTGTGTGATACATAGATTTTCAAGGTTGAGCCTGTAATAAAAAAGCATGTTGGCTACACAGGTTTCCACGAGCTCCTTTTCTTCATGGTCTCCATAGCAGTCTAGGGACACATCTTCAAATCTTTTAATGAATTGGACGGGATCCTCTCCAAGTCTCTGCCTCACCATTTGCAGATTCTGGAAAGTGATCTTGTCTTCACCAGGGTAATATTTGGCGCAGAATTTCTCCATCATCTCATCCCAGGTTTTGATGGACCCGAGTCTTAGCGTGGTGTACCAAGTGTATGCCCTATCCACTAAGGACTTGGCGAACTCCCTTAGACATAATTCTCTGTCTCCTGCATAGGGGCCTATAGTGTGGACGAACCTACTCACATGTTCCACGGCACTTCCATTTCTTCCATCGAAAGGATGGAACTTTGGGGGTTCGTACCCCTTAAGGTATGGTTTGCCAAGAAGTTCTGGAGGGAACGGAGGATCCCGAGAGAATTGCTTGGGGATCCCTGAGAGTTTTTCCTTTTCTTGCTCCAGGAGGGCATTGACATCTGCCAGTGTCAAGTACTGAGGGTTGGCTCTTCCTCCCACTGCTGACCCTCCTTCTGGCTACGTCCCATCTTGGTGGCCAGTAGGGGGAACATTGTCTCTGATTTCCTGTGTCCTGCCCTCTTTGAGAAGACGAACTTCTTGCTCCAGATCCTTCAACATTGCTGTCATCCTGGCCATGAGGTCTGGTTCCTGCCTTGCGTGTCTTTGTTCTGACAGAACCTCCTGTTCTACCAAGGGTATCCCGCCTCCTTGCCTGGAAGCTACCTCGTTTTCTCCTACGGGCTCAGAGGCCGTAGGTGGCACATTAGTTCCTTTGCTGTTTCTTTGTCTTGGAGGCATTCTCTGTGAAGGGATTGCTTCTTCCTTCTTCTTTGCCCAGTCCCCAGCGGAGTCGCCAAAATGTGAGAGTGCCTTTTTTGTGACACTCAGGCCCAAGGATCCCGGGCCCAAATGAAAAGGAGGGGATTTGGTGAACCGGGCCTTGACTCACCGCAACTAACGAGCTGTTTAAGAATCAAGTAGGATGCAGAGGATGCTCCTGACAATATAAAAAATGACAAGCAAGGATATCGAAGAGTGCCAAAGATTAACAAGGTAAATTTACAAGGAAAGAAACAGGATTAGCAAAGCGATAAAAATTAATGCTAAGGGGATCCTAGGAAATATGAAGCACGTTTCATTAATACATTATCTGTTGGATTACAGAAAACTCACTAGGACGTGATACAAGGTTCAATCAAGCTCAAAAATTACAGTCTTGAATGGCTATTTTAGCCTTCAAAACTTGCAAAGTTTGATTCTCGTTGAATCCGAGTATGTGCAATAGTGGCTTTTACAGGATACCGGGAAGCAATGTTTGTTTTTCCCTTAGTATTTTCTCTTCTCCACAGATTTTCTGATATTTTTTCTAGAGAATTTCTTCTTTCTTGTGTTTCTCTCTTTTTTCGCTTGCCTTTTCTTCACAACCCATCCCCTCCTTTTATAATGGAGTTTTTGGTCTTCCCGGGGAACCGTTGGTTCCCCTGTTTTGCCCTTTTGCAAACAGAGCACGTCCTGTTCCCATCATCTCGGTAAGTCCCGTTTCCGTTTTTTCTCATTCTTTCCTTCTTTCGGCTCTGATTCTTTTGAAAGTTCCTAGTTGGCCATCTTCTTTGGGATGTGCTGAGGTATGCCCTTCTCGGCATCCCCATTTCTGGCGTCTTCCACTTTTCCCTTTTCTTTCCCATCTGGGCGGAATCCTGTTCTGCCATTTTTGAAAGTCGTTTGTTATCATTCTTCTTCCCTGTTCTGGTTCCCCGAGGCTTTTTTTCTGTCTGTGCCATGAGAGGTCGCTCTTGTTCTTTTTGCTTTTGTTTCTTATTTTCTTCTTCTGTCTTTTTCTATCGAGCTGTCTTAGTCTTCCTTTGTCTTTGTGCCTGAAGGGATCTGCGCCTCTTGATGGTTCCTGAGGATCCTTGCTTCTTATCCCTTGTCGTGGTTCTTTTTTTTTTTTTGGATACTTCTTTGTCTGGGTTTCAAGATCCTCTGGGCCTTTCTTTTATTCCCTCATGGGTCCCCTGTATCTACTACTTTGGGCTTAGCTTGATTTTTCCTTTTGGGCTTGACTTATTCTTTTTGGGCTTATTTCACTATGATCCTTTTCAAACCTCAACACACTTCAAGTGAGATTAAGAAATTACTTGTAATTCAAATATGATTAGATACTCCCATAAAAAAAATTGATTATATATATATGTGGGAGGGAAGGATCCGAACACAATCTAGAACCCGTAGGCCTAGTTCGAGGATGGGCAAAGGCCCATTCATGCACCAATCTGTACCCAACATGTGGACTAAAGTTCGAGGAGGGAAGAGAAAGAGGCCACACTAATCCAAACCTGACATGTGGGCAAAGGTCTGAGGATGGAAAACGAATAGACCCATCGTCTGAAGAGCCCGAGGAACGAATGCACCTTGGGATTGCCTCATTTGACCACTTGCACCAAAAGACAGAGCACCATGAAAGACATCAGAGACGTGCAGGTAAAGAAGAGAGGAAATATCTGGGGAAGGTAACCATCACCTCCACATTTAATACACTGCACCAATTTAGCTGGCCACATTAATGAGGAAAAGACACCTGAATAGTAGTTCCACAGCTCACAACACTCTCTACCACCACCAGCAAGTTCCTGATGGGACAAGCATCCTAATAACTACCCACAGACGTACAGGTGGAGGGCTCAAATGCATTAGGAAGGAGCTCCCTCTAGAAAGGGGGTTGGAACAATAGAACTTGAACGAGAGGGAAGAGAGTATCAACTTGTATCAAGATTTGAGCATATAATATATAAACATTGCATCCTCGGACAAGCCCGAGGAAGAGTTTATACTTGTTTTGTGTTTCTTTTCATCATATTAAGAGTCTTAACTTCATTGATTTCATACTTGGATCATATAGAGCATTATAGTTGACTTAGCAAGCTCACTCTCTTATAAATTAATTGTGTTGGGTCAAAAGTACCTAGTACCACTATTTTAAGTTGGCCTGGGGACCATTTTTGAGCTCTAACAATATATAAAATATATATATATATATATATATATCGTTTTCTGTTGAGGTTTATTGTACAAACAAATGATATATTAATTTTTAACACGATTATTTGACGTGCAATACCAGACAGGTGACCAAGTAAAAGAGTTTCACTTAAAGACTAAAGTATGATGATAGTATTTTATGGGCACTATTGTCGATGTCTTGTGGGCACGGTTTTTAATTGGTCCACTGAGATTGGATTAATGGGTACAAATGCAATCCCACATGTATACATGAATTAATATACGCCATTGCGGGGATTTAGTAAGCTTCTTTTTTCTCTCTCTCTAGGGTTCTCTACATTAGTAATTCAAAAAATAATAATAATAAAAAAAAGGAACAACATGTGTTCAATAGTACTAAAATAATATGACTTCAACAGTAGAAGTGGAGATTTCTAATTAGATGAGAGAAACTACGAGGGTGAGAAGTGAAAGTATAATCAATGGTATATTATCTTATGCAATAGTTTTGGATGGTTGAGATGAAAAGTTGAAAAATATAATTTTTAATCTCAACCATTAAATAAAAAATGTTAAAAAGTTAAAGTTAAAAAATAAGAATAGTAAAAATTTTGTGTGAGAGGAATAAAAGTATTTGCACTCGATGCAATACCTAAAATATTGCACTGGATCCAAATCCTATGAGAGCATACCAATGTGAATGTGATGTGGTTGTAATACAGTATCACTTAGACAATTAATGTAGCCCCAAAAAAAAAAAAAAAACACTTGACAAATAGGATTTGCTCGTCTTTAGCTTTCGATCATTCTCACAGTTTTGAAGTCATCTGAAAGGAGGTAGTGTGGTGTAGTAGGACAATAGGTTGTAGGTAAGGAGAGTTGAGCTCTCTTTTTTTACTTCTTTGTTCTTTATTGATTATTATATTTTTTACTTGTTTTATAAAAAGGTGAAGAACACCTTTAAAAAAGAGGAAGAAACAGGAGGAAAGGAAGTATACCATGTTACGGGTGTACGCTTCCTCCCTTTTACAAGCTGGTGGGACCCACAGTTGGTGGGTCCCATCAGATGTGAGCGGAGAGAAACATACACCCGCAATAGGGTGTATTTTCTCAAGAAAGAGATGGAAAATTTGGATTGAATTCTAAACAAAGAAGAGTTTACTCTTTTAGTAATGGTCCCAAAAAGAAAGCAAACAAACTATCCTTCCACTAAATTGAGGGTTTGAGATTTTAAAGTGACATTTTAATTCAATTATATAAGATGAAATAGTGCGATTCAACTTCAATGAGATCATCTCATAATTGAAAGTGTTAACTCAATGAGAATCTTTATTTTTCACTTACCCTGTTAGGAGCTCATATAATCAACAATGGTATGTCAAGCTCATACATGTGAGTTGTGACACTTTAATAAGCTCACTGATGAGCTGCTGAATCATGCTTTGTCCCATCTTAATTTATAAAAATTCATGATCTTATTTATTACTTTTAGTTTGAAGAAAGAAATTAATCATGTCTCTTTGCCTTGGGTGATAAGTTTTCTTGAGGAATCAACTTCAATTATGTGTTTACACTATGGTGTTCAATGCTTTGACCGCAAGAAGCTCTCTTTAGTTTTGTTTGATTCCTCGACCAAGAAGATGATGAGTTGGCTGTAGACAAAAAAATGAAGATGGGTTGAGCTTTGAAGCTCTTATCTACCCATTAGCTTGTTTGTAAATGCAATGGACTTTGAACGTTTACTTAACCCAATATTGGATCTATTTAACTTGCACAAGATATGTGGCTTTTAAATATTCAATAAACCTCTATCATTTTCGGTCCCAAAAAAAAAAAAAAAATTCAATAACCCATTAGCACGCCAAGAATGGAAAGAGAAGACACTCAATTTTGCTTAGTGACTTTTTATTTTATTATTATTTCAATAGATAGATAGTTTGGGGAGAGATTTGAACCCTCAACATCTTGTTGAAAACACTAAGAAACACCAAATAACAAAATAATTGTAAGTTTCAGTTAACTTAAATAGTAAAGTTTTTTGTCATCGAATAAGAGATTTGAGATTTATTCCCTACATACATAAAAAATTAATCGATATCTTAACCTAATGATAAAAGAGTCATTATTATAGAACAGACTTTATAGGTTTAAAATAGCACTGTATCTATATTAGTAGGATCTTCCGCTTTATGTTTTTAAGTTGAGAGCACAGTTTCTTAAGTTTGGTTACCGAATTTTGCTCTAGTCTCCATTGATTGGTTTTTCTCTAGGAAAATGACATGAGATATATCTCCTTGATCCATTACCTCGCTCCCATACAATGCACCAAAATTTGATGTGGTTTTGTATCGTAAATTACACTGTTTCGAGGAAACACTCCCAAATCAAATGTACCTTGCAACACTACATTCCCAGTTTCCCACACCGCGTGAGTGGTAGTTTCAACCCTGTCCCTTGCTGGGAAAGTTTAACTGATTAGTATTTTTTTAAGGTAATAATTAACTGATTATTGTTACTTATGTTATCGGGATATTAAATTTGAATATCATTTAACAAAGATCGAGACGCATGCATTATTCGTACTCTTTTTTCCTTTTCTTTTTCATTTAACTGATTTTTTTAGGTAATAATAAACTTATTATTATTTTTTATGATTAATTAATAATTAACTTAGGAAAATGCTAACGAGTGTCCTTAGGACACTAGTTAAGAATTCAGTTAAATAAAGTTTTGACATCACTTTTATGGGAAATGAAAAAAACTATCAAAACATTAATTGCTTTATTTTATTTTCCTATAAAAACTTTCTTTAACTGGATTCTTAACCAGTACCCTAAGGGCACTCGTTAGCATGACCCATTAACTTATTATTGTTACTTATGTTATTGGGATATTAAATTTGAATATCATTTAACAAAGATAAGGACACATGCATTATTGGTACTGTTTTTCCCCTTCCTAAGGCATTGTCCTTGCTACTTTATTATTATATTAGTTGAAATTTCATACGTGGCATAGTTTTAGAAATAAGGGAAATGCTAACGAGTGCTCTTAGAGCACTGGTTAAGAATCCAATTAAAGAAAGTTTTCATGGGAAAAGAAAAAAAAAAACAATTAATGTTTTGATAGCTTTTTTCATTTCCCATAAAAATGATGTCAAAACTTTCTTTAACTGGATTCTTAACCAGTGCCCTAAGAGCACTCGTTAGCATGGAGTCCAAATCTTCTGTCCCACACTTCCTGCTCCACTATATACTCCACAAATAAAAACATGCCACATGTCCATCTAATTTATTAAATGCTAAATTTATGCCTTCTATTATTTCAATTATCTAAATATGATGGGTTATTTATTTATCTATTTTAGGAAATTGAAATAGTAAAAGGCATAAATTTAGCATTTAATAAATTAGAAGGACATGTGGCATGTTTTTATTTGTGGAGTATATAGTGGAGGAAGAAGAGTGGGATAGAAGATTTGAACTCGTTAGCATGACCCTTAAAATAAAATATATGGATTATTTTATTAAAGAAAAGATGAATAATATATTAAAGTTCAAACCTATCGTGTATGTCTCACAACTAAAGTTTATTTTTTTATTTTTATTTTTAATTTTCTTTGCTCTCACAGGCATTAACTGTACTCACTGCCGTTTCTTCTTCTTCTTTTTCTTTTAGGGCCCATTTCATGCGACTCTCCTTGGATGCATTTTCTCTTCTTCTTTCTTCACTTTTCAAGATCAAACAAAGTTTCACAAATTCTCATTCACACACACACACGTGTGTGTTTTCAAATTTTCTTATATAACATCTGTATTGTGAAATCTAATTTGTGAGATCCATCTGATTTGAAATATAATTAATTAGTAGCGTAAGTGAAGTACAGTTTTTTGACAATAATATTAATGAAAGAATGTGTTCAAAGTAGTATTTATTAATTATGTGTATATAAATAAAAATATTTTATTAATACTCTTGATATTATATTAGTAGTTAGCAAATTACTTTGAAAATTTTAGTAGAGTTTAAACTTTAAACCTTTACTGCCAATTAAACCCAACATTTTTACCACCGCGCACCCTTGGTGCAGTGGTCACTCCATAAGTATAAATGTTTGTGGGGTGTGGAGGCAAGGGTTGGGGTTCAAGTCTCCATGAAGGAGTTTTATACATATATACACTTAGATTAGGTTAGAGTAGAAATTCTATCTTGTATAAAAAAATTAAAAAAAAAAAAAAAGATGAACCTACACTTTTAGAGGATACGAATATTTGAATTATATACATTAAATTAGTTATAATTTAGTCTTGTAAGTCTAAAAAATTTTGGTGCATAAAAGCTTGCAAGCCTCAAAATTTTTTTTGTTAATTTAAATTAGGCCCACCTTTTTAGTAATTTTTTTGGACATGTTCATAAAATAGTGCATTTAATTATTAGGCATGTTTATAGGCTGATTGTCAACAATGATATAGGCTCTCTTGAGCAAATAGCAAAAATATATAAGCCGATTTTTTGAGAATTTAAATAAAGTATAAAAGAATGTGAAAAAAAGAAATAAAAATGTTTATTTATAATCTAAACATGAAAAACACTTATTTCATTTAAATCTTTTATATGGTCTCAAAGAGCAACATCAATTTTCAATCTAACATAATTAATTTCATTTAATTTGACAAATAAAATATTTTTACCATTCTTACCTCTTCTTCTGTAGTAGAGAGTTGTGCATCAGGTACTTGATTTGACTTATTCGCTTTTTTGACAAACACTACACAATTTGCAATTTTTATTGCCTCACCAGCTTGCATTTCAAGCTTGTATTTGAAATATTATTAATTCCACTTACATCAATTAGTATTTTTTTATTAATATTTTAAACTTGATAAATATTAAATAAATAGAGATATTTACTTAGTTAAATCATTATATATAATGAGATATATAATTAAATTCATATTTTAAGATCACTATCACATTTATATTTTCAAAGAAAATGGTAATGATTAATACCTTGATGTTACCATTTAGAGCCTCATCTCTCTCAATTGAGATTGAGCAATGCGCCCGAAAGCCCTTGAAATACTCACTATGGAGAACCCATTGAAACCCTTAAAAATATAAAGGATAATAATTATATACTATACTATATAATAAAAATTTAGCTTAAAAGTCGTGATTGAGCCAAGTGACTTCACAAATTGTAGAAATTTTTTCTAAGCTATGGTTGCACCAAGTAGCTTCCCAAATTACATCAATATTTTGAATAAAAAATTTTTTTTAGATAGAGACAACAACTTATTTGTTCTTATCAATTTCTTTAGATAAAATAACAACTTATTTACTCTTATAAATTTCTTTAGATAAAGTAAAAGGGCCTCAAAAAAAAAAAAAAAGGTAAAAGGGCCTATACCAAAAACCGATTAGTATTTTGATCTGATTATAAAGAGTTATCATCATGAGCGGATGTTATAAGTTGAAACTTTCTCCAAAAAAAAAAAGAAAAAGAAAAAAAGGATAAAGTAAAAGAGAAATGTTAATGAATGCCTTAGGGGCATTGGTTTAGAAACTACTTTTAAAAATTTTTTTATGGGAAAATGATAAAGCAATTAATGTTGCTAACAACTTTTTATATTTCCCATAAAAATTGTGTTAAAACTTTCCTAATATGGTTTATTGACAATTGACCTAAAGACATCCGTTAACATGACCCAAAGTAAAAAATAAGTGTTTTAACAAAACATGCAACATACATTTTAAATAAAATAATAATAAATATTTTTATGATAAAATTTGAGCTTAGAAGCTGTGGTTGCATCAAGGCTTTACTAAATTACAGCAATGCTTTACTAAATTGCAGCAATTTTTTATAAGCTATGGTTACACCAAATGGTTTCACCAAATTACAACAATATTTTGGATAAAAACAATTTATATCTTTTTATCAATTTCTTTAGATAAAATAACAAGAAGTGTTTTAACAAAACATGCATCTATGTTTCAGTTGATAGAGACAACAACTTATTTGTTCTTATTAATTTCTTTAGATAAAGTAACAATAAGCGTTTTAACAAAACATGCAACATGCATTTTAGAAAAATAACAATAAGCGTTTTAACAAAACATACAACATGCATTTTAGATAAAATAACAACAAGTGTTTTAACAAAGTATGCAATATGCATTTAAGTTTTAATTGATAGAGACAACAACTTATTTGTTCTTGTCAATTTCTTTAGATAAAGTAATAATAAGTGTTTTAACAAAACATAAAACATGCATCTAAGTTTCAATTGATAGAGATAACAACTTATTTGTTCTTATCAATTTCTTTAAATAAAGTAACAATAAGTGTTTTAACAAAACATGCAACATACATATAACGCTCCATTTGTTTTGAAGTAATACATTTTCAAGTGTTTGGTATGACAAGTAAATTTTTTCAAGCAAACCACCAAAACCTATGGCTCAACACCAAAGCTGGTGGTGCTGGAGGTCCAGTGACCGGACTGCTGGAACTTGTAGTAAGAGAGGTTGCTCCAGCGACCGGACTACCGACACCGATTGTCGATGCAACTCCTCTAGCCATTGAACCATTGGCATCGATCTTTAGTGCGTAGTCACCATACATCGAATTGCCGGCACTGGTCGTAGAGCAAAGTAACCAGACCAATGACATCAACCACCGAAGCAGAGTTACTGGCCATCAAAACGGTAACCTAGTGACCAAACGGGGGAGGGGAAGCTATTGTATATGTGAGGACTAAAATTGGATTGGACCCAATATGGAGTTAGGTTTTGGCCCAAAAAGCCCAAATAATAAATTTATAGAGCGTGGATGAAAGAACTAGATCTACTCCAAAAGAAAGACGATAAAATTTGTTAATTTAAGACTAATAAACACAGTTAAGATGACAAAATCCTTCCTCGGAATGGCTAGAGGAGATTATCTTATACTATCTTCCTTTACCACCAAAATTACAAGAGTTCATAGTCTACTCCTAAGAATTGCCCGATCCCACTTTTTTGGCGCATGATCTCCCCATATTATATACTACAGTTTTGGTATCATCCCTACCACACACGTGTAGATTAGATTCGGGGTCTTCCCTCTTGTCCCATCTAGCACCTCCCAGAACTATCAACTAATAGCTGTAAGACTGTTTGATCACTGTTCAAGCATCACTTCCACATTAATGCGGTCAGGGAGTTGGTTGAGAGCCATTTAATGCGGAGGTAGCATCTTTTTAAGGATATTCGTTGCCCTTCTTCTTTCTTATCCCTTGCCCAATATCCAACTCTTAGCGTTCATGTGGCTTTGAAGAGAGTCCATGATGATATGGCAGTCTTACTGACCTCGGCCACTTGTTTCCTAGATAAATTTTATCCACGGACATTTGTTGGATTTATCTCATATTATCTCTACCCTTTTCTTTACTCCATTCTCCTTATAATCTTATCTGGTTCTCCTCGGATGGTCTAATGTCCTCGAATTGGGCTTTAGGCCCAGCTGGCATGGCCTTAATAGTACCTCCTGATTAATTGGCCTCCACAGTATATTTTTGGAAATTGTTTTACCAATTTTTCAAATGTAAAACATTTTATAATTTTTTATAAAATATTTTACAGTCAACGGAAAATATTTTACAAATATGACTATATTTTACCTACAAATAAACACTTGAAAATTGGAAAACCTTTTTGAAAAATATTTTTCTTTAAAAAAAATGAAATTTAAGTTTAAAAAATTTAAATCCTACTCAAAATAAAAATATATTATCAAAATTTCAAAATGCAGATATATGCACCTATGGTTTTCCCGTAGAATCCCTCATACCCCATGTTTTTTTTTTTTTTTTTTTCAAGTTGTAACTTATGCATATGTATTTGTATTGGAAGGATATACATGTTGTATAGATTCATAGGAATTGATAAATTTATATGATACTCTCTCTCTCTCTCTGTGGAACAATTTTTTCCCTAACAAACAACTACTCTCATTAATTATTAAATTAATTTTTTATTAATTTTTAGAATATATTTCCTTAAATTAAGGGATAAAATTAACAATAGTTTAATTTACGTAAAACTTTATCATTTTTTTCCTCAAAAAAAACCTTTATCATTTAAATTTTAACAAATTTTAATTCTATTCAAACTAAAAGTCTATTATAATTTTTTTTTTTTTTAACTTCCTTTCCTAGATACTAATAAAAATAAATAAATTCTAAACTAAAATTCGGAACCTCACACAACCCCCCATGCTTTTCTTCCCCTCAAGTTGCACCTTACGTTTATTAATTATTTTAAAATTTTATTTTATTAATTCTTAGAATATATTTCCTTGAATCGAGGGATAGGATTTAATTATAATTTAATTTAGCTAAAAATTTATCATCTAAGTTTTAGAAATTTATATCCTACTCCAAACTAGAAATCTATTATCAAAATTTCAAAACTTATATATATTTACCAATGGTTTTTCCATAGAATCCCTCTTGCATGCACCTCACGTTTTTTATTTTTAGCTGCAACTTATGCATATGTATTTGTATATAATAGTTTTGATTAAATATATTTATCTTATTTATTGTTATTTGTTTCTAAATTTGCATGTATGGATATCAATATCATATGTATATCAAATACATATGCATATATGATCAGTTTACTACTTGAGTGTATATTACACAAAAGTGTAGGTACGGTAGGTAAAATTTGTACATTTGGCAATTCTCTTAGGTAAGTTTTTTATCATTTTTAAACTCTCAACTTTTGAAGTATTTTGTGTGTTTTAGGTTTTGGTTATTCTATGTATTTAGTTTGTAAGTGTTTTGATTTTTTCAATTAACTATCACCACGAAAAGTATGGTTCAAAGCATGTCTTTCATGTGTTGCACTGCAATATGATTCTAAGTTACTTTTACTTATTGATTGTTAAGACTTTATCAATATTTATCTATTTTTTATATTTTAAAATTCTATTTGTGCTTTGTGTTAATTTCTTAGTATGCGGAATGCCTCCGATATCCTTTTAGATCATATATTTAAGGTTCCTGTGAACTTTTTCATGATTGTATTTCTTCAAAAGTCTAACTAAATTCAATTTAGAATTCCTCCTGTATCCTTTTAGATCATAGATAATATAGCGAAATTAGATCTATCGGTCCAAATTCCTATGTAAGTCTATCTTTACTTAACTTCTTTTTCATTTTTTTTTTATAAAAAGTTTGGAAATTTGGATTGTTTTTCATTAATGAATTGGTATCTTGGCTTAATTTTGTTTTCAAGTGTTTTAATTATTAAATTTATTATTTTTTCATGTGTAATATTAATATGTGTTCTTAAAGGCTAAAGCACAATATAATTAGAGGCATTACTCATGTTGTATAAGTTACAGTGTTAACCATTTGAATAAAATCAACGCTTTTTTAGGTGTACAAATACAATTGATTTTTTAATCTTAAATTTGGAATTAATTATTTTAGGATAACTTTATATATGCAAGTATTAGAAAAGATTTAATTGCTTGAGTTCAAATCACCCTCCTTATTAATAAATAAGGAACTATTAAAAACAAAAAAACAATCAGAAAAGTTTTTATTGATCATTTTTATTAGAGATATTATATATAAGGACAAATATACAAAATTATGCATTTTATATAATAATAATCATTCATTTAGTTAGAAAGGAGTTCTAAAATTATATAATTATAACTTATTTAATTATTATTTCTCAAAAAAAAAAAAAAATCATGACTAAAGTCATGCAACTCACGAGACTTTCACTAGTTAGAAAGAAGATAAATGGAAAATTGAAGTGTACTAATAGCAAGAAGATACCAAAAAGTATTGAATACAGTCAATTCAAATAAGAACTATTCGTATGCAACTGAAACTACCATCTATGCTAATTAGGAAATGCTATTACAGTTAACTCATTCACAATGAAGATTGGTTTTATCTCAATAATAATATAAAAGAGGATTATACATAAATATAACTCTCCAATTCAATGTGTCTAACTCTTCCTAGTTCTAAGCCCAATTTTTATTTTATTAATTTATATTTATTTATGGACGGTTTTTTTTTTTTCTTAACTTTGGAGAGGTAGGATTGGTTGGCCTTGCAATTACACATTGTCAATGAAAAAAAAACGATATAGTAGTAGTTGATAAGAACAAATAAGTTGTTTTTATCTAAAAAGTGGTTGTTTTTATCTAAAAATCTATTGTTTTTATCTAAATTTTTTTTGCAATTTGGTATAATCACTTGGCGTAACCACAACTTTTAAGCCAAACTTTTAATCTAATTTTTTTATAGTCAGTTTCTTTTCTTAACTTATAGACGGTTTATTTTCTTCACTTTGGAGAGGTAGTATTGGTTGGCCTTGCAATAACATGTCATCAATAGAAAAATGATAAAATAGTAGTTGCTAAGGACAAATAAGTTGTTTTTATCTAAAAAATTGTTGTTTTTATCTAACACTTTGTTGAAATTTTGTGCCACCATTTGATGCAACCACAACTTCTAAACCCTAACTTAGTCATTTGGTGCAACCACTTTGTGCAACCACAATTTTTAAGCTCAATTTTTATTATATAGTATATGATATGGTTTTAAGAGAAAAAATAGTATTAATATTAAGTACTAACTCAGAATAAAATATTCTAACACCCAACCCAAAAGAAGTGTCCTTATCAATTTTATTTTCGATGAATTAAGATTTTATTTTATTTTATTTTTTTAAAGAATCGATGACTTAAGATATTATTTCTTGATTTATGTGTGTCATCCTTGTACAGGGCCATGCTAATCTTTTTTGTATCATTCCAATTTTATCAGATGTCCCTGAAGGGACGACTTAAGATATTATTAAACCAACGAAAATGACAACTGTGTAATAGCAGGTCCAGTTACAAGTTTTCTTTATATCAACCATGTCCATTTGAAGGGTTTTTCTCTAGAAGCGATTTATTGTGTATTAAATTTAAGAAAAAAAAAATTGTCTTGTTGTGGATTGGTAAGAGAATTTCAGAGACAATTCCATGCGAATCTCATTAGGATCAGCCTGAATAAAATTCCAAATATAGATTGAATTAATGAGATAAGTAAATAAATAAATCATGCTTAAAAAATAAAAAACTAAAAGCTTTTAAGCTCTTTTTCTCAGTCATTACTTAATTTAGTTTTTGGATCCTTTGATTTAGGGGATTGCCCTGATGATTTTGTTAATATAATTATGGAGGAGGTTGGCCATTTTGTGTAAGGCTGTGCCTTTGTTGTTGTTTTTTTTATTTTTTGGAGAGTGTGCCTTTGTTGTCTCGAAGTATATAGTAAAGTAGTGTACTTCCTCTCACATTTACGGAGAATCTTACCATTACATTATAAATGAAGTAAAAACATCATTTACCGCACTCCAAACGAACCTAAAAATTACTCAGTTTTTGTCTTTCTAGCTTCAATGAAGTTTTGTATTCATCAAAAAATAAAAGCTTTTAAGCTCATAAAAGACGTACAGGTGAGACGTGAGAGAAACGTAACAACTGTCGCAACGCAGGTCAATGTTTTCCAATACAAAAGGAAGACTTGTACAAACTACAAAGAACAGGTTCTCAAAAGAGAAAAAGACAAACGTCAAAAACCTACAAAGCACAAGTTCCAGTTCCAGTTCCAGTTTCAACAGGCAATTAGCAATGACCAAACCAGATATGGATCCTGAAATATGGAGCCGAATGCCTGAAGAACTTCTCGAGAAAATCCTATCTCTTCTTCCTCTGAAGGCCTTCTTGAATCTGAGGTCAACCTGTAAGAATTTCAAGTCCCTTATATTCTCTCCATCTTTTATATCTAGACACTCTTCTGGTTCTTCTTTGCCTTTTTCTTCGTTTCTTTTGCTGTCTCATCCTCAGTGTTACAATCAATTCCCTTTGTATGACTCTGGCCTTGGAGCCTGGCGCAGCGTAGCTCTTTCCCACTCTGATTTGCTACCAGCAGCATCTACAGCACCTTCTTTCTCTCTTCTCTCAACCTCCAATGGACTATTTTGTTTCTCTCTTCCCAGCTCGTCTTCTTTTCTTGTGTGCAATCTTTTGGCTAGGACCTCAAGAATCATCAAGTTCCCAGCTTTCCCTTTTGCTTTTGAGCTTCTCACTTTGGTTTCCACGCCTGTTGGGTGCAAATTATTCATGCTCTCAACAGGGTCCTCTTCGAATTTTTCTGCTTTTGTTTATGACTCAAATGATCCGTCTTGGAGAAAATTCGATGGCTTTGATCCGATTCTGAGTGATAATTATCACCAGGAGGGTGTTTTCTTTAATGGGTGTTTGTACTTTTCGACCCGAGAGCCATTTTCAGTGGTGAGTTTTGATTTGGAGAGTGGGAAGTGGGAGACGCTTAATAGTGAATTGCCTGGGGATCTCACTTTTGTGAGGTTGGTTTGTGGTGAAGGGAAATTGTATTTGATTGGTGGAGTTGGGAGCAATGGGATCTCGAGGGCTATCAAGATGTGGGAATTGGACCAAGCAAGGAATTGGGAGGAGGTGGAGAATTTGCCAGAGATGATCTGTAGGAAATTCTTGTCTGTTTGTTACCATAATTATGAGCATGTTTATTGCTTTTGGCATCAGGGGATGATCTGTGTTTGTTGCAATACATGGCCTGAGATTTTGTATTACAAAATGTCAAGGAGGACTTGGCATTGGCTGCCCAAATGCCCTTCTTTGCCTGTCAAATGTAATTGTGGTTTCAGGTGGTTTTCTTTTGTTCCAGCATTGTATGCTCCAGTTTAACAGTCATTTTCTCCTTGTCTTTTGCTTTCACTTCTGTATTTTATTTGATGGTTTTCACTTTTGTTTATATAATAAAGTGTGATAGATATGTCATTTGTTAATAGAGCTTTGTTTCAGATTTGATTCTGTTTTACAGAAATCAGTTTTTTATGATTCTAGACTATTTTTTTGGTTACTGGAACTGGGATTTCAGGACCACCCAAAAAAAAAGAAAACCAACCATAAAACAAGAATTTGGAGTGTTTTGGGCCTTTTGGCAGTAAAAAATGAAGCTTATTTGTGATATAAATATTGTTCAAACTTATTTGCCAAAACGTGGAGGGAAGTGAATTTCGGCAACACTCATGCCAAAATTCTTAGAAAAGTATAAAAGAGGAGAGAGAAATGATGTGATGGGTGGGGAGCGGGATAAAAGAATTTCATCAATGATATTGCCAAAAATATATATATATATATAAAAAATGAATTGTGGCAATTGAATGAAATTGGAAGATTAAAAAAGAAAAAAAACTGAACTGTGGCGAAAGTAATGCTATGACCACATGCTATTTTACCATATTTTTTACAAACTGTTGTTATGGTCAATTTTTTAGTCCCTACAAATAACATCACTTTTTTATTTATTAATAATCACTCATCACAATTAAGGTTATTTATTTTTTCACTCCTTCAATTTCGGCAATTCAATTGCCACAATCAAGTTTTTTTTTTTAATCATCCACTTTTGGCAAAATGCTAGAGATACAAACTTTTTTACAAAAACTTTCATAAACTGTTGATGTGATGAGTGATTATTGGTAAATAAAAAAGTAATTTTATTGGTAGGCACTAATGAGAACCAATAAAAAATTGACTATAACAACAGTTTGTAAAAAATATGGTAAAATAGTGTGGCCATAGCATTAATCTTGCCACAGTTCAGTATTCTTTTTTTAATCTTTCAATTTTGGCAATTCAATTTTTTTTTTTTTTGGCAATGTTATTGTCGAAATTCCTTTTTCTCTCTCCACATTCGTCACATCATTTCTCTCTCCTCTTTCCTACTTTTTCTAAGAATTTCAGTATTGGTGTTGCCGAAATTCACTTCTCTTCTCATTTTGCCAAATAAGTTTAAACAGTACCTATATCACAAATAAATTTCATTTTTTACAATATTCAGCCAAAAGACTCCAAGAATTTGGGCATAGGTTAATGCAACCATGATTGAATTTAACTGGAGAATTTGAGCATTCACATTCGATTGTTAAAAAATTTGTCATCTTATTACATTTTAAAACGTAACTTTATCTATTTTACAATATAATTTTACAAGTCACCCAACATCTCAATTTTTATTTTACTATACAACTTATTAAAATAATATAAATTATTCAATTAAATAATATAAATCTACCGTCTCATATGCTGTGAGTGAGAGAGAGAGAGAATGAGTGTGAGAAGTTAATAAAATAAACAATTTTAAGTTTAGCAACAATGAGCAGTAATGTCTAAAAATACAAACTTACTGTAGCTTAATTGTTAAATATTTTAGATATAGCACTCATCAAGGTAAATGCTTGTCTTTGGGGACCCCAATGCTAATGCACCTTAAACACTGTAGATAAGTTTGCCTCAAAAAAGGAAAAAAGTGCAGCATGTCCTCCGTGTTTGCACCTCCGTGTTTGCAATTTGGGGACCCCAATGCTAATGCACCTTAAACACAGTAGTATGCATTTATTACTGAAAATTGAGTAATCAGTTTTGCTGTATGTTTCATATGACACTCTCTTCCCCTTAATTGTTACATGTCATTTCGGATTAAGGCTTATCATCTTAATCTGTTTTTTCCTGCAATAATTATGGCTACTATCTTTGAATTTGCTCGCATTTACTAGTCACACGGGTGGACTTGGAAACCCGTCTATTATTTGATGTAAGTTCATATATACCGCAACTGATAAATATCTAACAAAATTAGAATTCAAAGTCGAGCATTCTAGAAAAGCAGGCTAACTTTACATGACTATTCCTTTTTTTACACCATGCCAATAGGCCATGAAGATAGAAATTTGCAAGCGTCCTTTATTCCAAATCTAAGAAGTTATAAACTCCGGACTTTTCATAGACGTCTTGGCCAATCAGAGACAACTCTGAAGCTTTTATAGTCGAGGAATATTTTAACTCAGAAAGAAAATCAAAGAAAAACCTGCATTTCACCATCCATTCATTTTGTGCTAAATAATTGAGTGTCCCTCTCACGCGTCATTCAGGACTACATTTTCAGCTTGAGCTAGGATAATAATATAACAACAACAAATATAATAACATAGCAATAATAGTTAAATGAGAGCTTCCTAAGAACAAACTGACCGGCAAGATAACCCAAGAACTCGACTGGGGCTGTCTGTTTCAACTTTCAATCAATCCAATGACAAACATGAGTAACAGATTTGACTTTTATTCATACTATTACCTCATCATTCTAACTTTAAGCCTTAAGTAACAGATTTTCCTGTTAATAGCCTTTGAAATTTTTTATTAGGTCATCCCTGCATTAAAGTTCAAAGCATTTTGTTTCTTTTTGGCTAAGCGAGAGATTGACATTTACAAGAGAATTATAGGCCCAAACCGAGAAGGTAACATGCGACATCCCAGTCACTTTTGATGGAATCCAGGCAATTGTTTATTGCATCAACAATTTGATGATAGTAAAAAGACGAAGAATCAAATATATTCTTCCACAATAAGTTGAATAAGAACTATTCCAATGCAAGATGACAAGCAAATTCCTCATGAGAGAGAGAGAGAGAGAGAGAGAGAGAGAGAGAGAGAGAGCTGGAAAAAAAGGGAGGGTATGAAAATTGTGACTCAAGCATCTAATTGAGCCATCAAGAAAACAAAAATATCTATAACACTAGTAATTCAATCTTTTCATTCTGAACCACATCAATAAATCATAACTGTACGAAACTAATCAAATTGCAATACCCCTATCTCAAATCAATATATCAGTTCAAGGCTTCAGAGAGAGTGCCAACCCAAACTTGGGGTTTTTCTCTAAGGCTTTGGTGTCAAATGCACCAGAAATTGTTAGGGAGGACTTGCGTGTAAGCTCGTGTCGTAAAAGAGCCCCAAGATTGCCATGGTTGTTGAGCTTTGTCTTCACTACCGTGTGATGATCAACCACATACGAACATCCAACTGTTAAAGTGTTCTCATTAGAGGAGAACCTTCTACTAACCTCTCCTACTACAGCTCCTCCATTTAGCCTTTTTAGATGGTGCAAGTATGACACCCTTAATGAATCTCCTTTGTCCGCCCTGCAAAAAGAAATGAGAGCAGTCATCTACCACACCATAAAACCTGACTGGCTTCCATGTTGTGCTCCAATATATTTTAAATTTAAAATATAAGTACAAATAGTGTTATTTGGTGTCATTACATTTAAGCACATTCTAATGCTATAACATAAATATAGAAAATATCCATAGAAATGTGGTCTCCTTAGTCCTATACTATAACCCAAGTTCCCTTCCAAGTAATTTCAACTTCTGGAAGTAATTACAAACCATATATATGGATTACTTTAAAAAAATGCATCAAGGGTTAAATTGTTAGTGGCAAATTTTCAGTTAATGACCTCACAGAGCGACTTAACAGAACTACTCAAACAATGAATCTGGCTCAGTAACACAGGGAACTTACAAGATAACTGAAGCTGTGGAATCTGGCTTTGCCAAGCTCACACCAGCATTATACTTTGCAAAGTTGCCAGAAGCTGTCAAGTACCTAGCTTCAGCTCCAAAGGCAATGCTGGGGGTACCAATGGTAGCCGAAAAATCTACAGAAGGGGACTGGTTGAAATGAACAGCTGTAGTGAAAGTCGCATGTTCATTAAGATACTGAACCTCTAACTGCCAAAGAAAGGATGTACAGCTATAAAATCTTTAGAGTTGCAGAAATTGTGTATTCACATCCTGTCCACATGCCAAGGAAATTGGTACCTTGCCAGACTTGTAATCAGGAAATTTTAATGAAGCAATAGTTTTTGTGGATGGAAGGATATCTGTCACAGTGAAGGTTGTTGAGACCTGCTAAACCAAAGAGACTATTATTAGAAACAACACAAATTGTAATTCAAATTTCAAAGAGAGAAAGAAGGTGAGGATAAATACATTTGATGCTGTATCAACTTTGACATCAAGTGCAGCATTCTTATGTTTGTATCGTGCTCCTACGTCACCAGAAGAGAGACTTCCCTTCTTTGCCACAGTTGAACGAAGGGCCTGGAGTTAAAGAAATAAGATAATCACTATCAATTGATATCAATGCAGAAGGGGATATTAGAAAATAACACATTCAAGGTATGACTCTAGTTAATGTAAAGCTCAAGGAAAATACAATTTAACAGTTATCTAAAGTAGGAAATCTTTAAGCACATTAAATAGACACAATTCACAATTAAAGTTATGCAAATCCACAACTTAATAGTGTTTACTAAGAACATTGTTTTGACCAACAATCTCATTACATGATTTTGGAGATGTAATTTCCAGAACCAGCCCAGAATAGCTTTAGAACAATATCAATTAAAAGAAAATGTCAGACGGAGTGGACAATCTGATCATCTATTCTTTTCAACAAACATAATAATTTGTCAAACCCATTCATTGTAGCCAGAGAACATAAATTTTCTGCACTAAGCATTGATCAAACCAATTCAAAGTAAGCAACATCAAAAGCTTTGCTGTGTAACTGATACAGTTTGGAAATGCGCTATTCTATTTTCCTTATAGTTCACACTAACCATCAAATTTTATAATGATGCACTCTTTCCCCTATCAAAGTGACTCTATATGTGCATGACCAACCTTACTGCTTGTTGAAGACCCAATTATCATATATGCAAAATTGAAACCATGACAACCACATCCTTCAAAGTTAAAATGTTCACGAATCTTAAAGAAGAAAGTGAAAAGTGAGCCAGTAACTCATTAGTCGGTCATCAAATTGAGTCTAATTCACATGGCCACAAAGTTTTTATCCATTTAACAATATCTAGGGCCACAATATATTTTCTCAAAGCCTCTTTTTTTTTTTTTTGGGGGGAGGGGGGGGGGGGGGTGGTGTTGGGGGACTACATCTTCTACATAAACCTCATTTGAATTCCTGTTTAGTGATTTATATAACAATTCCTCGCAGGGTAAACACTAAAAATGTGAGTTTTTTTGTTTCTGTTAATGTTAGTACCTACCCCACTCCCCTTGCCCTCCCCCCAACCCGGCCCCCCCTCCTAACCAAAAAGAAAAACTAGTTAAAAACCAAGTATATTTTGAAAATATATGGCTTATCTAACAGGTAGGCACTAAAAATGTTAGTTATTTGTTTCTGTGAATGTTAGTACCTACCCCACTCCCCTTCCACACACACCGCCCCCCCCCCCCCCCCCCCACCCCCAACCACCAAAAAGAAAAACTAGTTAAACCAAGTCTATTTTGAAAATTCATGGCATATCTAACATGATTCAGACTATTGGATATATAAGCTATAAATATGTATATATATATATACATACACACCTTTTTTGGGGCAAAATTACATTATAAACTCTATTTTAGGGGTGGATTCAAATCAAACCTTGAACTTTTGAAATCATATTAATTTAATTTTTTTAAAATTTTAAAACCCAATTAAATCTGAAAATCAAACCCCCAAATCAAATCCAAAACAGTCCAGGGCTTAAAAGTTCAGGGTTCAGTTTGAAAGAAACTGTAATGCACAAGCAACAGTCTTAAACTTTAGGGTTTAATTTGTAAGTTTGTAACTACACCTAAAATATAAAGTTTAAAAATGTAATCTAACCCCCTTTTTAAAGAATGACATCAATACATAGATACATGCATACATATAATATTCTAATAAGTAAATCACCCAATTTGCTTTCAGTGGTAGCATTAGCAATGTGGCCCCATGAACTTTTTTTGATAAGTTGATAATTGAGGTGAGAGGATTTGAACACTGAATGTCTCCATTGGAAATACCATGAGGTGCCAATTGAGCTACAAGGCTCTTGTTGGCCCCATGAACTTTGACCAAATACTTATTCAATAATACTCATATGTTAGTCTTGCCATTTAAAAAAAAAAAGTTCTTAGTACTGAAATTCATACTCATTTCCAAATTCCACTCTTCTCTCAGTCTCTCTATTCAAATCATAAGATCAGTAAGTTTTAGCCACAATGGAAATGGGAAATGGGCAATTCAAACTAGTGACCTTCCCTTCTTAAGTGGTTGCAAACAAAAAAAAGGCTCCATGATGTTCCAAAAAAACAATTCAGGACCCATGAATACAATTCACATAAATCCAGTAATGTTGTAATAACCAAACAGTCATAAGCATGACCAAAGCAACGAATCCAACAGACACTCAAATGTACCAAACCAAAGCAGAACAATATCAAACAAATTCTGTAACCACAACATGTATATAATCCTAACAATCAAGTAATCGGGTTAACAATTAAAACCAACCAAAAAAATTGGCAGCGATCAAGAACAATAGTAATTCATATAAGAAACATATTAAAAATAACATCTTTTTAAGAAAAATGAAAGAGTGAGATGAATAGAGGAGGAAGTGGGTGTACCAGTCCTGAGTCACTTTTGGAGGAGATAGTGAATTTCAGGTCAGAGCCATAGTCCTTGTTGAGCAAGTCTGCAATTCAGAGCTAATATCACTAACTTGTAACGCCATTAGAGAGATATAGAGAGAGTGAGAGAAAGAGAGAGAGAGATAAACCTTTGGCTTTCTTGCCAATATCGGTGAAGAGTGAAGGTCCCTTGGTCGCCATATTTGCAGAGAGAGAGAGAGTGGAAAATGGATTTTGGGTTTAAAGAGGGTTTTTGTACACAGAGTCTTGGGTTTATATAAACCCTTATTTTTGATTTCTGCTTTCAGGGTTTAACAAAAAACAAGAAACAAAAAAAAGTTCTTGCAACGAAAGAAGCATTTCAGAAAGAGAAACGACATCGTACGAAGATGTCCAAAAACCAAAAAAAAAAAAATTGCTCTCGTTGAGAGTCGAACTCAAGACCTCCCGCTTACTAAACGGGTGCTCTAACCAACTGAGCTACGAGAGCTTTTGCTTATGGTGGTCAATTATTATTTATATGTCCGTAGCTAATTGTTAAGAAGGAATCCAGTGTAAACAAATTTCGGCTGAAAATTAATATTTTATAAAAAAATGCTAAGATTACAACATGCTCACTTGGCAAATCATAAATGGTGAAATAAAAGTGGTGAATCCACAACTCCACCACTCACGACTTGCCACGTGAATAAGTTGTAGTAAAAGTTATGATTCTAGCGTTACTCTTATTTATAAGATAATGTTCCCACTTGTTTGCTTAGTGATGCTTCAAATTGGCTTAGCTGAAATTCCCCAACATGAATTGAACCCTTTAAATTGATGACTATAATATTATTTTATTTTATTTTTAATAAAATGATTGAATTGATGACACTATAGTTAACACAATGCACGGTACTGCAAATCCACCTAAAATCTAAATAAGGTGGACCTGAAGATGAGCATGTAAAAAGGTGCTTAATAATTTGATGAGAGCCAGCTTGTGATTATTGTATTCCGATGAAACTAAAAACCCGGAGGCTGTTCCTTCCAGTACCTCTCAAAGCTTTCATAATTCATATAGGCTACTCTCATCTTTTTGGCAAGTGCCTAATCGCAATAATTCATATACTTATACCTATTGTCATACATTGTTCGAATATACTTTTTTTTTTTTTTGTTTTTTTGAGAAGGTTGTTCGAATATACTTGTATTTATTAATTGTGCTTCTTCTTCTTCATTCTTTTCCTTCTTTTTCTTTATGTGCTTCGTCACATATTAATTTTTTTGTGCCCGTTTGATATAACTTCTTTTTTTTAACTATGCAAAAATCAATGTTTGAATAAATTTACCTAAAACAAAAGAAAGTAAAGTTATATATATAAAATAAAATAAAAAGTGTGTTCTGAATTCAAACCAATTTGTTGAATTTTCATATAAGACAAATTCAAACAACAAGTCAGGAAATGCTTAATAATAAATTGGAAATAGTTCTTGCACATGGGAAAATGAGGACTTTGAAACATTTTAATTTGTACAAAGTTGGTCTTCCGTTGAGAAATGTATTACTAACTAGCTTTTTTAAGGGCAGTGGCCTAGTGTTTTTATTTCACATACATCTACTCTGATATTTTTTAAAAATTTCATGATTCTTTCATATTTTAAGTTTTGAATATTAAAGCTGGTAAGAATATTCTGGTTAGGACTAAGTAATAAAAGTCGGTTTTATGGAGGAAAAATGTGTCAGGGTTAAGTGTGAAGGCTGTGACATGAAAAATAAATTTCTTTGGTTAGTTGGGAAGTACTCATTTGACATTAACAGCTACTTTTTTCCAATGAGCAGTGAGTACCCATTCTTTTATTTGGCATTATAAATTATAATCTTCCATGGAAAATGCTTGAATTTATTAATATATTTCATAAATTTTACTAGAGAGAAATATTTTTCTAGACAACAAAATGTCATGACTACAATAGGCAACAAATGGCAATTGTGGGGTCAAAGAATCTGGCGACCCCGGCCCATTTTATACTAAGCCCAAGGCCCGCGCCGAGGAGGAAGAAACGTCCAAGGATGAATGAAGAAAGCCTAAACTGCCAAGGAACATCGCCAAGGACGATTCTGTCCTTGGCCAAACGAGATCCTAGAAGAGAAGAACGGCACGCCATCAAAGGCAGCCTCCCAGAGCAACCCAGGAGAAATGACAAGTATAGTGAGTCAGCCTTGAGAGCATGGTGGATGAGCAATTCAAGGAGAAACTGTCACCTCCGCATTAAATGCCCACAACTAACGTTCTGGCTGCATTAATGAGGAAATGACCCCTAAACAGTGTCTCCTTGGTTGCTGCAACTCACAGAATGTTTGGGAAGGTGGCTGATGGGACAAACACTCAAGTAGTGACCTCCTTGGTTGCTGCAACTCACAGAAGGTTTGGGAAGGTGGCTGATGGGACAAACACTCGAGTAGTGACCTGCATGATTAACAAATGGAGGGCCCAGATCAACTGAAAATGGCTATATAATGTAAGAGATCCTCCATGAAACTGGGATCGAAAAAATAAAAAAGAGAGAATACGGTAGCAATTTGTATGATCTTTGAAACCATTGTAATCGAGCACTGAAGAAATAGCAAGAACAATAAGCTCCTCGGACGAGAGCTGCGGACAGAATTTCATACTCCAGTCAACGTCCTTGTTATCCAATCCACTCATAACTATGCATAGTTATTATAACCCTCATTAAGGCCTAGTTCTTAAACTCATTCTCTATAAATTTATTGTATTGGGCTAGTTGGGTTTGAGTCCACTTATCTGATAGAAGAAGTGCTCAAACTCAGTCCCTACAACAGCCATGTAAACAAAAATGTATAACTAAAAGAGACGTAGCTCTCTTTTCTTTTCTTTTTTTCTTTTTTCTTTTTTTAATGAATAAGAGTCGTAGCTATTTGGTTTGGTCCAAATGTCCATTACTAGTTAGTCTAATTTTATTGGTGGCGCTCACTTCTTCTTGCATTATTTTACATGCCACATTATCTCCCAAAGTAGATGCGGAATTAGTTTAATATTCACTGATTTACAGGTATGGCAGTTATCGTTGTGTTTAAAAAATTAACTGAAAACCTTTTTGGAACTTTAATTTCATTATTTATGTACATTAAACTATGTACTTGTTAGACAATCAATTGTAGGTTAGGTCTATGTTCAGAATTAAATTTGCATTTGGGTTTTGTTGCTACATCAAACTCCGTATAAAAAACCTCACTTATTTGGTGAGCTGCAATTGCTGTGAGTAAAAACTGCGGTACTGTTATCATGGACCATCCTGTATGAAAATGCATATATGGAAGGCGGTACAATCAATGGGACTTGCCCTACAAATTACAATCAATGGATTTGAAAATTATTCTATAAAAAAAAGGACAAGAAAAGAAAATTGGAAGACCACAAATGAGTTACAGGTTAGATGATGTTGCACAACACTTTTTCTTCACAATTGCAGTGGTGTACGTAGAAGAGCATTCATATTAGCGAGTGCATTTCTCCTTTTTAACTAAAATTTCACTAAATTTATTGCAAACTAGTGTACAACATCAAATTAGGTATACGGTAACACCCTGAATGATGCCTCTCCAACGTTACGATGAAGCTCACATCATATATATCATATTAAAGTTGAAGCATAATTATAATCGAAATCAAATCCAAATTAATTTTGAATTGCAATAAATCTGATGTGGGGCTAGAAAATTTGTGACCCGGCCCACTTTCTATCTGGACCCAAGGCCAGTGCCGATAAAAGCAATTGCCGAGGACGAGTGGTGAAAGGTCAAATAGCCTAGATGTGCAGCCGAGGATGACCCTGTTCTCAGCATCCCAAGACTTTAAAAGGAAGAACGACATGTCATCAAAGGCAGCCTCAAAAGCACCCCCAGAGGAAAAGGTGAATTAAATAGGTCTCACGTGGGGGTACTGAGTGGGAGTGGTTCAAGAAGAGGAGGTCACCTCTGCAATTATTGCGCCCACAAACGTCCTATCCATATTGAAGGGATAAGATTTATGAGCAGTGTGACTTCGGTTATTGCAACTAACAGAAAGTAGGGGGAGGCGGCTGATGGGACAAGCACTTGAATAGGTACCTGCCTGATCAACAGGTGGAGGGTCCAGATCAACCAACGAGGGTTATATAAAGTAATGGCTTATGTGCCAAAAATAGGGAGACAGATCGTCTCCCACCCCCTTGAGCCCTAAACAAGGGAGAGTTATAAGAAGACCAATCCCCTCGGACAAGGCCAAAGGACCGGAGCCGCATAGGCCGTGCCGGAGGGAATGTCTTATGTCTTATTAAACGCGCTGCTATCATGAACACTACGACAAACCACCGTCCAGTGACCAAGGCCTAGCCTTTCAAACCCACGCCCTACAAATTATATTGTTTGGGCCCTTTTTAACGTGCGAAGCCCATATCATTTGGGATCGTCACATTTTGAGTCCTTACAATTGGCGCCGTCTGTGGGAAGGTTTGTGTGTTGGCACAGGCGGTGAGTCGAGAAAGTCCCCCCATCACTTCCAACAGCCCGTTGTAGCGCCTTAACCTAAAGTTCCACTAGGGGCTGCGTTTTTCACTAGGGGCTTGGCCAAGGTGCTAATCCCTCCAAACCAAGGTCCTACACCTTGGTCAAGGGGCTAATATCCCCCAACTACATGAAAATCTAAGTTTTGGACAGAACTAAGATATTGCATAGTCCTCGGACTCAAACCTATGGGGAAACCAAGTACATGAGAGTGAAAATCTAAGTTTTGGACAGAACCAAGGTACTGCATAGTCCTCGGACTCAAACCTATGGGGAAACCAAGTACATGAGATGGAAAATCTAAGTTTTGGACAGAACCAAGGTATTGCATAGTCCTCGGACTCAGACCTATGGGGAAACCAAGTACATGAGAGTGAAAATCTAAGTTTTGGATAGAACCAAGGTCTTGCATAGTCCTCGGACTCAGACCTATGGGGAAACCAAGTACATGAGATCGAAAATCTAAGTTTTGGACAGAACCAAGGTATTGCATAGTCCTCGGACTCAAACCTATGGGGAAACCAAGTACATAAGAGTGAAAATCTAAGTTTTGGACAGAACCAAGGTCTTGCATAGTCCTCGGACTCAGACCTATGGGGAAACCAAGTACATGAGATCGAAAATATAAGTTTTGGACAGAACCAAGGTATTACATAGTCCTCGGACTCAAACCTATGGGGAAACCAAGTACATGAGAGTGAAAATCTAAGTTTTGGACAGAACCAAGGTCTTGCATAGTCCTCGGACTCAAACCTATGGGGAAACCAAGTACATGAGAGTGAAAATCTAAGTTTTGGACAGAACCAAGGTCTTGCATAGTCCTCGGACTCAAACCTATGGGGAAACCAAGTACGTGAAATTGAAAATCTAAGTTTTGGACAGAACCAAGGTATTGCATAGTCCTCAGACTCAAACCTATGGGGAAACCAAGTACATAAGAGTGAAAATCTAAGTTTTGGACAGAACCAAGGTCTTGCATAGTCCTCGGACTCAAACCTATGGGGAAACCAAGTACATGAGAGTGAAAATCTCAGTTTTGGACAGAACCAAGGTCTTGCATAGTTCTCGGACTCAAACCTATGGAAAAACCAAGTACATGAGATGGAAAATCTAAGTTTTGGACAGAACCAAGGTATTGCATAGTCCTCGGACTCAAACCTATGGGGAAACCAAGTACATGAGAATGAAAATCTAAGTTTTGGACGGAACCAAGGTCTTGCATAGTCCTCGGACTCAAACCTATGGGGAAACCAAGTACATGAGAATGATAGTCCTCGGACTCAAACCTATCAAAAACCAAGTACATGAGATGGAAAATCTAAGTTTTGGATAGAATCAAGGTATTGCATAGTTCTCGGGCTCAAACTTATGGGGAAACCAAGTACATCAGAAAGAAAATCTAAGTACCAGATACAGCCCAATAACACGCATAGCGCCTCGGATGATGCCTTCAGTCCCTTAGAAGTATATATAGGTACAAATTCAAACTCTGAGATATGATCCCAAGTATGTTATGTGTACAACTATTCATCCATGTTAAGATAACTAGATCAAAAACCATGAGATTTGTAACTGTGGGGTCCAATAATTTGTGGCCCTGGCCCATTTTTACATTGGGGCCCAAGGCCCAAGCCGAGAAGGGATATAGTCAAGGATATGTAATGAAAGTCCAAGTAATATTGAAACGTAGCCGAGGATGATTCTGTCCTCGGCATTCCCGAGGTCTTCCTGAAAGAAAGGGCAAGAACGGTATAGACATAGTTTAGAGAAAGAAATCTAAAATATCCATGTTGATAGAGAAAGAACTGCTGGACAGTATGGCGACCAAGGACAAAGGGAAGGCTGACATTACTGCCATTGAATACTCTGCACCTGACAAAACCATGCTCTTCAGTTTTTACAACCACCCCCAACCACTTTGGGTATGGGCTGATGGGACAAGTATTAGTCCTGGAAAGTCGAACCTACACGTGGACGTTGGATAAGAGATACAAACTAGTATAAAAGGAGAAGTAAGCAATCTAGGAAAGGGACTGGGAAAAAAAGGCCAAAAACCAGAGCCTCCCGGACCGCATCAAGGAAAATGATTCCTCAAGCGAACACGACTTACTCTTGTATGAACACTACGACTAACCGTCGTCCAGTGACCAAGGCCTAGCCTTTCAAACCCACGCTCTACAAATTATATTGTTTGGGCCCTTTTTAACGTGCGAAGCCCATATCATTTGGGATCGTCACATTTTGAGTCCTTACAATTGGCGCCGTCTGTGGGGAGGTTTGTGTGTTGGCACAGGCGGTGGGTCGAGAAAGTCCCCCCATCACTTCCAACAGCCCGTTGTAGCACCCTAACCTAAAGTTCCACTAGGGGCTGCGTTTTTCACTAGGGGCTTGGCCGAGGTGCTAATCCCTCCAAACCAAGGTCCTACACCTTGGCCAAGGGGCTAATATCCCCCCACTACATGAAAATCTAAGTTTTTGACAGAATCAAGGTCTTGCATAGTCCTCGGACTCAGACCTATGAGGAAACCAAGTACATGAGATTGAAAATCTAAGTTTTGGATAGAACCAAGGTATTGCATAGTCCTCGGACTCAAACCTATGGGGAAACCAAGTACATGAGATTGAAAATCTAAGTTTTGGACAGAACCAAGGTCTTGCATAGTTCTCGGACTCAGACCTATGGGGAAACCAAGTACATGAGATTGAAAATCTAAGTTTTGGACAGAACCAAGGTCTTGCATAGTCCTCGGACTCAGACCTATGGGGAAACCAAGTACATGAGATTGAAAATCTAAGTTTTGGACAGAACCAAGGTCTTGCATAGTCCTCGGACTCCAACCTATGGGGAAACCAAGTACATGAGATTGAAAATCTAAATTTTGGACAGAACCAAGGTATTGCATAGTCCTCGGACTCAAACCTATGGGGAAACCAAGTACGTGAGATTGAAAATCTAAGTTTTGGACAGAACCAAGGTATTCATAGTCCTCGGACTCAAATCTATGGGCAAACCAAGTACATGAGATTGAAAATCTAAGTTTCGAACAGAACCAAGGTATTGCATGGTTCTAGTCCCGTCCTGTCCTCGGATCCTAACTTTGAAGAAGTCAATATAAACGAGTGTTTAGGCCCGGAATGGTCATACCTCGATCCTCAGACCGCATGTTAGAAATGGTTAAGGCCATGAGTGTAGATAATAATGTGGTTAAGCATCCTAGTACACAGAGATCATCTCGGATAGTGCATTTTGGGTTAATCATCCTCGGGTGATCGCCTTATATGCAATACAGAAACGTTCAGCCATTATCTCAGTTAGTCTTACATGTTTAACCTTTTTCATGTCGGCATTATTGTGCCGAGTAGTTTCAATAAGCTCAGAATAATATCTTTTTCTTAATATGGGTTTCTGCCCTAAGCATCGTTCAGAATATGAAAGGAAATCTTATGATAGCACATCTATTTAGGGCATAACCACTGCAGAAAAGAAAGAATACATAGAATAAGACAATGTCAACTTTTATTGATGAAAAGAAGAAGTACAACATACAATGAGGGGCTTAAATAAGCCTATGTAGGAAGCTAATTACAGAAACAAAAATAAGACAAAAATAATAATAATAAAATACAATGAAACGACGAATCTGTCTAAACTCTGCTCCAGTGGCGACCGTGTATGAGAGGGAGACCCCCTTTGATGGACGAGGAGAAGAAGAGGAAGAAGTAAAAGCACTAGGATGGATATGGTGATGAGAAAGAAGAAGAAGGGGAGGCAAAAAGAGGCACCAGTGAAGGAAGAGAGGAAGAAGCAGGGATACTTAGTCTCTGCATCAGCCCTGACTCCTAACACGCTGGTACCATATTAGCTATGCTCATAGGAGAGCGGATGGTACTGATAATAAGCAACCCCAGCTCAGTTGCACCAAAAACTTGATGCGATTGGCTCCTGCTTCGGATTTTGGCTAAAGGAGGATGAGAAATATCTTGAGTCTCTGCCAACCCTGCCCTGACCGAGCCATCTTAAGCTTCGGAGGGACACAGTGCTTTTGGAAAGGATGTGGTCTCTTCACCCCCGTTTCTACCTCAGACATATCACACTATAAGATCTGACTGTACTGACAAGGAAAACTTCAAGCGCAACTTGAGGTTTAAGGCTTCAGAAAGATTAAAGGGTCTTTATGCAAAGGAAATACCCTCCCATCTGGCTTCTTATATGGAAGATAAGTTCAGTGACATTTAATCCGTACAGATTTTCAAGAAGAGCTGCAAGCGATATAGTGTCTGTTCAACTCCCCAATGTCATCTATAATTGTCAAATTTGATTGGCTTTGCAAAAGAAATTTATTAAAGACGTGCCTCGTACCCTGAAACGGCGGGAGCGCATTGTGTGTAAATCTAGAAGAATGTCGCTTAACCCGGCGCATTTCCTAAGCAGATGAAGAGACACCAACATTAATGAAGGGCAGAGCTAAACGAACTGTAATAAAGTCTTGTCATCATCAAAACCCTCCTCTCCGACCAAGAGGTCAGACAGCAAGATTTTGAGGGGCTATTGTGGGGCCCAATAATTTGTGGCCCTGGTCCATTTTTACATTGGGGCCCAAGGCCCAAGCCGAGGAGGGATATAGTCAAGGATATGTAATGAAATTCCAAGTAATATTGAAACGTAGCCGAGGATGATTCTGTCCTCGGCATTCCCGAGGTCCTCCTGAAAGAAAGGGCAAGAACGGTATAGATATAGTTTTGAGAAAGAAATCTAAAATATTCATGTTGATAGAGAAAGGACTGCTGGACAGTATGGCGACCAAGGACAAAGAGAAGGCTGCCATTACTGCCATTGAATACTCTGCACCTAACAAAACCATACTCTTCAGCTTTTACAACTACCCCCAACCACTTTGGGTATGGGCTGATGGGACAAGTATCAGTCCTGGAAAGTCAAACCTACACGTGGACGTTGGATAAGAGATACAAACTAGTATAAAAGGAGAAGTAAGCAATCCAGGAAAGGGGCTGAGAAAAAAAGGCCAAAAATTAGAGCCTCCCGGACCGCATCAAGGAAAATGATTCCTCAAGCGAACACGACTTACTCTTGTATGAACACTACGACTAACCGCCGTCCAGTGACTAAGGCCTAGCCTTTCAAACCCACGCTCTATAAATTATATTGTTTGGGCCCTTTTTAACGTGCGAAGCCCATATCATTTGGGATCGTCACATTTTGAGTCCTTACAGTAACCATAATAAATATTCGCAAGGATAACTAACATGTAGTTTAAAGGAAAAAGGAGGAAAAGAATTTCATATATGTGGTCTAGGAATTCAATTACAAGCAAATTGTAAAGTCTTCAAAACAAAAAGGAAACTAGTTAACAATTAAACTAGAAACAAATATAAAAGTCGGACTGGTCTTTTTACTTCTTCAATTTTGTTTTAACCACATCCTGGGAAGGCTGAGCAGGATTAGCCTCGGAACCTTGGGAGATATTTCCTTCCTGGGAGGGTTTGGCAAGATCATCGTCAGTGCCCAGGGGCACATCAGTAAGGGTAATGATTTGAAGGGGCTGAACGGAGATGGCTGGCTTCTCGGCACAGGAGATCCGGTCACTGGCTGTAATCGGTGTGAACTCCTGAGGAATCCCGGAATTCAAACCTTCAGGTACTTCAGTCGCAACATGAGGCTCCCCTCCTTCTATCGACTCGCTAGGAGTGACGACGACCTGAGCAGCTTCTGGTTGAGCAACCTCAGCCTCCCGTGGGGCGCTCATAGCCTCGGAGCTGGTGGAAGCGGTCTCGCAGATGGCTGGGGGATAAAATACGCGCTCTGCTTTCCATAAGTCGGACGAAGCTTCCACCCCAGCTTGTTTAAGGGCTTCTTCCCAAACTTGGGAGCAGTATAGCCTGCATACTTCTGAGATTTGAGCTTTAAGGGAAGCCTGGGTATCAGCCACCCCCGCCTCATAGCCCTTCTCCTTGGCCTTGTCCTTAGCTGTTTCAGCCTCAGTTCTGGCAAACTCAGCTTCTTGCTTGGCCCTCACGGCTTCATCCCTGGCAAACTCAGCCACGCCCTTAGCGTTGTTTGCCGTGATCAGTTTCTCCTTCAAATCACTGATTTGCTCCCTAGCAATCTGCAACTGCTCCTCGGCAGCGGATAGGCGCTTTGTCTGTTCCTCAGCCTGTTTTTGGGCTCCAGTTAAGCCTGCCAAGGCACTATCCCTGTCTCGGGCAGCCATCTTTAAATCTTTCCTAACCTTCGCGAGGTCAGTCTCGAAAGCTTTGAGGGTCCGAGCAACATCTATACGCTTGGTGCGTTCAACCTCGGCGGTCTTACTCTGCTTTTTAACTTCTTCCTCCATCTTATAGGTGGCCTGGATAGCCTGCCAATTGAGACGGGTATATTGTGAATGAAAATCCGGGTACAAAAATTGATAGAGTCTTAGATTTCAAAAGTCTTACCATTCCCAGGTACCTCTTCGCGCTGAGGAAAACCTCCTGCATCCTCGTATTCTTCAACTCCTCCATATCAGTGGGAAGCAACATGGCTCGTCCTAACGCGTCGGCCACATAACCTCCTTCACCGTCTCCTAGGTTCCTTATGGACGCGCTCTCCAGCAACGGCTCCCAGTGGAGCATTGGGGCGGGAAGCCATGCACTCGGCGCGGACTGACCTTCGATCCCTTTCCCCTTGCTTTGGTGCCCAATCTTTAACTGTTTTTGCGCTCGCGGGGCTTCATCCCTCTTTTGAGAGGATGCGATTTTTCCCCCATCCGTGGGATCCTTCCCCTTGGGACTCCTCTTTCTCTTTGAGTTAGTGGGCTCCAGCCGAGGGGGCAGAGCTGATGGAGGAGGAGTAGGAAGTGTGGGGCGGGGAGATTGTGGCTGCGACCTGGTAGAGGAGGACCTAGTCTGGATGGGCTGGAGCTGAGGTTTTGGAGTTGGAACATTGGATTGTGGTTTTTCCTGCGCACCCTTCCCCGGCTGACCCTCGATGAGGTCGAACAAGCTGGTCGGGGGCTTTCTCTTAAGACCCATCTCGGCTCGGGAGACTGTTCCTACCGACAATAGTTCTGCTTCAGACAAATTTGGGTCACCCAGATCACCAGAAGGATCCTTGGATGGGTCAACCTGGTCGAATACCTCAAAACCCTTCTTGGACGGACCCAGATTACCCTCGTCCTCCGTTGCCTGATGAGACGACGAAGAATCCACAGTTGGGATGCCCTCGGGTATAGGAGATCCTTCGGAGATCAAAAACCCTTGTTCGGTTATCGTAATTTTTGGAAGCCGAGAATGGGTAGTGCTAACCACGTGCTTTGGGTCGGCAAATGACTTCTGAATGGGATCGTACCCTAAGATTTTGTGAGCGGCTCTGACTTGACCGTCCTCGTAATTTACAAAAACTGCGGCTTGGAGAACAGTCTCCAAATCAACCCGGTTAATCAGGTGAAAGTGTCGGTGAAAGGCGTCTGGATCTGCAAAAAGAGACATATACAGGGTTAGTAATCGAACCACACCAAATTAAAATGGCGCAAAAGATTGGCACCCGTCTACTCTCTGTGCCCCACCTGGTTCTCCCTCCACCACTGGGCATGGAAGGCCATCGTACCACTCCTCGGATACGATAAGAAAATCCTTATTCAACCCCTTGTTGGAATCGGGGAGGCACTGGATTAATTGAACCCTATCGTCTCTTGTCTTCATGTAATAAGACTTGCCCTTCAAATTTTGGAGATTGTAGCACCAATTCACGTCATGGTGGGTTAGTCTTAGCCCCATTTTTTCGTTTAAGGCGTCCACACAACCCAGAATCCTAAACATATTGGCGGCACACTGGGTGGGAGCTAACCGGAAATGCCTAAGGTAATCCTTCATTATCGGCCCCATGGGGATTCTCATACCCCTCTCTACGAAGGCGAGAATGGGAATTACCACCTCGCCCTCCTTTCTCAAAGAATGCCACTCCCCCATCTTACAGTGCCTCAAACTTACGTTGGGAGGAATCCTATAATCGGTGATGAACTTTTCCATCGCCTCTTCAATATCAACCAATTTTCTCAACTTAATCATCTCCAAGCGCTACTAAACGAATTTGGTGAGTGACGGGAGAAGGAAAGGAACAAGGGAAAAATAAATCCAGAAAAGGAAAAGTACGAGTTAGTGAAGGCAGAGAACTTACAGGAAAGGGGAAAGTCGCCTCGAACAGGCTTTTTGTGCTGGAGATAGACTTGAATTTGGATAAAAGTTTGGATGAATCCTGGATATATGCGCTAGGACTCTTAAGTGCAAAAATAAAGAGACAAATCAGTTCCAAAAATCATTTATACCTCCTATCGAAAGTAACTGCACGACTTTTCCCGCCCATAAAGGCAAAGAAACCTCCACCGTTTGATCACATCGCACTGTTGAACGTGGGGAGCATAGAGCCGCCCGCATTTAATGAAGACACGTTTCATCCTCCAAAGGCTCCAAGAACGTGTCTCGGGCAGACGAAGAGTCTCAGGAACCAATGGGCAACAAGGATCGATAAAGCCTTGGCAGAGGCCTGACGTCATCAAAACCCTTCTATCCGGCCGAGGATCCGGATAGCAGGATTTTGAGGGGCTATTGTGGGGCCAGAAAATTTGTGACCTGGCCCACTTTCCATCTGGACCCAGGGCCAGTGCCGATAAAAGCAATTGTCGAGGACGAGTGGTGAAAGGTCAAATAGCCTAGATGTGCAGCCGAGGATGACCCTGTCCTCGGCATCCCAAGACTTTAAAAGGAAGAACGACATGTCATCAAAGGCAGCCTCAAAAGCACCCCCAGAGGAAAAGGTGAATTAAATAGGTCTCACGTGGGGGTACTGAGTGGAAGTGGTTCAAGGAGAGGAGGTCACCTCTGCAATTATTGCGCCCACAAACGTCCTATCCATATTGAAGGGATAAGATTTATGAGCAGTGTGACTTCGGTTATTGCAACTAACAGAAAGTAGGGGGAGGCGGCTGATGGGACAGGCACTTGAATAGGTACCTGCCTAATCAACAGGTGGAGGGTCAAGATCAACCAACGAGGGTTATATAAAGTAATGGCTTATGCGCCAAAAATAGGGAGACAGATCGTCTCCCACCCCCTTGAGCCCTAAACAAGGGAGAGTTATAAGAAGACTAATCCCTTCGGGACAAGGCCAAAGGACCGGAGCCGCATAGGCCGTGCCAGAGGGAATGTCTTATGTCTTATTAAACGCGCTGCTATCATGAACACTACGACTAACCACCGTCCAGTGACCAAGGCCTAGCCTTTCAAACCCACGCTCTACAAATTATATTGTTTGGGCCCTTTTTAACGTGCGAAGCCCATATCATTTGGGATCGTCACATTTTGAGTCCTTACATCTGATATCATAACAAAATTCACAACTTTTGCTACAACTTACTACGTGACAAGTTTTGATAGATAGAGAGATTATCTACCATTCACAACTTGCACATGACAAAAGTTGTGGTAAAAGACCTTTTGTCCTAATTGTAGTTTAATTTTGTATTATGAATCTAATTTTTGTTATGCCTGGCACGAAAGCCAATAAGACTACAATAATAAAAAAAACATTTAACCATTTCTTTGAGATTAAGTGGTTTTAACTTATTAAATATCTATAATCTAATATTTTTATTTGTCTTTGCATGCTTCATAAGATAGTATGAAGAATTTATTATTTATGCTACCACTAGGTAGCTTTTAATAAGTCACTGATCAAAAGTTTTGACTAGTTATTGTCGCTAACTGCTGCAGACAAGATCATTTGGTCTCTAGGTAGTTTGATAAATAATTTTAAAACTATCCTGTAAAAGTTAAATTAAAATAATGTATTTATTTATTTAATTTAGTATGTAATTGACGTTTTACTCGCAATTGTTGTTTCTAATATACACCAAATTTAGCCCCACATTAAAAAAGAAAAAAAAAATTAATAACTATTAATCTTACTGGCTTCTAGCCTTTTGAGTGGAGCCCCAAATGATGCCTTCACGAGTTAGATGGCTTGCTAAACCATAGGTAATTAAGATTGATAAATAACATTTGGTTCTCTTATATGATTGAATGACAAAAGAGTTTGTTGGTTTCTAATCAAATAAATACTTGTAAATTGTAATGATCTTTTTTTGTTGCATTCTAATCCTCCCACGTTTTGTAGTTTGTACTGGCTAATCAATATGTGGGGTGATATATTTAAGTTACACCTAGTGTAACTCTAGGTAATATCATATCATTCAATAACTTATTATTAAATTCATATTTCAAAAATCTCACTGTTAAATTATATGTTCTTAACATGTATGCCAATTTTATGCCAATCAAACACTATTTACTAATCGATCCATAAACTCTTCATTTATGTTTTATTTTAAACAACAAAAGCTTGAAGTTAAACAATTAATTGATGACATGAATATTTATCTTTGATCACCTTGAAATTTTGTAAGCATGAATAATACCCTAAACTTTGTACTACTTAACTTTATTTCAACCAATTTCCTATTTCACCCCCAAAAAGAAATAGTACTACTGCATTTAATTAATAAACTAGATTATATTGAGATGCAAAATTATTGATTAAGTTTAAAAATATATTTTTTAAATTTATTGCCTTTTTTTTTTTTTAGAAAGTTTAAATTTATTGCCTTAAACCTTAAATTTGAGAAGGAATACCCCAATAAGTCCCAATATAGTCAATTATGAGACAAAAACTCCAAGATACCTTAAGCAATTTCACACACAAACATAAATACATGTAGTACATATATGTGCATTGTGTGGTAGTACATGACTATATTCAGCTTACTTTGTAAGTTTGTATGATCACCTGCACCGGGCGCGGCCTGAGCTGTAGATGCTCATGATTGAGGGCAGCATGTGCAGCAGATTCAGCACGATACGATAAACAAAGTAACTAACATCGACAACATATACTTTTACGTGGCACAATAGCTAACAAGCGGGAGTACCGAAGAGTACCACACTACTGTTTACTGTACCATTCTTTTTTAGTCCAAAATTGAAAAATCCAAAATCAATACTATTTTCATACAAAGAGCAAGAATAAAAAGAAAAAGAAAAAAAGACCCAGTCAGTCAGTCTATTACACAACACAACTTCGAAAATGTCTTTTTTTATCGTAGAGCGAAACTTCTATGCACGCGTTTAAAGAGAAATTTCGCACGTGCTCTGGCCACTAGGGAAGAGAGATTTTGATACGGTCAGTATTCGTTACACGTGTCAGCCCCTAGCCCCAACGCCTTTGTCCAGGTGTGTGTGTGTTTCTCTCCTCTCTTCTCTCTCCTCTCTCCTCTCTCCAATTCCATCTCATATATAATATCTCCAACTTTGCTTCTTTTTTTTCAGTCCCTAATCTAAACCCGAATATTACAACTTCACAATCCGGATCCTCCTTTTTGACCCGAATTTTACTGTTGCTCTGATAGTAGGAATTTTCAGCCATGGAAACCGAGAATCGGCCCAGTTTTTCATACATGGGGAGGAATTTCAGTGATTTGAGTGTTAACGAGGACTCTTCAGCTTTTAGCGAATGTAACAGCGATAGATCCGGCGAGTTTCCGTCGACTTCTTCGCAGAGCCGGCAGCTCGCCATGGCCTGCGCGTCGGAGAACTCGGACGAGTTGATCCAACAACTCGTCTCTGACCTCCAGTCCTGTTCGATTGAGGAGCAAAAGCAAGCGGCCATGGAGATCAGACTCATCGCTAAGAACAAGCCGGAAAACCGGCTCAAAATCGCGAAAGCCGGCGCGGTTAAACCGTTAATCTCGTTGATTTCCTCGGCCGATCCTCAGCTCCAAGAGTACGGCGTCACGGCGATTCTGAATCTCTCGCTCTGCGACGAGAACAAGGAGATCATAGCCTTCTCCGGCGCGATTAAGCCACTGGTTCGAGCTTTGAGACTGGGAACTCCGACAGCGAAAGAGAACTCGGCTTGCGCTCTGCTTCGACTCTCTCAGGTAGACGAGAACAAATCAGCAATCGGACGGTCAGGAGCGATTCCGCTGCTGGTGAATCTTCTAGAAAGCGGCGGTTCTCGCGGGAAAAAGGACGCATCGACGGCTCTGTACTCTTTGTGCTCTGTAAAGGAAAACAAGATCAGAGCCGTCCAAGCTGGAAT